>CM067888.1:1162469-2394890 GCA_034621355.1 Mycalesis mineus
TCACATGTTTCACAATTCGATCCAATATTTTTTAATTTCTGTTTCGATTCAACAAGGCAACGCAAGTTTCAACACGCATTTCTTTCTGCAGATCAGTCAAATCATGAGGCACCCATTTTTCATATTTTTTTATTTTATTGATTTGATGCAAATGAGTCAATATTGTTGGTAAAGTAACGTTAAACCATGCCGCTAATTCCTGGGTAGTTTGCCTCGGATCGGCTTCCACCATCTCTTTCAAATCATTGTTATTCACCTGTGTGGGCGATCTTCTACGTGGTTCGTTCTTCAAATCGAAGTTTCCATCACGAAAGCGTTTAAACCAAAATCGCACAGTGCGTTCATTAGCAGTCCCCTCTCCAAACGCAACATTAATATTGCGAGCTGTTTCTGCCGCGTTAGTTCCGCGTCGGAACTCGTATTCAAAAATCACACCATCTTTATTGTCAAAGCAGAATAAAAAAAAACAACTGAAAGTTGATAATCAAATGTTGCACATTTTTTAAAAGAAGAACTACACAGGTACCGTATGAAAAAAGTTTCACTTTAATTCGATTCAATTCGAAGTACCTATTACAATTAAACGGCACTTTCATTCTTTAACCCCTATTATTTAATTTTTTTCACATTACGAACGTTTATGTCTGGTTTGGTGAAAATCACAGGAAAATCCGCTCATAACTGTTTGAGTTTATCGCGAACAGACAGATAGGCGCGACTTTGTTTTATATGCCCACCAGTCCGCATTGGAACAGCATGATGAGTCTAAACTCAACCTCTTCTATAAGGAAGGTGGCCAGACCCTGTATTAAGGCGATAATTAAAAATGATGAGTTACTTTTTGGTTCCTCTTATCCATGACGCTACGACGAAACTCTTGACAGCTATATCCACTGGCATAAAATCTGCTTTAATATCTCTCCCGGCGTATAAAGTGCGAAGTATTCCTAGAAAATACAAAATCAATTAAAGATATTAAAATATTTAAACTTTATTTAAGTACGGCTGTTCATTTGATATATACATTGACTTATTACTATGGACTTCGGGTCAGCGCTAAAAAGTGTTTGAACCTAAAAAGAGCTAAAACTCGAAAAAGATTTCTAATCGCATTCTGTCTCATATTAGCTTACTGAGAGAATTTACGTCAATAATGTTTTAGAACAACGGCTGCATAGAGTTATTTTCTTGTTTAATAGTTGAATTTTTTATTTGCTTCATTTGTAATTGAAAATAATTTTAATTAATAAACGTCGTTGTAGTATTATATATATATAAAAATATATAGGTTGGTACTAGATTTATAATAGCATATAGAGGTCACTGATACATTTAAAGTTTGCTGTGAATATAAAATACAAGTTAAAGATGCCAAAAAAATCTACCTAATCAAAGCTACCTATTCCACACCATTTATGTTGTCCTATTTTCACGAGAAGCTGCCATGTCAAAAAAAAGGCTGTCATGGCAACGTCTGAATTAGACCGACGCAAGCAATTAGGCCGTTTCAAATTAGACTGTATAACAATAATATCTCGGAACACTTGTCGTGAATTTTGCATTACACCCAAAGTCCATAGTACTAACTATTAATATGTCAATGGATATATCACACGAAGCAGTTTGCAAAGTCATTTAATTAATTATTCGTCTTGCTCTTTATGTAAGCCCACACATTTAGATTTCATTTTCTTATAGGTTGTCAAATAAAATATAGAAGAATAAAAAATTCATTATGTTTTTCTAAATTTTGTGATCATTCGTTTTGGGGTTCAGGGGTACACTCTATTTTCTCCAAGGGATACCGTCTATTTTCTTGAATAACTTGAAACTGAATTGAGAAGCTCATCATTATATTCTTGTAATGCCATCGTAGACCCTCGTCGAGTCTTTTTTAGTTGGCCCTTGACTGCTATCACACCTGATGTTAAGTGATAATGCAATCTAAGATGGAAGCGGGCTAACGTGTTAGGAGTAGGATGAAATCCACACCCCTATCGGTGTCTACACGCCATCGTACCGGAACGCTAAATCGCTTGGCGGTACGTCTTTGTCGGTAGGGTGGTAACTAGCCACGGCGAAAGCCTCCCACCAGCCAGACCTAGACAAATTAAGAAAATTCTCAATCTGCTCTGCTGGGAATCGAACCCAGGACCTTCGTCTTATAAATCCATCGCGCATACCGCTGCGCCACGGAGGTCGTCAGTCTCCCGTGAACTTCTGGGGATTTTGGGAACAAGTGATATAAATAGTTGAATAACAATAGGTATTACCGTCCCCGTTTCTTAACGTCACCCGGACGTGAAACTCACCCACGTCCATCAAGGAGGCGCCTTGGTCTGATTTAACAATCACGCCAAACCACACACCCATTCCAAACGTCCCTCGTAAGCCGAGGCCCGAGTCTCACAGAAGACGCCGTTAGAGAGGCGTTACGCCCTTTTCTCTTCTTTCGCCTTCGGGCACCCTCCGGCGATGCTTCTGTGCTCGCCCAACCCCCCTGGTGATGCCGCTGTGGTCCCGTATGGAGTCTCCGGCAATTACACAATCAGAAAAAAAGGTATTACCTTTTCCACCGGCGACAATGAGTCCAACTGGTCCATTAAAATTATCGATCCATCCAGGCATTGGTTCTCTGTAGCTTGAAATTACTGTAAATAATATTTTTTCACGCTTTCACTAGATGGCGCTAGTTGGTTCTTAGCTCACGCTATCGACTTGCGTTATATATTACGTTATGTTTTGTACTATTAGTCTAGTTCACAAGTGCCTTTTAGGTCAAAATTTTTGCGCCTTCTTCGAAAATTATGATTGAGGTGTCATTCGATTCGGAATGGCATGTAGATAGTTTTTGAGAAAATGCTAAGCCCGCTCGCAAAAATTGCAATAGTTATAAACAATTAAGTGAAAAACAAAAAGGGGGTTTGAGTTTTCGTTAATATCTCAAAAACTATTTGAGATAATTTAAATTTGAAAAAAGATTCAAAAAGAGAAAGAAATTTCTTAAAAAAAAAGTCTCGACTCTCGAAATTGTCGGACTAATGTTTATAATTTTCCCAGAGGGTTGAAAATACGCTCGAAAACGGGTACTCCGGCTTGCGCAAGCCATGCCCCCATCGGACCTTTAATGAATAAATATTATTTAAACTTATTAAATATGAAAATTAAAAATTGAAAAAATTAAGGCGCCTGTAGGATAGATCAAGGAACAATAATCCGTGATCAAAAAATTTCTATCGCGATTTTTCAAAAAGTTATCCATTCATTAATTAACAATTTTTTGTAGCATGAACATTAACATTGCAAGTGCGATAATTGTTAAACTATTAATCTGAGATTTTTTTCCTTTCGTGGAGCTATTTTTCAAAGGTTTTAGAATAGATTCCCGTTGGAAAAATTCAAAAATTGTTAATTTTCGTTTTGTTATTAACAATTTGCTGAGGGAAAAAATTATAAAGCTTAATTAAACATTAAAAAAAAAAATTTTTTTTGCAATATTATTATTGGTCCATTTTCTTATGATCAGAAGCTACTTAAAAATGATTTTTAATAATTTTTATCTCCTATTGTTTAAAAAATTGTTATAAACAAATGCGTTGTTTATGAGATAATTTAAAATTTTTTTTTTGATAACATAATCTTTGATGATAATTATGATTTAAAAAAAAAATCGTTTCTTAAAAAAAATTTTTTATTGCTTAAAAACGCATTTGTTAAATAACATTTTTTTTTCACCACTTATTATGAAAATTAAGGAACCATTTTTTTTAATCATTATTTATCTTGATCTTTGATATAAAAAAAAATCGATTATTATTTAAATTTTCATTGTTTATTTAATAAACAATTTGTTATAAACAAATTAATTATTTCTTTGTATTTTTTTTCTGTTTTTACTTAAAGAAACAAAAACAACCACGTATTATTTTTTGAAAAAAAAAATTATTTATTTTTTTTATTGAACTTTCAATTTTCTGTTAACTTTAATTTCGTTACTTTGACCTGGTTTTTTATGTTTAATTTTATGAGCCACCGATTAAAAAACGTTCCCAAAAAAAACTCTAATGTAAAACATAATTAAAAAAATACAGTATATTATTTGTAAACAATATTTTATAAATAAACTTACTTAAATTAAATAACATTTCTAATTAATTTTTATTCATAATTGAAAAAAATTACCGAGCAAAACTTAAATTAATAAGCTGAAATTGTATATAAATATACATTAAATAAAATGTTACATAAGATGTAAGTTGATAATTATATTAGTTTATAAGATATTTAGACATAAAAGTATAAAAAAACATTTTCTCAAGGATTTTTTTTTCAACAAATGATATAACTTCAATAAATAATTAAGCCAGAGCTTCAAATTTAGGCTTAATTTATTGTTTAATTAATAAAGAATAAATAAGTCCTAAATTTTTTCTTTGTATCTTCATTAGTTAAAAAGTTATAATAAAATTAAACATAAAAAACCAGGTCAAAGTGACGAAATTAAAGTTAACAGAAAATTGAAAGTTCAATAAAAAATATAAATAAATTTTTTTTTTCAAAAATAATACGTGGTTGTTTTTGTTTCTTTAAGTAGAAACAGAAAAAAAATACAAAGAAATAATTAATTTGTTTATAACAAATTGTTTATTAAATAAACAATGAAAATTTAAATAATAATCGATTTTTTTTTAATATCAAAGATCAAAATAAATAATGATTAAAAAAAAATGGTTCCTTAATTTTCATAATAAGTGGTGAAAAAAATTGTTATTTAACAAATGCGTTTTTAAGCAATAAAAATAATTTTTTAAGAAACGATTTTTTTTTAAAAAATCATAATTATCATCAAAGATTATGTTATCAAAAAAAATGTTTAAATTATCTCATAAACAACGCATTTGTTTATAACAATTTTTTAAACAATAGGAGATAAAAATTATTAAAAATCATTTTTAAGTAGCTTCTGATCATAAGAAAATGGACCAATAATAATATTGCAAAAAAAAATTTTTTTTCAATGTTTAATTAAGCTTTATAATTTTTTCCCTCAGCAAATTGTTAATAACAAAACGAAAATTAACAATTTTGAATTTTTCCAACGGGAATCTATTTTAAAACCTTTGAAAAATAGCTCCACGAAAGGAAAAAAATCTCAGATTAATAGTTTAACAGTTATCGCACTTGCAATGTTAATGTTCATGCTACAAAAAATTGTTAATTAATGAATGGATAACTTTTTGAAAAATCGCGATAAAAATTTTTTGATCACGGATTATTGTTCCTTGATCTATCCTACAGGCGCCTGAATTTTTTCAATTTTTAATTTTCATATTTAATAAGTTTAAATAATATTTATTCATTAAAGGTCCGATGGGGGCATGGCTTGCGCAAGCCGGAGTACCCGTTTTCGAGCGTATTTTCAACCCTCTGGGAAAATTATAAACATTAGTCCGACAATTTCGAGAGTCGAGACTTTTTTTTAGGAAATTTCTTTCTCTTTTTGAATCTTTTTTCAAATTTAAATTATCTCAAATAGTTTTTGAGATATTAACGAAAACCCAAACCCCCTTTTTGTTTTTCACTTAATTGTTTATAACTATTGCAATTTTTGCGAGCGGGCTTAGCATTTTCTCAAAAACTATCTACATGCTATTCCGAATCGAATGACACCTCAATCATAATTTTCGAAGAAGGCGCAAAAATTTTGACCTAAAAGGCACTTGTGAACTAGACTATATACGGTCACGCCGCAGTGGTCCTGTTTGGCACTTATTCGAACAAAAAAAAATTAAAGTACTACTTATAAGTTCAGGGTAATGCTTATCATTTCCCACGCTACCTTGGATTTGGAGCCTTAACAATTTAAATAATTGAATTACTATCATTGTTAACTTGCAGTTTTTCTGAAATATTTAACAATGCTAATTAAAAATAACTTTTTGTTATTAAGTTCGTCTTAGGAACAAAGTTCAACAAAAACTCAAATTCTCGCTGGTGGTATTATTTATACCACTGTCATATAACATATGTCATTACAATACGGTTGATTTTTGTGACACGAAGCGAAGGCGAATGATAATTATATGCAGTGACATACTATACTCCAAAACAGTATGAAAGTGACAAAATGGCACGCCGATGCTTTGACAGAAACTGCCAGCCTGCGGCGCGTGCGCGAACCCCACCGCGCCACCAACATAGCACATAGCGCAGATCCGTGTGATTCTTTATATAAGCCTGAATTTTTGTAGCCAATATCAATAAACTATTAATAAATTAAAAAAAATTGTAGCATGTTTATCCCTGTGATAGCACCTAACGAAAGGAAATGTTTTTGTGGTATTTGCTAAATTAATACATGTAAGTATGAATAGCTTTGTGTAATGGTTTTGAGCTTATAAGTTGAGCTGATTACGAGGAGTGAAAACTACTTACCAATAGATGGTCTAACTATGACTATTGGAAGATTTCCCTTTTGTTCAAACATCACATTCTCGGCCAATTGTTTGACGAATGAATACGTGTTTGGCATCTCACCCATGTATCTACAACAAGCAAAAACTTCTATGAACTTGTATATCTACGACTTAAAGTTCCAACCATTTTAAATTCTACACGACTTATACATCAATAAAATCGTCTCTACATATCTTACTAGCTGTGTCCGCGACTTCGTTTGCGTAGACCATTGAATTACTGTGTACTACGTAGTCCATACTAATTCAATGGCGTAGACTTCAGTTTTGGTGTTATTAGAAGTTACACATGTTACAACAACAACAACGTTACATAGTTATTACCAAGTTATTTTATTATAATGATACTTCTCTTACTGTATAAACTTTAACCCCCTTCACCAGTTGGAGAAATATTATATATTTTTCAATCACCTCAATCCTACCCTACCTACCACCACATATCTTATGTGATAATAGTGTACAAAAATTTTAATTAATATAACTTGAAAAATTAAAACCTTTCCCAGAAATTTCCTATTCCTTTACCCCTAACACCATAGGACGAAAGAAAATGTAAAACTATTCATCATCATTACCAGACTGTAGACGTCCACTGCTGGACATAGGCCTTTTTTAGGGACTTCCAAACACAACGATCCCGAGCTGCCTGTTGCCAGCGGCTCCCTGCGACACTTTTCATGTCGTCAGTCCACCTGGTTGGGGGTCGAGCAACGCTGCGCTTTCCGGTGCGGGGTCGCCAATCTGCCACCTTGGGCCCACAACGTCCATCAGCGGTTCGAACTACGTGCCCCGCCCATTGCCACTTCAGTTCTGCGACTCGCTGAGCTATGTCGGTTACTTTGGTTCTTCTGCGGATCTCCTCATTTCTGATTCGATCACACAGAGATACTCCGAGCATTGCTCTTTTCATCGCCCGCTGAGTGACTCTGAGCCTTCTTATGAAGCTCGCAGTCAGCGACCAACTATTCAATAAAACTCAAAGTTTCGTAATTTGGGCTAAAGGGAATATTTTACAAAACACTGCACCCTGATATTCGAAAAATACTGAGCAGTAGGCCCCGTGTGGAAGCGTATCGCCGTCGCTGGCATATTGTCCTTAGAAGTGCAGCAACAACTCTATAACAAGGCCATTCCCATCACACGTGTTGTACGTCATTACGTATCAACATATACTTTGGTTAATTCATTAAGACGCGCCCCACCATTTCTCGCGAGGGGAAACCGAAGGCTGCGGGGAGTACAGTTCGAACATCAGTCTCGAGTCGACCACGGCTATTGTAGGTTGTATCGCTGCGTGTCATGACCGAACGGAATGATGCTCTACTTAATTTTTTTACCAATATTATATTTATAATGTCAAAAAACCGTATCGTATGATGATAAACTACATATTTAAATGTAACTTAGCCAGAAGAATCGTTCCGTTTCCCATTCCTTCAGGTTGACCGACTCGACTTTAATTTTTCTACAAAGGTCACTTGATTGGTTTGTTACTGCCAATATAGATTTTCCAAATTAGCTTAGCAAAATAGCTTTGGTCATTGGTACTATCCTACTAAAAAAGACGTACCGTCAAGCGATTTAGCGTTCCGGTACGGTATCGTGTAGAAACTAAAGGAATGTAGATTTCATGCTACTCCTAACAAGTTAGCCCGCTTCCATCTTAGTTTACATAAACTAACTTGTAATGAATCAAAATAATAATAGGTATCATGGGTTCACGCTTTACAAACACACTAGGGGTATGGTAGACAAGACAGCGTGGAGTTGAGCTCAATCATTAAACTGTTGTAAAACAAAATAAAAATAGATATACTAGGTACCTATCTAAGATGATTATCGGTATATGTGTTTTTAAGATATTGTTAAATTGGTTAATATATATGTCGAAGGAATTAGACTAGAGATTTCGAATAGATTGTTGTAATATTGTAATAGATATCATTGTTTATGGAAATGTTACTGTCTGTGGATGTAATTATTTTTGGTATGTCACGAGTTTTTTTATAAAAGTAATCGAAATAGAACTAATCGTTAATCATTTAATGAGAGATATGAGATAGGTGCATACTTAAAACTTTAACACAAAGTTATATTCAATTTGATGTGATAAATGAATGAATGATTGATTTGTTTTAATACTCCAACCAATAAAAGAGTCGGGCGCCAAAGTCCTAGTAGAGTACTTACACCATCTTGAGGGGAATAAAGGAGTTGGGAAGTTAGTTTGTGTCTGGAGTGCGGTGAGGATATTTGGTCGAGTTGGACCAGTGTAAAAGTGTTCTTAAGAAGTAAATTAAATTAGGGAGTAAAGTAAGATGGGTGTAAATAAAATACTGTCCTGAATCTTTATAATACGTCAGGAATTATAAAAATCTATTTCATGTATCAAAACATTGTGAATTTGCAATATATCTGTTCGTGAAGACAAAGTCTTTGTAACCCTAGAAAACGCCCAAGAGATTGAGAACCACTAAAGATGATGTCAAAGAGAATGGTGATACTCCGATATATATATTAACCTATATCACAATATAATTTTGCTGTGCAGGACCAACACGACATATTCATTTTTAAAAAATTAGTTAAAATTAAGTAGAGCATACTGCTCAAACATGACATTCTTGTTGACATAATTACCTTGACACTTTGTGTGAGTGTGCACACATTGCTACTCGTTACGTAGTAATAGAACTCACATTCTTGCAGTTTTTATTGCACACTTGCACTGTAAGCGTTTGAAAAACAAAAAAAACGACGAGCTGTAGTGGCCTATTGTAGAAGGCCCATCAAGAATGAGGAAGGAAGGAATAATATCTAAAACTATAGCCACTTGGGAAAAGTTCGGTGAAACAGACACATATATAAAGATATGTGCCGAACACTTGCGCTTTGATCCCTTAGGTCCCGGTTTAAACCGACAGACAGACAGACAGACAAAAAGTTTGAAAGTTAATTTTGAAGTACCGTATATACATGCAGATAGTGAAAAGCTGTTTAATTGAAATTACAAGCAGACGCTTCATTTTTATTTATTTGTATAAATGTATAGAACATTGTACTTACTTGGATGTCAAAACGTTCAAAGTATGATCGTCAATATTCTCGCAAATATCGAGAATCTCCCTCCAGTCAGCGTGGGGGGGATACATAGTCTCCAACATGGGGTCACGGTTGGTGTTGCAGTATGCGGTGGACACGTGCATTAAACACTAAAAACATTCAAGTAAAACTTACTAAACAATTCAACGGCCTTCGTGGTGCAGTGGTATGCGCGGTGGATTTATAAGACGGTGGCCCCGGTTATGATTCCCGGCTGGGTCGATTGAGATTTTCTGTAATGGTCCAGGTAAGCCTGGTGGGCGGACGATTTCGGCCGTGGTTAATTACCACCCTGCCGATGAAGACGTGCTGCCAAGCGATTTAGCGTTACGTTACAATGTTGTGTAGAATCCTTTATCATCCATTCAAATTATTTTTTATGGATGTGAACGTGCCGTGATAATAACGGCCATCCCAATCATACTATAGTGACATACTTACTTACCTCTAAATTTCGCACTTCTTTAGCCAGTTCTATTATCTCTATGGCGCCTCGCAGATTAAGTTTCACCGACACTTTCAATGGATCATCAAATCTAAAAATAATGCAATAAATTAATAGATTTTGGCATCTCAAAATTACAGATGTGTCATCTTCTGTCTGGCAATACAGAGAGGAGATGACAATATCGCACTCACTACAAAACAACATGGTCTTAATTATTAAATCTGTTGATGGCCAAATATTCTTTTTAACCGACGAAAAAAACGGAGGAGGTTCTCAATTCTACACGTATATTTTTTGTTTTTTTTTTACGTATGACCACGCATAACTTTTTACAGAGTCATCGGATTTTGATAATTCTCTTTTTATTAGAAAGGGCACACTTTCGAATTGAGAACCTCCTGCGTATTTTTTCGTCGGTTAAAAATAACTGTGTCATTAAGTTGCTTTAATTTAGATAAGCATATCTATGACGTCGGTGCCAGCCAAGGTTATTTCTTTAAGGACGTTACCTAGAACCCACAAACTGCTTTACTACGTTAAATAAGGGTTCCTTAAACTTGGCTGGCACCGACTTCATAGATATGTTTTATTATTAATTCTTATGCAAATGGAAAGTCTGTCGACTCATGGTCGTTGCTCGTTACGTCGTCAGCATTGTGTCTCGGCTGTCAGATCTTGTTAAAATCAAACGTAATTCAGACATAATATCGAAACCACTTACTGTACTGGATCCGTGGTACAGCAGTAAAACAATCTGGCATGGATAGCCAAAGAGACGCGGGTTCGAATCCCATCGATGACGCAATTTTTAACATTACGTTTATTTCTTACCTCACGCTAGCAGCAGAGTGAAAAATAATATTCGTTCGATTGATCAACAAGGTTCTGTCTTCTGCAGACATACCTGTGAAACAAAATGATACAAACATTATACATGCTTAAATACTGAAATGTGACTTAAATAATCTCATATACGAATACGAACAGTGTACGAACTGATTTGAAAGTATCAGTTCGTTCAAATTTTATTTGATTAAAGTTCGAGTAAAGATTTGAGTAAAGTTTTATTCGTGCATTAGTCAACTTGTGTTCTAATTTCTTCTTTAATTTCTTATTAGCATTGATTTATACAAACTCATACATTAATGACGGATACGCATTGCCAATCTAAGGTTTGTTAATTTTTTTTTAAAGATCGTAATGTACCTAAGTCATCAAGTAACGAAGGAGACTACAACCCCACAGAGACTAATTGGGATCGTGCTAACAAAGTCACACTAGACAGACTACGCTGGGCAATCAACACCTTCCACCCCTTCAAATCAGCGGGCATAGAGGAAATCTTCCCCGCCCTACTACAGTGGGGCATAGAAGACCTAGTAACATATATAATGCAGGTGTACCGAGCATGCCTGGCTCACAAACACATTCCTGTGCCTTGGAGAGAGGTAAAAGTAGTCTTCTTGCCAAAACCAGGCAAAACAGATTACACACAACCGAAATCATTCAGACCAATTAGTCTCACCTCATTCCTTCTGAAAACCTTAGAAAGACTGAGCGACAGATTTCTATGCGACGGTGTACTGAAGCATACACCTTTACACCCAAACTAACATGCCTACTGCACAAGCAAATCAACAGAAACGGCACTGCACTCGGTAGTGAGAAGAATAGAACATAACACAGAGAACAAACTATCAACGCTGGGAGCCTTCATTGATATAGAAGGGGCGTTTGATAAAAACCACGTTCAAAAGCATCGACAAATCTCTAGAAAGATACAAAGTACCGGAAACTTTACGTAGATGGATCAATTCTCTTTTAGAACTGAGGGTCAACCAAATAGACATAAACGGAAAAACGAGAGGTATCGTAGCCAAAGGGCGCCCACAAGGGGGAGTCTTTTCCCCACTTCTGTGGGACTTAGTGGTGGACGACCTCATTACAAAAATGAACAATAAAGGTTTCCTAACCAAAAGGTACGCTGACGACATTACAGTACTCATCGGCGGTAAACAAGAAAACACACTGTGCGAAATAATGCAAAACGCCCTAAGACTGATAGAGAACTGGTGCAAAACCAACGAACTATCTGTAAACCCAAAGAAAACTGAACTCGTCCTATTTACAAACAAGAGAAAACCAGATCTCCACAAAACACCAACACTATTCAACGAAACTCTAAAGCTAGCAACAGAAGTAAAGTACCTAGGGGTGCTCTTAGACCAGAAACTAAACTGGAAAAGACACATCGAAACAAAAATACAAAAGTCCACCATCATCCTTTGCCCATGCAAACGCATGATAGGTAAAACCTGGGGTTTGAAGTTGCACATAGTGAAATGGCTATACACAACGGTAGTGAGGAGCTCTCTCACCTACGCATCGATAATATGGTGGCCCAGGACGCTACTAACCACAACACAAAAGGAATTACAAAAATTCCAAAGACAGTCACTGCTAGCCATCACCGGCTGCATGAACACAACACCCACTGCAGCTCTGGAGGCTCTAATGGGCATACCACCTCTTCACCTACACATACAAGAAGAGGCAAAGATAACAGCCCTCAGGCTAAAAGCCTGCCAACAATGGCAAGAAACACACTGGCCATACAGAAATACTTAAGATATCAACCACAGACAACTCACTCTTGAGCTGGATATGCGACAAAACTACAAAACACTACTTAATGGATAAACCCTACAAGGTCACCATAAACGAAATCATTGGGAACGACATAAAGCCGAACGAAATAAACGTATACACAGATGGATCAAAATCAGATACAGGCACCGGCGCTGGTGTTCACTGCCAGGAGCTAAACATAAACATCGAACAGGTGCTCGGAAGATACAATTCAGTCTTCCAAGGTGAATGCGTTGGTATCACAACGGCGGCCATGGCAATGGTCGCCAGAAAGGTAACAAACTTCAATATCAACATACACAGCGACAGACAAGCAGCACTCAAGGCTTTAGACAAATACTGGTCTACCTCCAGACTGCTACTTGACTGTCACACCACACCAGGGGAACTCTCAAAGGAGAATAAAGTAACCTTATACTGGGTAAAAGGACACAGCGGCAATCTCGTGAACGAGAGAGCAGACGAACTAGTGCGACGTGCATCAACACTGAAGGTCATAAGACCAAACCCCATAGTTCCTATACCCTTCAGTGAATACAAAACATAGTTACCTATAACAGACACTCAAAAATTTGCACACAGACACTCGATTGTAAACACACTAAAGAGGCAATACCGCGCCTTTACACACAACTAACCAAAAAACTCACCCGGTTAACCCGTGCAAAACTTAGAACGGTCATAGGACTGATCACAGGACACTGTCCATTAAATAAACATCTCTCAGTTTTAGGCTTGACCGACACCTCTTTATGCAGGGCTTGTCTGGAACACGACGAGACACCGATACACGTCATGCTCAGTTGCAGAGGAGTATCGGAACAACGTGCAACATACATTGGCTCCAAAACGACACTCCAAGAGGCAATCGGCGACCTAGGCGGCCTGCTAAGCATCTGGAGCGAGCTCGGCTCGCTGGAGTGGAACCCACCCAGGAAAAAGAAGAAGAAGAAGATACTTAAGTCATCTCCGTGTTCTATTGACTAATAATAGGAAAAGAAATTGAAGGAACAAATATATGGGCTGATCAGTTTTTATTATCATTAAAAAGAGTAAGTAATCTATTCCGAGAAATCCGTTTAGACATTTCTACGGCGGTATGCGAGGTGGACATGGCCGGGGTTCTGGGTTTGTTTTCCGGCTAAGCCGATTTACATTTTCCAAATTGGTCCAGATCTGGATGGTGGGAGGCCGTGGATAGTTACCACCTTGGCGGCAAAGAGGTGCCACCGAGCGAATTAGCATTACGGTACGCTGTTGTGTAGAAACCGAAATGGTTGTGGATTTCATTGTACCCGCAAGTTAGCCCGCTTCACAATTTAATTGCACTAAGAAATCTATGATTAAATATATACCTAGTCCTACTTCACTGCAGTCACCCGATATGGAGAAAACTTTGGACTTGAAAACTCCCGGCCTTTCCTTTCGGAGACGATCAAAACACTGCAAGATGTAAAAATGTTTTATTTTATAGTATCCACTTCTCAGGTCCACTTACTGTTCCGTTAGTCTAGACACTAGTGGTAACCCTATGTAGCTTCGATCAGAAGGTCCTAGGTTCGATTCTTGGTTCGGTTTTAGAATAATTTTGAGTTTTTTTGCCTTCTGAGGAAGTTTCTGTAAATTATAAGCCTCGGGGAGCACGTTAAGCTGTTAGTTCCGGTTACTAGTATCAAAATCCGGTACAGTTTGTTTATGAATCACCCTAAGCCCGCCAACCCACATTAGAGCAGCGTGGTGGGTCTAAATTCCATATTTTCTCACTTATAAGAAGGTCTGGTCTGGTAATGTCTTTAAAAATTGTCCGCTAACAATGATGGTATCATTCTACAATCTAATATGATCAAGCGTAAACAACAAACGGATAAAGTTGGTACTTTCTCATTTATTGTATTATTTATAACTAGCAGTAGCCCGCGACTTCGTCCGCGTGAAAACCCCTTAGGTACTCTTTTAATTTTGAAGACAGACTTTCATATAAAGTGTGCTCTTTCCCCGCTATCCCGCTCAATTTAATTTTTTTATAGTTTCCCGTGATGCACTATCCTCCGTCCCGTCCCGTGTACTAAAGATCTACATTTTTGTTAAACATTGTACGATATTACAGTACATTATATAACAATATATATTTATGTATAGCTTGTATTAAATAGTCTATTTCACTTTAGAGTCTAGCTTCATACTAAAATGTTTTATTACAGAGTCGCACTTTTGAGAAAACTAATTAACATGCTGTAAAAGGCAAATCTTATCTCTATAATATCCTTGTGATTAATAAATAATTTATTTTAATAGGGATTTAAGTTTAGTTGTATAAATAATGACGTAAACGTAAGCATATGATTTAAATTTAACTTTATGTTTTTTAAAAAATTTAAAAAACATAAAGTTAAATATCTGTCAAAATATAAAAGATATATATATATGCTATCGCGGACTTTTTTGTAAAACTTTTTAAGAATAATAAGCATAAAGTTTTCATACAATGTTTTCAATTATATCCAATAGGTAAGGCAGCGCACGCGATTTACGCCGATTTAATAAATTTCACGGTCCGACTCGCGCGACAAAAACTGTGATAACTCGGGTAATATATACAATACAAATATAAAATATAGCCTATGTTACTCAGTGATAATGTGGCTTTCTAATGAAAAAAGAATTATTAAAATCGATCCGGTACTTTTTGAGTTTATTCGTTACATACAAAAATACAAATCTTTCCTCTTTATAATATTAGTGTAGATTGACCTGGTTACAAACTACTGTTTATGACAATAATTATTTAGAAACGTAATAAGTGCTAGCTTACTGATGATGCATAAACTTCAGTTAGTCTGTCTTCGGGCGTCACACCCTTCTTAGGTCTTATCAACATGTAAATTCTATCCAAATCAGTGCAAGAGTAGAGCAGTTTTTCTATCAGCACTTTCCCCACGAAACCTGCAATAAAAATATGAGATCAAATGGTAGAGCTTTCTGTGACACAGCTCATTCTGGGAAATACTAACATCACATTACCTAATTCGACTGAGCTTTCACTGAAATCTGCCGCCCAAGAGACGCTGCGACCTCTAGGCCGAGGCCTGTACAGTCTATTGAAAATGGACTTACCGGTGCCACCGGTGATAAATATAGTCTTTCCCTGGTAATACTCCGGTATAGCGGGAACATCTTGAAGGTCTCTGTCTTCCAGGAAACTCATTTCTGGATTACCTACATCACAAGCCATTTTAAAAATCACGTAATCTTCAAAATAACTTGCACATTTAAGTACGTTACTTGTTCCTACATCTAACTCCATTGTCACTTTTTACTCAGTAATTATCATAAATACTCGATATTTCTATGCAGTTTTATCTACAGTCGATTTTAATAAAACACCTTAACATATGGTGAGCAATGTTTATCGTGTCGTAACCTAGCAACAGCATGAAGAACTGAAGAGAGAAGTACAACAAAAAATTAAAAATATAAATCTATTGGAAAATGAAAATAAAATGTTACCAACTAGTATAAATAATATGAATGTCAGACTAACACAACTGGAGCAGCATTCCCGAGCAAGAAATGTTGAAATACATTATCTTCCTGAACACCGTAATGAATACTTATTATCTATTGTCAATCAGATTGCGAATGTTACTAAATCCAACTTGAAAGAATTAGATGTTCACTTGTGCACCAGAACTTCAAAGATAACCATGAAAACAAAATCGTTGGTTTAATATTAAGTAACAAAGAGGTATCAGTCAGCAAATGCGAACATCCAATTAAATTAAAAAGTGGATAATTATCACCCCCCTTTTAAAATTACAATACCTAAAATATGTACTGACACTAGGCAGATAAATGTATCTCGAAATTCTCCGAACTTCTATAAAGCAGACTATGTAAAAATAATTCAAGATTTGAACGCAATATCTTGGATTAATGAATTTTCCATGTGTAATGATATAAACGTGATGGTTACTAGATTTTACAAAATCATAATAAATATTTTTTGTAAACATGTTCCTTTGAATAAATTAAAAAATAACACATATCCTGTATGGTTTTCTCCACAAAATAATAAAACTAATTAAATTAAAACATAAATGTCACGGTAAAGTAAAAAAATATAAGAATCCTTTAGTTATACTTCAGTTCAAGTACATTCGCAAAGATTGTGAAAAATTTATAATAATCTGTTATAATGAATATATTGATAAAATTAAAATGAAAATAGGCAAGAATCCAAAAGTATTTTTGGACTCATCTAACAAAATACAGTCATGTAAAAAAAGTAGTTTTTACCCTCCAATCATGACTCTAAATGACAAAAAAGTTAGTAACAATGAGACTGTTTGTGACTTATTTGTACACTCTCACACACACATCCTCTATTTATGAAAGTGATACAGTAGAAACTAGGTATCCTGGTTGTGTAAGTTTAGGTGTGTGTGATATAATAGATAATTTTAGCCTAACTCGTTCAATTGTTGTTAAAAAATCAAAAAGACTTGATAATTGCAAAAAACCTGGACCGGATGATATACCTCCAATCTTTTTAATTAAATGTGCGAGGCAGCTATCTGTACCTCTTTCAATGATATTTAATAGGTCTTTAGAGGATGGCCAATTTCCTGATGTTAGGAGGGAAATAAGAATAGTTCCTGTTTATAAGTCTGGCAAACAAAATGATGTCAGAAACTATCGTCCCATATCTATTATTTCTACTTTGGTGAAAGTGTTTGATTCGTTAATTTACAAATATATGTATAGTCACCTATCAAAATATATCAATATTATAATATATATAAGCAGCACGTTTTTATGCGCGAGCGACTCTTCAAATTTTGGAGGCACGCATATTTTTTACAGTGTTGTCCGATTTTGATAATTCTTTTTTTATTAATCCTGGGGAAATTGAAAGAACTCTTCAAGCAGCTTACAGCTTTTTGGCTACTAGTGCCGTATAATATACTATGACAGTATAGTACGAGTACGTTACGTGGCGATAAATCACTAAAAAGTAAGAAATAAATTTTTTTAAATAAAAATAGAACCGACTCAAAACGCACTAAAAAGTAAAAAATAACTGTGTCATTTAGTTGCTTTAATTTACTTAAGCATATCTAGGAGTCCTTTAACATGCTTGAACAAGCTAATAAATCTCTGGGATTTGTTTTGAGAAGTTCCAATCTCTTTAAACAGAATGCCACTATTATAAGAATATTTGATTCTTATGTGTGTGTAGTCATTTGCCTATATGTTGTAATTAATATTGTTTATTCTTACGCTGTTTTTTTATTTAGTGTTTCTTAGTTTTTAGCTTTTAGTTTGTAATTATCATTTATTTTATATAATTTGTATTGTTTTTATAATTGTATTTTGCCTAGATTAATATTGTGGACATAGTATAATACATTGACAACTGTATTTTACATTATATTGTGAAAGTTGTGAAAACCTATAATAAGCTGAATATTTATGGAAGTTACCCTTGTATGAATGTAATATTAACATGTATTAGTGTATCAGTAGTTGGTTTTCCTGAATAAATAAATAAATAAACCTCTGTAATTAAAACTGTTAAATAATAATTAATGTGTATCAAAATATGTGCTAGAGCAAACGCTTCAATTTCTGCATAAGTTGACGTTAAGTGATGTAAGGCCTCTATCCCACCAGCGTTTCGCGAGCGCCAGCGTTCCCTCAACGCCTGCGTCGCGTTAACGAGACGTCAACGTTGCCTTTATTGATTTCATGTACAATCAGGTACAATTTTTAACGACCTGTATGACATATTTAAATGTATTATTTTTCTTTACTCAGAGTTTTAACAAACCTCTCTTCTGGTGACATTGAAACTCTGAGATTAGTGTCCAATATTGTATGAAATTTGAAATCAATTTTAAAAGTTCATCACCATAATTTCGATATTCGCAAATATTTATGAATTTCAGATGCGTTATTTTTAATTCTATCAGAGTTCAGTGCGATTCACTTTCTTGTAATCGATTGGACCATATACCTAGGATTTTCTCAAAACTGACGATGATAATTTCTTCTTCTTTTACGTAATTTTCGTCGAACTAGCAAAGCCAACTGTAGTGTTTCTTCGTTGTAATCCATTTTGTTTCTGATTGTACGCCTGAAATCTCAGCAACCGTTGCCCTCAGCGGTTACACAACACAGACGCTCGCAAAACGCAAGTGGGATAGGGGCCTAAGGGTTTACGCAGTGACAGTGGAAATGCAAAATTATTAAAGTGAAAAATGACATGGACAAAGTAACGTATGGAGTCGTGAACGATTATAATAATCGTAAACAACAAAAGTCAGGGTGGAAACAAAGCTGTTAAACTACGGCTGCGAGAATAATGCTAAACCTTATAGGCCAGTGCCGATAATTTTTGATACCAAAGAAAAACGTAGTAGGATGTAACCCATTGGAAAAGGAGGAGAATATCATAAAAATGAAAGGAAAAATAAATTACGGGCGATCTGAGGTCGGGAAGGGGTAGAGGATCAGGATTTTGGAGTAAAAATCGGTTTTTCTCGATTTCCGGCAAAACTATGTCTTATGGAAAAGAGTTAAATGGCAAAGTCGTAGGTACTAAAAAGATCTAAAACTTTTACACTTTTTTCACATAATCTCAAAATTTATGTGAAAAATTCAAAAAACCTGCTTTTTGTTTTTTATTATCTTTACATATAAAATTTCATGAAATTTGCTGAAAACTCACCTTTTTATGTCCCAAATACACTATAATTTATTTGAATTGAAATATTTATTTTTTCACCTTATTTTGAATGAATATCGAAAAATTAACCTAATTTTCAACCGAAAATTCGGCCGTCAAAATATCAGCTTTTTCAAAAAATTAATGTGCTAAAAATCTCTACTTTCCGATGGTGAAAAAAATATATATTACATAATAAACTTTCTCTGAAAAGGCAAAAACTAGGCTTACGGTTTTTACAGCTGCTACGTAATAATAAGGCTCAGTTGTGGGTCTGCTTCGATGGACTCCGCTGATTAGGTTAAGAAAGATTCACGATGTTCACGCGACCCAGTCACCAGGCGATCGGAAGGAACATCGCTGGGTTTTAGTGAGTATTCCGGCTGGTTCTTAGCTGATGAATTCTACATACCCTCTAAGAAGTAAGCTGCCCTATATCTGGGGGGTGGGATGCGTAAACACATTTCCCAGTGTTAAAAAAATAGTATGTAGACCCAATCCACCTAGCCCCTTCCCCACTTCTCTATGTTGACATTGAAATGTGACCTTTTGATGGGCTAAACATGAGAGACCTACCTTATCTTAAAATAGTAATAAATAGGCATCTACGCCTGCTATTTCGTTGCAGCTGTAAAAACCGTTAGCCTAGTTTTTGTCTTTTCTGAGAAAGTTTACTATGGGAATATATCTTTTTTTTCACCATCGGAAAGTAGAGATTTTAACAAACAGAAAGCACACCAATTTTTTGAAAAAAGCTGATATATTGACGGCTGAATTTTCGGTTGAAAATTAGGTTAATTTTTCGATATTAATTCAAAATAAGATGAAAAAATAAATACTTCAAATCAAATAAATTACAGCGAATTTGGGACATAAAAAGGTAAGCTTTCACCAAAGAACAATGGCAAGATTATACCTGAGTGATTTCGGAGGCGTTTACAAATGCGACTTATATAAATCTTAGTAATTTAATTCGTTATTATTTTATATTAAATTAGTTTTACATGTTAAAGCTGAGATTAAATTAATCAATAAATGAACATTTTTTTGATTAAATTCATATGCAATGGTGGCTTAGATGTGCCACTGGCGAATCAGTTTTTTAAGAGTTTACACGTCGTCTCTACTAGATGGCACTAGCAACTTTTGCTTTCGCATATATATGTATGTATTTATTCCACATTATTTTGTACTAAATAAAACAAAGTTATTAAAAATCAGAATCCAGAAAACAAGCAAAGTAAGCCAATATGGCAATGACTACTACTAGTGGCATCTAGTATTGTTTTAGAGCTGCTATTTAGTATACTATTTAGTTGACACGCCTTGTAAACTAGTTAACACTACTTTCCAAACAAAAATGAATTTAGACTTTAAAGTATGGCACTGTCGCCCCCATGCGGCAAACTGCGAGATTTTTGTCATAACTTACATGCTTGCCTATTCTTATTATGTTAATATCTTTTTTTTGACCTCGTCAAACGAAAAATCTTGGTGATTATGTTTCTGTAATAGAACCACCATGATTTTTACATTTTTTCCTATTCATATATATTCCTTTCCATTTATTCCTAATAATACATAAATATATATATTATTAGGAGTAACCTTGGACTGTAAACTTCAGTGGAGCGCTCATATAGAGTCACTAACAGATAAACTTAGCTCAGCTGCATTTGCAGTGAGAAAAATAAGACATTTTACCGATGTAAAAACTGCTAGACTAGTTTATTATGCGTCCTTCGATCCTTCCACAGTGTGATGTCTTATGGCATTTTATTGCGGGGCAAGGCTGCTGACATACATTCTGTATTTATACTTCAAAAACGAGCAATTCGGTCGATATATAAACCAAAACCCCGTGAGTCCCTTCGTGATAAATTTAAAGAAATAGGAATTCTTACAGTAGCCTGTCAACATATGTACAATAACCTAGTCTTTGTCAAACAAAATATAAATATGTATAAACAGAAAAAGGACTTAAACGATCGTCTTCTTAGGAATCGACATAAATTAGTTATATCAGCGTATCGCCTCCGAAAAGTTCAAAAGTCATTCGTTGGACTGGGTGTACTCTTCTACAACAAGATGCCCAATAGATCTGCCATTGCATAAGTTTAAGCAATGTATTAAAACTCACTGAGTCAAGGTTATTATACTATAGATGAAATTTTAAATGACAAAGAGGTTGAGAGGCAATTGGATCAGCTTTCAACTTCACACAAGTAGTGGAATAAATAATTTTATGTAACAATACAGTTAATATTGTAAAAATTAATGATTTTAAAAGAGCAACTGTTGAGTTTCTTGCCGGCTCTTCTCAACAGGACCTGCTTTCCGAGCCGGTGGTAGAGTCACTACAAATAGTCTAATATGACGTTTCAAGAGTGCTTATAATTAGCCTACTTGAAATAAATGATTTTAAATTTGAATATGTATATAGACGCTTCAAATAGATTTCAGGTAAAATGTTGTATGGGCTCTTGTCATTGTTCTTTCGTGAAAATAGAATTTTATTTGTAATAGATAAAAAAAAAACAAAAAAAGTAGGTATTTTGAATTTTTGACATAAATTTTGAGGTTATGTGAAAAAATTGTAGGGACAAAAGTTTAGATCTTTTTATTACCTACAACTTTGCCATATAACTCTTTTCCGTAGGACTTTTAGTTTTACCGGAAACCGAAAAAATCCGTTTTTTACCCCTAAACCCTCACCCTCTACCACTTCCCGACCTCAGATCGCCCGTAATTTATTTTTCCAGTCATTACTTGGGATCCTTTATGATATCAACGTTCACCTTCGATGTTCGCGTTGATCTTCCTGGGCAGACTATTATTGTAGCGTTGCCATACATTTAGAACGAAACTGATATGGATGCACGTATGACTGAGAGACAATAACAGAATACTCAAATATTATTACACCTCAGCAAGCAAAGAAATGAATAGGCTCGACTCTATCGGGTAGAGTCGCAGTTTTTACAAAACAAAGAAAACATTATATACAAAATAGTATTAAAATTCATTGTATTGACATCCTGTAGTATATTAAAATTATTTTCACCATTAAAAACTAAAAAAAGATTTGATAACAATTAAAGTAAGGATGTGTGTTGTTGTGTGTGTTATGTATATTACACTAGCAGTCGCCCGCGACTTCGTCCGCGTGAAAACCTCTTAGGTACCCTTTTTAATTTCATATAAAGTGTGCTCTTTCCCCGCTACCCCTCTCAATTTAATTTTTTATAGTTTCCCGTGAAGCAATATCCTCCGTCCCGTCCCTTGTACTAAAAATCTACATTTTTGTTAAACATTGTACGATATTACAGTACATTAACATTAACAATATATATTTGTGGCATGTGATGTGTATAGCTTGTATTAAATAGGCTATTTCATTTTTGAGTCTAGCTTTCATATTTATTATTAATAATAATTTTATTTACAATTCGACCCGCAGATCTAGAGATTAGCCTGTTTAAATAAACGAACAAACTTTTTCGTATGTTATATAAATATGGTCTGCCATGCCAAATAAATTGAAAGAAAAGATCAAAGATCGAACTCTCAAAAAATATCAGTACCAAAATGTTCACCCCTATTCAGTGCGTATAACATAACATGGAGGAGGTCAACTTAATTTGGACGATATAGCGCTATATTGTCATGTTTTTGTAATATCTTCGAAACTATATAACTAATTAAGATACTGTAAAAGGCAATTCTTATCTCTATAATATCCTTGTGATTATGAAGCAATTTATTTTGATAATGATTTAAGTTTAGTTGTATAAATAATGACGTAAACTTATGCATATGAATTAAATGATTTATTACAGAATCGCACTTTTTAAAAATTTTGCATTTTATCTCTATAATATCCTTGTGATTATTAAATTATTTATTTTGATAAGGATTTAAGTTTAGTTCTTTAATTTTAATGAATTGAATTTTTAAAACCCAAAAAGTTATATATCTTTTTTGTAGAACTTTTTAAGATGCAATTATATCCAATATCTGAAGCAGCGTACCCGCCTAAAGCTAAATTAAATAAATTTCACGGTCCGACTCGCGCGACAAAAACTGTGATAACTCGGTTACTATATACAATACAAATATAAAATATAGCCTATAACACTCACCGATAACGTAGCATTCTACTAATGAAAGAATTTTTAAAATCGGATCAGTAGTTCCGAAGATTAGTCCCGACAAATCTTTATTTACAAACTTACAAACTTATACCTCTTTATAATATTAATATAGATGTATCCTTACCGATGTTACTAAACTAAAGGCTTTCTGAGACTTCTTTATCCACCGATTGTGTTTAATTCAATGTTCCAATTATTGATTCCTCACCTCAGACAGACAGCTGAATTTGAAGGTTATGACCTATCTTAGCATATATTTAACTGTACTTTACATTGAATGATGATGCAATCTATATAGGTATCTATACTTAGAATAATACTGTAAAATCCAATTCTGTACATTGATGATATATTTATCGGAGGGCACTATATAATCGATCTTCTTCTTCATTGAATGCCTCTGTAGCTAAGGTTGGCAGTTATTTAGGACTTATTTAGGATAAAAACTCTCTGCTGATATTCCACAGCCAAGATTTCTTTCTGCGACCAACGCCTCTTCTACCGGCATCTTTTCCCATCAAAATGTCGTAGTTGTAGGAGCTCGTACGAGTATATAATCGATACTGAAGCCGAAAATATAGTTTTTTATTTCTTTACTAAAAATAATTCCCTATTTCCATTGGTCATGGCATCACGCGTGTATGGCTGGAGCAATTTCGCTAATTCCTTTTTTGTTGATGCAGAAGAAGGTTCTTATGGAAGAAAAAGAAGAAGAAATTTCAGGGAAACCTAGAAAATATAAGAAACCTTAATGACTTTTATAGAAATTTGTTGCTCAACCACTTTAGATAACAGGTGAGCAGATCTGAATGAAATATGACGTATATAAGGATAATAGTCAAGTAGCACATAGGTTTCTTTTAATCTATGTTAATATTCTCATAAAAACAGGATGTACCTACGTGGGTCAAACCGTGGGGCATCGCTAGTTAATAGTAAATTATTGTGAAATAGATAACACAATAATTTATCACATTTTTAAAGGTTGCGTGTGCCAAATAATAGACATGAACGTCAAATTGAACTGTATTATAACAATAAAATAACAATAGCAGTCGCCCACGACTTCGTCCGCGTGAAAACCTCTTAGGTACTCTCTTCATTTTAAAGACAAACTTTCATATAAAGCGACTTTCCCCGCTACCCCTCTCAATTTAATTTTTTATAGATTCCCGTCAAGCAATATCCTCCCGTCCCATCCCGTGTAAGATCTACATTTATGTTAAACATTGTACGATATTACAGTACATTAACATTAACAATATATATTTATGGCAAGCTTGCCATATATTATAGCTTGTATTAAATAGTCTATTTCACTTATGAGTCTAGCTTTCATAATAAAAAAAATAATTTACAATCCGACCATGCCAAATGAATTAAAAGAAAAGATCAAAGATTCTCAAAGAATATCAGTACCAAAATGTTGACCCCTATTTAGAACACGGATGAGGTCAACTTAATTTGGACGATATAGTGTTAGGCAAATCTTATCTCTATAATATCCTTTAATTATTAAGTAATATATTTTAATGAGGATTTAAGTTTACTTGTATAAATAATGACGTAAACTTAAGCATATGAATTAAATAATTTATTACAGAGTCGCGCTTTTTAGAAATTTTGTAATATCTCCGAAACTATATAACTAATTAACATTCTGTAAAAGGCAAATCTTATCTATATAATATCCTTGTGATTATTAAATAATTTATTTTGATAAGGATTTAAGTTTAGCTGTATGAACAATGACGTAAACGTAAGCATATGAATTAAATGATATTTTAAAACACTAAAAGTTATATATCTGCCAAAATATAAAAGATAGATATATGCTATCGCGGACTTTTTTGTAGAACTTTTTAAGATGCATAAAGTTTTCATACAATGTATTTAATTATATCCAATAGCTAAGGCAGCATACGCGATTTATGCCGATTTAATAAATTTCTCAGTCGGTCTCGCGCGACAAAAACTGTGATAACTCGGGTAATATATACAATACAAATATAAAATATAGCCTATATATACCACTCATCGATAACGTAGCATTTTACAGAACTTTATTTACAAACTTACAAACTTGCAAACTTTACCTCTTTATAATATTAGTATAGATTAATAGGATCGACTGCTGGCAGTGGCTATATTATTGATTTCTGATGAGAGACTATGTGTAGGTCCATTATTTGATTTCTAATTATTCTGGTATCCTATTTGCACCAAACAAAATTTGAACCTTTTATGTAAGGGGTTGAGGAGTAATTTTTAAAATTTACTAAACTATAAAATTCAGTAGTAACATTCGAGCAGCGTAGTGAGTTTTTATGATCCATGTCTGTTCTGTAGTAGAAGGCCCAGCTTCATTTTATTTCATATTTGATTTTTTCAATTAAATTTGGGTTAATAGCGTCTGTATCGGGGAGAGCTTTTTAAGAATACTACAAGTTAGTCGTTCACTTTAATCACACTATAAGTGATGATGCCATCGAATGTGGAAGCGAGATAATTTTTTAGAAGTAGGATAAAATCCGAAATCCCTTTCGGTTAGTGCGCGACATCGTACCGTAGCTCTATGTCGCCCACCTGTCGGTTGGGTAGTAACTAGCCACGGGCGGCCTCCCACCAGCCAAAACTGCACCAATAATGAAGGCAATCCGTCCAGGCAGGAAACAAACCCAGGATCTGCGTCTTATAAATCCAGCGCACATTGCTGCGCCATGGAGGCTCTCTATGATCTTTATGATATTATTGACAATGCATATTAAATTGTTTTTTTGGATGATTAGGTATAATGGCTAAGTACTACAATAAATAGCGACTTATGCACAACCTTTAACCTGCATTGTCGGTACATTTCGTAATTATATATTATAATGATTTAAAGCATGACGTAAATGTTATTTATTTATTCGTCTTGACTATTTCCTTTCGTAGTTTACATATTTTTTCGTTTTTAAGACCATTCGGTTTTTTATTATTTACAGGATTTGGGTGGGATTGCCATCGGTCTGGTTATTAAAAATTAAAAAAAAATTGTTTTTCAAAGTAGGTACTCGCAATTTGCAGTATAATTATTACGAATACACAGATGGATCAAAATCAGATACAGGCACCGGTGCAGGAGTCCACTGTCAGGAGCTAAACATAAACATCGCACAGGCGCTCAGCAGAAACAATTCAGTCTTTCAAGCTGAATGCGTTGGTATTACAACTGCGGCTAAATATAAATATAAATATATAAATAAAGTAACCTTATACTGGGTAAAAGGACACAGCGGCAATCTCGGGAACGAGGGAGCAGACGAACTAGCACGACGTGCATCAACACTGAAGGTCATAGGACCAAACCCCATAGTTCCTATACCCTTCAGTGAATACAAAACCTGATTACATAAAGACACTTATAAAGTTAAGTTAAAGTTTCGTCACAAATTTTTAACTACTAAAAATTGATCGGTGATTTAAATAAAACAAAATTAATATAATTTAAAGTGTAGCTTTTATTAATAAATTAAAAAATTACTCATTTTAGTAAAGTACCATTGATGGATAATAAGATATTGCGCATAAAATCAGTGTGCAAAATCCACCAGAACAACCAGCCGTAGAACAGATATTCAACTGTATTTGCCAAGAGGGTCATTCTGAAAAGATAAGCATATTATAATTACAAGCTTTTATTTAGTTTCACCGCCTTAAGTTCCCGGCTATCGATTGAGCTGACATTTTGCTTTATATTATATTTTTATCACGTGACAATGCAATATCATGATGACATACAGCTGATCTGATACTAGAGATCAAAGGTGTCCATAGGAACTCAGCAAAAAAACAACACAACCCGATCAGATGTGATGGTCCAATTATTAGCGATATGGCAACGTACGAACGTACTAGTACATTATTTTGATTTATTTCGTAAGGTTTAACCAGTGTTTGCAATGTAAGCGCAAAATGTGTTAATTTACGACATCACATCAGAAACTTCTAAAATTATCAGTGTTTCTTTACTATATTGTGCATGTATTATACACATAAACGTTTCCTGGAATGATTCTATCTTATAAAATAAACCGCATGAAAATCAGTTGCGTAGTTTTAAAGATTTAAGCATACATAGGGACAAACATAAGAAAGCGACTTTGTTTTATACTATGTAATGATAATGATATACATATTAAGTTATTGACGAAAATTAAACATACCTCCAATAATGATCTCTAGCTTTAGGCAAGTTTTCATCCTTTTCGTTCAATAGATACCTTTTCGCGCCGATAACGCTATTAGCAAAGTAATCAATCAGATCAATATTTTCCATGACGTAGAAGAATTGTTCTTTGTCCTCTTCCTTTATTTTTGACCGGAGATTCATGAAATTCTTATTGGAAAATGTCCACTGCTTGGTTAAGTACAGTGATACAACCATGTTAGCAATGTAGACGCGACGTTGAATTTTCAACACCCTTAAATATATTAGAAGTGTCATTATTATAAGCTTATTTAGCGGCCCACTACAGAGCCATGCCCCTCTCCTTGTACGAGCGAGGATATGAATTATGGAGTGTCGACCCACTACACTTATTGGACAACACTTAAGTGCCTTACTGGCGGGTTTAGGGTGATAATGTTTGATATTTAACGAGCTATATTAGATGACAATTTGATAATTAATGAACCGGTCGGTTAACGTGCTCTCCGCGGCCCAAGGTAACACCGCCAACATCTCAACTCCAGGTCAAAAATTTTACTGGTGATTTCTTGGTAGAAATAGAAACTCAGAATTATTTTCAGTAAATTCTAAGCCCGGTGTTGGGAAGATAGTGTTGTACCTCGAAGAGCTAGTTAAGCAGTCAGTTCCGGTCACTATCACCAACATATGATAGTGATACTTATCACACAATTGGAACAGTAGTGAAACAATTAAGCCGTTTAGAGGCTGTTGAACATCACAGCACACACATAACTTTGAATAAGTTACAAAGATTAAACACATACATTGGTTTTTTCCCCGCCAGCCATAACAAAGTGTCGAGCAGAATAGCGGGTAACACGTGTTGAAATATCACCTGAAAAATAAATTAATTCAAAAAACATTTTTTAAGTTTTATTTTGTTTTGATATAACCTACTAACAGGGATAAAATCTTGCAAGTTGGTCTACTTTTCCAATGCAGCTGAAGTTTTGCAATATAACATGGAGCTGATCTTATGCTTGGGCTGGAATGGGGCTATATAATACCGCAATAAAATTACACAAATTCACTGAGCTTGCATTCGTTTCAAACGACTTAATATGAGCAATTTAGGCCCAAAATTAATTTTACAAAACACTTTTTGAAAAAATTCAAAATTCATAATCATTTATTTCAAGTAGGCTGTTATACGAGAACTTTTGCAACGTCAAGTCTGTCAGTATGTAGTGACCCTACCACCGGTTCGGAAGGCAGATCCTGCGGAAACTTAGCAGTTGCCTTTTTTTAAAATCAATGTTACAATTTGTATTCTAAAAATTACGATTTTGGTTATCCCGTTTTGTGTGTAGCAAGAACAGCTGATTGTTTCCAAGTATTATTGTCGTTAATAAAGTCATTAATTTTATAGTAACCTTTCCTTAGTAAATGGCTTTTAACACATTTTTTAAACCTTTGTAAAGGCAAGTCAAGTACTTCCTTTGGGATGAGATTATAAAATCGTATACACAGTCCCACAAATGACTTTCGCACTCTGCTCAAGCGCAGTACCGGGGAAACTAATTTATGACTATGTCTGGAGATTCGTTTGTTAGTATCAATTTTCCATTTATAATGGCTGATATTTTGTTTTACAAAGATACAACATTACTATAGATTTATTGCGAAGCGACTGTGAGTTTGCCTATTTGTTTGAATTTTTCACGAAGTGATTCACGAGATTTTAAATTATTTATGGAGCGTACAGCGTCAAAATTTATGTGAAAAATACAAAAACCAAGGTTTTCGTTTTTTATTTTTATCTTTAACAAATAAAATTTTATTTTCATAAAATTTGGTGAAAACTTGCCTTCTTATGTCCCAAACACGCTATAATTTATTTGATTTGAAATGTTTATATTTTCACCCTATTTTGAAAGTACAATATCGCAAATACCACTGACTTAATGTGGTAGGTGGTGGTCATTTGTATAAATCAAAAATAAAGGATAAGCACGTTGAAGTGGCAATGGGCAGGCCATATAATTCGCAGAACAGATGGTCGCTGGGGCCAACGTGTTCTGGAGTGGAGACCACGAACCACTAAGCGCAGTGTAAGCAAAAAGGTAGTGGGAAGTGGCTGGATGAGAAAGGCAGAGGATCGTGTGTGGTGGCGCGCTCTCGGAAAGGCCTATGTCCAGCAGTGGACTAATACAGGCTGATGATGATGATGATGATGATGAAAAATAAAAAGGGACACAAGATTGAACCCTGTGGAACACCCATTAAGATGGTTGAATCTCCCAAATTGACACTGCTTATGCCAACCTTCTTTCTTTGTTGACTCCTTGAATCAGTGGATACCTGGGCTGTGTTAAGGTCATTGCACAGGTGCCGAGTCTACTACCGATATATGCAAGCGTTACAGTGCCTGTACGAAAATATCACCATGTCAGTCCGTATACAGGATGAGACTACAAGGCCAATTTAATTGCAGCGAGGAGTGCCACAGGGAGATGTTATCTCCCCGAAGCTATTTACCGCCGCATTGGAAGACGTCTTTAAGCACTTCATCACACACACTCATTCACATCAGACTGGAACGGACTTGCCATCAACATCAATCGCGAGTACTTCACTCAACTGCGGTTTGCCGACGATGTAGTGATCATGGCAGAATCTCTAGATGGCGTTAATTTTATGCTCAATGACCTCAGGAGAGTTTCTCAACAGGTGGGCCTTAAAATGAACATCATCAAGACAAAGATTATGTGTAATCCTCATGTTTCGCTCCACCCAGTTATTTTTAAAAATTCTGCACTCGAAATTGTAGACGAGTATATATACCTGGTGATGACGCAAACCTCTAGGTCCTATCACTAAGGTAACAAGCAATGAAATTGAGTGCAACGTCTTTTATACCGTAGTAACTAAGCTTAGCTAACAAGGTTTTGTGGTTGACGCAGTCGAATGCTTCAGACAGGTCACAGAATACGCCAATAGCATTCTGCGAACGTTCCCAAGCATCATAAGTATGTCTTAGTAGTTTTGTGCCTGCGTCTGTATTGTTTGGTGTGTAACATAAATTTTGGGTCTTTGTAAAAACAAATTTTATATCCACAGAACAAAAAAGTGTTTATATCTGTCTTCATTTATTGTTATCGTATCATATGTCGTATTCGTTGAGCTTTTTTGGTATTGGATTGATTTTTCTATGGATCCCACTAGCTTTTCCATCCTGTGGATCAATGCCATTCTTTCACTATCACACGTCCATGTGTATTTGAATGTTGATTTGAAGCAAGAATAGTTGAGTACTTCCCAACTAATTTCTGGACACAAACCCAGGACCTCTTGATTTGAATTCACATAGGCTAGCCACCGAACCAATAAGGACATCGTTCACCGATGATTACATCATCAATTTTATCCGCCACTTTTCAGGGCCCTCCCTCCTTGTAGGAGAGGGTATATAGAGTATAGACTCGCCACGTTGCTCTAATGCATGTTGGCAAGCGCAGTTACTTACCGATATATAATGAATAGATCTATCCTGTATGGGGGTACCGCCTGCGCTCCAAACCATGTTTTCCAATGGCGTCTCCTTGATACAACGAAGGCCATATGTTAATATTTCTGGTGGTGTAATAGTGTATTCCATCATGCCGTTACATGTATTGTATATAGGAATATCATCTGTTGGTTCCAGTCTGAAAATATTAATATCTACATTCTGTATTAGACTCCCGCAATCTTTGAAGAATAAATTACAAAATATTATTATGACCATCTTTTTAAGAAAGAATGGGTATCCTTGCAAGATTCAAGGAAAGCTGCCAGCCGACGCAACTCTTCTAAAAATTATCGTCATTTGAGCCAATTCACATAAAACCTTAACAAATTATTTACTACAAGGAGTCGCTCGCGACTTCATCCGCGTGGAACAGCCTTAAGCACCCTACTGATTCTAAATACCTATAGACTTTCATTTAAATTTTCCTCTCCTGTAATCCTCTCTCTCGTTCAAGTTAAAAAATTTAGCTTCCCGCCATGCATTGTGTTGGCCCGTCCGCGTCAAATAGCCTGCATTAATAGTTCTGAAGGCTTCCTAGATGCTCACTAGATGGCGTTGTATCGAATAAAATACACTGTTTCGAATTTACCAGGAATATTACTGTACCGTGTCGGCTTGCTAAATAGCTACCTCACAGACCGTAGCTTCAGGTATCACCTAGACGGCACATCACTCTCCTCACGTAGTCCTATCTGAGCAGGATCCCTCAGGGCCCCCTGCTGTCACCCCTCTTTCATTGCACTACTCTAAGATAAAGTATTTTTTTGGATTTCAATGGTTTAATATTCATACAATAATTTCCAAACATACCTAATGTTTGGAAATTATATTATAAAGAAACCTTCCTCAGAAACCGTTCCATCTATTGGTGAAAACTGCATGAAAATTCGCTCATAACTTTTAGAATTTTTTGCGAACAGACAGACAGGCGCGACTTTGTTTTATATGCCCACCGACCCGCATTGGAGCAGCATGATGAGTCTTTAACTCAATCTCTCCTATAAGGAGGGAAGCCAGGCCCTGTACAAGGCCGATAATAAAAAATAATGAGTTACTTTTTGGTTCCTCTTATCCATGATGCGACGACAAAACTCTTGATAACTATATCCACTGGTATAAAATCTGCTTTGACGTCTTTCCCGGCGTATATAGTTCGAAGTATTCCTAGAAAATACAAAATCAATCAAAGATGTTAAAATATTTAAACCTTATTTAAATACGGATGTTCATTTGATAGACAGAGAGAGAGACGAATACCTTATAGTCCAGTAGGAATCGTCGCATGAGTACCGAAAACTATTCGACCTCAATTTTTTTATGCGATCCTCTTCAAATTGCCCTCCTAATGATATAAATGCATGTTGCCATGGCGCAACCCGGTGCCATATTGCTTAAACCGAAATTGTTTAAACAATTGCAAAGAATTGTTATTTTTCAACCGGACAAATTTTTTTCATATTTTTTATTAAAATACCAATAAAAAAGGTCCTATGACTTTTAACGATAAAGTTAATATTTTTAAAGATATGAATTTTTAAAGGTTCGAAAAATCTCAAATTTGGGTACATTCGACCCATGAAAAATATATTAAAAAAAAACATAATGTCTAAGTAATATTTTTTTTTTAATTCTCTATACAATTGTTAATAATATTGTTAAAAGAGATTTTAAAAAATTTCATTGTTTATATCTTTTTTTTAATTGTTAATTCCGCGCGCTCGCAAGTATGCGTCGCTGACCTCTAAGTATCGCTGTCTCTCTCTGACTCACGCGTTGTGTCGGCCTCTCTGTGTCTCGAATCATTATTTATCATTTATCTTAAAAACTATTGAAAAATTGATTTCAGAAAAAAAATTTTTAAAAACAAATTGTAGACAATTTAATTATTAATAACATTGCTCTCTTTAACAATCTTGATAAAGTTGATAGTTTTAAGATAAATGATAAATAATGATTCGAGACACAGAGAGGCCGACACAACGCGTGAGTCAGAGAGAGACAGCGATACTTAGAGGTAAGCAACGCATACTTGCGAGCGCGCGGAATTAACAATTAAAAAAAAGATATAAACAATGAAATTTTTTAAAATCTCTTTTAACAATATTATTAACAATTGTATAGAGAATTTAAAAAAAATATTACTTAGACATTATGTTTTTTTTAATATATTTTTCATGGGTCGAAAGTACCCAAATTTGAGATTTTTCGAACCTTTAAAAATTCATATCTTTAAAAATATTAACTTTATCGATAAAAGTTATAGAACCTTTTTTATTGGTATTTCAATAAAAAATATGAAAAAAATTTGCCCGGTTCAAAAATAACAATTCCTTGAAATTGTTTAAACAATTTCGGTTTAAACAATATGGCACCGGGTTGCGCCATGGCAACATGCATTTATATCATTAGGAGGGCAATTTGAAGAGGATCGCATAAAAAAATTGAGGTCGAATAGTTTTCGGTACTCATGCGCCGATTCCTACTGGACTATTAGCATTCCATGGATTCACATAGGCATTTTTTATAATATCAAAATAATTATTTCTTTACAATATTAGTACCTATAGATATAGAAGAATAACAAATTCTCTATTATTTGTTTTCAATATTTTGGCATCAAAAGTTATGGGTCTATTTTACATTAAATTGTATTTGACAAATTTTTCGTAAACCTCCGCCTACGAATTGTGAACTTCCATTTTTTTGTCATGCCATCATGTAGACCCTCGTCGAGTCTCCCGTGGACTCCTGGGGATTTTGAGAACAATTGATATAAATAGTTAAATAACAATAGGTATTAATTACCTTTTCCACAGGCGACAAATAGTCCAACCGGTCCATTAAAGTTATCATTCCATCCTGGCATTGGTTCTATGCAGCTTGAAATTACTGTAAATAATATTTTTTTATTTACATAATTAAACTCTCATTATTAACTTGCCCCTTTTCTAAAATTTTGTAACAATGCTTATTTAAAATATTTTACCGCCGCGCTACCAACATAGCGCAGACCCGTGAGATTCTTTATATAAGCCTGAATTTATGTAGATTGGCTACAATAAACTATTAAAAATAAAACTGTAGCATTTTCATCCCTGTAATCATCAAACCAAAATTCACCCCTGTAATTAATTACCAAACAAATGCTGATGTTGTTGTGGTACCCGTACGAATGAATAGCTTTGTGTAATGGTTTGAGCTTATAAGTTGAGCTGATTACGAGGAGTAAAAAATACTTACCAATAGATGGTCTAACTATGACTATTGGAAGATTTCCCTTTTGTTCAAACATCACATTCTCGGCCAATTGTTTGACGAATGCATACGTGTTTGGCATCTCACCCATGTATCTACAACAAGCAAAAACTTCAATGAATTTGTATATCTATGACGTAAAATTCATACCGTTTTAGATTCTACACGACTTATTAGAACATCAATTTTGGGACAACAATTTTCGTTCGCATGGAATACAATTATTAGAAGTGACACATGTTACAACAATAATCACAACAAGGTTGTGCAGAACAGTGCGGTGTCATCTGCGAACTGTGCAACATGTACGTCAGGGGGACCATAGTCTGGAATGTCACTCGTGTAGAGGGCGTATAGAAGTGATGCTAGGACTGAGCCTTGAGGGACTCCCGCTCGCAAGGTACGGCCTGTGAGGTAGCTATGTAGCAGACGGATCAGTATGTTTGGCACGTCGGAAAGGTGGAGCTTGAACAGCAACCCTACTTGCCAAACCCTGTCGAACGCTTTAGCTACGTCGAAGAAGAGGGCCCTAGTGGGGATGAGAATTCTGAATCTGGTGAAGCCAGCTAGAATGTGTTCCGCTAAGCGGTGAGCTTGTTGGACACAGGAACGTTTGGCTCGGAAACCGAATTGAGAGTCGTTTAGGGGACTTTTCTCGGAGACTGCAGCCTGTAGACTGTTTTGAATGAGAATCTCATACACCTTTGCGAGGGTGTTGAGTAAACTGATAGGGCGGTAACTTGTTGGGAGGTTACGGGGCTTGACCGGTTTTGGAATGCCTATGACGGTGGCTTCCTTCCACTCTAGAGAGAAGGTGTAGTGGGCCAAAAACATGTTGAATATAATAACTAACAGATTTATTACTTTAAATAAAATGAAAAAATCAGTCATTACATTATCATAGTTGAGTATGGCAACCACGCAATAATAACACAAAAAAAGATTCAATATGACATCTGTCGGTCAACTAGGGACAGAATATCGAAAAGAAAGTATCGATACTGTACACATAAGTAGTATCGAACGAAATCGATACTTATTACTGGTTAAACTAACTGTTTTGTGTGCCGAACTACTCGTGTTCAATGATTTTAGCTTAATTTCAGTAGAACAAACCTATAAAGTAATAATAATGGCGAACTAATAATACTTATTTTGAAATGTCAACAAATATTTTGATTTATAAACGCGTATTGCATTTAAATTCCTAATCATGACAAATATTCACTGCCAAAGTTCAGTCTTACTTGGCAGCATTTTATACTATACTAAGAAAATAAACAAATAATAGTCAAATATAATATCAAGTATCAAAAGTACGCAGTAGGTTATATTTTGAAGGAAAGGAAGATAATCATGATAAGAACAAGTATTTTTAGACGTAATTTAGTGTATAATTAGTATGTCCGATATAATTAAAGTTAAGTTTTAAGTAATTTCCTGAAAACTATCGAGTAAATGTATCGAATGTACTCGAATTCAAATTCAAATTCAAAATCATTTATTTCAAGTAGGCCAATTATAAGCACCTTTGAAACGTCAAATTAGACTATTTGTAGTGACTCTACCACCGGCTCGGAAGGCAGGTCCTGTTGAGAAGAGCAAGAAACTCAACACTTGCTCTTTTAAAATCATTGATTTTTAAAATATTAACTGTATTGTTACATAAAATGATTTATTCTACTACTTGTGTGATGTTGAAAGCTGATCCAATTGCCTCACAACCTCTTTGTCATTTAAAAATTCATCTATAGTATAATAACCTTGACTCAGTAAGGGAGTTTTAATACGTTGCTTGAACTTATGCAATGGCAGATCTAAAACTGAATTGGGCATCTTGTTGTAGAAGAGTACACCCAGTCCAACGAATGAACTTTTCGGAGGCGATACGCTGATAAAACTAATTTATGTCGATTCGTAAGAAGACGATCGTTTAAGTCCTTTTTCTGTTTATACATATTTATATTTTGTTTGACAAAGACTAGGTTATTATATATATATATATATATATATATTGACAAGCTACTGTAAGGATTCCTATTTCTTTAAATTTATCACGAAGGGACTCACGGGGTTTTAGTTTATATATCGACCGAATTGCTCGATTTTGAAGTATAAATACAGAAGCGCTCCACTGAAGTTTACAGTCCAAGGTTACTCCTAAAAAGACTGTGGAACTTTCCATCTTTAGTGTTTCACCATTTATCAATAAAGACTTATCTATTTTTTTACATTCGGTAATGAAAACTCAACACATTTAGTTTTCTTTGCATTTAACAGTAAGTTATTTGCAGTAAACCAATGCTACACATGCGATATGGCACAGTTTACATCGTCAAAGTTTGTTTTATTTCTATCAGTCTTAAAAATTAAAGATGTGTCATCAGCAAACAGTACGATCTCACAAATGTCGCTAACATGGTATGGTTAATCGTTAATATACACTAGAAATAGAAAAGGACCCAAAATTGAAGCCTGTGGAACGCCCATTTTAGGAGATGAGCCACGCGACTTTATATCATTAATGCATACCTTTTGAGTTCTATCACTGAGATAAGAGGCATCAATGAGATTAAGTGCAACATTTTTAATGCCATAGTGGCTCAATTTAATTAAAAGAGTTTTATGGTCAACACAATCAAATGCCTTGGATAAGTCGCAGAATACGCCAATAGCATTCTTAGATCTTTCCCAGGCATCAAAGATATGTTTGAATAGTTCTGCACCTGCATCAGTTGTATTGCGACCTTTCGTGAAACCATATTGGTCGGGATAAAGCAAGTTATTTAAGGTAAAATGACTAAGAAGTTGATTTAAAACTATTTTTTCGAAAACCTTACTCAGGGTTGGCAATATTGAAACCGGTCGGTAGTTATTGAGATCTGCTTGGTCACCTGATTTGAAAAGTGGGATTAGTTTGCCATGCTTCATTAGGTTCAGAAAAGTACCTAAATCCACACATTCGTTAAAGATAACAGCTAAGTGTGGAGCAATGTCATTAATTATATTAGATATCACTTTTACTGACATCCCCCATAGATCTCCAGTTCTTTTTGATTTTAGTAATTTAAACATTTTTATAATGTCAAAAGCAGTTTAATTCCAAACTTTACAACCTTACCAACCTTACAAAAATTGCTCAGAAATAATTTCTCTATAATTTTATATTTTTTTCATTCATAGACGCAAAAAAAAGTCATCAACAAAAATTTGTTAGGAAAATGACCATTGTTCTTTTAAGCATTGCTTTAAAGCGAGAATAAAATAAAAAAAGATATAAATTAATTTTGTTGTGAAATATGTTTTCTTAGTCTGGCAACATTTGCCGCCGACCAGTGCGGGGAATCCCTTGTTTTAAATAATAAGTATTTTAAAGCTAAGAAATGTACTTATAAATAAAAATACATTTTTTTTTCCAAACAAATTCAGCCATAATCAGACACAAAATTAAGCAACAACACGGTTTTAAGCGACAACATTATTTTTTAGCGTAATTACGCAATCCCTTTAAAAATAATCATTGAATCAAAAAATCAGAAACTGTCAATATTTTAAAATATGATAACATGATATTTTACCATTACTCCAGTGCAATTAGCCTTAAAATTAACAAAAAGTACAAGAAAATCGCAGTAGAATGAAACCCATCAGAAAATGAGGAGAATATCATAAAAATGAAGGGAAAAATAAATTACGGGCGATCTGAGGTCGGGAAGGGGTAGGGGTTGAGGGTTTAGTGGTAAAAAACGGATTTTCTCGATTTCCGGCAAAACTAAAAGTCAAGTAAAGAAAAGAAAGTGTAAGTGGCAAAGTTGTAGGTACTAAAAAGATCTAAAACTTTTGTTTCCACACTTTTTCCACATAACCTCAAAATTTGTGTGAAAAAATCAAAAACCAAGTTTTTCGTTTTTTATGTTTATCTTTTACAAATAAAATTTTATTTTCATAAAATTTGGTGAAAACTTGCCTTGCTTTCCGTCTTCAGGTCGCAATAAACACGCTATAATTTATTTGATTTGAAATATTTATTTTTCACCTTATTTTGAATGAATATCGAAAAAGTAACCTAATTTTCAACCGAAAAATTGGCCGTAAAAATATATTTCTTTTTAAATTGGAATGCTTTCTGTTCGTTGAAATCTCTACTTTCCCATGATGATAAAATATATAAATGTTACTATAGTAAACCTTCTCAGAAAAGGCAAAACGCAGTAGATTTTATTTGGTTTCAAAAATTAAATGCACTGGTCTACATAGATCATTGACCCCTATGGGCTATGGTGGTACCTTATACAGCATGAAGAAAATATTTAAAATATTATATGTCCTGACTGCTATCCTGATTGCATAAATATTACTGGCAGAATCATCTTCAGTACTAGCCATAATTTTTAAAAAGTGGAAATTAATTGTTTTTTTTTTTGGACTAGAAGCATCCTATGAAAGCTGATATTTAATTTATTGGTATTGTTATTTCAACCTTTATATTTACGATGTGTAATTTTTCCATTAATATTAACCTTATTTGTATTATTCGAATAAAAACTTGGTAGTGTTAATTGTTTTGTTTTTTTTTTTATTATTTTATAAATTCCGTCTTCAGGTCGCAATAGAACAGGGCCTCGCGAAATCTGTCTTGCCCACATCAAATTTAGGTCTTGCCCCGCCACTGCCCGTGTGGAAGCCCAAAACAAAATGTGTTACTGGCATATTAAGGAAGGATAATAACCCCAAAACTGTATAGCCACTTCGGAATAGTTAGATGAAATACATACGAGTACATATACAACATGTACATGTAGTATAGAATTGTAGTATTGTACTTACTTGGGTGTCAGAACATTCAGAGTATGATCGTCAATATTCTCGCAAATATCGAGAATCTCCCTCCAGTCAGCGTGGGGGGGATACATAGTCTCCAACATGGGGTCACGGTTGGTGTTGCAGTATGCGGTGGACACGTGCATTAAACACTAAAAACATTCAAGTAAAACTTACTAAACAATTCGACAGCCTTCGTGGTGCAGTGGTATGCGCGAACGCGGGCGGAAGTCGGAAGTCCCGGCTATGATTCCCGGCAGGTCTGCCTGGTGGAAGACTTCGCCCGTCGTTAATTAACACCCTGACTATAAAGACGTGCCGCCAATCGATCGGCGCTCCGGTACAATGTCGTGTAGAAACCGAAAGGAGCGTGAATTTTATCCAAATTCGTCATCCACACAAAATATTGTTTACGATGATCACGGCACGTGATAATAACGACCGTCCCAATCATACCAAAGTAACATACTTACTTACCTCTAAATTTCGCACTTCTTTAGCCAGTTCTATTATCTCTATGGCGCCTCGCAGATTAAGTTTCACCGACACTTTCAATGGATCATCAAATCTAAAAATAATGCAAGAAAAATTAAATCGACTTTAAAATGCACTAAAAAGTAAAAAATGATTGCATCATTTGGTTGCTTTAATTTACATATCTATGAAGTTGGTGCAATCCAACTTTAAGGAACGTCATACGAAGGAAGTTGCAAAGCATTATGCGGGTTTTTTAAGTAACGTCGTTAAAATAGAAACGCTGGATGACTCCGACTTCATAGATACGCTTAAGTTCATATATTTCTTCATAGATATGTTTTTAATACAAAAAAAAATTTTTCTTATTTTTAGTGATTTATCGACACGTAACCTACTCGTACTATATTGTTGTAGTACATTATATGATACTAGTAGAAAAAAAGCTACCGACATAAAAATCGAAATCGCTGCAATCTATATACTAAAACTCTTCCGTTACTGATTGATGTACTGACTGACAGACAACGCACAGCCGAAACTACTAGCCGTAGAGAGCTCAAATTTGGCATGTATGTTTGTTAGGGGGAGTAAGCAACCACTAAGAGAGGATTTTTCGAAATTGGGAGAAAATGGGGGTAAATTGGAAATTTTAATTTCTTAATGGATTCACTTAAAACTTTGTATGTAGGTTCCACCAGTGACGCAAGTGACCACTGAGAGAGAATTTTTGGAAATTTTTCCCCCCTAAGGAGAGAAAAGGGAGTGAAAATTTAAATTTCATGATGGATTTACTTGAAACTTTGTATGTAGGTTCCACCAGTGAAGCAAGTGAGCATTGAGAGAGAATTTTTGGAAATTTTCCCCTTAGGGGGACAAGAGGAGGGGAAATTGAAAATTTTATTTTCTTAATGGATTTACCTGAAACTTTGTATATAGGTTCCACCAGTGAAGTAAATGAGCATTTAGAGAGGATTTTTGGAAATTTTCCCCCTAGGGGGAGAAAAGGGGGTAAATTGAAAATTTCAATTTCTTAATGGATTCACTTAAAAACTTTGTAGGTAGTTTCCACCAGTGAAGCAAGTAAGCATTAAGAGAGGAATTTTGGAAATCCCCCTCCCCTAGGGGGAGAAAAGGGGGCAAATTGAAACTTTTCATTGATTAATAGATTCACTTGAAACTTTGTATGTAGGTTCCACCAGTGAAGCAAATGAGCACAGGAGTCATACCAGCCAGACAACTAAGATGCCCCCATGTCTGTTTCAATTTCAATGTAGAATCAGCAAATCCCCAAATTTTCGCGCACGATTCGATCGCGCCAGTCTCCTGTCTCAAACCACAGGTTTGCTCTCGCTTTCCTTTGTACCCTGCCTTGCACCAGAGCTTCTACGATGCCCAGTGCCTAACTCATTTTTATGTGAAATCCGTTAATCCACTGATTTTAGCGTTAAAGCTGCTCTGCCATCAGGAAATTGTCCTAGATTACGTCCTGCACCAGACAACTATGATTCCCCCATGCCTCTTTCAATTTCAAAGTAGAATCAGCAAATCCCCAAATTTTCGCAGGCGTCCAGCTGCGGGATTTTGGCCGCGGTTTTGGTTAATCCCTCGGTTTTGGCGCGCGACTTACGTGAAAAGCTCTACCTAGCAGTCGGGGGTTTGCTCTTTGTTCTTCTAAACTCAATCCTGCGCCAACGTTCTGCGTCGTGCCCACGTGCCTCTTATTTTTGGTGTGGAATCCGTTATGGTTACAATTATACTAATAAAATAACTTATGGTCTTTGTAACTGTCACTTCTAAGAAAGCCAAAAAGCCCGTGAAAATTTTTGAAGCATGATATATACCAGGACTGAGACTCCTCTAAATTGACAGCTGGATCCGCCACTGGCTGGAGTCGACCTTAGGACTGCAGCTTCTCACATGGACAGCTCTACGTTGCTTGCTCTCGCATCACCAGTCCAGATTCATTCTACATTCTAGCCTCCGAAGGCACTACATCTAACGGTGTTAAGTGCATATAGAGGCTTTGTAAATAGTTTTTGGCAATACTAATTTTATTTATTCATATCAATACTAACTGTATCTACTGGTTACTGAATCGAAGTCCACGCGAACGAAGTCGCGGGCAACAGCTAGTTAAGCCTATAAAATCTGAAGAGGTCTTTCAATTTTCCCAGGATATCATCATCAGATCCTAATATGATGACTATTAAAATCATACATACGTACATAATACACATAGGTACATAGGCTTTTGACTGGCTTTTGAATTGACTTCGCATTTACAGATTTTAAAGTCAACATTTACCGAGCGAGGGGAGGAGGGTTAGGAGAGTGTTTTGTCAGATTTGGGTGATTAGTCATAGCAAAATTAAAAAATATTATCTATTAATACATACATACATAGTAGACTGTTAATCAGAACAAGCGGGACTGACGGCTCAACTATGAGTTATATACAGAAATCCAGTTCGAGAAAACGCATAGGCTAACCAACGAGGACGTACTATACACAGTACAGTATATCAAAGTAAACTTTATGATTAGGTTTTGAATAGCCATAGCCCACAGTGCTCAGTAATTTCTCAATTTAACAAATAAACATAAATCAAAAATTGCGGAACCCAACGAATTATTTTTAAAATTTTTAACAATGCTTCTAAAATTATAAAAAAAAACACTATTAAAAATTTATAAAAAAATTCATTCCGCCTGCTGCGGGGCCCGGGGGTCCAAGCAACCGGTGGTCAGGGCTCCAGAGTGAGGAACCTCCTCACAATGCGCGCCGTTTCAAGAATTACTGCCTTCTGTATCCGACCCTTGATCCAACAATTAAGCGAAAGCTTTTTAAGATGTTCGTCAAAGCTTTTCGCTATAAGACCGTTGACTGAAACGACTATAGGAACAATCATTGTTGAATCAACATTCCACATGGCGGTAATCTCATGAGCAAGGTCCAAGTATTTTGATACTTTTTCCTTTTCAGCTTTCATCAGATTATCGTCATGTGGAACAGTAATATCAACAATCATTGCACGGCGCGTTAATCGATCAATTATCACTATATCAGGTCTATTGGCTACAATATACCTATCAGTGATAATTGTTCGATCCCAGTAGAGCAACGCACTGCTATTTTCAAGAACTGACGCTGGGTCGTACCTATAGTAAGGCACCTCAAAATCGACAAGGCCATACTGAAGAGCAAGTTGTTGGTGGATTATCTTGGCTACTTGATTATGTCTGTGCAAGTATTCGCCATTAGCAAGATGAGAACACCCGGAAACTATATGTCTGAGAGATTCCCCAGGCTGATGACACGCTCGACATATGTCTAGAGTGCCATCTTTCATAATATGTTTCCGATAGTTTCTCGTCTTGATAACCTCGTCCATAATTGCACAGACAAAACCCTCGGTTTCCCCAAAGAGGTCACCGAATTGCAACCAAGATACAGATGTTATTTGATCTACATCCGGCCCCGTGAGGGCCTTGTAGAAACGTCCATGCAACTCCTTACTCTTCCATATCGCCACACGATCTGAGTTACTTATTACTTTAGGCTTACGCCAGTTCTTTTTGCCAAGGGATAGTGGGGTAAAACCCTTGTCCACTGCAACGACATCCTTATGCATACCCACATTTATCTTGAGAAAATAATCTCTGAGACTGCACACCTCACGATTATGGAGATTCTTGGCGTTCAAGAAACCACGTCCCCCACACTTGCGTGGGAGGTACAATCTCATTACAGATGAACGTGGATGGTGCATCCGATATGACGTTAGCAGTTTGCGGACTTTACAGTCCAGGGAGTCCAGTTCAGTTTGAGTCCACTTTAGACTGCCAAAAGAGTATATGAGTAAGGGCATGACCCAGCTATTGTAGGCACGCACCTTATTACCACCTGATAAAAGACTTTTTAGGACTTTTTTCAGGCGGCCAAAGAAGCGTTCCTGCACTAGTTGTTGTTGTCCTACCTCAATACCAAGTGCTTCTGTCATTTCAAGGTATTTATAGGTCTCCCCTTCGCAAAGTGATTTGAGAATAATAGTTTCTGAAAGTACTATATTCTCAGAGCTCACAACTCTGCCTCGCTCGATTTTGATTACCGCACACTTGTCTACACCAAATTCCATCCTTATGTCATTGCTAAAGGTTTGAGTGATCTTCAACAATGACACAAGGTCTGAACGCTTTGATGCATACAGTTTGAGGTCGTCCATATAAAGCAAGTGAGATATGAGCTCACCACCCCTGCGAAGGCGAAAGCCTAGCCCTGAATCCATCAGCAAAGTACTGAGCGGATTAAGAGCTAGGCAAAACCATAAAGGGCTCAAACTATCGCCCTGGAAAATACCCCGCCTAATCCCTATCGGTTCACTCAATTCAGAACTCTCAGAGATGCCTGGATGATTAAGGACTGTCATCCACTGACTCATGCACGACTCGAGAAAAGAGCATAGGGTTGCATCGACCTTGTACAACCGCATGACCTCCATGAGCCATGAATGAGGCACTGAATCATAGGCCTTCTTATAGTCAATCCAAGCAGCTGTGAGATTTTTTCTGTTTCGCCGAACCTGCTGGCAAATAGATTTTTTATTATTAGAAAGAGCATATTTCCAAAATGGTCCATTTGATATCCTGGGAAAAAGGAACTCTTCAAATTTTTTAGGCACACTTGTAGCGATTTTTGTGTAAGTATCGGTAGCTTTTTGACTACAAGTGCCGTATAATATACTATGACAGTATAGTACGAGTACGTTACGTGGCGATAAATCACTAAAAAGTAAGAAATAAAAATTTTGAACAAAAAATAGAACCGCTTCAAAACTCACTCAAAAGTAAAAAATAACTGTGTCATTTAGTTGCTTTAATTTACTTAAGAATATCTAGGAGCCGGTGCCAGCCAAGCTTTAAGGAGATTACAAAGAACCCACAAACTGATTTACTATGTTAAATAAATGTTCCATAAACTTGCTGGCACCGACTTCATAGATATGCTTAAGTAAATTAAATTAAATTATTTTTTAATTTTTAGTGCGTTTTGAGTCGGTTCTATTTTTTGGTAAAAAACTTTTTGATATTATGTTTATTTTTAAAATTTAGAAATTATCCTTAATAATAAAATCATAAGCAAAGATGTCATCTTTAAATTTAAGAGCTGTATTAGTAATATCAGTGTATAAATCTATAGTATTGTAACTCATTAATTTCATACTTATAGATTATTCATTCGATGGTATGTCGGCCGTCAGGGCTTGTTAAAATCAAAGATAATATCAAAACTGACGGTACCAGATCCGTGGTTCAGCGGTAGTACAGTCTGGACACGATAGCCAAAGAGACGCGGATTCGAATACCATCGATGACGTTTATTTCTTACCTCACGCTAGCAGCAGAATGAAAAATAATATTCGTTCGATTTATCAACAAGGTTCTGTCTTCTGCAGACATACCTGTGAAACAATACGATACATGCTTAAATACTGAAACGTGACTTAAATAATATGCATCTCATATATGACTGAGTATCTCCTAAACTTCAAATTCGTACACAGAATCATGAAATTTGAACGAACTGAAATGCTGGAGGCCTTCAATTGAGTGGTGGATTTGAATAAAGTTTCAGTATTAGGGCATTAGTCAACTTGAATTTAATAATTATCATTTCTTTTTAGTAATATTAGCATTGATTTTTATTATTTATGTTACAAACTTATACATTAACTAGTGGAAGCCTGCGACTTCGTCCTCGTGGAATTTCAACCCTTCTCTTAAGGGAATGGTACCGATTTTTAAGATACACGTCTTATCTTATCCTTCTTCGTAGTACGAATATGTACTCTAATCGTGCCAAGTTTTATTTGAATTCATTTAGTAGGTACTTTCGGCGCGGCTACGTTCTTATTGAAATTCAGTTTTTTTGGGATAACTTTTTTTCTTACGCCCAATCTCCATGAAACAAAGCCTAAAGCCTGCCCAAAACTAAGTTTTAGTCATCTGTCAGAACCGTATGAAAGACGATCTAGTAGTTTTAAAGTGATACGCGAATAGACAAACTGACAATATTTTAAAAGACGTTGTTTTGTGTTGTAAAATTTTTGTGATACAAACCGCTTACTTTTTTCAAAAAATATTTTATGTATAGTATTATTATTTTAATATATTATGTATAGATGAGTACTAGAGCTCTATGTGACAGAGCTCTCCCCGAGACGGCAGTCTAAGGTTTGTTAATCTTGATATATATAAATCTCCTGTCACGATGTTTGTCCGCGATGGACTCCTAAACCGCTTAACAGATTTCGTTCAAATTTGCACGCAATAAGCAGTTTGGTCCAACTTGAGCGATAAGATAGCTTAGATCTTTAATAATAGTCGCAATTTTATTTTATTGCAAATTATTTGTCTATAATTAATTGACAGTCACCAGATAATTGTGACTGTCAATTAATTATAGACAAATAATTTGCAAATTTAACTCCAAAATAATCTAACAGGTTTTTTTTTTTATCGAAAATAAAGCGGGCAAACGAGCATGCGGGTCGCCTGATGTTAAGCGATTACCGCCGCCCATAAACATTTGCAACACCAGAAGCATTGCTAGTGCGTTGCCGGCCTTTGAGGAAAGAGTTGATACGCCCCTTAAATACCCCCATATTAAAATTTCCAGGAAAAACCCGGGCGGGAAGTTGATTCCACAATTTACAGGTTCGTGGAAGAAAAGTTCTGGAGAATCTTATTGTCGTAGATGACCAACCATCAAGATGGTGAGGATGGAATTGGTCTCTACGACGCAAGCTCCGCTGCGAAAAGACAAAAGGTGTCGATACTTTTCGACTGGATTGAGTAAGTAATCAATAGATGGCACTGCTATGGTAAACTGAGAACCGTGTCATATAATGTTTAATAAAAATGTAAATCTTTAGTACACGGGACGGGACGGAGGATGTTGCTCCACGGGAAACTATAACAAAATTAAATTAAGAGGGGGAGCGGGGCATGAGCACACTTTGCATGAAAGTCTGTCTTTAAAATTAAAAGGGTACCTAAGAGGTTTTCACGCGGACGAAGTCGCGGGTGACTGCTAATTATGTTATGTTATTAAGTTAAGCCATCGGTTCTGTTGACTAATAAAAGAAAGAAATTGATGAGTTGATCAGTTTTTATTATAATAAAAAAGTGCATTCCGAAAAATCCGTATAGATAGATTTTTGACGGCGGTATGCGATGTATATTTATAAGGCTGGGTTCGATTCCCGGCTGCGTGGATAGTTAACACCTCACCACTTCACAATCTAATTGCATTAAGAAATATATAATTTAATTCATACCTAGTCCTACTTCACTGCAGTCACCCGATATGGAGAAAACTTTGGACTTGAAAACTCCCGGCCTTTCCTTTCGGAGACGATCAAAACACTGCAAGATGTAAAAATGCTTTTTTATCCTAACGACTCAAATTCTTGAAAAATTGCGACATTTTTTTTATCGACTACAAGTTAGCCCTTGACTGCTATCACACCTGATGTTAAGTGATGATGCAATCTAAGATGGAAGCGGGCTAATTTGTTAGGAGCAAGATGAAATCGACACCCTTTTCGGTTACTACACGACATCGTACCGGAACGCTAAATCGCTTGGCGGTACGTCTTTGTCGGTAGGGTGGTAACTAGCCACGGCGAAAGCCTCCCACCAGCCAGACCAAGACAAATTAAGAAAAATCTCAATCTGCCCCGCTGGGAATAGAACCCAGGACCTCCGTGTAATAAATCCACCGCGCATACCACTGCGACACGGAGGTCATCAAACACAGAAAATCAATATAAACACAGAAAATCTTTGTCTTAGTAATAAGTTAAACAATACAACAGTGTCTGGGCTATTCTATCCTTTTTCTCAGGTCCAATTATTGTTTCGTTGTTCTAAATACCTAGTAGTAGTTAGTTAACATTGGAGCAGCGTGGTGAGTCTCAACTCCATATCTCCTCCCCATGGTCTGGTAAAGTCGTTAAAAATTGACTACTACAATCGAATACAAATACGAATACAATACACATAACATGCGGATAAAGTTAGTACTTTCTCATTTATTGTTGGTTACTAGGTACCTATTGATAATGGCAATAATTAGAAACGTATAAATGCTAGCTTACTGATGATGCATAAACTTCAGTTAGTCTGTCTTCGGGCGGCACACCCTTCTTAGGTCTGATCAACATGTAAATTCTATCCAAGTCAGTGCAAGAGTAGAGCAGTTTTTCTATCAGCACTTTCCCAATGAAACCTGCAATAAAAATATGAGATCAAATGGTAGAGCTTTCTGTGACACAGCTCATCCTGGTAAATATTATTATTAGTACGGTAAGACCCGCAATAGCGAACTTCGACACTTTTGGATCGTTTGTACTCGCCCCGCGCCCTTACCTCTATATAAGTTCAAACACCCGTTCTAAGAGTTAGATGGTTGCTTTCAGGTCCTCTGGTAGTGGATACGCCACCCCAGCAGATCAATTTCTAGCTTTCTAGCCAATCCGTCACATTCACACAAAATGTGTTCCATGGACTCTGTGTCTTCATGGTAGCATTTAATTGGTTATTAAAATTTTTAATTTAAGTATATATTTATGAATATTAATTTAAATTAATAAAATAATTGATTTTGATTTTATAAATTTATATTTTAAATTTATAATAAATATATTAATTTTTAATTTAAAATATATATTTAATAATTATATTTAATAGACGGATGTCGAACGTTGCCGAACGCAAAGGCCGATTGTGCTTCTTTGTCGCTCGTTCCGCGCTCTCGCTTGCACTTCAAGCCTTACATGGAACGCCTCAAAGCGAGGTAACGCCGCATGAGTCATGTTTTTTCGTGCGTGCATCCGGCTCTATCGAATTATAAGACGTTGTCACGTCAAAAAATGTACGCAGCTTAGTTTTTATACAGATAATATGAGTATTGTAAACTATGTTTAAAGGATGGATATGAAGGACAATGTGAACTTTTTGTTGTCCTTATTAATACGCACGAAGCACGAGCTATGCCTATACGCCCCGATCTCGGTACGCGCTCGACATGCGAGACAGCCTCTGCTGTACTGCTGACGAAACTAAATGTAAAGACAAAGTTGGCCAACATTATTAAAATGCTGGAGGCGACAGCCCTAGCGTGTTTGCGTACCGTGCGGCTGTAGGCATTTATAGTAGGGGAGCCCAGGATGCTAAATGGGGATTTACTCGAGCGTCGTAGAGACCTATTGGGTTGCAAAGCTTAGGTGATAAGAAGAAAAAAATGTTATATGATATATACCTTGTAACTGTTTCGAAGTCCCATACAAAGGTAAACATTCATCACATATAAATATAAACACAATTTACATCATGTTTTAGATCTTTCTAAAGGTTATTATACTTTTAATACAAATGTATTAGATTGGCACGTGATCGACTTTCGATTAGATCCCTATTATCAATGTTATGTCCATAAGTAACACAAGTACTTTTAGAGTTTCGGAAGATAAAATTCATGCAACCATAATCAAATCTTGACTATCCCTAAACTCACACTTTCTCACTGTATTTATTACATGAACTGATTCTCATATATGTGGCCCCTTTCATGTTTTATAAATTAATTATAAATAATAAATAATAAATATTATAGGACAACTACACACATCGCTATATAGCCCCAAAGTAAGCGTACTCGTAAGTAGCTTGTGTTATGGGTGCTATGGTAACTGATGAATATTTTTATATATATATTATACATAAATACTTATAATATATAGATAAACACCCAGACACTAGAAAACATCCATGCTCATCACACAAATATTTTTCCAGTTGTGGGAATCGAACCCACAGCCTAGGACGCAGAAGCAGGGTCACTACCCACTGCGCCACTCGGCCGTCAATTGCTTTATATTTTTCAATACACGAAGTGTTTCCCATTTATGGGACCTCTTCGTGTATTATATAGTTCCAAAAATGTGATTAGAATCAAATTCTCTTAAGAACTTAAAATTCCAATCAATATCAGAGTGGTATCACTGATACGCACACAGAGCGATCCGAGTAAGTCCTCAGACAAACCTTTGATCGTTGGCATCTTTCTATTGAAAGATGGACAGACTATTGCTCCACAATGTGGTGACACAGATACGCACGCGGAGCGATCCGAGTAAGTCCTCAGACAAACTTTAGATCAATGGCATCTTTCTATTGAAAGATGGTCAATTCTGTTCAATATTAGAATGGTATTACAGATACGCACACAGAGCGATCCGAGTAAGTCCTCAGACAAACCTTTGATCAATGGCATCTTTCTATTGAAAGATGGACAGACTATTGCTCCACATTGTGGTGACACAGATACGCACGCGGAGCAATCCGAGTAAGTCCTCAGACAAACTTTAGATCGATGGCATCTTTCTATTGAAAGATGGTCAATTCTGTTCAATGGCATCTTTCTATTGAAAGATGGTCAATTCTGTTCAATGGCATCTTTCTATTGAAAGATGGTCAATTCTGTTCAATGGCATCTTTCTATTGAAAGATGGTCAATTCTGTTCAATGGCATCTTTCTATTGAAAGATGGTCAATTCTGTTCAATGGCATCTTTCTATTGAAAGATGGTCAATTCTGTTCAATGGCATCTTTCTATTGAAAGATGGTCAATTCTGTTCAATGGCATCTTTCTATTGAAAGATGGTCAATTCTGTTCAATGGCATCTTTCTATTGAAAGATGGTCAATTCTGTTCAATGGCATCTTTCTATTGAAAGATGGTCAATTCTGTTCAATGGCATCTTTCTATTGAAAGATGGTCATATGCTCCATCCCGCAATATGACGGTGCCCCGCTACCAGAAATGCTAGTTCTATGATGCCCGGGCCGAGTGAGGGTTACCGCAAAACGTCTAACTTAATAATTATAATATGATAGCCACACTTCGTGAATGCAGCCTCCGTTAATGTCTCTATGAACTTCGCTAGTTGCCAGAACATTCTGCGCCGACCACATCGCACAGCTCAACGAACCGTTCAAAGAACCGGCACGATTCTGTGGAAAGAATCTAATAATCGAATCTCTTATTAGAGAAACCGGAGCCCCCCCCATATCATTTCTTTGTGAGAGAAATGTATACGGCACAAGTTATAGAGGTGTGTTCCTCTTTAATTTCATACCTCGATACCGAGGTGTAAGGCGTTCGAAAACAGCGCATTTTATAGAGGTGTGTTCCTCTTTATATTGGATTCTAATTGTGAGGAGTTAGAAGAGAATAAGGCACTCAGTAAGTCAACATAGAGCTCAGACATCCGTTTCAAACATCTCGTCAGATGCAGATTCAGAGCTGAACCAAATGTAAGTGGCTAGTATCTCACTCCTCAACCAATCACATGAGTATACCTCGTTACGAGGTGTTATGCGTTCAAAAAGCTTTAACATAGATATAAATACAACAGTCGTATTTTATTGTGTAAATGCCCAAGCTGTCAAGGCATATTTATATGAAGATGTTAATATATTTATATTATTATGTGTCTTGCTATCACATAATTCATATTTTATTTTATTAAATTCTATATTTGTTAAGTAAGGGCGCATAGCCTTACTTGATGGTTTATTGCTTATAAATCTCTTTCCATATATGCCTTCGCACACTATTTATAACCGACCTCTATGTATTATATACATCGCTCGATGAAAACATAAAGGACGACACAACAGATTCCACACTAGTGGCGGCGCGCGCTCCGCGCTCTCGCATCACGCGGAGAACGCTGATCACGCAGCGCACTGCAATCAAACTCGTTCAAACGCCACTTCTCTATTCGTCTCCGGCAGCCGTCGGGGCGTATATAACATACACTATGGACGCTTCACGATTTTGCGTTCAATTAGAAAATACTTCTAATTACTCGTTTAATTTTATATTAAACGAGTAATTAGACCACTGTTGTTTATCGTTTTACTATTCTTTAATAAAACACATTTATATATTTTACATGTATATATATATTTTAATTATTTTTAGTGTTATTATATATATTAGTATGTACGATTATGATCGTCACAACCTTTACATCGGTGGGGGAAGCGGCTATAAATTTTTAAATATGTAAAAAAAAACTGTTGCATGGACATTCTCGAGCGCGTCAGATATTGATAGCATCAATGCCCTACGTATTTGTGTTAATGTACGTATAATAATCTGATCGTTTGCATGATGTGGGTGGTTGTATGTAAGGGTTGAAAATGAAAAAATAAAAAATATAATCGAGCGCGTCAGATTTTCTAAGGGAGTGTTAAGTGCACCACAAAAAAGCTCTTATTCACTAATCTGACGATTTCGATGGGACGCAAACTCGCGGCCATTATCATAATGTGCAAAAAAAATTCGCCATTTTGAAATACTCAAGCGCGTCAGATTAAGATATATATGGTTCATCTTTATGTTCTAAACGTACTGTCTCATAATCTGACGATTATCTAGAGGGATTCGCTTAATCTGACAAAAAGAAAATTAGAAAAACGGTTCACCTCAAAGGCCATCCCTGCAAATCCCGCTAATTCCATTCCTGGGCGCTTAAAATTGTACTTATGACATTTTTGAGTTCAAAGAAATAATATATAGAAATATTATTTGCATATGAGCTCTCCCAGCTCGAAAGTCTGATAGAAGTTTCAATAAATCGCAATAACTTTTGAATGGATCAAGCAATTTTCACGCGAGTGACGGCATTCGACGCAGTTTTATTATCCTCGTAAGTAATTTTGCAATTTTTATTGATTGAATCACAAATTTCGGAGTAATCCCGAAAAAACACTTTTTCGGCTTTCTTTCGTTCACAATATCTCTCGAACGAATCAACCGATTTTAACCAACTTGGTGGCGATCGACGTGGTTTTTTAAACTCAAAGGCGGATTAGTTTTAGAAGTTGATCGATAAGGCCGTTCAAAAGTTATTCCAAAAAAACCACTTTGTAAAAAAATTTTTTTTGAGATTTTTCAAAATTTCTCAAAATCTATCGGTCCGAATCGGTTCAAATTCACAGGAAATCTAATTTTGAGAATAATCTTTAGAACGCCGTTTAGTAGATTCCGATCGGTTTAGTCGTTCAAAAGTTATAAGCCAGCTGCACGCATTTAACTTTATCGACGAATTTTCGTTATTTCGGCTTGCGGAAATCGTCAGATTATATATTTTTCATTATTCTTGAATTATTTCCTTTAAAATAAAAAAAAATTTAGCTGCGCTCGAGAATGTCGACTTGACGTTTTTTTTTACAACTTTGCTGCCCTCCCCTTTCTTTACGTCGCTCTCAAATTGTCAGATTAGTGGAATATACACTTTTTAGGATGTAATTAACTCACCCTACTTTAATCTGACGCGCTCGAGAATTTCTGATGGCCAATTTTTTTTTACTAATCTGATCCTGCATCCTTCACGGGCGGCCTTAGATATGGGCCTCATGTTTCGTGGAGGTACTTAACCGGGTACAAGGTATCCCCCTGCCGCGCTTTAGTAAATCCCAAAATCCCCGCTTGGGCTCCCGTACCATTAAAGGAAAAGGAGGAAGATAGGCCGAGTTAAAATACTGTATATCTACTAATAATCACAGTGCATTTAGCTTAGTGGCAACACTTTGATAGACGTCAATATTGATAACGAAAAGGCACCTGTTTTTTCACCGATGAAATTAGTAACTCGGTGCTGGATTTATATTTTGTATGAGTGTCGGCCACTTTATTTCGTCACCTTTCTTAAATAATACTTACCTAATTCGACTGAGCGTTCACTGAAATCTGCCGCCCCAGAGACGTTACCGCTTCTAGACCGAGGCCTATACAGCCTCTTGAAAATGTAGGACTGGACTTACCGCTGCCACCGGTGATAAATATAGTCTTTCCCCGGTAATACTCCGGTATAGCGGGAACATCTTGAAGGTCTCTGTCTTCCAGGAAAGTCATTTCTGAATTACCTACATCACAAGCCATTTTAAACATCATGTAATCTTCAAAACAACTTGCACATTTAAGTACGTTACGTGAATATTACTTGTTACTTGTTCCTACATCTAACTCCGTTGTCACTTTTTACTCAGTAATTATCATAAATACACGATATCTCTATACAGTTTTATATCAGTGTCGATTGTTAGCATTTTAAAATATTGGAGTATGTTACCATAGACAATACTATACGATATCGTCTATGGTAACGTAAGGTAATCTTCTGTCGACTGAGAAATGATTCGAAAGGACTAGACTCCAGGCCGTAAAATAAAATGTAAAATGGATATGTTAGAATAGTCGAATAGGTATGGCACTGTTCTTTTGGTTGTTACAAAGTATGCATATTTTAGTGTAATATTAATTATTGTAATTGAGTGGTTTTGTAATTAATTTAAAAAGAGCATGTATCGAGTTTTTCTGGCCGCGTCTTTTCTTGTCACGGACTGCTTTTCCGATGCGGCGGTAAATAAAAGATTATGAAAGAATAAAACGATTTTGAAGACATCAGAATATTATTTTAAAACCCAGCTGCAACTAACACGATCTTAATAAAAAACCTTAACATTTTTGGTAATCCGGTGTTCCAATGTTTATAGTTTAGTAACTTCTGCAATTAAAACTGTTTAAAAATAATTTATGAGCAACAAAATATGTGTACGAGAAAACGCTTCAATTAATGTTTAAGTTGATGTTATGTGATGTAATGGTTTAGGTACTGCAAAATTAGAATAAAAGAAGTTTATAGAAAAAACATTGAACCGTCTCAAAACGCACTAAAAAGTAAAAAATAACTGCGTCCTTTAGTTGCTTTAATATAACTAAGCATATCTATAAAGTCGGTACCAGCCAAGGTTTCTAAGTTAAGATTACGATGTTACCAGAATAACACATAGGCTACATTTTGACGGACCAGTGGCCCAGTGGGTAGTCACCCTGCTTCTGTGCCTAGACTGTGGGTTCGATTCCCACATCTGGAAAGTGTATGTGTGATGAGCATGGATGTTCTCCAGAGTCTGGTTGTTTATCTATATATATTAAGTATTTATGTATAATATATATAAAAATATTCATCAGTTATCATAGCACCCATAATACAAGCTACTTACGAGTACGCTTACTTTGGGGCTATATAGCGATGTGTGTAATTGTCCTATAATATTTATTATTATTATTATTTATTATCCCGAAATTCTCACGGGAACTAGAACGACGCGGGTGAAACCGCGGGCGTCCACTAGTACAAAATATTGGGTATGATAAAAGCGAGAATTATCAAAATACATAACAAATATAAAACAACAATAGAGATGTTTGTTAATATATTTATTATTTTATATATTTTTTGCTAGTAATTAATTACTTATACTAAAGCCAAACTCGGTTGAGAATGCTTGTCAACAAACAAATTTAAAATGAAGGTAGAAAATGCAACACATTTTATGCCTAATAAATTTAAAATTATGTTATGTTATTTTAAAAAATCTTAGTTCAAAGATATTGAATATAATAATTAGTTTTAAGCTTACTAATCTAATTCATTGTCATGAATTTGTCATTAACTAATTTTAATAAAAAAAAATAGGTGTAAAATGACTAGTGATTTCTACCTTCATTTTTATTTTGTTTGTTGACAAGCATTCTCAATCGAGTTTGGCTTTAGTATAGGTATTACCACGTCGGTGATTACGTGAAATGTTAGTAAGATCTGAACAACAAACAAAACATTATTGTTTGCCGCAAAATAAAAACTAGAAATAGTAAACATAATTAATATTTAAAAACATTTTAAAAACATTGATCGCGTATCGCGTAATGTTATTAAAAAATGTCAATAGCCAGTTTTTATTTGGCTGAGAGACCAGAATAAACCAAAAATATATTACTAAACAACATAACTTTTGTTGTATTTAATCTTCTGAGACATAGAATTATTTTTAAACTTAGGAAATTGAAATTGTAAGAATGTGTACATACCAATAAGGAATATAAAGAAAAATACACGTCTTTACTTCGGATCAAGACGTATCTGTGTAAGTATATACTCATGCGGAGCTATCACTGTGTCAGTGTCACAATGATTTACTGCTGAACTTTAAACTCATTAATTTTGAAATTATTAAAGATTTTTACGAGTGGTTATAAATTATCATCTTAACAACCAGTGGTACGGACTACCTTTATTATTATAGGGATCTCTCCTATCGTTAAGAACTATATAAAACACTATTAGACGCCCGCAACTTTGTCCTTTTCTTTTTAATGTGTGGAGGAAAAAACCCCTTCGGATTTCTGCATGTCAGCAGGGTATGTCCGACTTGCACGGACTAAAACGACCTCCTCTGGACTCCATGGTTGGCACCGAACCGCACTACATTTCTTCATGCCAACCATCCGCCGTATTATCTCTTCTCCTCCTTTCAGTTTTTTCCATCTCCTCCCTTCTTCGCATTATGTCTCGCAGCATCTTGGCATATGTTTGCCACTGTTCCTCGCTGCTTAACATTCTCGGTATCAGGTTTTCAGAGTTAACATCACTGTTTTTACCCTGTGCCACCACTCTCAGATCCGTGCAAGCCACTCACACTACACTCGAATATCGCATGCCTCGGAGTGTCATCCTCTCCGCAAAAGTAGTATTTCTCTATCGAAACTTTCCCAATTGCGAACTTTGTCCATGTGGACTTTCAACCCTTCACTTAGGGGAACGGTGCGGATTTTCGGGATACACAGTAACCTATATCCTTCCTCGTAGTATGAACTCTAATCGTGTCATGTTTCATTTGAATTCATTCAGTACTTTCGTAGCAGCTACGTCCTTAGTGAAATTCAGTTTTTTTGGAATATATTTTACACGTGACAACGTCTTATAATTCGATAGAGCCGGCTGCACGCACGAAAAAACATGACTCATGCGGCGTTACCTCGCTTTGAGGCGTTCCATGTAAGGCTTGAAGTGCAAGCGAGAGCGCAGAACGAGCGACAAAGAAGCACAATCGGCCTTTGCGTTCGGCAGCGTTCGACATCCGTCTATTAAATATAATTAATAAATATATTAATTTTAAATTAAAAATTAATATATTTATAAATTAATATATTTATTATAAATTTAAAATATAAATTTAAAAAATCAAAATCAATTATTTTATTAATTTAAATTAATATTTATAAAAATATACTTAAATTAAAAATTTTAATAACCAATTAAATGCTACCATTCCATCAGTATTTTCCTAAGACGTTGTCACGTTCAACTATCGTCAGTAAACCGACGTTACAGACAACCAATTTTTTTTTTCTTAAGTCCGATCTCCATGACACCAAGCTTAAAGCCTGCCCAGAGCTAAGCTTAATCCATCTGTGAAAACGGTATGAAAAACGGCCCACTAGTTTTAATAAAATTATTAATAAAATAAGCGGGGACAAAATACTATATTTTAACCTGCGGGGAAAGAAAGATCTACCAAAACTACGTTTGTCCCCGCCTGCAGCACCATAAAGTATTTAGAATTTTATATACATATAGTGTTCCTTGTTTTTTTCTTTTCAGTTCATAACTTCTATGCAGTCGGGTTTTTTGTTTTTATAATAATAATTTTATTTGAGACTTTTTTGTTTTAGTTTATGGTATAGAAATGACACGGTACACTTTATGCCATTTTTTGTTAAAACGGCAATATAAACATGATATGATATTTATATTTTTGAAATGGTCTTTTTACAACCTTCCTTTTGATACCCATATTGCTAAGATAGAAGAAAGAAACACACATCCCCCCTTTTTCCCCCATTTACAGCCGCCGTTTTGGAAATTTATATAGCCTATGTCACTGCCACAATTTTTACGAATTCAAAGACACCTCACATGTCAAAATCCGTTCAGTCGTTTAGGCTGTAGCGCGTGCCGAAGAAATGGGCATACATACATACATACGCTTGAAAAACATAACCCTCCTTCTGATGCAGTCGGGTAAAAAGATGCGCAAGCAGACAAAAATATTAAAAATAGTTGTTTTGAGATATGTATCATGTATTCAAAACACCCCACTTACTTTTTTTTTAAATATTCAATGTACAGAATAGACTTCTTTACTATTTTATTATTATGTATCGATATATACAGCTGTCTAAAACATATATACCTACGGCTCATCTTGACGTACGATCCACCCTCATGGTACCAACTGCCGAAAGACGGAAACGGCATAAATCCGAGCACAGCAGACGACCGCTATATCGCGCGAGCTCGAAGTTACGTCAGGAACAAAGTCCTCATCAGGAACCTTCACATCGACGAGCTCGATTCGGTCGTACGAGGACAGGCGACACAGAGATGTCTATGTTCACACACCCGCGATATAGATACACCAAGGCGCCGGACCATAGACGCCTTCCAAGAAAAACCCACAAATAAAGACCATACAGAGGCCCATGGGAAGGTTCCGGTGAAAACCCGGAATCATCTCCAATCACCAAGGAAGAAAAATACTGAAATATAGCTCGAACCGGGGGTCGACCTACTGGTCCTAGACCATACCGCCTTCTCGGTATACGAACGATACCGCTCGCAAAGGACTCAGCACAAGACGTCCCTTACGGGCCTGTCAGAAGACGATACGTACTCCAAGAAGTACCTTACGTGATTCTTTTGAAGCCTTGAGCCCTTGTAAACAGCGACCCAATTAAACAGTCCACTTTACCACCCGAAGGGCTTTAAATTGAACCTTAATCCTATCACAAATAGGTATGACCTTAAAAAATATTTTTGACTTTGAATATTTTTGACAAACTTGCTTTCGTTTAACTACTGAATAATAAAATTAATTATACATGCGTGCGCAAATGATTTCTATAGTGGATTTTGAAATGAGGGTCAAAATGTCAAGACTATTGAATGCTTTATTCTTTAAAATTAAAGAATTTCGATTACTACTGATGCGTAAAATGTTTTAAATTTATTTTTTAAATAATTTTGAAACTGAAATTTTTCATGTGATTCTAGGCCTTATATTTCGAACAATACATATAATATAAAAGAAAACGTTGGTTGGTGTAGAATGGTATTAAAACAAAGTATATAATATTTCAAATATTTTATTGCAAGAATTTCTCAATAGCATTGTTTAAAAAGTGACTGCGTGTGATCCACCACATTACGCAGCCGTAGAACACACACTTGATAAGTTTGTCAAACAGCATGATCCTGAAAAGAAATTAAAAATAAGGTAAGATTATTCGAGCAGAAATCGACCTCATTGATATATATGCTGTAACCAAAAGACGAACTGACAAAATAGGATGAATGCCAAAATATTTGTTAATCTTCACAAGTTAGGCCTTGATTGCAATAACACTTGATGGTAAGTGATGATGCAATCTAAGATGGAAGCGGGCTAAGTCGTTAGGAGTAAGATGGATTCGTCGTACCGTAACGCTAAATCGCTTGGCCCTTGGCCGGGTAATAAGGAGCCACGCCCTTAACATCCCACAGCAATCCAGACCTATTTAGATATATTTAGAGTATTTCAATCGACCCAGGAATCGAACTCAGAACCTCCGTCTCATAAATCCACCGCGCATGCTGCTGCGGCATGGGAACCGTCAAAAATTAAATAACGACAGCATGCATTAATGCAGCATTTATTACTAGTAAATCTTGAGTGAAAATTTATTCAATACTAGCTGACCCGGCGAACTTCGTACCGCCTAATTATTGGAGGTATATTTAGTAAGTCACAAACTTTAATTTTATTGAAATTTGTTGCTTTTAGATTTTTAGGAATATTAAAAAAATATAGTATAGATGCACAGCAAAGAGACGATTACATTTCAAGTGACATTTTACCATAGACAATTTTTTTTTGAGCGAATACTGACAAATATTTACACTATAACAATCAAACTACATCTGTCGTTTTTTTTTTGACGGTGGCCATGGTTAGAAAAAGAAGAACTACATCTGTCATCGAGAAAATAAAGAATTCAAACAACTATAATATTTAAATTGTTGATATTTTAAAACTATTTTCCAGAAGTTATAGTGAAGCTATATATCCCTCAACTCCTTAAAATGCATTGTCCCTATTGTAAAAAGTGGATGGAACGGCAGAACAAAAATAATAACTGTCCAGGTTGTATTAAATTATTATTAAGATGTGACGAATGCTACAACATAATCGCTGACACCTTCAGATTTTGTACCAAATGTGGTAAGAATGTAGAACGAATAATATGCGTGAACAGGGCAAAAGTACAAAAAAATATATTAAAGCAAAAGCTGCTATTTAAACCAAAACACGTTTCTACAATGCCATCTTCATCATCTGAGAAGACATTCTGTGAATTAAATTTATTGGCCGAAGACATACAGGACATTCAAGTAAATTTATCGGCCGAAGACATACAGGACATCCAAGTTATTGAATACAGCCAAAAGCCCAACATCAAGAATGTTCTGGTAGATATTGATGTTATTGAAGACAGCCAGCAGCTCAACATTGATAATGTTCTGATCGAATCAGATTTATCCGAGTCGCCTAGTACTTCCGCCATATTATCATATCCTGGCGAGCCAAGTGGTTCCCAAGTAGATGGAGCCAAGTTGATGGAAATAAAGAGTTGCTAATACACGTTGACATTGGCAAAATAATCGTCAAGCAAAGATGGAAGGCATAATTTGAAAAGAAAAAGAAGAAGAGTGATTAATATATTTTGAAATAAAAAAAAATGTATCAAATTGAGTTTTATTTTAGGTATATACAACATATTATATTATATTATATTATATTATCAGCCTCTCGCTGGTCATTAATGCGGTTGGAGCGTAAAGTAGCTCGTTGCACATTTACACGACTTCGACGACCTATGTCAGGTCGTTTTCTTTTCCTCGGCATTATAAGCAGCGAGAAGAAAATGACTTTTAGCAATATTTCAGTATTTCGCCAATTAAATGTTTCTTTTTTTTAACATGAGATGACAAAACCAAGGATGTTAAAGTAGGAGCGCAGCAAAAAGTCTCTAAATCACAAAAATATAAAAATATTTTTGAGAGTTGGTAACACTGTAAGGTTGGCACCCATCAAACATGTCAACACATTAATTATTTTTATATTTTGAAATTAAAATTCACGATGTTATGAGCAAAGTTGATATTATGTTGTCGATTCAAAAGTCTTCTTTTAATGCGTTCTTCAATTCGAGTGGAACTGAGAGTACAAATACCGTCAAATGTTTGACAGAAAGTAAGTGGTCAACTTTTATATGGGAAAATGGAATTGTCGTCTTACTCTATCTTACTCGCAATTTTTCCTTATTTGCTCACCGTTTAGACCTACCCTGGACTACGACAAACATTTTAAAACCAAAATCAGCTCAATCGGCCCAGCCGTTCTCGAGTTTTAATCAGACTAACGAACAACAACTCATTTTTATTTATATAGATATATCATATAATTATATAAATCAATTATTGCTATAAACTCTAATTTCAATTCATTTATTTCAATGAGGCTATTATAAAAGCTCTTTTAAAAGTCTAAAATAAATGGTGACTCTACCAACGGTTCGAAAGCCAGAATTTATCAAGGAACACTGGCAAAAAACTCAACATTTTCTTCTTTAGAAATCAATATTATATTTTGTATTTGAACAAAGAAAATCTTTGCTGTTAATAAAAATTTATATACTCTATACTCTCACGCCCGGATACACAATAAATACATACATACAAAACCAAAACTGTTATAAAAAATTTATTTAAATACTTAAATAAACTTAAATATACGCTACATAAATACATAATTATGTGCTCCTTTGGGAGAACAAACGGCCGGGGGTCAGGGCAACAGGTAAATAATTTATTATTATTAATAAAAAATATTATTTACCTATTATAATGTGCCCTTGCTTTTGGTAAGTTCTCGTCCTTTTCTTTCAACAGATACCTTCTAGCTCCGAGGGTAGAATTTCTATAGTACTCGTATCTATCTATATCTTCCATTTCGTAATAAAACTGTTTTTTATCCTCTTCCTTTAACTTCGACCGGAGATAGACGAAGTTTTTGTTGGAGAATGACCATTGCTGGGTTAGATAGTACGCTAAGGCGCAGTTTGCTGAATATATTCGTCGTTGGATTTTAAGGACCCTAAAATTACAAAAGTGTTAGTGGGCCAACACGCTCGCAATAATCCTAAACTGTCGATAATATTGACAATATTAGTGAGTTACCTCGTAACATTGCTGTTCTTTTTATAACCACTACAAGTTAGTTCTGACAGCAATCACACCTTTTTGTGATTGCTGTTAGCATTGTAAGTAATGATGCAATATAAGATGGAAGCGGTCTAAATTGTTAGGTATAAGATGAAATCCACACCCCTTTCAGTTTCTATACGACATCGTGCCGAAACGCTTTTTGACGACCTCCGTGGCGCAGTGGTATGCGCGGTGGATTTATAAGACGGAGGTTCTGGGTTCGATTCCCGGCGGGGCAGATTGAGATTTTTCTTAATTTGTCTTGGTCTGGCTGGTGGGAGGCTTTCGCCGTGGCTAGTTACCACCCTACCGACAAAGACGTACCGCCAAGCGATTTAGCGTTCCGGTACGATGTCGTGTAGAAACCGAAAGGGGTGTGGATTTCATCCTACTCCTAACGAGTTAGCCCGCTTCCATCTTAGACTGCATCATCACTTAACATCAGGTGTGATAGCAGTCAAGGGCTAACTTGTAGTCGATAAAAAAAAAATCGCTTGATTTTGTCCGTAGGATGGTAACTAGTCCCGGCCGAAGCCTCCCACCAGCCAGACCAGGGCCAATTTAGAAAATCTCAATCGGTCCAGCTGGGAATCGAACCCATTACCTCCGTCTAATAAATCCACCCCTCATGCCTGCGTGCTACGAAAGCCATCAAAATCTATAACCTCAGGTTCAGTTAAAATTACAAAGCCTAGTTTTGTTATCATTATCGGCCTATTAACGGCCCACTACAGGGCCAGGCCTCCCTCCTTATAGGAGAGGCGATATGTAGCGAACACCCACCACGCTGCTCCAATACGGATTGGCGGGCTTAGGGTGATAGTATTTCATTTATTAACAATCACTATCAGATGTTGATGATAGTGGCCGGCACCGACGGCTTAACGTGCTCTCCGAGACACGGGGGTGTAACATCGCCTACTTCTATGCTCCGGGCTTGGACTGTAATGAACATTTCATAAAAGAATGAAAAAGCTCAGAATTATTCCGTGACACGACCCAGGAATCGAACCCAGAACCTTGTGATCGAAGCCACATGGGCTAACCACTAGACCAACGAGGTAGTCAGTTTTGTTATAAGCGATAATATTCTTAAATTACTTTACAAAGAAGTTACTAAAAAAAAGAGTAATTTGTATTAACTCCCTTACATTGTTTTCTTTCCGAATATCCACAATAAGGTATCTATCAATAGGGCCGGCAGAACATGCAGCAGTATTACCTGAAAACCAATTTTATAAAAATATAAACAATTACGTACCGTTAATCGCTGTTATTCGTGCTATCATGTTATTGTGCTATATAACTGCTATTGTATAATGTATTAAATTTCGGCTTAGTCAGCTTACAATTTACAAAAGTTTTAAGTTTAGGAGTATATTCAAAGAACAAGGTAACATTTATTAACAATACAAAATTTATTTTTAGTTTTTCATTGAAAACATAAAATATGCTATTTGATAAAAAAAAAATTGAAATAAAATGGGTAGAAACAATAACACAATTGGAGAAGGTGAATGTTGACTTCACAAAGGAGCTCCTTAAACTTTTCGACAGTTGGAGGTGTGTGACTCTAGACCCGGCGCTCTTTAGTGAATCCATTAAAATGTTTTAGTAGAAGATCCCAAGAGAGTCTGAACTTTGTAACCCACTCACTTAAACTAAAGTCGTCAGATTTTAGAAATACACTTTTTTAGCTAACAGTTTTTTAGGTTTCCCTAAACGTCCTCCCCAATATTAAGAGTTCAAAAATAAATAAATAAATATTATAGGACAATTACACACATCGCTATATAGCTCCAAAGTAAGCTTAGGCAGCTTGTGTTATGGGTACTATGATAACTGATGAATATTTTAATATATATAATACATAAATACTTATCTATATATTAATATAGATAAACACCCAGACACTGAAAAACATCCATGCTCATCACACAAACATTTTCCAGAGGTGGGAATCGAACCCACAGCCTAGGACGCAGAAGCAGGGTCACTACCCACTGCGCCACTCGGCCGTCATATATGGTGGCCTTATATTTTTACCCGAGTATTTCCAAAAATCCCTACTTGTGCTCGCCTTCTATAAGATATTCGTCTCAAACAAAATAAGAAAGTGAGTCCAAGTTTGAGTTTACCTTAATAAAATAAATTAATTTTGAGTGAGTGATAGAGCCACCACCACACATGATGATGTCATCTAAGGGGTATTTGGCAACTATTTGATGGCCCACGTCGAAGATCTCCCCCGCAGATATTTGGTTCAGCTCGCTCGCGCAGCAGTGGTAGATCGGAATATCGTCAGCTGGTTCAAGTCTGGAAATAGGTAATTCGTATATTTATCAGAATCATAGCTGATTTAATTCTTGTATTTATCATTATTAGCTTATTTTAAAGGCGTCAGGTCTATCTTTATACTTAAGCAATAACTTCTACTACTGTACTAGAGAAAAGGAGATTAGACCAATAGTGCTCCGATGCAGTATGGCGGGCAGTGAGTTAATTTTTAAAATTTTAGAAATCAATCAGATGTATAATAGTAACTGGGTACGACGGCTAAAATTCTCTTTAAAAAAATTGGTTGTCTGTAATGTCTTAAGAAAATACTGATGGAATGGTAGCATTTAATTGGTTATTAAAATTTTTAATTTAAGTATATTTTTATAAAAATTAATTTAAATTAATAAAATAATTGATTTTGATTTTATAAATCAATCAGATGTATAATAATATCTGGGAATCACGGCTTAACATTCTCTTTAAAAAAACGGGGCTGTGACACCACTGACTTACCAACACTGAGCTGAGAATTTTTACTGATTTCTTAGAAGAAAGAAACCACGGACCCAGGGTCTCGTAATTCGAAGTCATGTAAGCTTAACACTGTACTAACTGAGACTGTGCCCTTTCAGGGAATAGTGACCCCTTACTTTTTTCTGAAGGGATGGTTGCCAGTGTTATTATAGGCACAGGAGGCTTATTTACACCTACACTTCAAGTTAACACATGTTGGCACTTTATAGGTTTCTGGGTGTTTTAATTTCTTATTACAACTGTATTTTTTTTTTCATTTTGATAAATAAACAGTTATATTTAAGAATTAAGTACATTAAAGCGACGACCTTCGTGGTGCAGTGGTATGCGCGGTGGATTTATAAGACGGAGGTCCTGGGTTCTATTCCCGGCGGGGCAGATTGAGATTTTTCTTAATTTGTCTTGGTCTGGCTGGTGGGAGGCTTTCGCCGTGGCCATTTACCACCCTACCGACAAAGACGTACCGTTAAGCGATTTAGCGTTCCGGTACGATGTCGTGTAGAAACCGAAAGGGGTGTGGATTTTCTTCCCACTCCTAACAAGTTAGCCCGCTTCCATCTTAGACTGCATCATCACTCAACATCAGGTTTGATAGCAGTCAAGGGCCAACTTGTAGTTGATAAATTAAAAAAAAAAAAGCAAAGTCATTTACTTCTTCGTCCCTCTGATCCACGATGCTGCTATAAACGCTCTGATTGCCACGTCCACGGGTATGTAGTCCGCTGTCACATCGGGATTACAGTACAGAGAGCGAAGAATACCTGAGTAATACAAACATCTATAAAATAAAAGCTTTTTTGAATTTTACTTACGGTGATACCTATTAAATCAGATGCTTTGGGAACTACGAAATCTATACGAGTAGAAGTAAGAGTTAACACCGAGAGTCAAGAACTATACGCGTTTAAGACTAATTCGAGGGGAAGAGTAGAAAATTGTTTGTGACGGTATCGTTCATGTAGGAAAAGACGCGGCGCCGATATTGAAACTATCGCTCTCTTTCATTGCGATGGGCTGACAGAGATAACGGTATTTTCGATTTCGCCGCTATTGGTCGCCAATATGTCCTTTTTTTCTACATGACATATCTAATTATGTCTAGCGACGCATCGTATGCGTATAATACGTATGTGGTTAAAAGTAAGAGCACAGGTTGGAAGGTTGATTGTATGTAGTCAAGGGGCGCCTAGTATTGTAGAAAATTTCATTGTTACATGACAGAACCATGGACTCTGTCAATAAAAAAAACGTGATATAGCAAGCGACAGTTATGCAATTTATGAAAATAAACGCTTAATAACATGAAATATCATACCTTTTCCGCTAGCAACTAGAATGCCTACTGGCCCATTAAAGTTCTCTACCCATCCGGGCACTGGTTCCTCGTAACTTGATATTACTGAAAAAATCCAAAATAATTATATATCCACTTTCTAAGTATTTTTCGGTTGCTACTTTATATTTGTATAAATGTTAGAGTTGGTGTTAAACCTCTCTTCCTCAAAGAGGGCCTTCGGTCTCACTTAAGATCTAACATCTGATAGTGGTCGTCAAAGTTTTAGACACACCAGAATGAAACTTAAATAATTAGACATGCGTCCAATAAGTAGTAGATATTTCTATGTCTAATCATATTGTGTAATTTACCTGCACTGATTATTATTTTATTCTATTCTACTGTACTTACCGACAGATGGTCTGATGATAATAATGGGCAGTTTCCCTTTCTGTTCATATACCACGTGTTCCGCTAGCTGCTTAGTGAACACGTACGTATTGGGCATCTCGCCGAGATACCTGGAATTCAATAAAATATCATTTTACTATCATTACCTCAGTGTACTTTATCATTTTAAATACATAGAAATATAGGCAAACTACAAATGTTTATATAAGTAAGTTTATATGCACAAAAAGGTAATTAATAAAATTTTCCTATATGTATTATGGAAGATTGGATATTTTGTGCACGTCTTCGTTTTCAGGATTGTCTTGGATATCGTCATCAGGTATCGTATTATTTGCAATACTGTCAAAAATCTTCGACCAATACCGGTGCTGTTTAATCAATGTTTGGATTAAGAATAACAGTAGGTCTTGATAAAAATGTACATAACTACAGGAAAAAGAACCGAAAAATTAACACAATTTTCCCACAATCTCCAAAGTGATTTTTTCTGTCTTCATATTTTTCCCCAATGTTGCAACAAAAAAAGAGGAATTTTCTGACTTTTTCTGAAGTATTCTTTTTTAAGCAAGTATTGTATATATTTTATTTAATTTGACTAACTTTGGCGACAAAATGTTCACTGTTTTGTCATCCATGTTTTCGCATATCTCCAGGGTTTGTCTCCAGTCCGCTAGAGGGGGGTAGAGGATCTCTTCTATAGGGTCTCGGTTTGTGTTGGAGTACGATGTAGACACGTGGACGAAGCACTGCAAATATAGAGAGGAACAATACCAAAACAGCAAGGATTTTTCTGCTACATAGGTTCGGCCACCCTCCAATTAGGAGAAGAGATGTGGAGTTTAGATTCACAACTCCGTTTCGACACAGGTTGGCAGGATTAGGGGGATAATGTTGTAATTCTTTAATGACAGCTATCGAATGATGATGATTCTGGTTAAACGTGCTCTTCAAGACACGGGAGTGTTATACCATTGACTTCCTAAGTCTGGGCTTACTGAAAAATTCTTAAAAAAAAAGAAAATAAAAATGTCTCGCAGAGCATTGATATTGAAATTAAAGAACTTACTTCTAGATTTTGCACCTCTCTTGCTAATTCTATAATTTCTCGCGTGCCTCGTAGATTCAAAAATGCAGCCTTTTTCAAAGGATCATCAAATCTGAAATAAGCCACGTCAGTTGTAATTAACTGAACGAAATGTACATAATTGTTTTAAAATATTTAATCTGATCACAGCTCTTAGACCATTAGTCTAAGAGCTTGTGAGCTTCGCTATTGTATAAAAGCTGAAAGTTTGTAAGTCTGTCCTACCGGTAAGTAGTCGGGAAGCAAATGTGGAGATTGGATCATTGTGGCTTTGGCAGGGAGCAGATTAGGACTTAACAATTATATCGAGTAATATTTCTACATTTTCTTAAAAAATATTTAAAGAAATTATGTCCTCATGTTTTTGGAAAACTGTTAAGCAACACAAAGTCTAAAGATGTTCAGTGAAAAGTTGATGAAATACGAACTACATTTCTACGACTTATTCCGTAGTCTGGCCATTTTGGATATACAAATAATGGTCAATTAACATAAATTTCAATAGAGCCAAAATTCCGATGCAAAAACGGACAGACCTGACGAACCTATATAGGATTGACTACAGAACCCTTAAAACGCGCCGAGTAGTCACAGGCAGAAATGCGTGCATTTCATCTATGACTTGATTATTTTTATCACTTGATTTTTATCTTGATTACTTTATTCTTGATTTTTAAAGAGAATTTTGAAATCTACAACTTTGTCTAGTTTAATTTTCGTTAAAGTTTATCGTTTTTGAGAAAATTCCAAAAAAAAAGCCTCAAGTTTTGACCTTTGACCCCGAACTATCCTAGCGTTCATGGGATCAATGGGACATTCTTAAACAACCGGACTATTTGTAACATTATAAATTGTAAAATTTGTAATATTATAAAAATTTGTAATATAAAAACGACAGGTTGCATTTTATAATATTTAACCGACGAAAAAAAACGGAGGAGGTTCTCAATTCGACACGTATATATTTTTTTTTATGTAAGACCACGCATAACTTTTTACAGAGTTGTCCGATTTAGATAATTCTTTTTTATTAGAAAGGGCACACTTCCAAGATGGTCTCATTGTTAGGATCTGATGATGATATCCTGAGAAAATTTAAGAAACTCTTCAAATTGCATAGACACACTTGCAGCGATTTTGGTTTTAGTGTAAGTATCGGTAGCTTTTTGGCTACAAGTGTAATATACTATGACAGTATAGTTCGAGTACGTCACGTGGCGATAAATCACTAAAAAGTAAGAAATAAAATTTTTTAACAAAAAATATTACCGACTCAATACGCACTAAAAAGTAAAAAATAACTGTCTTATTTAGTTGCTAAATGAGACAGTTATTTTTTACTTTATAGTGCGTTTTGAGTCGGTTCTATTTTTTGTCAAAAATTTTTATTTAAATTAAATGTAGGTAACACGAATATAATAATATAAAGCTTTACTTGACGCTAGCAGCAACGTGGAAGATAATGTGAGTTTTCTTCACTATCAAAGTTCGATCTTCTTCCGATAAACCTGCAATTGATATTGGAGTTAGGATAAAAATAAAAATATTTACTCAGCTAAAAGTCGCTGTATACAATTTTAAATACAAACCTAAAACTATAAAAATTAAAATTGCACAAAGCTGCTATTAAAATCCAATTAAAAGTTGCTAAAATTAATACTGCAAGCCCTAAACAATAGTGTCTCCTGGCGTACTACCATCTACGTTATACAATAATTTATGTCTTTGCTGTACAGTTTTATTGAGGTCATAGGTTACATTTTATTTTATTGGGGTTAACTGACGAATAATATTACTTAATAATAAAAATCTGTGTGTGATTGTGTGGCGATATGGAAGAGTAAGGAGTTGCATGGACGTCTACAAGGCCCTCGCGGGGCTGGATGTAGATCAAATAACATCTGTATCTTGGTTGCAATTCGGTGACCTCTATGGGGAAACCGAGGGTTTTGTCTGTGCAATTATGGACGAGGTTATCAAGACGAGAAACTATCGGAAACATATTATGAAAGATGGCACTCTAGACATATGTCGAGCGTGTCATCAGCCTGGGGAATCCCTCAGACATATAGTTTCCGGGTGTTCTCATCTTGCTAATGGCGAATACTTGCACAAACATAATCAAGTAGCCAAGATAATCCACCAACAACTTGCTCTTCAGTATGGTCTTGTCGATTTTGAGATGCCTTACTATAGTTACGACTCAGCGTCAGTTCCTGAAAATAGCAGTGCGTTGCTCTACTGGGATCGTACAATTATCCCTGATAGGTATATTGTAGCCAATAGACCTGATATAGTGATAATTGATCGATCAACGCGCCGTGCAATGATTGTTGATATTACTGTTCCACATGACGATAATCTGGTGAAAGCTGAAAAGGAATAAGTATCAAAATACTTGGACCTTGCTCATGAGATTACCGCCATGTAGAATGTTGATTCAACAATGATTGTTCCTATAGTCGTTTCAGTCAACGGTCTTATAGCGAAAAGCTTTGACCAACATCTTAAAAAGCTTTCGCTTAGTTGTTGGATCAAGGGTCGGATACAGAAGGCAGTAATTCTTGAAACGGCGCGCATTGTGAGGAGCTTCCTCACTCTGGAGCCCTGACCACCGGTTGCTTGGACCCCCAGGCCCGCAGCAGGCGGAATGGATTTTTTTATCAATTAAATGTGTTTTTTTTTTATAATTTTATAAGCATTGTTAAAAATTTTAAAAATAATTGTAAATAAATAAATGAGAGAATAATAAAAAAATCTGTGTTACATTACTTATTCGTTAACGAGTAGCGTTAACCACAGGGTATCATACAATACGAGAAAATTGACAATTATAGAAGTTTCGTTAGCTCAACGGTATAACATCGCGAAATCAAATGTATAGTTTTAAAGATCTTGTGATGTGGTATTTCGTTTTTATGTAGATAATAATTATGTACATTATCAACAAAAAAATCATAATGTGTAAAGTGTGAAACAGCCATGATACTAGCTTTAAGAGGTTCTGTTTTTAACCGACGAAAAAAAAACGGAGGAGGTTCTCAATTCGACACGTATATATATATTTTTATGTATGACCACGCATAACTTTTTACAGGGTTGTCCGATTTTGATAATTCTTTTTTAATTAGAAAGAGCATACTTCCAAGGTGGTCCCATTGTCATTATGTTAGGATCTGTTGATGATATCCTTGGGAAATTGAAGGAACTCTTAAAATTTTGGAGGTAAGGTTACAACGATTTTGGTTTTTGTCTCACCAAGCGTAGTGTAGTTGGGTTATTAAGATATTAATGTATGATATCTTTGACTGTCTAAAAATATAAACACACCTAATCCTAATTCGCTGCAATCTCCCGCTACAATGTTCACTTTAGACTCGAAAACCCCTGGTCTCTCCTTGCGTAGCCGTTCGTAGCACTGAAAGATAAACAAAGATAGGTTAAAAAATTACAAGTGTCTTCAATATTCACTAAAATTCGTGTGTGTGTGTGTGTGTGTGTGTGTGGATGTATGTTCTTCCCAATATCATGCAAACTTCCACCAAAAATCGGTTTGAGCGAGATCTAGTTAATAGTTTTTTTTAATAATTATGACGTTATTACCCTTAACCTCATGAACATGTAGAAAAATCAAGTTGAAACTTATATCTAATAATTACTCAAAAACATTATCTACTATACTTTATTAATATATGTATATCAAAAACTTTTACTTATATACCTACTTGTTTGTAGAACCATCGGTGCGCGAGTGCGACTCGCACTTGGCCGATTTTTGAAAATTTATGTAGCCTATGTCACTACTACAACTTGACGTATTCAGCGACATCTCATTTGTCAAAATCCGTTCAGCAGTTTAGAAATGGACATACATACGCTCGATAAATATTACCGTGTTTCTGACGCAGTCGGGTACAAACAAATTTATACTAGCTAGATATCAGAGGTTTTCTCACTAGAACCATGGCCCCGTCACAAGCACGATGACTACATGTAATGGTAAAGGTTAGAGTTCAGAGTTCGTAACCGAGTACAGACGCCATGCCGAAGTAACAGTATCGGTTTGTTCATATTTCTCTGAAATAAGACGTCGTTCACATATAAACGCGAGTATATAGTAATCATGAGGTAGCGACACTTCGTCTGCTATAATAATTGTCCTCTGTGGTCTGCACCTTAAGCTGATATTCGTTTCTCTGTACTACTAAGAATCAGTGGGCAACTCACTGGGGCTGCGTAAAGAGCTGCCAGTCTATTTTCAGGCTTCACGCCCTTCTTGGGTCTAATCAGTAAGAAGATTCTATCCAAATCTGTGCACGAATAGAGAAGCTTCTCCAACAATACTTTTCCCATAAAACCTGTAATCAAAAAACATTATTTAATACCTAGTAGGTCGGGTGGATATACTATAACCTCCGGATTATTCGGATTACAAGGAAGATTCGAGTTCTGGGTCGGGTTATTCTATTCAATTCAATCTATCTAATCAAATCTAAATCTAAACTAAAATCTAATTCTAGTTCAATCAATACTAGACTTCTTTCTTTCAAGATTTTTTTTAAATCCTTTAGCCTTTAAGATATTGCTCCAAGCAATAAGGTCGCCTTTGTATGTTCTATTATAATCCATTTTAAGCTATTGCATAGCTTCTATCGCAGGCCTTGAGCGTGGAGACCGAATCCAGAAATTCCGTAACGAAAAAACCTAACACTTCCCACTCTATTTAGTTTTTTTAGATTGTCTTATTCGCATTTTGTTCGCCAACGTCCATACCATGTTGAATACACCGGTTCTCGTCCGATCACCGAAGTTAAGCAATATCGGGCGCGGTCAGTACTTGGATGGGTGACCGCCTGGGAACACCGCGTGATGATGGCTTTTTTAATTTTTTTTTTATTTTGTTTTATTTATTTATTTTATTCTTTTTTAAATTTAAATTTATAAATATATAATTATAATTGCATAAGTTGATAAAATACTTAAAAATTTTAAAAAGCCAACATCACGCGGTGTTCCCAGGCGGTCACCCATCCAAGTACCGACCGCGCCCGATGTTGCTTAACTTCGATGCAATAGCTTTACCGCGGCAGTCACCGAGTGCCACACGTCTTTTTTTTTCATTTATTTCTATTATTATGATATCATGTGCAATAAAGTGTTTCTTTCTTCTTCTTTTTGTTTGTGGTGGTACATTCCAGTGTCTACCCATCCTATTGATCGATATTGCTGGTCTCAATTATTGTCACCAAAGTATGACAGTAATAAATAAATAAATAAATAGCCCCAAAGTAACCGTACCGTGTGTTATGGGTACTAATAAATAAATAATGAATATCACACTACTAGTATATAAAATCGAAAGTTTGTGAGTGTGTGTGTATGTTTGTTACTCTCCCACACAAACACTACTGAATAGATTTTGATGCCACTTTACAATAATACAGCTTATACATCAGAGTAACACATTGGCTACTTTTTATTCCGATTTTTTTACGGAAACGGAAACTATGCAGGTGAAACCGCGGGCATCGTCTACTTTTGTATATATTATACCAGTGGCGTCTCCTTTTACACGTGCAAAAAAGCTCTGCCAAAAGAGAAACTAGCAAAAAAATTTTTTTCCTTAATAAAATCATTGCTTACTAGCTCTGCTCAGCGGTTTTATTCTTGCGGAATCCGTTCCCGTTAGACTTTCAATATAAAAGGTAGTCTATGTTACATTATAAATGGAGAAATTAGAATTTAAATACATACTAAATAAGCGTCCGTTGAATATTCAATAAACAAATGCATAAACCATTTGATAGGTCAAATGTATTCCTACATAGGTCAACCTTGCATTTCATTTCAAGGTAGGCATTGTGCTGCCCCAGACAATGAACTTATAAATTATTGATTTCCACTTTATGTTGCACCAGGTACTAAATTATTTTAACAAGCTGTTTAAAAATATAAACGGCCGAGAACTCCCGCCACCCAGACCAATGCAGAAAATGTCAAGTCCGTCTCGTGAATCCACCGCGCATACCACTGCGCTTCGGAGAGGTGGTGGTGGTGTTGCACCCGCATGTCTTGAGAGCCGTCAGGCTTAGCATTTTCTCCGACCGGGACCGACTTCCGGTCACTATTATCAACATCTGATAGTGATCGTTAATGAATTATACATTATCACACCGCCCGCCAACCTTGCGTGGTGACTCTAAGCCCCATTTCCGCTCCACATTCACACTCTACGAGGGAGGCCTGGCTCTGCCTCCTGCCTGCCTGACGGGTCGTCAGTAGGCTAACAATGATGATGATAATTATGAGTTTCGAAGTCGTCTCTATTACAACACACCGTCTAGTCGTACAAGCGACGTTAACCTCATCGACGTATAGTCCATATTGGATAGAGGTAGGCTTATTTTGCGGGAGATCATCATGAATATTGCGAAATTCGAATTTCGCAATTTCACATGGTAGAGAAAGGCGATATACAAGTGGGATTTAAATATATATTTAAGGCGAGAGTTAATGGTAATGTTGGAAGGGAAGACCAAAGTGATCGTTCGATCGCCAGGTTAAAATACCTTAAACCGACTTGGACGAAAGTTTGAATGAAATTGGAAGAAGCGACAGAGATATGAAAGGATCGTGGCAAGTGGTAGGCTACCCCTGTGGGAATGAGGCCTGAAGGTATGTATGTACTCATGTGTATGTACTCATGTGTATGTACTCATGTGTATGTACTCATGTGTATGTACTCATGTGTATGTACATTGTAGAGTCAACATCTCCCGAGAATGCTCCGGTTTGAATACGTACATAAAGCGTATAATGTCAGATCTGAGTGATTTTGTTGATTGGATTCGTCAGCATTTCGCAGAATATAGCAAAATAAATATATTATAAATAAAGTACAAGGACGTCAGTAAACCGAATCACAAAAAATTGTGCAAAAACTTTACAATTTTTTTTTTGTTATTAAAATATATATAAATGGTTATTTTATGATTAGTTTACTTTAAAATATGTCTAAATTTTAAACAATTGTAAGGAATATTATTATTTACCTACTTAATTGTTCCTCCTCAACAAAATTAATTTGCTGATATATTTGATATTGAACCCAATACCCAATTAAGTATAACAATACTTAATTTATATATCAAGCTCACACTGCCGAACCTAGGAGCCCCGACGCGGACGGGGAGGTTATGGCCCCCACCGACTTCGATGTTATGAAATCGGAAACTGCCTGCTATCTTTTGCTACTTTGTACATATTTTTATACCCCCCGTCGGTTCCATGGCCCCCGGTGGCCGGCCCCACCGGTATCTCAGCACCCAGTCCGTCCGTCCGTTTATAATATGTAACAATTAACACCTTCCAGCCTCCCGAACAAGCCGGTTTCCGACAAGACTTTAGTACCATAGACCACATCCATACGCTGCGGCAGGTTATACAAAAGACCGAAGAGTATAACCGGCCACTTTGCTTGGCGTTTGTGGACTATGAGAAAGCCTTTGATTCGGTGGAAACCTGGGCTGTGTTAAAGTCATTGCAGAGGTGCCGAATCGACTACCGGTATATCCAAGCGTTGCAGTGCCTGTACGAAAACGCCACCATGTCAGTCCGTAAACAGAATGAGACTACGAGGCCAATTCAATTGCAGCGAGGAGTGCCACAGGGAGATGTTATCTCCCCGAAGCTATTTACCGCCGCATTGGAAGACGTCTTTAAACACTTAGACTGGAACAGACTTGGCATTAACACCAATGGCGAGTACCTCACTCAACTGCGGTTTGCCGACGTTGTAGTGATCATGGCAAAATCTCTAGATGACCTTAATAATATAATCAATGACCTCAGCAGAGTTTCTCAACAGGCGGGCCTTAAAATGAACATGAGCAAGACATAGATTATGTGCTCACGTTCCTCTCCACCCAGTTATTGTTGAGAATTCTGCACTCGAAATTGTAGACGAATATACATCTAGGGCATATGGTCCAGTTAGGTAGGTCCAATTTCGAGATCGAGGTGAACCTCAGCTGGGCAGCGTTCGGGAAACTGCATGACATCTTTTCGTTCAAAATTCCTCAGTGCCTGAAGACGAGAGTCTTTGAACAGTGCGTTTGCCAGTGATGACATATGGATCAGAGACTTGGTCGCTAACTGCGGGTTTCATAAGAAGGCTCAGAGTCACTCAGCGGTCGATGGAAAGAGCAATGCTCGGAATATCTCTGCGTGATCGAATCAAAAATGAGGAGATCCGCAGAAGAACCAAAATAACCGACATAGCTCAACGAGTCGCAGAACTGAAGTGGTAATGGGCGGGGCACGTCAAAGGAGTCGCAGGGAGTCGCTGGGCACATGTGGCTCAGAATTGTTGTGTTTGGAAATCCCTAAAAAAGACCTATGTCCAGCAGTGGACGTTCACCGGCTGATAATGATGATGATGATGAACACCTTTAACTGTCAATTGCCTTCATCATCAGCCCCCTTATAACAGTTACTAATAACAATCTATCTAGGTGAGAAATTCTCATCAGTACAAATTAATCAAGCCCAATTACAAGACAGCTTAGTTGTCCTTTGTCTTTATCACCAAACCCCTAATGATAGTTACAGCCTGTCTGAATAGAAAGTTCTCATTGAGACAAATTATTCAAACCCAAACACAAGGTGACTAGAGTAAATCCTTGAGGAGTTCTCTCATCTGTATGTTGGCTCCATCATCAGATCGTCTCCAGACATTTATTAAATTGTAGTGTTTTAAAATACTTAACGGAACTTATAAACGTACTAGTTTTCCCTAGACGTTTTAAAAGTTCCCCTCGACTTCTTCGATTTCCGAGATTCCATCATCAGATCCTGGTTTTCTTCGCATGATACTACCACCAAACTGTCTCCTTCCCCAAAAAAAGAATCATCAAAATCGGTTCATAACCGACGAAGTTATCCGCGAACACACATACAAAAACAGTTCCCACTTTCCGACGCAGTCGGGTAAAAAAAAGGAAGTGGCTAAGAACACACCTCGGATTTTTTTCTATAAGGCTATGCCATCATATCGGGGGTCGCCCAAGCCGTTAGAAAGTTGTAGTGGAAATAAAATGTAATTTTTTTAGATTCTTTAAATCATCCTTTACAAGCCATACGACATTTCTGTTTTTTTTTGCATTATTGTTGTGTATTAGAGTGTTGACAAACAAAATACATTGAAAACAATGCAAGTTTTTCTTGTACAATCATGATAGAAGTATGGTAACCAACTTTTCTTTCAAAATGAGAAAAAAATGTTTTTTTCAAAATCGGTACAGTTTGACCCATGTACCCGAGTGAAATTTGATTGCTAATGGTCTCTTCTATCACCCCGTAAAGGGATCACTACGTATTCTCGAAGCCTTCAAATCGAAAGAAAACAAATGGGTCATTTTTGAGAATCTGCCAACATTTTTGCTTCCGAGAAATAAAGACAGAGATAATACTCGTCCGCTTACATCTTTTGTTTGCGTTTATTCTTTTGACGCCTGGGCCACACTTTAGTTTTTGAAATAAAAATCGTAAATACCTATACAGATTATATAAAATTAAAATAAACGATTAATGTAGAAATTCAATTCGACACAGTTAGCCATTTCATGACGTCATACAAGTGGAAAGCAACCAAACGTTAAGCTGGGAAAATATGACCGATCTTTTACCTTAAACTATCTTTCCGGTTCGTAACCTTGATTACCAATTCAAGATCGTATAGGGAGCGGCAATATTCAATGCCGTCCACAGTTTAATCGTCTTAAATACAGGAACTAATTATTATTACTTTATATTACGTACATAAAACGTATAAAAAACAGGCATTAAAATTATGAATTAACCAAATAATTTTATTGACCATCATTGCTGGCATTCAAGTAGGCTAGGCCTTTGTGCACCAAGATTTCGGTTATTATGACCAACGGTTAACATAAGCTACTGTTTACGACAACCTGTACGCCAGTTAAGGACGTAAGCTAGGTTAAGATAACCGCCCGGTTTACGTCCTTAAGTGGCGTACGGGTTGTCGTGAATAGTATATTTTACGTTTAGCTTATGTTAACCGTTGGTCATAATAACCGAAATCTTGGTGCACACAGGCCTAAGCCTACTTCAATGCCAGCAATGATGGTCAATAAAATTATTTGGTTAATTCGTAATTTTAATGCCTGTTTTTTATACGTTTTATGTACGTAATATAAAGTAATAATAATTAGTTACTGTATTTAAGACGATTAACCTGTGGATGGCATTTGTTATGATGATAATGTTAACCGTTGGTTATGATAACCGAAATCTTGGTGCACACAGGCCTTAGATTACAAACACTTACCTGTACCTCCGGTGATAAAGATGGTCTTCCCTCTATAATATTCTGGTATATTTGGAATGCCATCCAAATCTCTGTCTTCCAAGAAAGTCATTTTTTGCCTACAAAAAAATGTTATTGAGCTGTTTTTGTATTCACAAGTTAACTACTGACGACCTCCGTGGCGCAGTGGTATGCGCAGTAGATTTATGAGACGGAGGTCCTGGGTTCGATTCCCGGCGGGGCAAATTAAGGTTTTTCTAAATTTGTCTTGGTCTGGCTGGTGGGAGGCTTTCGTCGTGGCTAGTTACCACCCTACCGACAAAGACGTACCGCCAAGCGATTTAGCGTTCCGGTACGATGTCGTGTAGAAACCGAAAGGGGAGTGGATTTCGTCCTACTCTTAATAAGTTAGCCTGCTTTCATCTTAGATTGCATCGTCACTTAACATCAAGTGTGATAGCAGTCAAGGGCCAACTTGTAGTCGATAAAAAAAAACCTACAATCACACCTGATGGTAAGTGATGATGCAATCTTAGATGGAAGCGGGCGAACTTTTAAAGAGTAGAATGAAATGCATACCGCTTTCGGTTACCTACACCGAAACTATACCAAAACGCTAAATAGCTTACATTAAATCGGTACATCTTGCCCGCAAGATGGTAACTATTGACACGGGCCAATTAGGAGAATCTCTAACGGTCTAGCCGAGAATTGAACCCAGAACCACTGTCGTATAAATCTACCGCGCATACCGCTTATTTCAGCCGTTAAGAAGCATTGATGTTCCGTACAAACCAATGATTTCCATTTGGTACACGATCAAACACAAAATACAAGTTGTGCTTGTTGCAACGATTTATATACTAAGCATGCCTTTATTTATTTGTTGGATATTATCTGCTTCCGATCCTTGAGTTTGACTGAGCTTCAAGCTTAAATTCGTTCCACGACTGAAGTGGTGACGAACGGTATAATGTCCTTTAGAACATTAACCAATAATTATAATAAAATCATTACTGTTCCACATGACGATAATCTGGTGAAAGCTGAAAAGGAAAAAGTATCAAAATACTTGGACCTTGCTCATGAGATTACCGTCATGTGGAATGTTGATTCAACAATGACTGTTCCTATAATCGTTTCAGTCAATGGTCTTATAGGCAGTAATTCTTGAAACGGCGCGTATTGTGAGGAGCTTCCTCACTCTGGAGCCCTGACCACCGGTTGTTTGGACCCCCGGGCCCCGCAGCAGGCGGAACGGATGTTTTTATAAATTTTTAATAGTGTTTTTAAGCTATTGTATATTTTTATCGCGGGCCTTGAGCGTGGAGACCGAATCCAGAAATTCCGTAACGAAAAACCTAACACCCCGTGAATATCAAAAACATAATATCAAAAGCATAATTTCTGCACCGACGTCATCGAGAACGTGGTCTAGCGGAAAGGCGCTCTAATTGCCCGGATTGCCAGAGAGACGCGGGTTCGAATCCCATCAGTTCCGTAATTATTTTTTTTTTATTGATATTTCACAAAGTCATTTTTTTATACAAACGTGATATTTCAAAAAGTCATTAAAAGTTCTGGTATTTATCGATAGATGGAAAAACTAAAAAGTATCACCGTTTAGTTTTTCCATCTATCGATTAATAACTTTTAATGACTTTTTTGAAATATCACGCTTGTAAAAAAAAATAATGTCTTTTTAAATGTCATGCTTAAAAAAAAATTGCGGGACCGACGGGATTCGATCCCGCGTCTCTCTGGCGATCCGGGCACTTAGAGCGCCTTGCCGCTAGACCACGGTCCCGATGATGTCAAATGCTATGTAATAGCTTTACCGCGGCAATCTCCGAGTGCCACACGTCTTTTTATTTTTTAAATTAATGACTTTTTGCAATATCACGCGTAAATAAAATTGCGCAACCGACGGGATTCGAACCCGCGTCTCTCTGACAATTCGGGCACTTAGAGCGCCTTATCGCTAGGCCACGGTCCCGATGACGTTGGCAGGTAAACATAAGTTGATAAAAAATGCTATACAATAGCTTTACCGCGGCATTCTCCGAGTGCCACACGTCCTTTTTTTATAATTTTATAAGCATTGTTAAAAATTTTAAAAATAATTGTAAATAAATGAATATATAGTATAAAATCTATCGATATCTCTTCAATTTCACAACGTAAATATCTTGATCTATAGCATAAAAATAAAACCAATAACATGATTGAACAAAATATAGCAATAATTATGTTAACACATATAAACGCTCTTAAACAATATATAATGTTATACGTTGAATAAACTTTACCGTTGTGTTTATTTACGAAATAGTGATAAATTAGACAAAAATATAAATTACTACTATAAATAGATTATTTTGAATACGAGAGATCCTACGCGGCGATTGTTAGGAACTGATATTTTGAAGCAGTTATGAATCCGTTTCAATTTGAATATTTTAATTATAAAGGTGCATTCACAAAGCATTTCTCAAATTGGAGATATAAAGTTATATTTTTCAAGTATCGGAAATTCGAAAATGGAGCGGCACTCGGCGACAATGATCTATTACATGTTTCAACCGATAAAAATATAGAAGATGTTCTCAATTCGACACGTATATATATTTTTTGTATATGACATTAAACCAAACTTACTACCTTGAGGAAGTTACAAAATGATTTGCTATTTCGTTTAATATCTTTCCTTAAACTTGGGTGGCACCTTATTTATAAATATGAGGTTAAAGAATATTAATTTTTCTCTTTAAAAAAAAATATTTACATTTTCACTTACCAGGTTATCAACAATTTCATTAATCTCTTCAGTTCCACAAGGCATGAATGTAGTAAATTTGTTATTGTGCGTTTGGGTATTTGAGATTGTGTATGAGCTAGTTGTATATTTGGGTAACGTTGTAGTGAATATGTGAGATTGTATTTTTGTAAGTATGATTTTTGCTAGAGTCGAGCCAATCGTAGAAAACAAATTATTTAAAAATTATTAAACGTTTCGCAAATTCCATTTCCATCAGTTATATGAACTAATGTAGTTATAAGTATTGGCACATGGAGAAATCTTCTGTGTCGTTACTAATAATTGTTACTAACTAGATTAAGAATAGTAATTAGTTATTATACGTTATAACATTAAATTAAATTACAACATTACGTTATATCATTAAGTTATAACGTAATTTTTTAATTTAGCTAAAAGAATTGATTAGGAACCATTGAAATATAAATCGTTTCTGAACAATAAAATATGAATTAAAATTAAAATATGAATTAAGAGAATAGTGCCTAAGGCAGAGCCGATGACCCAAGACAGTTCAACGGTTCTGTCCTTATTTTTAATCTTTATTTTATGATAATAGCTAGTATCGTGAATGAGGTATAAGTTTTTAAATAGAGTGTTTTCATTTTGTTTGCGTTCTTATCATTATTAAGGTGTCATTCACAGACCTGACTTCTGTTCACTAAGTTTTTTCTGCAAACCCTTGAAAGCCTTTGAAAATGGAAGATTCTTAAAAGTAGATTGCATTTTATTTCACGAATTAAGTGAGTTTCGCCGGTTTAAAAACCGATTTATCCTTACAAATATTATAAGACGAAAGTTTGTATGGATAAATAGATGTTTGTTACTATTTCAAGCAAATAGGTTATTTTACCGAAATTCCCGCGGGAATGAGAAACACACAGGTGAAACCGCGGTCGTCATCTAGTATTTCATACATATCTATTTAAACAAAATAAACAAATCTTATGATTCCAAATTTAAACATCCGATTCAGATCCACTCTGGAGGTGTTAACAATTTGCAGTTTGTTTCAATTTCCGAATTTAAAATTTTTTTACCACTTTTACTACGTTTTATCTTGCAATGCTATAAATCGTTTTTTACAAGCTTTTATGTAATTTGCATTGTAAATATGTTTGTTCGGGTGGAATCTTTGAACTCAGTAAGTAGATACCTTCAACCGATTGAGATGAAATTTTTAATTATCGTTTACGGATGACAATGCTGGATATAGTGTGTGACATAATTCTAAATCTAATATGGCGGACCATCCAAGATGGCGGAATAGATATTTTTAATGCATTTCTACAATCTATACTAAAATTGTAAAAAAGTAAAGTTTGTTAGTTTGTAAATGGATCTATTGGGTGTAATCTTCGAAACTACTGATCCGATTTAAAAAATTATTTCACCAGTAGAAAGTTACATTATTGGGAAGTGCCATAAGCTATATTTTATGTTTTTATCGCACAAGTTGGACGGAAAAATCTATAAATTCGGCTTTGTGCGCTGCCGTAGCTATTGGGTATAATTGAAAACATTGTATGGGAACTTTATGTATCTTAAAAAGTTCCACAAAAACAACAAAGACAGCATATATTTATCTTTTATATTTTAGCAGTTTTTTAAGAATTTTTTGTGATTTAATAATTCATATGCTTACGTCTGTATCTTTATTTACACAACAACTATTCTTAAATACTTATCAAAGTAAATTATTTAAAATTAAACCTGTTATGATCATAAAAACTGTATATTTTAATGAGTTTTTTATAAGATGATATTTAAAATTTTGAAGGAATTTATTTTCTTCTTTTTAGAGCGTTTAAATAAAAGCTGTTTTTAAAAAAATTATTATTATAAAAACAAAAAACCCGACTGCTTAGAAGTTATGAACTGAAAAGAGAAAAACAAGGATCACTATATCTGTATAAAATTCTAAATACTTTATGGTGCTGCAAACAGGGACAAAATACTTTAACCTGCAGGGAAAGAAAGATCTACCAAAACTACGTTTGTCCCCGCCTGCAGCACCATAAAGTATTTAGAATTTTATACAGATATAGTGATCCTTGTTTTTCTCTTTTCAGTTCATAACTTAAGGGTTTTTTGTTTTTATAATAATAATTTTATTTGAGACTTTTTAGTTTTAGTTTATGGTATAGAAATGAGACCGTACACTTAGTACACTTTTTTGCCATTTTTTGATAAAAAGGTAATATGATCATGATATGATATTTATATTTTTGAAATGGTCTTTTTACGACCTTTCAATTGGTACCCATATTGCTAAGATAAGAGAAAAAAATACACACATCCCCCCTTTTTTCCCCCATTTACAGCCGCCATTTTGAAAATGTATATAGCTTATGTCACTACCACAATTTTGCCAAATTCAACGACACCTCACATGTCAAAATCCGTTCAGCCGTTTAGGCTGTAGCGCGTGCCGAAGAAATGGACATACATACATACATACATACGCTCGAAAAACATAACCCTCCTTCTGACGCAGTCGGGTAAAAAGTTATTTGCTTTAATTTATTTCATATTAATGAGTGAAGCGTGATCTTAGATATTATTTTAATTAGTTCTTGGACAAAAATATAAAGTCGAAAGAAGTCAAATGTAAATATACCTTTAAAACAAAACTGGAGAAATTCTATCGGACTTCAGTGTATGATTTCATTTGCCCTATACATTGTATTTACACGTGGGACTTTGTTTACATATATTTTCATAATGAATAATTATTATTATTTATAGGCAGATATAGGCAAAGAGTTGTGGAAAATTATTTTCATGTCACTAGTTTAAAACAACATTGGGTTAACATATATTTTTGCTTTCTTCTAAGAAATTTTCATTACATCTAAGTAATTTTCCCAAAAATGGGAATTTGGTGGTGTGCCCTGTACTTCGAAGAGCACGTTCAGCAATGCTAAATTATTAGTCTAAGCCCGCCAACATGCATCAGAAGAGCGTGGTGGGTTTAACCCTTATCCCATAAGGACTAAGACGGTTTGACGATAAAAAAGTTATTCTATAGAACTTTCTTGTAGAAAATCATTGATTATTTGAAACGAATATGTTAATACATTGGATGGATTCATCGTGCTAGTGTAAATACTGTCATATTATATACCTGTGTGGCTAGTGTGAGATTTTACCGCGTCGATACCGAAAACAGTAAACAAAAATTTTATATGGAATTGGAGAAGCGCCATCTAGTTATAGTGAGAGTAAACGCTTTTTTTGTATATAATTTGACGTTACGAGTGAGAACGTTTTTACGCAGTCGCTCGGTGAAAACTCGCACTTGCCCCACTGATGTTATAATATGTTGACTTATTAATTACTTTTTAATTTGTGTGATTTTATTCAGTATTTTAAACGTTGTGTAATATACTTAAGTAGGCATAATGTGCGTAGGTAACACCATTAACTACATAACAATATTATAATGATATGTATATTTATGGCCTCCGTGGCGCAGTGGTATGCGCGGTGGATTTATAAGACGGAGGTCCCGGGTTCGATCCCCGGCGGAGCAGATTAAGATTTTTTTTTAATTTGTCTTGGTCTGGCTGGTGGGAGACTTTTCGCCGTGGCTAGTTACCACCCTACCGACAAAGACGTACCGCCAAGCGATTTAACGTTCCGGTACGACGTCGTGTAGAAACCGCAAGGGGTGTGGATTTCCATCCTACTCCTTACAAGTTAGTCCGCTTCCATCTTAGATTGCATTATCACTTAACATCAGGTGTGATAGCAGTCAAGGGCCAACTTGTAGTCAATAAAAAAAAATTATTGACGGCCTCCGTGACGTAGTTGTATGCGTGGTGGATTTAAAAGACGGTTGTCCCAGGTTCGATTCCCGGCCGAACCGATTAAGAATTTTTTAATTGGTACAGGTCTGGCTGATGGACTCTTTGAGCTAGTTATCACCCTGCCGGCAAAGACGTACCGCCAATTGATTTAGCGTTCCGGTGAGCAGTGCCGTAACAAGCACAGTGCCAACGGTGCCCAGGTACAGGACGCAGACCCTGGAGGGGCGCAGAAATGACCAGACCATATACAAACAATACATTATTTAGAGTCAGTCAGTCAGTCAGGCACAGGGCGCATAAATTGTTAGTTACGGCTCTGCTGGTGAGATGTGCCGAAGACGAAAGACTTACATCCTACTCCTTACCGGTTAGCCGGCCTTCATTTTAGATTGCATTGTATTACCTCAGCAGCAGGGAGCGTTGGTAGCAAGGAATACACAAACTTGTATAAATTCACTTTATTACATTACAGAAATTACACGAACAGTATCCACTTGAACGTTACGATTCCTTCAAAATTAAAAAACACAATGAGCGCGCCACGTAGCCAAAAACCTTACAACATCTCTTTTGACGTGGAAGGGAAAGTGAACTCCGATTGGTTGCCGCCTTTTTGCGTTAACCAATCACAAAATGACAGTTGACGATTCTATACGAAGAGTTATGTTGCCAACTTAAAAAATAAAAAACGATATAATTTATCGATTATCATACGATTAACGCTAATTAAATTATGATCAACAATTGTCTATTACCCTCAGGTGAGATTGCAGTCAAATTCAAATTCAAAATAATTTAGTTCAAGTAGACTGTTTTACAAGCACTTTTGAAACGTCAAGTCTGTCAGTACGTAGTGACTGTTCCACCGGTTCGGAAGCCAGATCCTGCGGAGGAGGGCTGGCAAGCAACTCAGCAGATGCTGTTTTTAACCGACGAAAAAAAACGGAGGAGGTTCTCAATTCGACACGTATATTTCTTTTTTTTTTATGTATGACCACGCATAACTTTTTACAGTGTTGTCCGATTTTAATAATTCTTTTTTTTATTAGAAAGGGCATACATCTAAGGTGGTCCCATTGTCCTCATGTTAGGATCTGATGATGATATCCTGGGGAAATTGAAGGAACTCTTTAAATTTTGGAGGCACGCTTACAGCGATTTCGGTTTTTGACTCGGTATCGGTAGCTTTTTGGCTACTAGTGCCATATAATATACTATGACAGTATAGTACAAGTACGCTACGTGGCGATAAATCACTAAAAAGTAAGCAATGAAAATTTTTAACAAAAAATAGAACCGACTCAAAACGCACCAAAAAGTAAAAAATAACTGTGTCATTTAGTTGCTTTAATTTACTTAAGCATATCTAGGAGTCGGTGCCAGCCAAGGTTTCTACTTTCAAGGATGTTACCTAGAACCCACAAACTGCTTTACTACGTAAAATAAATGTTCCTTAAACTTGGCTGGCACCGACTTCATAGATATGCTTAAGTAAATTAAAGCAACTAAATGACACAGTTATTTTTTACTTTTTAGTGCGTTTTGAGTCGGTTCATTTTTTGTTAAAAAATTTTATTAAAAAATCAAAGTTACAATTTGTATTCCATAAATTACAAGTTTGGTTCTGTCTTGTTAAGAAAAGCTGACTTCTTCCAAGAACCTCCGTCGTTAATAAAGTCATTATTTTATAGTAACCTTTACTTAGTAAATGGATTATAACGCAGTTTTTGAACTTTTGTAAAGGCAAGTCCATTACTTCCTCTGGAATAAGATTATAGAATCGTATACTCAGTCCCACAAATGATTTTGTACTCATAATTATGACATACTCTGCTCAAGCGCAGTACTGGGAGGGAGGAGAACTAATTTATGACTATATCTATACTAAAGCCAAACTCCATTGAGAATGCTTGTCAACAAACAGATTAAAAATGAAGATAGAAATCACTAGGCATTTTACCCCTATTTTTTGAAATTAACTAGTTAATGACAAATTTATGGCAATAAATTGGATTAGTAAGCTTAAAAGTAATTAATATTTTCAATATCTTTTAGGAGGGCCTTCATCGGAAAACATTATAATTTTATAAAAGGATTTTTAATAAAAGATCAATGAAACAAAAGAAAGCGATTCGTCAAAGGGCGTGGTGCGCTGGCGGCCGTTCCGTCAACAACCCTGAATCATTTCAAGATGGCCACCCCGCAACCACAGCTACGACGCTCCGCTAGTGACAACCGTCAGTGTTGCCACTTTTAAATCGCGCCGACAAATTTATTAGGCATAAAATGTGTTGCATTTTCTACCTTCGTTTTAAATTTGTTTGTTGACAAGCATTCTCAATCGAGTTTGGCTTTAGTATAGAGATTCGTTTGTTAGTATCAATTTTCTGTTTTTAATGGCTGATATTTTGTTTAACAAAGACTACATTACTATAGAAATATTGCGAAGCGACTGTGAATATGCCTACTTGTTTGAATTTTCCACAAAGCGATTCCCGGGATTTTAGATTATATATGGAAGGCAGCCCCTTTTTTTAATTTAAATATAGTGTTTATATCAGCTCCTTTTTAAGCTGTTTCAACATCGGTCAATTGCCGTATTTGCCCGACTGCATAGATGATGATAGCTGAGCTAAGTTCTAACGTCCCCAAATGAGTCAAATGCTAATTATACTAAAGCCAAACTCGACTGAGAATGCTTGTCAATAAACAAATTAATAATGAAGGAAGAAATCACTAGTCATTTTACACCTATTTTTTTTAATTAACTAGTTAATCGTGAATTCATGACAATAAATTAGATTAGTAAACTTAAAAGTAATTAAAATATTCAACATCTATTAAATATTATATTTTTTAAAATAACAAAACATAATTTTAAATTTATTAGGCATAAAATATGTTGCATTTTCTACCTTCATTTTTAATTTGTTTGTTGACAAGTATTCTCAATCGAGTTTGGCTTTAGTATAGTAATAAAAAAAAAACATTTCTTATCGATTAAAATTTTAAAAACATTAAAAGACGTAAGAAGACGCTCTCTTTCATGATACTCTACAGTACAGAGTTACAAAAATTTCATTTCATTGCTTTGATTTACTTAAGCATATCTATGATGACGGCGACGCTGATATAGACGTATACGAAAACTGGGCAGTTCTGGAAATATTATATACATACGGGTTAAATTGATAACCTCCTTTTTTTGAAGTCGGTTAATAACTGAGTTATAATGTTGTTCCTTGCAAGTGTCATTAATTAGACAGTTATAAAAAATTTAACCAAAACATTTGAACCGACTCAAAACGCACTAAAAAGTATAAACTGCGTCATTTAGTTGCTTTAATTTACTTAAGCATATCTACCCGTATGAAGTCGGTGCCAGTCTAATTCAAGGAACGTTTATTTAGCGTAGTAAAGCAGTTTGTGGGTTCTATGTAACGTCCTTAAAGTAGAACCTTGGCTGGCACCGACTTCATAGATATGATATGATATTCATCAGATCCTGACATAATGACCATGGGACCATTTTGGAAGTGTGCCCTTTCTAATAAAAAATAGTTGTCAAAATCGGACGACTATGTAAAAAGTTATGGGTGTAAAAAGTTATACCTCCTCCGTTTTTTTCATCGGTTAAAAAAGTATTAAAAAAACACTGATTAGCTCTTGAACTATTGCATTACAAAGCGAAAATGTTATGAAAATATACTTTGGTTCATATATTCATTATTCAAGCATTACACAACATTTATTCGACATTTCACCAGTTCTAGCAAATATTAGGATTAAAGCTAAACTCGATTGAGAATGCTTGGCAACAAACAAATTAGAAATGAAGGTCGAAATCGCTATTAATTTTACACCTATTTTTTTAATTAACTAGTTAATGGCGAATTCATGACAATAAATTAGATTAGTAAGCTTAAAACTTATTAATATATTTAATATCATTTAAATAAGATTTTTTAAAATAACAAAACATTTTAAATTTATTAGGCATAAAATGTGTTGCATTTTCAACCTTCATTTTAAATTTGTTTGTTGACAAGTATTCTCAATCGAGTTTGGCTTTAGTATAGTACTATTATCTGTCTCTAACAAAATCCAGTATGTCGATGCTTGATAAACACCCATCGTAATAACATCTCATCGATCAGAACACCAGTTGCCTAGCTCGACTACACAAAAATTCGTATAAGAATTCCGATTTATTTTACGTCCGCTTTGCAACCGTTGTACATCCATCGGCTTCAAAACTGAGGTGTCTTTCAAGAATCAACATAGTGATCAATGCAGCCGTTGTGCCGTGATTGTGTAAATACGTATTTGACTTGAAACCCTAGGTAATTTTGCGATGCAAACGCTCTCTAGGAACGAATTCGTCGTTATTCCCAGAAGAACAGGATTCTCGCGAGTGAAACCGCAGGTCTGCCTAGTGGGAGGCTTCGACAGAGGCTAGTTACCACCCTAACATCCACTTCCTCCATCTAACTCATTGTCGCTCTCTTAGATCAGAGGACAACCTGCTCCTAAAAATTCCTTCTCATCATTCGTCCTTCTACTATAAATCCTTCTCTGTCAAAGCTGCTCGGCTTTGGAACTCCTTACCTCTAGACATTCGGCGTGCGCAATCACTAGTCACTTTTAAACGACTGGTGAATGCTCACTTCTATCCTCCATAGCCTAGTACTCTCTCTCCTGGATTTCGTCTAGTATTTTCATTTATTTATTTATTTTACTATAAACATGTACTTATGTTTGGATGTATGTATGTATGTATGAATTTGTGTATGTATTTAGATAATTATATTATGTAAGTCAATTTTTATTTTACATGCTTATGAATATATATTGCGGTACATACACCAAAATAACACTTTTAAAAATATTTGCCTGTCTGTCTGTTAGATCCGGCTAATCTAAGAAACTACCAGTCGGATTCAAAAAATCTTTTGTGTAGCCAGACTCAGGAGGTATAATTTGTATTCAGATATTGCGCGGGCGAAACTGCGGGCAACCGCTAATAAATAATAAGAAAAACTATGTTAGTATATACTCCAGACCAACTACTAAACATTTGTGTGCCAAATTTCGAAAGTGTATGTGTGCATATTAATATATAAATGTCTGAATGGTTTTCCACGCTTATCTTAAAAATCAAATACTCAAACGCAAATCAAATTTAAATGCGTCTCGTGTCAACTTATTTTTACAGATTTCTATTGCTAAGTTTAGTAAGTCAACACAAGACGTGCTTAAATTTGATTGGCGTTTAATTAAGACGTCAAACTATTAAAAAATAAAACAAACTGTTCAAGTATAATTATATTTATTCAGACAAAGAAAATAATTTAAGAAATAATAACAAATAAAAAACCAAACAAAATATTAAATCAAAGAATTGAGAAAACTTCTGACAAATCCAGTATTAATAACGAACCATAGAGCATAACCATAGAGTGCTATCTTTACCACTTTGTCCAGAAGCCTCATTCTGAAAAGAAAAAAATAATTAGAAACCCTACAACTATTACCTTCATCAGTCCAATTTCAATAGCTCACTGCAGGAAATTTGGTTTGGAGCTAAGGCCCACTAAAATAATCCAAAAAGAGTTGGTGGTTTAGCGCAATGTTTGGTTCGATAACGATCAATGTCAAAACTTAATCTTGTGAACCGTGTTTAAACGTACTCCTGACCTTTGAAAAACGTCGTTAAATGTCGTTAAGCTAACTTTTAGGGGAGGGTGAATACTCAACAATCATGTGTTTTTCTCTTTTCCTGAGCAAAGTAAAAAAACAATTTTAATTTATACTTGGATAACATTAATTGATAGATCTTTGAAACCTGTTACCTCCCAAAGCCATGGTAGTCCGAAGCCTATAGTTGATTACGGATTCCTACAGCACATAAAATGATAGTCTCATAGTTTTGAAGTGAAACTTCTTTATCGGGGTTGGAAAAAAATTTAATGTAACATTTTTTCGTTAAGCGTCACATTTTTCCGTTACGCGCCATCTTTGACTTATGGAAGTGACGTGATAAATATATATATGTGAGAGATAATTTAAAATACGAACGAACGACGTCGTAACACAAGTTATGAACAGTTTGGTATGTCTGTGGTATCTCTAGAGTAAAGTGCCTATCAGTGGATATTCTGTGGTATGATTGAGAGTGCAGTTCTAAATCATAGATTGTCTTTGGTACAAGTCTAGAGTGAAGTTGTCTGCGCTGTTGTTCTAGCTGTCAGTAGTGTGTTTGATCGAGATCACTTATCCTCGAGACAGCGCCTGCGCCGGTGTGCGCACTGACTGCTTATAAAAGTAACATGGCGGACCGCGATATCGACCACGTGAACTTAAATCCGTTAGCATCCGCGACAGCAGCGGTGGGATCGTTTCCACAAGCTTCCTGCGAATCTACTACGATGCCAGCTACTCAAAATCAAGGATATTTTACACGGGAATATGAAGCTGAAGAAAATGTAGCAGAGACACCGTCGGTATCAAGAGGCGACCAATATGGCCAACCTACACCCGAAATGTGGGCAGCATTTTTCAAGAATATGGCAGCGGGCTTCCAGAGTCCTAACCAAACATCTACGAGTAGCAACGAACCGAGAAAGCTGAAATTGAGTGAGATTTTCGTTTGACCTGGACGATTGTCAATTTACTGCAGCGCAGTGGTGTGAGGAGGTTGAAAATCATCAGAAGAACAACTCGTGGTCCGATTACGAAACGAGGGATGCCGTCTTCACGCACCTGCATGGACGTGCGAAAAAGTGGGCAGCGCGTTCATATCCTTTATGCAAAACCTGGAAAGAACTAAAGGAGCGACTCACGCGACAGTTTGCTGCAACAAAAAGGTTTCATGATTTGTATCGTGACATGGTGGAGTATAGAAGTGACCAAGCTAGAACGTATATCGAGTATTCAAGCAACAAGTTGGCGCTGATAGACCGACTGGAGACTGGTTGGAGCGAGGCTAACAAAATTGAGGTAGTACTCTCTGGCATTGCCGATGTGCAGGTACGTTCAGATTTACTTAAATATACTCCAACGGATTTTGTTGCGCTTGATAGACATTTGAGTACGTATTCTAATATTAGGAGTCTTAGGCGAAGTTTTGATAATCGTGACCTAATTTCGCTAGTGGTAACTCTAATTCAACAGGCAAAAGATAGGATGGACGAGCAAGCATCAAAGGCTAAAATACGTTATGATGCCAATAAGGTAACAATTCATCCTTTTGTTGAAGGTGATTTAGTTTTAGTTCAAAAGAATCCCCGCATAATTAATAAATTAAATGAAAAGTTTAGTGGTCCTTGTAAAGTTTCTAAAGTTGTTTCAAATGAGCGTTATATGGTTGAGCCTATATCTGGGGGACGAAGTCAATACGTTTTTTATGAACGATTACGTAAATATCCTGCTAGCTTGCCCGAATTATCTGGATGTCTGGGACCTATAGAGTCCAGAGTAGGAGATGACTAATTTTATTTTATTATAACAAATCATTATAACTGATGGCGTGCTACTATGATACGTTGTTTAATGTGTGTTAGATTAATTGAATTAATGGATTTTTATATTTTCGTTTTACAGAAGAGTTTCTGTTTTTTTTATTTTACTGATTGTAATTTAGAGGTTACTAATACGATTGTTATTGATTTTTAAAAATTGCTGAGTTGTTTTTGTTGTTATTGCTGAAAGCTATTCCGCTTTGCTAAAGAAATGGACTGAAAGTTTTCTCGCTTTGTCCAAATAAACTGCTGAAAGCTTTTCTGCTTTGCTAAGAGAATGGACTGAAAGTTTTCTCGCTTTGTCCAGGTAGACCACTGAAAGCTGTCACGCTTTGTGGTTAGATTCAGCTTAAACCTGTGTTGGATATTTTATGTCAACATTCATGCTGAAAGCCTTAACGCTTTGCTACGTGACTACAAGGAAATCATGATTGATTTCGTATGATGTTGAAAGCCTTTACGCTTTGCTACGTGACTACAAGGAAATCATGATTGATTTCATATGATGCTGAAAGCCTTAACGCTTTGCTACGTGACTACGAGGAAATCGTGATTGATTTCATATGATGCTGAAAGCCTTAACGCTTTGCTACGTGACTACAAGGAAATCATGATTGATTTCGTATGATGCTGAAAGCCTTTACGCTTTGCTACGTGACTACAAGGAAATCATGATTGATTTCATATGATGATGAAAGCCTTAACGCTTTGCTACGTGACTACAAGGAAATCGTGATTGATTTCATATGATGCTGAAAGCCTTAATAGTTAAACGCTTTGCTACGTGACTACAAGGAAATCATGATTGATTTCGTATGATGCTGAAAGCCTTTACGCTTTGCTACGTGACTACAAGGAAATCATGATTGATTTCATATGATGCTGAAAGCCTTAACGCTTTGCTACGAGACTACAAGGAAATCATGATTGATTTCATATGATGCTGAAAGCCTTAACGCTTTGCTACGTGACTACAAGGAAATCATGATTGATTTCATATGATGCTGAAAGCCTTGACGCTTTGCATGGTAAAGTAATAAATGATTGTTGATTTTAAGTAATGCTGAAAGCCGTTAACGCTTTGCGACAAATTCGATGAAATATCTACGGGGATTTGACTTATGTTGAAAGCCTTTACGCTTTACGATAATTTTGCATTGGAGATGTGTAAGGTACTTCGTAAACTCTCATGGCTAAGGTTGAAAGCTTCTTGAAACGCTTTGTTGCCAGGTTATATGCGGCAACAAAAAGCAACGCGAGAGCGCGTTGAATTGCAGAATGGCCGTGTGAGAGATAATTTAAAATACGAACGAACGACGTCGTAACACAAGTTATGAACAGTTTGGTATGTCTGTGGTATCTCTAGAGTAAAGTGCCTATCAGTGGATATTCTGTGGTATGATTGAGAGTGCAGTTCTAAATCATAGATTGTCTTTGGTACAAGTCTAGAGTGAAGTTGTCTGCGCTGTTGTTCTAGCTGTCAGTAGTGTGTTTGATCGAGATCACTTATCCTCGAGACAGCGCCTGCGCCGGTGTGCGCACTGACTGCTTATAAAAGTAACATGGCGGACCGCGATATCGACCACGTGAACTTAAATCCGTTAGCATCCGCGACATATATATATGTTATATTGAAGTGATCAGCAAAATCAAAGGGTTTATTTTAATTCTAATTCCAGTGAATTTCTAAAAAAGTAAATAATTACATCTCTTTTTCTAATACTTAGGTGTAATTATGGTATTTATTTTTCCACGTTATTTAAAAAAAACTCAGTTTTTGATTGTATTTTTCAATACACTAACACGTGGGTGTAATTATGGTATTAATTTTTTCTAATACTTGAATGTTGATAAGTTAGTTAGTCAGTCAATTTCACTTCTTACGAGTGTACGCTAGTACACGCACACATTTTTTTTATGGTAGATAGGCTTGCTCCTGGTTACAATCACGCCTGATGGAAAGAAATGATGAGCTCAGAGTTGGAACTTGCTTACCTAGTAAATCCCTATTCATACTCTTATATATCTATGCTCTCTCTCTCTCGCACGCAATTACTAATACGCACGGCAAAAGTGGAAGTGGAATACCCTACCGGCGTCAGTGTTTCCTTCCACCTACAATATGGCTCCTTCAAGGCAAGAGTGAATACGACCTCCGTGGCGCAGTGGTATGCGCGGTGGATTTATAAGACGGAGGTCCTGAGTTCGATTCCCGGCGGGGCAGATTAAGATTTTTTCTTAATTTGTCTTGGTCTGGCTGGTGGGAGGCTTTCGCCGTGGGTAGTTACCACCCTACCCTAGTTACCACCGACAAAGACGTATCGCCAAGCGATTTAGCGTTCCAGTACGATGTCGTGTAGAAACCGAAAGGGGTGTGGATTTTCGTCCCACTCGTAAAAAGTTAGCCCGCTTCCATCTTAGACTGCATCATCACTTAACATCAGATGTGATAGCAGTCAAGGGCCAACTTATAGTCGATCAAAAAAAAAAGAATAGGCATCTTCTAGGTTCCGCTAAGAGATTTAGCGTTTTGGTACGATGATGATGACGACGTACGGTTAACTGAAAATTGTGTGGATGACAAGTTAACCCGCTTCCACAATAAAAAAAGGTAAAGAAATAAGAGAATCTCTTCTTCTACGTATTGAAAAAAGAAAACCAACCTTTCCAAATGTGCCTTTGCTTTGGGAAGGTTCTCCATTTTCTCATTCAATATGTACTGCTTTCCTCCAATGCATGCGTTTTTGAAGAATTTGAAAGGATCTACGGTCTCCATTTCGTAAAAGAAGTGATCTCTGTCCTCTTCCCTGATTTTATTTCGAAGCTCTAAGATGTTATTGTTTGTAAATGTCCATTGCTGAGTCACGAAGTACTCTACGGCCAGATTGCCTATATAGATGCGACGCTGTATTTTTACCATTCTGCAAAATAAGAAGTTAAATAGTTTTATCGTGAAAACACATTTTTTTTGCCGCTCTTTCTGATAAAACTTGGTATAAAAAATATATTGAAATCCATTTTTTTCGAAGTCCAAATGACTGTTACACTGTTCTTACAAAAACTCTGTACAAAAATCTCCTTTAACACACACACATATATATATAATATTATGTAACTAGCCGACTCATCATGAGATCTCTGAAATTATAAATTCGCGATATAGACACTCACTAAGAATGAATTTCTTCATACATCCATATTATGTACGCAGACGAAACCTCTGGGCTACAGCTAGTAGGTATGTATATACAAGGCTAGGTAAATAAAAATTTGTCATAAAAATAAAAGGAATGCAAAAAAATATTGCTTACAAGGGCTGGTTACCAGAAATCCTCAACACCAAATCGACCAAAATGGCTGGCAGTAGATGATAGAGTAGTACCTGTTTATGCAATTTAACATTAATAATAGTTAAAAACTAACAAATAAGTATTAGTAAAAAAAATATTATGCAAGATTTCAATTTGTAATATAATCTAGGATCAGAGTACTTATCACGGTAAATCAAACAAGCCCAAACTCGATGAGGTTCTGTCGTTTTGTAGCGCAATTCCTATCGCCGCCTTCCGGCTCCAAGATCGGATCAGTTTCATATCATTATAATATTACATTGTCTCGTGATATATCTACATACGCTTGCAAAATTTCAGCTTGAAAAGGGGGTCAATTTAACTAGCAAGATTTGATCACGGACACTGGGACAGTGGGTATTTCGTCCACACACTGTTAAATAAAAATCAAATAAGGATGAGTTGGTTTTAAATAACGACGTATTCGTATATGCTCCAGATTCAAAGTGAGAAGTCGAAGCTATTCTAATAATTAATCTGGACGACCTTGTTGCTTGACGGTTCGTCGGTTTTTCGCCGAAAATAGCAAAATAATTATATGCATCACTATTATCATCATGACTGCTTCGTCGGTCGAGTGGTTAGCCTATAAGGCTTCGATCACGAGGTCCTGTTCTGAGCTTTTTCATTCTTCTATGAAATGTTCAGTACATTCCAAGCCCGGAGGCTGGAAGTTAGTGGTGTTACACCCCCGTGCCTCGGAGAGCACGTTAAGCCGTCGGTCCCGGTCACTATCATCAACATCTGATAGTGTTCGTAATAAATGAAACATTAACAACCTAAGCCCGCCAACCCGCATTGGAGCAGCGTGGTGGGTGTACGCTCCATATCCCCTCTCCTATAAGGAGGGAGGCCTGGCCCTGTAGTGGGCCGTTAAATAGGCTGATAATGATGATGATGATGATTATTATCATTATCAGCCTACGGTAACGGTCCACTACAGGACCAGGCTTTCCTCCTTGCAGACTCGATACGCTGCTTTAATGCGGGTTGGCGTGCTTAAGGTAAGGATAATTTTTAATCTATCAACGATCACTAGCAAATATTGATGATAGTGACCGGCACTGAATGTAACGCCACCAGAACGAAAGAACTTTCCGACTCTGGGCTTAGAATATACTGAAAAATTCTAGAAGAATGAAAAAACTTAGAATCATTATATTATATATAACTACATATATAACTTGGCTCAAAGGACTAGACTACTATGATGTTGAAACGTTAATTAATGAAACTAAATCATGAACCAATCATACCACCAAAATGACATACCTACCACCCTTACCTTAACACAAATAATAACACCACACCCGCACACGCGCGCGCACACACACACACACACACACTCACACACATACACACACCCACACACCCACACACACGCACACGCCTCACCATACCTACCATACTCCCGTTTTATTTGTAAACTTCCGTCTAAATTACTGTATGGGATCCGTAAGAAGGCTACGACGCTCGTAATACAGGTCTTCCTAGTACGAGTGTCCAAGCACTCCTTAAGACCTTTTTTGTACTTGTACCGTAACTAATGTAACTGTGTTTAATTTTAAGGAGTATGTCAAATGTTAATTTTAAGTATGTTCAATAAAGATATTATTATTATTATTATAATTTAATCCAACCCAAGATTCAAATCTAGGACTTTATGATGTAAGCCGCATATGATTATCACTAAGTCAAGGATGCAGTAGCTTTAACTGCGAGGTAGACCTACCTTGATATAGTAAACAAACTTGGACGTAGTCAAAGATCCGCCCGCATACCATAGCATCCCCTCTATGGGAACTTCGTGGATGACCTTCTTGCCAACATCCACTATTTCACCCATTGTCAACCCCCTGAATGTATGACTTTTTGAGCAATTGTATACTTCGATCTCGTCAGTGGGTTTTAACCTGAATAAAATATTATAGTTATAAGAGAACAAAAAGAACTATTAATATAATTAGTTTGACAGGAGGACTGGCTCATTTTTTTTTTAATTTTTGTATTAGCTTGGCTGTCCAACGTGGCAATGCAGTATTCGCGCTACTATTCCATTTGTGCTTAATTTATACAGTTATTAGGATAAGTTTACTTAAGTTTCTTATAGTATTTTAGCAAATAGATAGTTTGACGGCCGAGTGGCGCAGTGGGTAGTGACCCTGCTTCTGCGTGCTAGGCTGTGGGCTCGATTCCCATATCTAGAAAATGTTTGTGTGATGAGCATGGATGTTTTCCAATGTCTGGGTGTTTATCTATATATTATAAGTATTTATGTATATTATATATAAAAATATTCATCAGTTATCATAGCACCCATAACACAAGCTACTTACGAGTACGCTTACTTTGGGGCTATATAGCGATGTGTGTAATTGTCCTATAATATTTATTATTTATTTATTATTATTAAATTACGCAAGCTGAATTAATGGAAAAGTATGAAAAACTTTGGCCTTGCTCACGAGATTTCCCTCATGGTATCATGTGGCTAGCATCAACGGGCATTTTGTGAAGCTTTCAATTGACTGTTGGATTAAGGGTCGGACACAAGGCTTTCGGCCTCCAAATTCTGCCAGCGGAGGATCCTATTTCTTTTATTTTAACAGTGCTGTATTTGATTTTGATTGTTTGAAAAAACGAAAAAATAAATAAATAAAGTACTTACTTGTGGGTACCTCTTGCCCACGCAGCCGCTATAAACATTTTTATACATAAATCAACTGGTACATAATCTGCTTGTAAGTCTGGGTCGGTATACATTGAGCGTAGAATTCCTGAAAATATTGTATATATTATATATTCATGTTTTCTCTCCCAGAGTTTACACAATCAATCAACAGAAGTATCTTAATTTTAAAGCTAAGTTAAAAAGTTTGTTCGTTGTTTGTGATTACTATAATATTATGAAATGAGTTTAAAGTAACAAAAGTGGCTTACCTTTTCCACTAGCAATTATAATTCCAACCGGCCCGTTTAGATTTTCGATCCATCCTACTAATGGTTCCTTGAAGCTTGATATCACTGTAATAAACACTTTATTAAAAAATTTTGACGACCTCCGTGGCGCAGTGGTATGCGCGGTGGATTTATAAGACGGAGGTCCTGGGATCGATTGAGATTTTTCTTAATTTGTCTGGGTCTGGCTGGTGGGAGGCTTTCGCCGTGGTTAGTTACCACCCTACCGACGAAGACGTACCGCAAAGCGATTTAGCGTTCCGGTACGATGTCGTGTAGAAACCGAAAGGGGTGTGGATTTTCGTCCCACTCCTAACAAGTTAGCCCGCTTCCATCTTAGACTGCATCATCACTTAACATCAGGTGTGATAGCAGTCAAGGGCCAAGTTGTAGTCGATAAAAAAAAAAGATCATAATGAACACCTAAATAAATAACATTTAATAGTGATCATTACAATCTTAACGACGCGCGCCTCGTCTGCCCAGTGGTTGGCATATGCGACTTTGTATCACGAGATCCTGAGTTCGAATCCTAGGAAGGGCAAATGCTGACTTTTTATTTCTTCTATTTTTATTCCTTCTTATTTCTATCAACAGTAAAAGGACATTGCCAAAAATTGTATAGAAGTGTACAATTCAGGCTGCCCAGTAATAATATATATGTCATTAAATATTGCAGATTTTCTTTTTACAGAAAAATCAAATCAAATCAAATCAAATCAAATCAATCTTTATTGCGAACTTGGGTACAAGTAGGTGTTATAAGATAAAAAAAAAACAATCAGCCAAATTCCGCCTTGTGAGCATGCAACAAACAAGTAAATTAAATAAAAGCTAATAATTCTAATTACAATTAAATATTATTAATTCATTACAAAAGGACAGATATCTTTGTAGTTGTAGTCCTTTTATATGGAATCATAAAATAACTATTCAGTAAGATGTTCCCCCAAATTAGATTCCTTACGTCAAAATAACGCAACCTTTATAAATCTCAAATAATAATAATAGTAATAATAAATGTCAAAGATTATACCAAGTCAATGCCATTAAATAAAACTTAAAACAAAATTACAAAGGATAGATTGTCAAAATATGTCAAAAGGTTGTGTCATTAAGGTACTCTTGGATCGAATAGTATGATTTATTAATTAAAAATGTCTTTAAAGCGTTTTTAAATGTCATTAAGCTACTTATATTCTTAATATTTTTGCATAATTTATTATATATTAAGATTGAAAGGCAAAATATACTTTTTCTAAATTTAGCTGTATTTGCTGGACGAATGGAGAGCCTTAAAGGGTCTCTCAAATTTTTTAAATTTTTAAATAAAGTGATGTTACAACGCACAAAAACAATGGTTTCATATATAAAAAGAGAGGGGAACGTTAGAATTTGTAAGTCTTTAAAATATGGCCTACAGCTTTCCGTCCAGTGCAGGTTTTTTACTGCCCGAATACATCTTTTCTGAGCCCTGAAAATTTTCTCCCTGTCAACTGAATTTCCCCAAAATATTACGCCATACCTTAAAATCGATTCTACATACCCAAAATATGCTACACGCAGTGTTTGCAAGTTAGCTGTTCTATTCAATTTGTAGAGAGCAAACGAGAAAGAATATAATTTTTTGCAAATCTTGTCAATCTGTGGTTTCCAATTTAATTGTTTGTCTACTATCATTCCCAAGAACTTGGTCTCATCTGTTTCATTAATTTCAATTCCTAAATGATTTATATTAAGATTTGTAAGTCCATGTTGCTCCCAGTTAAATTTCATAATTTTAGTTTTCTCTAGATTAATGTTTAAATTGTTTTTGACCAGCCAGTCAATTATTAGATTTATCGATTCATTAATCTTAGACTCATAGCTTGCCACATCGTGTCCTTCGTAGATAACTGTACAGTCATCTGCAAAAAGCACTACCGATTGGGAAATCACTGACGGAAGGTCATTAATGTATAAAATAAATAATAGTGGACCGAGGATACTACCTTGTGGCACACCGTATTGGACTCGACGGGATGTCGACTGATAGTTTTTTTCTGTTAGTGTAGTGGGACATATTTTACATATTTCAGTGGTTTGAAATCTTTCAGTAAGGTAAGATTCCAAAAGATCTAACACCGTTCCTCGTACTCCATACTTGTAAAGTTTATTCAATAAAATTTTGTGGTCCACAAAATCAAATGCCTTCGTCATATCCATGTATAAAGCAGCTACTGGCAATTTTCTGTCTAGACAGGTCATGATTTTGTTTAGGAGCTCATAAATCGCGATGTTAATAGATTTATTTTTTCTAAAACCTTTTTGCTCATTTACAAGTATAGCATTATCTTCCAGATAGTTATACAAACGATTATAAATTACTTTTTCAAATATCTTCGCAAATATTGTGATTAAGGCAATAGGTCTATAACAACTAACATCACATCTGTCATTTTTCTTAAATAAAGGCTTAACTATCGTTAGCTTTAGAGCTGCAGGAAATTCACCGTGCTGTATACATAGGTTCATAATATAACATAAAGTTGCAGAAATAGACAACGATGATGCTTTAACCACTTTTGTCGTTATTCCATCATAACCCGTGCTTTGAGTGTTTTTGAGCGACTGTATCAAATGATGTATTTCTACTGGAGTAACAGGGGACATGAACATGGAAGAATATTTATTGAGCTCTAGATGACTGGTGTCTATAACAGATTGCTTTTGTAATGGTGTCTTCTTTGTGATGTCAACAAAATAGTCATTAAAAATTTGAGCTATTTCATTGGGATTTGTTATGGTTTGGTTTGTATATTTAATTTGATCTATTTGTTTTTCTAAAGGAGAAGAATTTTTATTGTTTTTAATAACCCTCCATGTAGCTAAACATTTGTTTTTAGCATTTGCTATATAAAAATTATTTTGTGATTTCTTAGTTAACTCAATTACTTTTTTTAATTTCGTGGCATATGTTTTAAATTTAGTTTTATTCTTATGATTTGGATTTTTACGAAAAGCCCATAACATACTTCTCTTTTTTAAACAACACAACTTAATTCCCCTTGAAATCCATTTCGGTTTAGTTTTAAGTGACATTTTAATTCTTAATGTCGGAAAGCATAAGTCATAAAATAATTTAAAGATGTCAAAGAAGTTATTAAAGGCGACATTAGAATCATTTGAAAGAAGTACCTCACTGAATGATAGAGAATTCAGACACTCTATGAATTTATTTATGTTTTCAGCACAATAATCACGTTTAGCGATGTACCAATATGCTAATGCTTGACTCTTTTTTATTGGAACTTTTAATAATTGAGCAGTATGGTCAGATAGTGCAAACTCTCTTATTTCACTTTTTATTTTCTTACAATTATGGAATGCATTATCTATGCAAGTCCCACTAGACAACCTAGTTGGCTGAGTAAATTCAATCATTAGATTATAACTATTTAAAATATGTCGTAAATTTTTTGTCAGGTTATTTACTTTTAGAATGTCTATATTAAAATCTCCCATTATTATTATCGTTTTCGATTTAAAGCAATACTTGTGGAATATATTTTGAAGAGTACTAAAAAATGTATCCATATCTTTAACAGAATTTCGTGGCACTCTGTACATGCACATTATAATGATTCCAAAATCAATTAGTTCAAGTGCGCAACATTCTACTACATTACAGATCGATAGGTCTTGAATTTCAGTAATAATTTTATATTTAATACTATATTCCGTTAGGATACAAGAACCTCCATTTCTATTGTTTCGTACAAAATAAGTTGCTAATTTATAATTTGGTACAGACAAATGTTGTATATCTTCTTCAATCATGTTATGTTCAGTTATACAAATGATGCCAATTTGTTTATTTTCATCCTCTAATTCCGATAAACAAACTCCAAGAGTGTCCGATTTACCCATCAGCCCATTTATATTTTGATGCATAAAATATAGATTACTATCTACGAAAAAATTTTAAATGATCATTAGGACTACAACTATTTGATGACTGGTCTTTTAATTCACTATTTACAGTTTCGGTCTGAGTTGTTTTGTCACTTTTTAAGAGCGGTTTATTATATATAGTTCTAAATTCAACGCTATTCTTATAGTCTGTGTAATTAAGTTTATAGCCGATACTTAAGATCTCTTTCAATAATGACCTTGATAAATTTAGAGCGAATCTATTTCTGTCAGGAATATATCTACTGTAGTCCATGTCCAAATATATCGCTTGCCTAAAATTATTACATATAAATTTTAATTCATAATTAAGCTTAACAATATTTAAATAATCATTACGGGGTACTTCAGATATTATTACGTTTGTGTTTTGACATGAAGTAACCCAATTTATAATATTACATTTAAATCTAAACGGATTGTGGTCATTCGAACCCACTAATACTACCACACAGTCTCTAAAATTTAAATTAGATATTTCATCCTTCCAAATTTTCAGAACTTCATTTGAGTCCGCGCCCGGCTTTATAAAACTTTTTACTTGAAATCCTTGTCCTAGAAGATTTTCCAAATGTGCTCTCACATTTTTTCCGTACTGGTCCCCAATTACTATTATTTTATTTTTTTTGGTTTTATTCAATTTCTTATTAAAATTGATTTCAATTGTATTGTTACAACTAATAGGAGACCTAGGAAACATTGCTTCTGGATTATGGTCACTGTTGATTAGTATACTATCACTTGAAGGTTCATTGCAACTTGAATTATTATTTACTTTTGAGTTATTTTTTAACAACATACAGTCATTTCTGCTGGGCGTATCAGATTTACCTATGTCAATGTGTTTATTCGATAAGTTGTCTTGCAATGGTGACAGAATATCGTGCAATATTTTAAATTTTTTCGTAGTTCCCGCCTTTTTTCTGGGTGTTGAGTTAGTGGATCTATTATCATTAGTGTGATAGTTTAATTGCTTTAAAGTTTTGATTAACTTCTGACTATTTTCAACTTCTCCTTTAAGTCTGTAGTTTTCTGATAGCAGATTTTTTATTTCCTCATGTGCAGATTCTAATTGTAAAGTTAGTGTGTCATTTCTTTGTTTTAACTCTGCAACTATTGAATCTTCAACTGTAGATATATTTGGTAAACTATTCAAGGTATTTTCTAAAAACATAGCTGTTGTCGTTGTCAAGTCAATTTCCAATCTAGTCAAGTCATTTTCAGAATTACATTTTGCTGGTCTTCGTACAGTAACGTTGTCATAGCATAAACTATCGTCGTTCATTTTCTCGTATAAAAATATTCAAGTATATAATATATGCAGTTGTCAAAAGTTGTGTCATAAAGTACGTTTAAAAAGCTTAAAGAAAACACAGTGTAGACAGTGCCTTATTTACATAATAATCTGTGCAATATATTGTCTGTGCGTTTACAGTTTAGTCAAACTGACATTGCTTGTAATGACTGATGTCGATGTCAAATCATAACATCACGTCACCGTTTGTTTACGTCCCAAACAAGTGTCTTCCTTGTAGTTCAGATGTCGCAAAAATAATTGGGTCAAGGACAAGGCGAAGGGTTAATGAACTTGGATTTTAAATGAAATGACACAGGTGATATTCGCTAGTAACTATAACAGTTTTGAATTGCACTAACGACTCTTTTATCAACTGTGTAGCACTATTTTGAATTGCGTTAACGATTGTTTATCTAATCATATCGTTTTTTATTAGAAATACACTTAGTTATTTAAACTTCCGTAGTAGATGTCACAATTTTAGAGTACTTATCTTATTTTAAAATATACTATTTATTGTGGTGATTGTTTATGCACATATTCCGTTAGGTGTTCAAAAGTCCAGTCGTAATTTTGCGCTTACTATTTAGTTAGGTACGTCAATGTTCTACATGCAAACACTATCACTGCTTTATTATGCCTCACTTTATATTTTTCAAATAGAATATATTGTAAAATCACTGAATTTATATTTTTAAATAATATTTTTATGGAGACACTGTGTATACAGCGCAGCAGTAGCGCCACCACCCAAAAAAAAAAAACAAAGTGTATGTAGCTATGCAGTCGCAGGAAAAAGTTATGAAGGTTGAAAAAGTTGACTTTTCATACTACGACGACGGTCACGTGATTCAGAATACAAAAAATCGATTGAAAATTTTATTTTTTTTAATATACTTTCAAGTGATTACTATGAAACATGGGTATTTGTTTAAAATTCGTTGTGTATTTAAATAAAACAGTTTAATATGAGCATAAGTTTGGACAGCCTGGGGCAAATTTTGACAATGTCCTTTACGCTTGGTGTCGAAAAGTTGGTGGTGTTACGCCCCCGTATCCCGGAGAGCACGTAAAGCTGTCGTTCCCTGACTGACCATCAACATCTGACAGTGATCTTTAAAATAATTAAGCATTATTATTCTAGACCCACCAACCCGCAATTAACCATAATGGTGAGTTCTCCTATAAAGGGAAGGAGGCCTGGCCCTGTAGTGCGCTGTTAGGGTGCGCAATAGGGTGATAATGATGAGTCTCAATTATCGTAAAATAATTGACCACATCGCATAACCCTAAGCCCCATATAAGCTGCGTGGTGAGTCTATACTTCAAAAGCTTTTCTTTTATAAGAATAAACCCAATAGAAGACTTAGAAACAACAAATGTTTTTACCAATAGATGGCCTCATAATGACGATCGGCAGTTTGCCCTTCTGCTCTGCCATCACATGTTCGGCCAACTGTTTTGTAAAAGTGTACGTATTCGGGAGCTCTCCAAGATATCTGCAATAACAAAATCAAAATATTTTTAAACTATCACTACACCCTTGTAAACATAAATTAGACATTGGTTTTGCTCAGCGAGACTTCATTAATCTTATAAAATGAAAAAAAAAAATTGGTTGTCTGTAAAGTCGGTTTACTGACGATAGTTGAACGTGACAATGTCTTAAGAAAATACTGATGGAATGGTAGCATTTAATTGGTTATTAAAATTTTTAATTTAAGTATATTTTGATAAATATTAATTTAAATTAATAAAATAAATGATTTTGATTTTATAAATTTATATTTTAAATTTATAATAAATATATTAATTTATAAATATATTAATTTTTAATTAAAAATTAATATATGTGCTTCTTTGTCGCTCGTTCCGCGCTCTCGCTTGCACTTCAAGCCTTACATGGAACGCCTCAAAGCGAGGTAACGACACATGACGTCATGTTTTTTCGTGCGTGCAGCCGGCTCTATCGAATTACAAGACGTTGTCACGTCAAAAAGTAGTTAACCCCTCTACAATTGGCGTCATGTCTAGATCATAAAGGCCTTTCAGTATAATCCGTGCAGTGGCTTGAGCTGTGCATCGATGTATACAGTCACACAGTTATCTTCTATATGCAAGACATACACCATCGATCATGTTCTTTTCCGCTGTACCCACCTGTCTTTTTATTCCTCCTGTTTGGAAGTTGGTAATAAACTTACCACCGTGTTAGCCTAGCCTGAACTGTAAAACTGCTAAACGGATTTTAATGTGTTGTTTAAGAATAGACAATCAGGTTCATAAGAAAGATTTAAACTTTTTTTTTTTTATCAATTACAAGTTGGCCCTTGACTGCTATCACACCTGATGTTAAGTCATGATGCAGTCTAAGATGGAAGCGGGCTAACTTGTTAGGAGTGGGACGAAAATTCACACCCCTTTCGGTTTCTACACGATATCGTACCGGAACGCTAAATCGCTTGGCGGTACGTCTTTGTCGGTAGGGTGGTAACTAGCCACGGCGAAAGCCTCCCACCGGCCAAAACAAGACAAATTAAGAAAAATCTCAATCTGCCCCGCCGGGAATCGAACCCAGGACCTCCGTCTTATAAATCCACCGCGCATACCACTGCGCCACGGAGGTCGTCGAATCTTTAAGTTTTTGTATGAATTGGTAACAAAATTAGAACACGTTGAAAATATATGCAAGCCGATTGGCAGTTTGCTTTTATTGCCAACGCTGATCTATCCATGTAAGATATTACAAGACAATGTATGATGGGATTAATTTTTAAAGTATACATAATAACTTTTAGAAAAAATAACGTACTTAGCCGTAACAGCATTTAGTGTATTGTCATCAATATTTTCACATATTTCCAAAGTGTCCCTCCAATCCGCAAAGGCTGGATAGATTACTTCTTCTATACATTCTCGGTTTGTGTTCGCGTACGATGTTGATACATGGACCAGTGCCTGTAATTTTTAGCAATAATATGGTCTAGTGATACGCCTAATAATGTTTAGTTGATCACCGGGTCCGGTGTCTACATTTTGGGTCTGGTCGTGAAAAAATACTGTAGTTTTCTATCTTCTAATACATTGTTGAAGCTGGCACCGTTGCACCCCCATGCTTCGGAGAGCACAAAACCGTAGGTCCCGGTTACTATAATCAACATGGTATAGAGATTATCTCTAAATTGTAAAAGCATTATCACCCTGAATCCCCCAAATTGCATTGGTAAGAGTTAAGCTCCATTTTCCCTTTCCTAATAGTTGGGAGGTTACTATTAACGGCCCACTATAGAGCCTCCCTACTTTTAGCCAGGACTCCCATAGCTAGGGAGGCAGACGCGAACGCTCCATAAAGCCGCAGAAGGAGACCAGGTAGACGAATGCGCAGATATGCGCACTTGCTATCACTATAAAGTGTATTTAGTACAAAACACTTGAGAAGAAAATATTACCTGCGGGCAAACGTCGAGACGTCACAGTAGCATGCAACCACGATCCTGTGACATCTCACTTGAAGACGCGGTCGGGTATCGCTGGGTTTTAGTGGGTATTCCGATTTGAGTGGTGAGTCCCACATACTCTCTGGATAGAGTGCTTTCCACCCTTCTTTCCGGAGAGATGCGTAAAGGCATTTCCCAGCGTTAAAAAAAAAAAGGACTCCCATAGCAGTCTTTACTGATAATGATGCTTTTTGAACCCACCTTTTGATGACCTTTCCTCAACTTTGCTGGTATATCCAGTCATATCAATTATTTACCTGATAATTCAGTTACATTAAAGCTCTATTAGGTACAAAAACTCAGAAAACTCAATAAATTATATCTATTAAAGGTGTGCAAACCTTAGAATAATTATCATAATAGTTATAAGCAAATCTTTTTTGTCGCCGAGTATCAAGGAAAATTTATAAAGAATAAAACAATACTAACTTCCAAATTTCTAACTTCTTTTGCAAGTTCGACCATTTCTCTTGTGCCCCGAAGGTTAAGTTTGGCGGCAGTTTTCAACGGATCAAAAAATCTGGAATACAGTTTTATCCATTATGCATTTATTACTTTCAAATCAGACTCAGAACTAGGAGTTTATATTCATACTAGCAGTCGCCCGCGACTTCGTCTGCGTGAAAACCTCTTAGGTACCCTTCTAATTTTAAAGACAGACTTTCATATAAAGTGTGCTCATTCCCCACTCCCCCTCTCAATTTAATTTTTTTATAGTTTCCCGTCAAGCAATATTCTCCGTCCTGTTCCGTGTACAAAAGATCTACATTTTTGTTAAACATTATACGACATTTCAGTTCATTAACATTAACAATACATTCAATAGCTAAGGCAGCGCACGCGCATAAAGCCGATTTAATAAATTGAGCGGCCCGACTCGCGCGACAAAAACTGTGATAACTCGGGTAATATATACAATACAAATATTAAATATAGCCTATGACACTCACCAATAACATAGTATTCTACTGGTGAAAGAATTTTTTAAATCAGATTAGTAGTTCCGAAGATTAGCCCCGAAAGATCTTTATTTACAAACTTTCCCTCTTTACAATATTAGTATAGATTTAGTGAGTGAATAATTATAGATTTGATTATTATTTACTTATTAGAATATATCCAAATAATCCATACCTGACGCTAGCAGCTACGTGGAAAATAATGTTAGTCCTATTCACTATGAGTGTCCGGTCGTCTGCACATATACCTGCAAGAAGAACATTACAGTCAATTCTGTTTTATCACATTTGTTTATTAGTTTGTTTAGTTATACCTATATTTACCTAAACCCAATTCGCTACAGTCACCGGCAATAAAGCACACCTTCTGTTGAAAAATATCTGGCTTCTCATTCCTTAGCCGATCGAAACACTGAAAAATAAAAAAAACAAATCAAATAAAAATCTTTTATTGCCATCTTCGATAAATGAAAATACTGCAGATACGAAATATGGCCAGGCTACTATATTCAGATCTTACCAACTTCTTAATTCCGTTCAAAGAGTTTTAACTGAGAATTTCTTGGAAGAAGGAAAATCTCGTCAATCAATATTTCACAGTCCGACCCAGCGCTCGAACCTATACTAATAGTCCGGTCAATTTAGACATTCGAAGTTACATAAAATCCCAACAAGCTGAATTTCTGTGAAGTTGTTCAAAACATAATTACAAACAATGTCTAGAAGTTCCCCATCATTCCCCTGTAAGGAAAAAATTTAATTCAAGGTCAAAGGTCAAAAAAATGAGTTTTTTCGCGATTTTCAGCAAAATGGTAAGTTTTATCATAAAAGTACCTCAGCCAAAAATTGTAGATCATAAAATTATCTATAAAAAATGTATCGATACTTTTTTTCTTACGAGCCACCGTTTCTGAGATATATCTAACGACTATACAGGACCTCGTGATCGTGATGAAAATTATTTATAGCTTTTAATTGACGCTTTATTGTGGACAGAGACAGAAAAGAAAACATCGTTCCAATTTCCAGTGCCATCTCAATACATATAAAAAAAATGCAAAGTCGTACCCTATCTAGGATGAAAGCTGATTACCTACCAAGATAATCAGCTTCCATCGTGCTCTTTCATCGGTAAGGTAACTAATGACGATCGAGCGCTTCTCACCACCCTGACCTGCACCAGTAAACCCTAATGTTTCCAGCCGGGCTATAAACTCAATAAGCATACCACTTCGCCAAGGAAGACGTCATAGCTAACATAGTGCTAACATGCTATATTAAATAGACAGTCGCTTGCCTTAGAAGAGTACATAGCTGCCAGCCTATCTTCTGGACTAACGCCTTTTTTGCTTCTAATCAGTAAATATATTCTGTCCAATTCTGAGCAGGAGTATAATAATTTCTCCACTAAAACCTTGCCCATAAAACCTGCAAATGAAAAAACAATGAATATTATGTAACTACAAATATTTATTTGTCGAAGCCGTTTGACTGATTTTAACTTACATTCATTTAAGTATTAATGAAAAACACTAACCGTATTCAAATTTTATATTATTAACCTTTCAGGTTCTGATTGTTTAGAAATGCAAAAAAACTGTGAACACAATACATTGTAACATTTTAAAATATAACGGCTGAAACTCACATCATTGTTGTCAGAGTATGTCCAACTAGATTCAAACCCATACGGAGTCCTTAATCATAAGCTTGCTTGTTATTGTAAGGCGGCAAGCAGCAGTTTGCCGTTTTACGCCGCGTTAATATTCTAATAAGTTGAGTAAGTTCGCCAAGCAAATAATTTAAATAATACCAACCCGAACCACCAGTAATGAAGATAGTCTTCCCTTTATAATATTCGTAGATAGATGGCGCGTTGTCCATATCGCGGTCTTTCAAAAAGCTCATTTTTCTTATAACTGTAACATAATAATGCATAATTTCTAATATTTTATTTTCTTTAAATGAAAGTGACATCATTTCTGTTTGTTTTCTTCTCAACAAAGTGGTATATTTGTTACCTGTGTCATAAAGTCTTACAGCTTCGTTGATGCAAAGTTTTAAAGCGGATTCTGAGGACCTACGGTTCCGGATCAGCTTCCGGGGGTGGATTACAAAATATCAATTAATTCTTATTTTTAATGAATTCTCAAAAGCAACCCCGAATTCCGAAGTTAGCGATGTTTCACCCTTAGGTCTCGGAGACACATTAAGTGGTCAGTCCCAGTCTTATGCTTGCAGTCTTTTATTTGACATACAATACATATCTTTACCGAGTAAAATATTATTACAATAGATGGGATTAATAAAAATAAAAAAAAATATTTTATATTTTTATAGACACTCTACCAATTGAAAATGCATTTTCAATTATCTATCGAGGAAAGAGATCGCAGGCAATCTTTAGCTTATCAAAAAATAAATAAATTAATAATAAAAAAGTACAAAATGTTACGTTAACAAATACAACTGAAAAACCGTTAGCAATAAGAAGGAAAATACAAGGAAAGCAGCAACACGTCACACTATTGTATTAATTACCAGCATCTAATTGACGTCTGGCCCTGATTTGTTTTTATGTTATCTCCAAAGGTTGAATTACTGAAGAAGATTCTTGTCGGTAAAAATCTTATAGCCAAGCGTAAATAAACGTTAAAAGTATCACCACCCTTAAACCGCGATGTTAACAAATGTTTCAAAGAAATAATACTTTTCTGCAAATCTCATTAAAATCGTGTCAGTATTTGACTGACAGATAATCGCGGACTAACATGCATATAATTATACAAGTCATACTGAGAACCTCAATTTTAAGGCGTTTAATAAATGGCTTATAAATTATACGTTTCTATATGTTTGACAATAACTTCTTAAAGAATAGATCGATATGATTTAGTTGTTTTTATATTTAAAAGCTGAAATCGGGATGGTTCTTAGCTATTAATATAGAACTATTTATTAGTATATATCAGGTAAATTCTAGCTAAACTGACCGTATCGAAATAAATTAACGCCATCCTCTCGTACATAATCTTCGACAACCACAGGTGTAATTATACGATGAACTATAAAATGTACGAGATGCGCAATAAGATTTATACAATTTATATACATCCTCAGTATTTAGTAGTAATTTACTCTCGCCGCTAAGCAGCATTGCTATTTTCTGGTCTGATGAAGCATGGCTGCCGATGTAACTACAGCACAAGGCTTGTCACCTACGCCTCAGATTGATAGACAATGAAAAAAAAAAGTTGAGAGGTGTCAAGGGACATCCGGATGGAACGAAGTTCCTTTCGATTAATTAGTGAAGGAATTGTAATAAAATTTTATTTTTTTTAAGTAATAATAATATTTGTTGTTGTACACCGAAACACCAGAGGGCGCCACGAGAGCGCGAGACAGCATACAGCGCGGGCGCCCCCCGCCGCTCACGCGCACACACATCAAAGGCGGCTGCAAGATCCTTTGATCAAAAAGTGTCGTGACAACTTTTCGTACGAATTTTTTCCGTCTAGCCCCCTTTCACAACGCGCGATAAGGAACTTCGTTCCAAAACACCTTGTAGGAGGTATTCCGTGCATGCCCTAAAAAGCGCTGCTCTGTTTATAGGCGAGGCGTTTTCTACTTCTCCCGGTGGACCAATCTGCTTGCCCCGTCAATTTATTACCATAAAAAACAAAACACCACATAACTATACAAAACGGTATCGTTGTGTTTTGAAAGAAATAATGCACATTAGGGTTAAGGATGAATTTAGGTACATGCATATAATGGTTAAAATCAACTAGTATGAATCAGATCAAAAAGCGCAAGGCAAGACAAATTGATTAATGTACTGTTATACTGTCCCTTTAACTTCAAATCTGGTAAATTTTACAATAGTAGCGTTACTTCTCAATAATATAAAATATAACAGATATAGCGGTTAATATAGAATTTATGAATTTATAAATAACAAGGAGGCAATGAGATCGGCTTTTAACTTCACACAATAAGTATAATTAATAATTTTATGTAATAATTAAATTAATATTGTAAATAATGTATAATTATTTGATAAGAGCAATTTCTTGCTGGCTCTGCAAATACTGCATTTCTTCTCTAGTAGAAGATGAGCCGATGGTATACACTATACAATAAATAAACCTTACCTATCGAAATAAACGAAATTGAATTTGAAGGAGCCCGCTTTATGTACCACTAATGAAACAAATTAAATAGTAAATAAATAGAATACTTACATCAATAAACATCTACAAACAAAAAAAGAATTACTACTTCACGAAACTTATGAATAGTTGAATGTGTCACCGATAGAACCTGACTCCGTAAGGTCAGGAGTCGCACTTAGCAATTCAGTTCTCAATAGTCGATACAATGACGTGATTACCAGAAACTTTTATTGTCAACGACAATTGGAGTTTATCGCATACGACTTTAACTGATCGTAGGTGGAAAATTTTAGGACACGTGATAAATTCACCGGATGAAATTACTTGCTTGCTGATTTTGACCACAGCCAAATGAAATAGAAGTTACGGATAGAGTGCTTCTGACATTATTTTTTTGTAAAAAAAAACGAGCACTGGTATTGTATCTAGCTAGGTACCTTATTGTTCCATTATTCCATTATGTCTATCGGAACAAAGTAAGTGTAGATTGTTAGAAGTGATCGAAGTATGTACGTAGGTGTTATTTATAGTCTTTGAAAAATGAGTAGGTGCTCGTACAATAAACAATCACAACTGAGTTTTTTCCGGCTCTACTAATTTACAATGTAGTAAATACAAACTACTAACTCACTACAAACGGGCTAACTACAAAAGAGACGAATATCTTAGCATTCCATGGATTCACCGTGCGAGTACCGGGTCCATCGCTGGGAGAAAAACTCCGAACAGAGCCCGAGACTTGTGACATGGGTGTAGGTTTAAACGAGTGCTCTTAGTGACGCGCGTCAACACTCACCTCCTCTCTTCAAGTTATTCTCCCTGCCCAGCCAAATTCGGAAGGGCCCTACTAGAGCAGCTTTGGATACTCGTTCTAATATGGAGCTTACTGCACTTCTAGCAAGGCAAAGGTCTTTTAGCCGGTTATAAAGAGACTTCGCTGGTATACCTCTCGCGCCCATTTCTACCGCGTATAAACTAACCACATAGCCATTTTTAGTTAGTTGATTAGTATGGTCGAAATCATTTATAATATTTCACAGTATTTCATATCAATGTAATAATATTTATTACATTGATGTGTCTAATACTATTCTTATTTCAATGACTGGTGTCGTATCGTGATATATAAAACGCACTCGATGGAAGCGACAGTAACTAGTGCCTACTCATTCATTATGCATTATGCGCGAGTTAGTACTTTTTTATAAAACAGTGAGATTGCACAATTGTGCAATACAACATGAACCAAATCCAACTGCTTCGTTTGTGGTGTATAATTACGTCACTGCTGACCTATATTTGGTTGACACGTAAACAAAAATTACTATTCCTAATGAAATAAGCGTAGTCTAGTCCAATTTCTAGTCCGCTCTGAACACGAATCCTATGACTGCACTTGGTCTTGTAGTATAAAATAGTTCGCAACTTGAGCGCAATAACTGCGCAGTGTGACTTGTTGCAAGTTAGAGTGGACTTGGAGATTTGTGCCGACTATAGTTAAGTATACTTATTGAGTAGACATAGATGACATTATATTAAAAATATTTTTACAATAAAAAAATTTTAACAAACGTTTTTATTTTTTGTTAAAATTTTTTTATTTCATACTTTTTAGTGCTTTATCAACAACGAACATACTAATAAACCTACTCGAACTAAACCATAAGTACCAATATTCACTACCTACTTATAACATTCCGACGTCCCTGCAAAAGTGCATATAAAATTTAAAGAGTTTCCTCGAGTTTTCGTAAATCTCATCATCGGATCATGACATAGTAAACATTAAACTAACTGGAAACTATAACCTTTCAAACTTCTTATTGAGACATAAATTAATCGAGCCCAATCACAAAGAAGCTACTGTAAACCGTTAAATAGCTCCCTCAACTGTCCTTCTTCTTCATCGCCAGACCCTCAATGACAGTCACAGCCCATCTAAATGTAAAGTTCTCATTGAAACAAATTAATCGAGCCCAAACACAAGGTAGCTACTGTAAAACGTTACGGAGCTCCCTTAACTGTACGTCGTCTTCATCACCAGACCATCAATGACAGTCACAGCCCATCTAAATGTAAAGTTCTCATTGAGACAAATTAATCGAGCCCAAACACAAGGTAGCTACTGTAAACCGTTAAAGAGCTCCCTCAGCTGTCCCTCGTCTTCATCGCCAGACCCTTAATGACAGTCACAGCCCATCTAAATATAAAGTTCTCATTGACACAAATTAATCGACCCCAAACACAAGGTAGCTACTGTAAACCGTTAAAGAGCTCCCTCAGCTGTCCCTCGTCTTCATCGCCAGACCCTTAATGACAGTCACAGCCCATCTAAATGTAAAGTTCTCATTGAAACAAATTAATCGAGCCCAAACACAAGGTAGCTACTGTAAAACGTTACGGAGCTCCCTTAACTGTACGTCGTCTTCATCACCAGACCCTCAATGACAGTCACAGCCCATCTAAATGTAAAGTTCTCATTGAGACAAATTAATCGAGCCCAAACACAAGGTAGCTACTGTAAAACGTTACGGAGTTCTCTTATATATAGATCGGCTCCATCATCAGATCGACTCCAGACCTTCATCAAATTGTAGTGCTTTTAAATACTTACCGGAAAAATTAACAAACGTACTTGTTGTCCCTACAATTTTTGAAAGTTCCCCTCGTTTTCTCCAGGATCCCATCATCAGATCCTGGTTTCCTTGTCATGGTACCACCACCGGATTATCTTCTTTCCAACAAAAAAAGAATTATCAAAATCGGTTCATAAACGACGAAGTTATGCGCGAACACACAAAAAAAAAAAAATATATATATACGGTCGAATTGAGAAACGCCTTTTTTTTTTGAAGTCGTTTAAAAAATAGAACCGACTCAAAACGCACTAAAAAGTAAGAAATAACTGCGTCGTTTAGTTGCTTTAACATACTTAAGCATATCTTAATCGGTGCCAGCCAAGTTTAAGGAACATTTATTTAACGTAGTAAAGCAGTTTGTGGGTTCTAGGTAACGTCCTTAAACCTTGGCTGGCACCGACTCCTAGATATGCTTAAGTAAATTAAAGCAACTAAATGACGCAGTTGTTTCTTACTTTTTAGTGATTTATCGACACGTAACCTACTCGTACTATACTCTCATAGTATATTATACGGCACTAGTAGCCAAAATACTTACACAAAAACCGAAATCGCTGCAAATGTACCTATAAAATTTGAAGAGTTCCTTCAATTTTCCCAGGATATCATCATCACATCCTAACATGATGACAATGGGACCATATCTATTGAAAGTGTGACCTTTTTAATAAAAAAAGAATTATCTATCAAAGTTATGCGTGGTCATACATAAAAAAAAATACGTGTCGAATTGAGAAACTCCTCCGTTTTTTTTCGTCGGTTAAAAATAATACGCAACTTGAGCGCAATAACTGTGCAGTTGGAGATTTATGCCGACTATAGTTAAGTATACTTATTGAGTAGACATAGAGGATATTATATTAAAAATACTGTTGGTGCTTGTTAAAGAGCGAAAGCTAGTCTGTGATAGCTAGACCTTTGTCGTTAAAAGCTGAGTTTGTCAGCTCCTGCTACTATCATAGCTCAAGATAGACATCTTTAGAGTTTTGACCATGATGGCTTTCGATACCATTGGCTCAACCGTCCGTCTAAACAGAAGTCCAAGTATCACATAGGAAGGCCTTAAAGAAATCCACATCATCCTTCTTCTTTATCCCTCTCTCTTTTAGACCCCTATCTAGTCTCTGGCCGAGACAACACTTGTCTAAATCTCCCTGTTATGATCCTAGAAAAATCTATTTGAGATATGGCTAAACAAAGTATGGAAATGAAATGTTTTTCTTTACTACAAAAATGGCATATATATTTTTTCTAACCAGATATACCTATTTAAAAAAAAAAGGATTACGTATATTTTTTATTTTTTATATTTTTGGAAGGTTGCAACACATTATTAGCATGCGGGCAAAATCACGGGAATATAAATGTGTGTATGGTTTTTATGTGAATAGCAATTATGTTGTCTAAAATAATCTAGTACAAAAAAAAAACATTTTTCATTTTGGATTCCTCCATGCTTATTGATATCCATTTGTGTGTCCATGAAATATAAAATATTGACATAACACAATTGTCATTATTTTTGTTTACAAACAAAATTTTTTTTAACTATAACTATTGAAAATTTAGAATTTTTAAATGTTTACTTTTTGATATATTATTAAAATGGCAAAGAAAGATAAAAAGAAAGTGAGTACATATTTCTCAAAGCTAGAGTTTTAAGTCATAGTGATAAATATAGCTTTACGGAAAGTACCTAGTGGCTGGTTGGAGGCGAGTCAAGGCTGTAGTTCCCCTGCCAACAAAAACGAACAGCCATGCGATTTAGCGTTCCGATACGATGCCGTGTAAGAAACGTGGAAGGGCTACAATTCCATCTTAGATTGCATCATCACCAACAGATTTGATTGTAACCAAGAGCTATAATTTATGTAATAAAAATATAAGCCGATAATTTCTGAATGGTTAACGCCTTTACCTCTGATTAACGAATAGGAAATAATTAAAACGGTTAAATGTGTTCAATTTATTAGCCTAGACATCGACCCATTTATCAATAAAAATCCCCTAAAATTTATTTATCTTTTTTCTCAGGAAAAGCCAGAGCCTCCTGGTTAGTATAATTTAAAATTATATTATTTCTGTTTTTTTAAACAATAGTAACAATAATAGATTCAAGTATTATTTTTTTTTCTTTTTGTAAGATAAAACAAAGAATAGAGATCTATACTAAAGCCAAACTCGATTGAGAACGCTTGTCAACAAACAAATTAAAAATGAAGGTAGAAATTATCAAATCATTTTACACCTATTTCTTTTAATTAACTAGTTAATGAAGAATTCATGACAATAAATTAGATTACTAAGCTTAAAACTAATCAATATATTCAATATCTTTTAAATAAAGTTTTTAAAATAACGAAACATAATTTTAAATTTATTAGGCATAAAATGTGTGGCATTTTCTACCTTCATTTTAAATTTGTTTGTTGACAAGCATTGTCAATCGAGTTTGGCTTTAGTATAGTTACCCAGGTACATGCCGTAGTATGTACCACGTGAGTTGATAAACGGAACAGAGACAAAGCTTCATACTACCGCGTGAATCGGTTGCACTACTACAAGCACGCGGAGATAATTATGTGAGTGGCCACCAAACGCTTTTCGCGTACGCGTTGAGACTGGAAAATACCGGTTTACGCTGGCACAGTTAGTTGACAATCTTTTTGTCATGTCCGTGCGACACGGTGTTTATTTGGTTAGTTGGAAGTTACTTACTCACTCACCTACTGTGACAACCCTACCAAAATAGGTAACAATTTTGCACGTTCGTAAGAAGCTTTGTCTCTGTTACGTTTATCTACTCATGTGGTATGTACAATGTAATATGAATGTATTATGTCAATAAATAAATAGATTCTTAATACAATTATAAAAATTCCCTATAGAGTACATGTATGTGTCATAGCCACATCGTTGCTAATTTCATGAAATGCTCGAGAATTTCATGAAATGGCCGCGTTTCATGATGTGGCCAACTCAATTTGACCAGATCGTTAAATCGTATCATGATGTGGCCAATAGACAGGCAAACAGCAACCCGGGTTGGTAACGTATTATCGTAAAATTGTGATATTGTCTGAACTTGATGTCATACTTGTGTAATTAATAAAACAGATGTATTAACATGATAGATGTAAATTACTGATGTATATTTACTGTGTGATTTTACTAATAAACTATATATTTTAGCTGGCTTTTAATACTTAATCGCTAGGCGGAATGTCTTTGGTAGGATGATAACCTGCCTTGATCAAAGCTTGCCAGTTGACTAAAATTTCAATCAACCAGATGCTGTCCAGCAAGAGGAGGAGCTGCTGGTCACCACTGAACTGGAGCCAGAGCCTGAAGAGGTGCAGTACACGGACACTTCCTACACCAGCGCGTCTTTTGAATCCCTACCACCCGTTATTGAAGGTTATTATTTATAACGTACCTAGCGTTTCCATCATCATGATCGTCATCATCATCGATATCATCATAAACAGCCTGTAAACGTTACCTACCCACCACGCTGTTCCAGGCTTAGGGATAATATTTTTTATGGCATGGGGGTGTACCTAATGGCACTTGCTTTACCCTCGTAGCTTTATTTATTTATTTATTTCCTACCTTAATTATCACTGTCGGTTATTTAAACCGGCACATGAGAACCAGATAGGCGGGTTCTCTAAGATGAAAGTTACAGGAACGTTGAAAGAAAAAATGGTTTAATTTTGGTTGCGGAGTGTCCGTTATTTTATTGCTTCGGTTTATATACATACATAGACATAGACACAATAGACATAGTACATAAACAAAACATAGACACCTAAATAGTAATAAAAAATACAGATAAAAAATGATAATTATCTAAAGCCATAATTGGGCTATAATTTGGCGTTGACAATCACCTTACTTTAACGTTATCTAAAAATTACACATTGACGATTCAAAATAATCATAAAGATTTCACTGAATAAAGTAAATTAAAGCAACTAAATGACACAGTTATTTTTTACTTTTTAGTGCGTTTTGAGTCGGTTCTATTTTTGTTAAAAAATTTTATTTCTTACTTTTTACTGATTTATCGCTAAGTAACGTACTCGTACTATACTGTCATAGTATATTATATGGCACTAGTAGCCAAAAAGCTACCGATACTTACACAAAAACCGAAATCGCTGCAAGTGTGCCTTTAAAAACTTTCCTTAAAGAGTTCCTTTCATTTTCCCAGGATATCATCATCAGATCCTAACATGATGACAATGGGACTATCTTGGAAGTGTGCCCTTTCTAATAAAAAAAGAATTATCAAAATCGGACAATTCTGTAAAAAGTTATGCGTGGTCATATATAAAATAAAAAATATATACGTGTCGAATTGAGAACCTCCTCCGTTTTTTTTATCGTCGGTTAAAAAACAAAAAGAAACATATTTGTTTTCCTAAAAACTTTTAGTCGATATGTTGCTTAAAATTTTGTTTAACCTGCCCTTGAAAATCACTTAAAAATTTTAATACTTTGATTTATTAATTTAAACAATTGGCATTAAAAGATAATTATGACGTAAGAACAGTTTTTTTTAAATAATTTTAATCATATGTATTTTTAACATACAACATAGTTATAAATTTAAAAGAAAATGTAAATGTAATGAGAGATATACTTACTACGTATTCCGAGCGCTAGAATATAAGTACAGGTTAAGAATAAACTCCATCGAGTTTTTGTTGCATCGTGAAATAAATATTGTAAACTAAATATTAGTAGGTAGGTACACTTTTATACTTTTTGTTGAAAAGTGTTACCCACACTTTTGGGATTATTAATTTAGCATAATTTCATTAAAATTCAGCTAAAACAATAAAATGCCTCGCTTGTTAATGGTAACTCTATATCATATTTTAGGTTTTAGCCCAGATTTAAGAAACATTCAGGTTTCATTATTTCAAAAAAAAATATGTGTGCGTGTACTAGCGTACACTCGTAAGAAGTGAAACTAACTAACTAACTTATCAACATTCAAGTATTAGAAAAAATTGATACCATAATTACACCCACGTGTTAGTGTATTGAAAAATACAATCAAAAACTGAGGTTAATTTTAAATAACGTGAAATATAAATACCATAATTACACCTAAGTATTAGAAAAAGAGATGTAATTAAAAGAAAAAAGCTTAATATTTCACAACCGAGCGATTTGAAAGCCGAATGGCGCAGTGGGAAGTAAACCCCCTTTTACGTCTAAAGCCGTGGGTTTTATTCCTACATCTGGAAAACGTTTGTGTGATGATCATGGACGTTTTTCAGTGACTGGATGTATATCAATATGTTATGAGTATTTATTTACCATTACATAGTATAAAAGAAAGTCTGTCCCTATGGATGTGTCGAAAGAGGGTCAGACGTAGTTAGTAAAATAATAGGGTAAGCCTTTATATTTAGTGTAATTATAACTAAACCACAAATAGATAACTGAAAGAATAATTAACAGCAACTTAATTAACAGTGAATTACTACTGGCAAATTATGGTATTACAATGATACGTAACGTCTTGTGTTAATTAATGCAACCCCAAGACACCGCGACTCAAGCTGAGAGTAATAATTAATTCGTTTGCACAATTTAATTATCAGACTTGTTTAGGTTATGCGATAAGCAAAGTACAACGTCTGCACCGCGCCACGCCAGAGCCAAGACTGCCCACCAGTTGTAGACCCGCTCCTTTTATACAAGTTAGAATAACTCAAGTAGTGGGGTGAGTGGGGGTATCGAACGATGCGTCGCCACAAGAGGGCGTAGCTGGTGCACATGCAGTCCACAGACATCTTTCTAGTCGCGTACGGTGACGCAGGCGCCGTCATATGCTTAAATCTTAAAACTACGCAACCGATTTTCATGCAGTTTTTTATTAGATAGAGTGATTCAAGAGGAAGATTTATGTATAATATAGTAGAGAAACACTGATACACTGATTTTAGAGGTTTCTGATGTGATGTCGTAAATTAACGCCTTTTTTGCGCTTAAATTGCAAACGCTGGCTAAGCCTTACGAAATATATCAAAGTAACGTACTACAGTATTGAACACCCTAAAAAGGTCAACAAAAAGGTCACGATGGTATATGTCTATCTCTTAGGGATAACCCACAATAACCATTTTTTATCTTTCACATTCAACCAAAAGTAATCGCTTATTTACGAAGCGATTTTAAGCAATACTGCATTAATCCATATCCAAAAAATTTTTAACAAAAAATAGAACCGACTCAAAACGCACTAAAAAGTAAAAATAACTGTGTCATTTAGTTGCTTTAATTTATCCCCAACCCTAACTACTCTTACTTTGGGGCTAGATAGTGATGTTATAAATTGTCCTATAATATTTATATTTAACCCGTCCCAGGATCTAGTCCAAGACCTCGCGACCCAAAGCCATAAAGGTTAACCATTGGACCACCAGGTATTGTTTTATCAATATGTATCATGTTATCACTATAGCAACGAGCTAAATTCGGATGTGTTAACATTCACTGCTATTTTTATAGGGGAAGGAAAAGTCCATAAATGCATATTAAGTTTTACATTACGTATTAGATATGTGGTTATACTTATGTACATAATATTATATGCTTGACAAAGCGTACAATATAATGTTATTATCTTTTATTATCTTATAACAGATAGGTAAGTTTGTGAGTTTCGTGAGTTGAAATGTAAAATATATTTTGTGATTTTTATGCAGTTTTAATAAAAACTATAACTAAAGTTATTTTACACCAACGTTATGTTTTGCAAGTATGTACATGTACATCAAAATAATATGTTGTTGAATTTATTTTATCAAAAACTTAATAACTTAGATATGCTAATAATTTTAAGTTACAATTAAATAAATATTGGTTTCATAACTTCAAAATAAATCTATTACTATCGACTTGTTTTACATACATTCAAAGATAAAGCAAAGAAATATAAAAGTTAAATATAATTTATGTATTTATACAATGTAATTATTATTATTCTTTTTAAAAATATATCAAAATGTTTCAGAACCGAAAGCAAAAAAGAAAAAGGGGAAAAAGAAAGCTGAGGTCAGTACAATACATTGAAGTACCTATTCGTACTCGTATTTAGTTAGAAGGGCTGTCATGTCTTATTTATAATATGTGTATTGTTAGTACAGACCGAGGAAAAAGTCGTAAGGAAAACTAGCAGTGAATTATTTCAATGGTCTGAAGAATCTCTTCCTCTAGGTAAGTTCCTCATACCTTATCTATCAACACAACATTTGTACTGTCATCATCATATAAGTCTATTAAACACGGAAGGACTCCTTTATAGCTAGGACTCCTTTATAGCTAGGACTCTTTTATAGCTAAAACTCCTTTATAGCAAGGACTCCTTTATAGCTAGGAGTCCTTTATAGCTAGGACTCTTTTATAGCTAGGAGTCCTTTATAGCTAGGAGTCCTTTATAGCTAGGACTCCTTTATAGCTAGGAGTCCTTTATAACTAGGACTCCTTTATAGCTAGGACTCCTTTATAGCTAGGACTCCTTTATAGCTAGGACTCCATTATAGCTAGGACTCCTTTATAGCTAGGACTCCTTTATAGCTAGGACTCCTTGATAGCTAGGACTCCTTTAAAGCTAGGACTCCTTTATAGCTAGGACTCCTTTATAGCTAGGACTCCTTTATATCTAGGACTCCTTTATAGCTAGGACTCCTTTAAAGCTAGGACTCCTTTATTAAACGAGAGGGGACGTGGAGCTTAAGCCCACCACGCTCTCAGAGCTACCAAAGCTAGTTGGATGGAATAGGGTTATTATAATGTTTGATTTTTCACTATCAGGTAATGATGTTAATGACTGGAAACGTCAGCATTATACGAGTCATGGGGGTTTAATACAACCAAGTTCCTTCAAGTATTATTCCATTGCTCGTCCCAGTTTTGAACCTAGGACCTCGTGATCGGAAACCACATAGGTTTAACACTGGACAGTTCAATACCCAACGTCAGTTCAAAAAAAATAACAACGAAATTTTATACAGAGGAAGAGAAGAAGGTAGAGGAGGAACAAGTAGTCGTAAAGAAGAAAAAAGGTAAGAAAAAGAAAGAGGAAAAAGAAGAGATACCAGACTTCGAAAAGGTGAGAAATGTGGCTACTTTAATTGTGTATCGAAATCATTGCTAAAATCTTAGAACCTTACTTAGACAACTTACTTTCATATAGATGAAGCCTTAGTTCTGCTTATTTTCACAAACTTGTAAGTATAGAATACGCTACTAGAGAGGCTAGAGTAGAGAAAAAGATATTATCATCGATCAATAGCGGCGAAATAAAAAATATCACTCTCTCTTTCGCCCCAACAAAACAACAGAGAGCTATATTTTTGATTTTCAACACGAGATCTCTATACTTCTAGTGTTACTTTCATAGCATAGTGTTAATTAGCATCTTAGGTCGACTGAACAGGTGAGAAATAGAAACTAAATAGGCGTTCGAGTAAATTGCTGTAAGGAACCAGGTGCTTTCGTCTATAGTCTTAAATAATATGGCGTTGATAAAAAAATAACCTGGCTGAGTTTGTCGTAGGCTCTTCTCAGACCAAGTCGCGTTTGGACCCTAAGTAGCTTTAATTTTAAGTTTCCCACCGTAAATAATTATTACAATTACATTTATATAATATGAAAATTATGATTATTAACCCTTCTAGACATCCATTAAAAATCCCTGATATTTTTACATCAATGTAAGGCTTTTCCAACTATACGTATGGTACACACACTCATCTATTGACGTGCATGTCTAGTGACACTTATAAAATGAAAACGAATATCCCTTTTATACATTTGAATTGATATTATTTACGATCCTTTTTATACCCCTGCAGTTGTGTGTCGTGTTTAGTGAAGATAGGGCGAGCAGACAAAAATTCACTTTTTATATTGAAAATTACTTCAGATTTTTTAATTATTCAGAATACGAATTATAATTTGCTTAGCATTTTTATTAATAACAGCCAAAGAATTGGAAAAAAATGAATAAAAAAGAAAGAGAAGCTTGGCTTTTGGAGCGGATAGAAGAATGGAGAGCAGAAATGGAAGCAGAGAAGTTAGTTCATCCACCAAGTGTCCCATCATCTCTCATATTATTTTTTTGATTGATTGTTATAATCAAATTAACTAGTTGTAACCTGCGGTTTCACTCACATTTAGCCTTATGTTAAGTCTTAGATACTTTTTATATACTTGGCTATTTATTATAAATATAGTAATAATTTCACGATCCGTCTAGTAGTTACAGCTACGAGTAGTACGAGTAGAACTATATTATTGTCCTATAAACCATTTTGCGGCATTACCTATATTAAATTATGCGAACTTCTTGTAATGACAACGATCTTACAAGTTACAATAAATTGCTCTTTCATCCTTTACAGACAAGCTAGATTAGCGGGTGCAAAAGAGAAAAGACTAGCCCTGGCGCGTGAAAGAGCTGAGTTGATGGCAAAGGATGCTGCTGAACAGGAGATAAGAAGAGACATCCTTGCCAAAACTGTTAATTTGTTTCACAGTAAGTTATTCCATAATATTGCGTCATTATCAGCCTTTTAATACCAACTGGCAGTCTACACAATATGCTATCCACTGAATAAAGAATGAGAATCATTGTAACAGTAAGGTAACTTTGTTTTAGAATTTGAAAACCAAAAATTGGATTTCGTAAGAAATAGACAGCAGCAAGCGGAAGTAAGTGCTGATTTAAAATTATATTTACAGTCATAAATTGAGTAGGTATATTTAGTTTTTGTAGATTGTGGACAATAAAATCTAACAAAATATGCTGGAGTGATAAATGCATTTAGAGAATTGTTGAAAATGCTACAGATAGAAATCTAGCTATATGAAAATAAATAAATTCTCCTCAAAAATTATTAATTTACTACCTGACAATTACCTAATTTACAACTAGATAATTTCTTCGAAAAATTAAATAAATAAATATAAATATTAAGGTCAATACGCACGTCGCTTTATAGCCCCAATATAATCTTAGCTTGTGCTATGGGTACCTACCACAATAACTGATGAATATTTATATATATATATTGTACGTAAATACTTACATATATTACGTAATTACATACACCGAGCCGGTGGTAGAGTCACTACAAATAGTCTAATTTGACGTTTCAAAAGTGCTTATAATTGGCCTACTTGAAATAAATGATTTTGAATTTGAATTTTGAATTTGAATTTTACATTATTAGAAAGTATTTAGGTCCTTGGGCGGTAACGCCACCTTGGGTATTTAAGACTTTCAGAGGCTAAGATAAAAAAATAGAGGTCGTTGAGATGGTACTAAGGACATAGGCAGAAAAAGGGTAGTCTCAAAATGACCAAAATTGCAAATTATATATCCAGATATATTATATTGAACTGCATTATATATAAAAAAAAATCAACAAAAAAATGTAATAAGAAAAATCTGGGGGCACCGGATAAGAAAACTTTCTCATTCAGCAAAATAAGGTTGAAAAACTAAGGTTGCACGATTTCACGGTGACAATATCAATATTAGCTAGATATCCACAGTGGCAACAATATCTACGCTGCGACGGCCTCCCCGACCCGCGCGTGGTCACTCAGATGAACACGTACATCCACGTGTGGCGAGAGAGCGGAGTCAGCGATGACGATGAACTGGACAAAAGGTTCCTTGAGGTCTTGCCTGTGAGTATAGGTTGGAATGGAGTTCCTTATCTTCTGAGCGGATGGGAGCTAGACCGAAAAATTATAATAAAACATTTTCCCGACACTACTTTCTATAGTTACAGAGCCATCTATATATCACTTTAGGAACTTACATCGCGTGGTTTTTTAAATTCTTTAGTAAGTTTGTTAAGAACATACATAATAATATGTCCCTTTAAATATACGAGTATAACACTGTTTCAACGCAAGTCTATTGACCTCTCACGCATTTTTCATTCTTTAATAAGTACTAATATCTCAGAGATACCGGACGCACGCAATAGCATTATAAATACTTTTGAAAATATGTTTTCTTCCGAAGGTAATATGCTAGGGTCTTATGCCGTGGTACGACAGTCGGTAACGAACGCCATATATTACCAAATATATATTAAAAAAGTGTATCTGGGCCACACAAACAGAATAAAGCAAATATAAAGAAAATATAATAAAATTTACTCATTCGACATTAAAACGTATTTTGGTACTTCCGCTTAAAATATTGGAAGTAGTGATTAAATATTTTCAAATTCTTTCAGATGCTAGAAATGCTAGAAGAGTTTGTCGCTAACTCCAGACAGTACACTGCTCTGCAAGCTGAAGGTTATAATGAGGTAGATAATAAAATAACACGAAACTGTTCAACATTCGACTTTTTAGACCAAGATTTTGGTTATCATAACCAACGGTTATCATAAGCTAACCGTCGGTTTCTATAAATTTACTGTTCACGACAACCCGCACGCCGGTTAAAGACGTAGACAGAGCGTTTATCTTAACCGAGCTCGCATTCCCCGGTTATCCCTCGGCTACAGAGTTTGACAGATACATTTCTAGATTATCTAATCTATACTTGATTTATAGTGATTTCCTAGCATTTGTTGTTCTGTCTATCCGCTTATTTTCTATGATATTCTTATCTTTTTGTATTAATTTAATCAAGACATTTATTTTATTTTTTTTATTAAAATTGGAAGTACGCTTTTTGAAGTAGTATTAATTTTAACTAACAGTACAATAAACAATATAACTTTAAATTTGAGTATTCCTATTACTTTAATTTTTGATTTGCCACAAAATTTACCATTCACAGAATAAAAACGTAGATAATAATGTGAATACCTATCTTCTTTGACAAATTATCATGCAGCCATAAAGGACTCCGATTCCAGGCCGTTAAATTCATTAAAAACAAATTAACATGCACTAGAAAGTGACATATACAGCAAACTGTGTCTACAAAATTTGTTACGATGCCAAATTGAGATTTCTTTGATATATGCGTCCGTCCTATTCAAAAGTAAACATTTACATTTGGTTAAATAATATTTTTCACAAATTGTCATTCACCGTTCGTTCAAACGCCCGGTTAACAAATCGAAGTTGCAATGCGTGTGATGAACAGTAAATAAACGCTCCTTGTTTATCGGCCGTTCATTTAACCGACGTTTAAAGTAATGTCTATGACACCGCCCTTATTTTTAATCAAAGATCAATTGTTAACTGATTTGTTATAAACTCATACTCATACATACATCATGTCTCGTTTCCATAGCAAAGTTCGTTTAAATATTCCTTCCCCCCTGGATATGGCAGGACTGCAACTCTGAGTTCTACGTTTTGCACAACGTTAGTAACTTTATACCACCATAGGCAGACAGACCGCGCTACCTTCTAACTGCACAGTGTTATGACGTTACATACGTTACAGAGAACGCAAGATGCAGAACATACGAACACGGAACTATTGCTAACTGATTAAGCGGCCTTTACATGATCCCATATTCAAGTTGTAATACTGTATGGTAAATTATCTGTGTTCTAGGTTCGTCTAGGCTTACGTGAACAACTCTCCCTCGCTATACAATGCGCATCTTTCACTCTGCTACGCGATTTGGAACATCGTCTGAAGTGGGATTCCATAAAACTGGCCACGTATCACCGGGAGTTTAAGGGCTTGAAGTTGAACATATGGGTAGCTGTGCCTTTGCCGACGAGGAAACCCAAGCCAGTTGAATCTGAACCGTAAGAGCTTATATTATTAGACACTATCGCTATCACATTAGGTACTGACAGTTGTGGCAGGACTTTTATAGGTGACAGAAAGAGTTTATGCCGTTTCGCAGCATTATCCACTATCTCTCTAATGGATGTAAGTAATTTTTATTAATCATATCATAGCGTATAGTGTTCTGCGTGAATCTTCCTCCTAAGTTCTCCACATGCCCAATCTTAGTCATAATGTATAGCTTGGCCTTTTAGTTACACAAGCTATTAAAAATTTAACTTAAATTTTATCAGAATGCTAAGATCGAGTTAGAGATTTAGAGTATTTAAATATGGGGGTGTAGGATCTGTCCAATACCCAATAATAAGATCTGACGTTTCTATATATTTTTATTATGAGAAATTACAAGTATTCTTAAGCGTGACCTAGCGTAATCGCGAAGATAGGTATACGAACTAACTCGCCAACAGGCGACGCTCCGAAATGCCGACTTTGCATTCGGATTATGTTGAATTAATAATAATAATAATAAAGGTCTTTATTGCCATTCTTATTGCTAGGTACATATTTATTATACAAAAAAAAATATAAATATATATCTCTATCTATTAGTTATTATATAAATCAGTTATGACTTCAACTTAAACTAACAATTTGGCAACTGGCCGCAAACTCAGCCTTGTGCTGTGCATTGGTAGGAATGCACAGCGCTGATTTTCAGTTTGCTCCGCATCTACAATTATTAACTAATGTACAAAAGTAAAATTTAAAGAAAACTAAGAAATAATAAATAATAAAAAAAGGAACTAATTACTGCTACTAACTAAAAATCTGAGCTAAAATTTATATAAAACCAAAAAAAAAACCTATAAAATAAAATAATATTATAATGCCACTAACTGGTAATCTAAATCTAATCTATCCTATTACACAAAAAAGATAAAAAAAAAAGAAAAAAGAAGTAATTGATTTTCCTATAATATATAAATGTTACTAATCCTATATATAAATTATATCACTGTCGATCATATTATTGTCATTCAGTGTATATGTGTTTTGCTGCCTCAATTTGTGCGTTTAAGTAAAAATTCTTGGTTTTAAATTTAAAAGTTGCTTGGCTAACCGTTTCTTTCTGTGTTCGTATGGGCGGTGTAAGGTCGTTCCATATTTTAGCAGCTGCAAAACGAAAGCAGCCACGGAACCCTGCCGTTCTATGTGTTGGAATGGCTAGCTTCCCTTGGTTGGTCGCGCGCGTCAAACCCCTGCCATTTCGCCACTGCAGTCGGTCATACAAGTATGGAGGTCGCTTGCTATGCAGTATTCTCCATATTAGCATTGTCAGGTGCAAATTTCTGCGAGACTTCATGTTCATAATTTTGTGCTTGTTGATGATCGGTGTTATATGACTTCTTTTTGGAACATCATAACAGAACCTAATGCACGCATTTTGGAGGCGCTGGACAGCTTTCTCCGTCTTTTTAAGAAGTCGTGGTCCGTAAATGGTGTCGCAGTAGTTCAACGCTGACAACACGAGTGTCTCTACAAGGGTGCGGCGGACTCCCTCCGACAGAAAAGGCCTTAGCCCGTACAACACCTTCAACTTGTAAAAGGCATTACGGAGTTTTACTTGCAGGTGTTCTGAGTATCTCAACTCTTCGTCTATATATAACCCTAGGTTTTTTGCAACAAGTACACGTTCTATAGCTTCCTCGTTTATTCGTAAATCTGGATGTCGACCCAGTATACTTGCTCTCTGATGTTTAGTACCTATTATCATATATTTAGTTTTTTTCGCGTTTAGAACCAGAGAGTTGTTTTTGGACCATTCCGCTATTGCGTTTAGTTCTTGGTTTACTATCTCTATCGCTTGTGTGGTTTTTTTAGGATTAAAGTGATAGTAAACTTGGGTATCATCTGCGTAAAGGTGCACTTTGCAAAATTTAATGTTCAGAAGTATATCCGCGGTGTAAACTATGAACAGCAAGGGACTAAGACTCGAGCCCTGCGGTGTACCCCGCGGGACATTGTACATCTGCGATACCAAAGGTGTTTTGCTGTTACAATCAATGGACACGTATTGTTTCCTATCTCTTAAGAACGATGCAAACCAAGTACAAGTGTTTGCATCCACCCCATAATATTGCAGTTTCGCCAGCATGAGTCAAAAGCTCTAGAAAAATCTAATAATATAAGGACAGTTCCCTCCCCTTTATCTGACGCTGCTAAGATGTCGTCTGTGACTGCTGCTAGAGCGGTTGCCGTCCCATGACCTTTCCTAAACCTTGATTGGACTATAGGGAGGAAGTTATTTATTTCGAAGTATAGCGACAACTGTTTGCAAACTAGCTTCTCAATGACCTTTGCCAAAATTGGGAGCAGGCTTACCGGCCGCAGGTCCGCATAGTCTACAACACTATTGCTTTTTGGAATTGGTATAATCTTGGCTAGTTTCCAAGCTTTAGGGACCACCCTCTCTGAAATAGATGAGTTTATGATGTATGTGATTATTGTTAGAGTTCGTGGCAAAGTTAACTTAATCATGTCTATCGAGATCTCATCATGTCCAACTGCATTTGTGTTAATGCTCTTAATTACGTACTCGTACGTGTCCCTACAGAGAGTGTAGGTACCTAAAGGTGTGTAGAGTTAAGACCCCAGCCCTCCATGAGATCTGATAACTTTTTGAAAGCATAATGCGCTCATCTCGACAATTTACTTTACATGAATTTTTTTTAGTGTAATTTGACTGTGGTAAGTGTTTGCCCGCCAACCCGCATTAGAGCAGCGTGGTGGGTCTACGCTCCATATCCCCTCTCTTATAAGGAGGGAGGCCTGGTCCTGTAGTGGGTCGATAATAGGCTGATAATGATGAAGTGTTTGCCATAATACTAAAAAAGACAAACGAAAACGTATCTAATAGTATAAAACTTTTACCTCTATATCTTCGATACTATTCGGGTGTCTTTTGACCAAAATCACGTAACGGGCCCTCATTCTTAGCTATGAGCTTCATCATCATCATCATCATCATTACCAGCCTGTAGACGTCCACTGTTGGACATAGGCCTTTTTTAGGGACTTCCAAACACAACGATCCCGAGCCGCCTGTTGCCAGCGGCTCCCTGCGACACGTTTGATGTCGTCAGTCCACCTGGTTGGGGATCGACCAACGCTGCGCTTTCCGTTGCGGGGTCGCCAATCTACCACCTTGAGCCCCCAACGTCCATCAGCTGTTCGAACTACGTGCCCCGCCCATTGCCACTTCAGTTCTGCGACTCGCTGAGCTATGTCGGTTACTTTGGTTCTTCTGCGGATTTCCTCATTTCTGATTCGATCACGCAGAGATACTACGAGCATTGCTATTTCCATCGCCCGCTGAGTGAGAGTGAGAGTGAGTGGGGTGTAAGGGGGAGGCTAGTACCAGTCAGCCTCTCCAAATGTCAACCTCACCTGCTCGCGGTGCACCCTGCAGATGGACCGACGAGGCTCTGGCGACCGATGAATGGCGGTATAACCATTCCAAATAGGCTGGACTACAAAATGAGATCAGTGTCAGGCAGCAGTGACACTGGTTCGAATAGTCCAGCCCTGCGGTGACCAACCCGCCTGCCCAGCGTGGTCACTATAGGGTATTTCTTTTTTTTTATGGGAGAAAGTAAAAAGCAACAGCCCCTAGCCATGAACTTGTTCAACACAAAATAAAAATGACGTTATTTTATTCCACTATATTTCAGTTATTTAATTTAATTCTGTTTGTTTCTTTTAGTGAACCAGTAGAACTATCATTCCCCTCAATGTCTGTGGCAGTGAAACTACCAAAGATCATAGATGGATCTAGCGTGTGCGTGCGCGCTGCTCGCTCCACCATCGATCTGCTGAGTGAGAATTCGCAAAGTTTCCATTTACGCCACGAACTGCCCAATAGATATGAAGGTACGTCAATAATTGCATTCACCTTATCAGCCGATTGACGTCCACTACCGGACATAGTTCTCTTGCACGGCCTTCACCACCACCAGGACCACGGGCTTGAGTAAATAGAACAAAGATAAATGCCTAGATAGGATATACTTACTAATAATAATCCTAACTAATATTATAAATGCGAATGTAACTCTGTATGTCTGTCTGTCCTGCTTTCACTCTACAACTACTGAACCGATTTAAATGAAATTTGGTACACAGTAAGTCTAGAGCCTGAAAAAGGACATAGGCTGCTTTTAATTGCGAAAAAAGGGTTGTAAGGGGTTAAAGGGGGGATGAAATGTTGTATAGTCATTTTGAAAGCTTAAGACCTATTTCTTAGGCAGTTAATTAGATATAAATAAATATGACATTCAAAGCTTAGAAAAATTAGGCCGCCGTAATAACTAATTCCACGCGGACGAAGTCGCGGGCAAAAGCTAGTAATTATTATAAAGACGAAATTTTGTATGTATGAATAGATGCATGTTTATTACTCTTTCACGGAAAAACAACTAAATGGATTTTGATGAAACTTCACAATAATATAGCTTATTTATCAGAATAAGACATAGGCCACATTTTATCCCACGAAATTCCCACGGGAAGTGAATTAACAACATAAACTACGCGGATGTGGGCGGCCTCTAGGTCATTATAAACGAATTAGAAATATTTAAATGGTTGCCTTAAACCACCTTCTGTTTTTAGATCTATTCATATTCAACGTCAAAGAACACACTGAAACGTACAAAATAAAAAAGGACCAGGACGACATAAGAAATAAATTCTACAAAGAGGTGCGAGAAAAGATCAAAGAAGTGGAAAATTTCTTAAAAGCGAATCCGTAAGTTATATCTATAGGTAGGTAGTAGGTACCTATAGAATCTCAAAAACGACTAATCAGATCTGGAAAGGTACAGAGAATAGCATTTTATCTCTATAACCCAAGGGAATCTGATCTACACGAATAAAATCACGGGGGCAGCTAGTTAGCGATCACGTGATTTTACATAAGAACTCTTACATAGAAAAAAAACGAGTGCGTCTCAGAACGCCCAACAGAACGACCTCCGTTTTGACGACCTCCGTGGCGCAGTGGTATGCGCGGTGGATTTATAAGGCGGAGGTCCTGGGTTCGATTCCCGGCGGGGCAGATTGAGATTTTTCTTCATTTGTCTTGGTCTGGCTGGTGGGAGGCTTTCGCCGTGGCTAGTTACCACCCTATCGACAAAGATGTATCGCCAAGCAATTTAGCGTTCCGGTACGATGTCGTGTAGAAACCAAAAGGGATGTGGATTTCATCCTACTCCTAACAAGTTAGCCCGCTTCCATCTTAAACTGCATCACTTAACATCAGGTGTGATAGCAGTCAAGGGCCAACTTGTAGTCGATAAAAAAAAAATGATAACTAAAATATGGCTAGCGCTGTGGGTTAGTATGACTGTATGAGTGAAGAAGAGCCTGCCTACCGCAGCCGTATGCATGAGAGAAATTAAAGCCAGATATACTGGCAATGTAAAGCTTTATGAAACGAAGCGGTTTCAAAAAAAATGTCTTACTTTTTATTTTAGGTATACAAAAAATGAAAAAGAAAAAGAAGAATTGGACAATCTCAATATGGCTGAGCCACCGTTCTTGCCAGACCCCAGAACGTTTATTGGAGAACGAAATGGTAAGTAAAATTACATTATTCATAAAAAGAAAGGTCTCAAATTCGATTACCAATCCTACTTTCAAGTCTTTAATACAAATAAATATAAATCCTATATATTACTTTTGAGAAGAACTTAATTAATTTCGATCATTTTTTCCAAACTTTGTAATACTAGTAAAAAACATTTTGTAAAAAACTTGCTTCATATGAAACGAAAAATTAAGAAAACTGCAAAAGTTGTAAAATTTCATGAAAGTGAAGGAAAATTTTATAAATGTTAGTGTATTTATTGTATAACAAATTACAAGCTGCTAATTATCTAACGGAAATGGTATTTACGCAGATATAACCGCGAGGCATGGGGTTTTGTTTTACCAAACAAAATATTACGAATTAATTGTTTTATTTTAGAGTCCGCCTTTGCGAAATACCTAAAATCATGCACGAGTAGAATCAGAACCGGCGAATTGAATCTGAGAAAATATCGGTAAGTTTTTTTATTTCAGCAACATACGTCATATACTAATTTAATTACACACATGCGCTGATATGGAAGCTGTTTTTTTTATTTATCACAAGTTTGACCTTGGCTAATCTTAGCTACTTGCTACTTGTATAAAAAAATTTTAACAAAAAATAAAAACGCAAAAAAAATAACTACGTCATTTACTTACTTTGATTTACTTAATCACATCTATGAAGTCGGTGCCACCAGAGCTTTTTACTTTAAAGACTACCTAAACTTGGATGGCACCGTCTTCATAGATGTGATTAAGTAAATCAAAGTAAGTAAATGACGTAGTTATTTTTTTTGCGTTTTTATTTTTTGTTAAAAGATTTTTATTTCATACTTTTTAGTGATTTATCAACAATGAGCATACTAAAGAACCTACTAGAATTAAACCATAAGTACCAATATTTACTAGCTAGTTATAACATTCCGACATCCCTGCAAATGTGCCTATAAAGTTTGAAGAGTTTCCTCGAGTTTTCGTAGATCTCATCATCGGATCATGACTTAGTAAATACCGACTGGAAACTATAACCTATCAAACTTCTCATTGAGACATATTAATCGAGCCTAATCACAAAGTAGCTACTGTAAACCGTTAAAGAGCTCCCTCAGCTGTCCTTCTTCTTCATCGCCAGACCCTCAATGACAGTCACAGCCCATCTATGTCGGCCTTTTAAAAGACCGACAACGGCACCGCTCTTTCTGAACGCTACCGCAACAAAGGACGCCGACAAACACGCACTTTTAAACACTTGCCGCCCGCGTTTTTATAGTAGGTAATTTAACAGGAAAGTTTATTGAACTTGGCACATACATCAGCTGATTCAGTTTTAAGTGCTTTTTTAAAAGCTTATTTCGTTCTTCATTTATTTATTTTTCACCAGTTCTAAAGTGTGCAGGAGGGGACATATCTACCTACTTAGTCCTTCGAAGGTTCCGTGTTCGATTTCTGACAGCCGATTGTTATTATTTTTTATTAGTTCAGGTCTGGTCTAGTGGGAGATTTTGGCGGTTTGGCTTTTCTTTCCGTATTTTATTTGGTAGTAATCGAATGTTTAACACATACGTTCGTTCGGTATCTTGTGATTAATTTATGAATGCCATGGATGGTGCTATGTAAAATGTGCTAAGTGAGTAAACATTTTGTAGGTAATTTTTAAATTTTTTGTTACTGCTTCTAGAAATATTTTTATTCCGCTGTTGTAATCAGTATCCATTACACTTACTCCATTTTCGCCGCTGGCTAATAATTCAAACTCACCTTATATATTTATATATATATATATATACGGTCGAATTGAAAAACTCCTTTTTTTTGAAGTCGTTTAATAAAATTAGTCTAATTTTATACAAGTAGGTGGAATGAATAATTCTGAATTTGTTATATTGTTAAGAAACTTTCAGTAAATTCGGAGTCGGAACCTTGGCTTTTACCATCGGTCCCTATTATTATCGATATTTGGTAGTGATCGTTTATTAACACATTAGCACTCTAAGCCCGCCAGCCCGCATTGGAGCAGCTTGGTGGGTCCATTTCCCCTCACCGACATAGAAGGAGGCCTGGCCCTGTAGTGGACCGTTAATAGAATGATAATGATAATGATGATCATCATGATGATGATGGTAATAATGATTATTTAGTACTGACTGCACCCAACGGCTATACCCACGGTGATCGCATACCTGTGGAAATTCGTTTAAAAAGTTTTTTTTATCGACTACAGGTTGGCTCTTGACTGCTATCACACCTGATGTAAAGTGAAGATGTAATCTAAGATGGAAGCGGACTAACCTGTTAGGAGTAGGATGAAATCCACACGCCTTTCGGTTTCTACACAACATCGTACCGAAACGCTTAATAGCTTTGGCGGTACGTCTTTACCCGTTCGGCCGAAGACTCCCACCGGCCAGACCTGGAGCATTTTAGAAAAACTAAATCGGTCAAGCTGGGAATCGAACCCACTGCATTACGGAGGTCGTCTTAGTTCCTTGGCACATGTAAATTATTATCAACTATCGGAAGTGGACTCAGAACGTTGAAATCTTTCTGTCAGCGAGGATTCTAATAAGATACGTAAACAAAAGAATATTTCTTTCATAATAAGTAAATTGTTATTTTTTATAATATAGGATCTGCAGTGGTGTATTGAACCTGGATCTTTTGATAACACCGCCGCAGCCAAAAAGGATTAGAGGTGGAATATTCATAACAACACGTGAGTATGGTTATTTGTTTATTCAATGAAACCGAACCGTGAAATTCATAGGAGATACGTTTCCAAATTTATCAAAGAAAAATAATATTATACGGTTTTACATATAAAATATATTTTATGAAAGTTCGTATTGCCGTATGTATAAGAAGCGGCTTTTAGACGGCACCTGATAACACTAAAAAGCCGATACTTTGATATATTATAGCGAATCATTTTAACTAAGTAAATTCAAAAATTAACTTTGTCTACAAATACGAAAATTTCAACCTACGAACAGCTAATACAGGAATCGTGAATAAAAGGCTCTGACTTTGTTAACATCCGCCAACCAGAAGGTTTCCTTAGTCTTCTCTCCGAGATTTGGAGAATTCAATGCCTTAAGCCAAAGACACGTTTTCTGTACTCCTTAACTTGTGTGTCACTAGACTTTTCTTCATTCTTCTCCAAAACAGATTCTGTTCACTTTCTTCATTTGGCCATACGATATAGGTTTTGGTTAGCATCAAATAATGTAGTGTGTTCGGTCTCAACCGTTTTGGAATTTCTTCCAGAAGAACTAGAATGAGATCTTCGCGGCGTGTCTCTAGCAACCTAGAAGTCGATACCGTGTTTAGAGTCAAAGTTTTGATTAAATTAATGACTAACGAAAAGGCCTTTTTGAACAGAAAAATTTAAATAAATAATAAGAATAACAAGACAATAAGTAAACACGGCAGGTACTAGGTCTTGGTGTTGATTGAAACTCATAATTTATATCAGAGCAGCACGTGAACGTGGTCTAGTCGTTTTATTAAAAAATGTACATTCTAAGTATTTGCTAAATATTTACCTATGTTGAGCAAGATGCATCTCAAACTGACACCACTGGCTTAACAGAAACCTCTTGGAAATTATAAGCATGATCATTCGAGAGCGATCCATGCAGGATACAATATTTTCTAAAATTGAGAGACCGACCTGAAAGAACATACAAAAATTGTCATTTATATTGGAGATATGTTTAAAATTGATAGAAAAATTAATTTAATGACTTTTTATACATATTATATTGAAATGAATTTTCATAATTTTTAAACTCGAACATTCTTTAATTTCTCTACATTATCATCATTTTCTTTTAGTTATCAAGCTCTAGCTCAGCTTAGAGTTCACATGCATTCGCGTTTCATCATCATCATCATCATTACCAGCCTGTAGACGTCCACTGTTGGACATAGGCCTTTTTTAGGAACTTCCAAACACAACGATCCCGAGCCGCCTGTTGCCAGCGGCTCCCTGCGACACGTTTGATGTCGTCAGTCCACCTGGTTGGGGGTCGACAATCTACCACCTTGAGCCCCCAACGTCCATCAGCTGTTCGAACTACGTGCCCCGCCCATTGCCACTTCAGTTCTGCGACTCGCTGAGCTATGTCGGTTACTTTGGTTCTTCTGCGGATCTCCTTATTTCTGATTCGATCACGCAGAGATACTCCGAGCGTTGCTCTTTCCATTGCCCGCTGAGTGACTCTGAGCCTTCTTATGAAACCCGCAATCAGCGACCAAGATTCGGATCCGTTTGCTCACCTGAAAATCTCTCTCATGAAGACATACACTAATATTACAATCTTTCTCAACGTGTGTGAGTAGATTATCCAGCACCCATGCTCTGTCCTCGTTGCAATAAGAGACAAACACATCGTAATTAAAAATGGTGTCATCTGAAAAATATTTTGTTAGTTTCAACCGCACACGATTTTATGAGTAATTTTCATTATTTTCTAAAATTAAATGCAAAGTTGTACAAAAATATTAATCTCAATTTTGTGTTTAACTAAATATCAATGTCATTAAAAAAGATCTTACCGTCGGGAGAATCATTTTTGTTGATCAAACTTAACATCGCCGAATTGCGAACCGTTATTAAAAAGTATTTGAAATTTTTTCTAAAAATATAAGCACATAACATAAATGGCAGTAACATCGTTGGAATAAGCAGCAACAAATATCTGTTCCAAGTCTCTGATAATATTACGTCTACGTTATCAATATCTCTATTACTTGCGCTACAGCTAGGCACATTATAAAGTCCGGTTGATTTCCCTTCAGTTATCGAAAGGCATTTATACTGGCTTGTATAATCTTCATAATCTAGTAGTAAATAGTTACCAACAACATCGTTATTAAATTCCACGTCACAAGCGTCTCTTTCTTTGCAAAAAGTGGTAATATTCCTTCTCTGATGTATTACATTATTATAATCCATAAACCCTGTATGAAATCTCAATGGATTTATAATATCTTCACCGATGGAGTAGAAATTAGTACTATTGAAAAGCAGTTCATTGTTTGAAGCAACTTCATACAAGTCTCTGGCGTGACAGTTGCAAACTAGAAAATTCCCAGATAAACCGAGAAATGATAGATTTTCTATATCGTAATACATATTCCTCGTTATAATATTGATATTATTGTTTTTTAGCGATAGAAGTTTAAGCTTAAGCATCGCTCTAAATGTATTGTTAGGCCATGAAGTCATTCTATTATTATCTAAGTCAAGTATTTTCAAATTCGTCAGCGTTTCAGCCACGTATTCAGGCACAGTGTTAATTTCGTTGTTAGTTAACTTGAGAATTTCTAGATGCGAAAAATTCATAAAACCTTCCATATTTTTTAAAGAAATATTTTCAGCGTACAATATTTCCAAATCATGTTCTATGCCTCTTAATACTTCCGGTGTCAATAACGCATCAGTGTTACCAGAAATATCGAGTATTTTTAAAGACGTAGTATTAAATGTATTGTTTCTTAGCCTTCCTACGCTAGAATGACACAGTGATAACCTTTTTAAGCTTTTTCCGATGTTACTGAGAACGCCAACATTGCGCGCTCCAAATCTCGTAAAAGAAAAATCCAAGGACTCTAATGACTTTAATCCTTTAAAAACATTTACTGATCCAAACTCTAACTCCAACAGGTTGCCATTTGCATCGTATGCATAATTCCGACTTAAATCTAAATGTCTTAAGCTTTTCAATGATTCAAAAGCGTATGCATCGATATGGTAAATATTGTTTTCGGCTAGATATAATTTTTTCAATTCTGGCATCCTTTCAAAAGTGTAGGCGCCAAGAACTCGTATGTAACATGCACGAAGATCTAATTCCTTCAGACTGCGAAATGTATTCGCGCCAAAGCCAGTAGACCATTTACTTAGAACTAAAAAAAAATAAAACGTATTAAGTTTCAATCTGCTGTACTAATTACATTTATTCGAATGTAAATTAAATTTATGTATATTTATTTCAATGTATATATTAGAAAATCTATATTTTAAGTATGTTTAACTTATAGTATATGTAATTTTATGCAATTATATTTTGTGTGTATATATATATTTTAATTATTGTCGTTTGTGCACCAACCACCTTTTTTCTATTCGTCAATTCCATTAGGCATGACGATTGCTTGGATGATTACTTTTAGTGTTACCCTATTTATATTTGTATTTTCTGTAATGTCCTGTTTCTTGGATAAAGAATAAAGAGTTTATTATGTATATTATGTTGCTTCTATTGATTTCAATGAGCAATAAACGTATTCAGTCAGGTATGTTTACTTTAGATACAACTTACTGTTTAATTGAAATGGACCAGGAGCTTCCAACTCCTGAGAATTGGTAGCATTGATGGTACTTCTATACATATCGCTATATGGGTCCAGCACACCAAAGTTATTACCATATAGAGTCAAAAACTCTACAGTATCAGCCAATTTACGGTTATGGTTGTCCTCCATTCGAAATACCTGAAAAATAATGAATTACAAATCATATATCAATCTATTGAAGTTGCAGATTTAGCTCTACTATTTGAACTGATTCGAATTAAAGTATATGTTTAAATATATTTATTGCGAATTTCCTTTATCATGTTCAGGGGAACTCCAGCCTGTAATAATTATCGTTAAAAGTAAACTTAGTTTTATGCTATTTCTACAATTTTCTCTCGATGGTCCACAGTAAAAGTATAAATTAGTGTTTTGAAAAATTCCATATATCAATGCTTACTATTTTTAGCATCTTATAACTAATCCTGTAACTTACCGAAGGCACTCTCGTCAAGTAACAGTTTGCCATGCTCAAGTATCTAACCGGGTGTGTTTTGGAGTATTTTGTCGAAAACTCCTGTTCTAGACTTTTGACAATGTTGCGACTCTCCGATAAGTCGATGGCTGATTTCATATCTGTGAAAAGTTAAAACTGGTTCATCATCTGACGGTCTCCGTGGCGTAATGTGCGGTGGATTTATAAGATCCTGGGTTCAATTCCAAGCTGTGTTAATTGAGATTTTCTTAATAAGCCCTGGTCTGGCTGGTAGAAGGCTTGGGCCATCGCTAGTTACCACTCTGCCGACAAAGACATATTACCAAGCGATGCACCGTTCCGCTACGATGTGGTGTAAAAATCAAAAAGGTATTTTAAAAACCTGATATATTTTTTTATGAAATCGCATTGTCTCAGGAAAATGGAAGTCTACTTAAAATTAACTCGATACAGCTCGATTTATTTGAAATGATGACTCACCGACGTTTGCAGTAAGCTCTCCGTATTTTCCGACCCATGACTGCAGGTCTGTCATGTATCCTGTGAGACATGACGTTTCTTTTGGGTTTCGCTGCCATTCTTGTCTTACTTCCCCTGCCGCCGCTGCAGAGATGAGCAAAACATGCCAATAAATTCTGAAAATAGTAATTGAATTGTAATCGAAAATAATGAAGTCTGTTACTTCCATAAAGTTGCAGTTGTCGAGGACAAACCGAGGCAGACCACGAATTCTGCTTCAAAAACCTCCAAACCGCAAAGGTCGAGCGTTCGGCTCGTGCTAGACTACTCTCCCAACTGTCTTTATTTTGTTGAACACAAAGGCAATTGAGAACAGTGCTCATTGAAGGCTGGTTGTAATTGACGTCGCGAGCAACGACGAGCAAAGTGACTTTACTCGTGCTTGGCCCCTAAGCATAGATATAATGTTTTACGCTGGTTAGAAATATAGGATTGACTTAATAACAACCATTCTCTATGGGGAGAAGTGATGGGAACTAAGTTTGGTCGAGGTGTTTTAAGATTTATACACACTTTTACTAGAAAAACGCAATAATCTGAACGAGAAACGGGGATACAAAATATTTTATGCATACTTTTTGCTGTGTTAAAAATAGATATTATATAGAATAAAATAAAAATAGACCTTGTCAGACCAGCCTGAATTCTTTCTAGAAATTATACGTTTTGCATTATTATCCTCTTAAACTTATTTGTTTAGATAAGGATTAAAACATAATTATTGCCTTGAATTGTCAACATTAAAATTCTTTGGTGACAATCTCTCAATCGCTCTACAGCTTGTCAACAAAGTATCTAGCTCGCTTATCGAATAAATATCTATAATACCAGCGTTCAATCAATGATATGTTTGATAAGAACAATAATATGACAAAATCAGACAGAATACTTCTTTTTTATGATAGCATCAATAGACATTCCAACATCTAGTTGGGGATAAACTAGGGTAAATTATTCCTACTAGATTTTAAAAATACGTAGGTACGTTGTAAAATTGTGATCTTTGGTTAGTAATACGCTTTGAAAAGTAACCTATCCGTATCTTATTTTGCATTTGCTACCATTAACTGCAATTACACCTGATCTCAGTAATAAACTGCGCTTATATATTATTTCAAAAGTAAAGCTGCCGATGTTATTACAGGCACAAGACGTTTATCATCAATGCCTTAGATTCTTGCAATGGTCTTGAAGCATCTTATTTGATCGCTTGCGTGCTTTCTTGTAAAGTTGCTCATTAGTATAAGCGATCATTTTAGGATTTCCTACAGGTGACCTCAAAACGTCAGGTCGTTCTTTCTACTGACGGTATTTATAAAATACTACATAAAAAAAAGTAAAAAACAATAATACAAAGACAAAAAAATATAAAACTATTAAAATTAAAATAAATAAAATGTAAAACCTAAAAAAATTACATAAAATAGGCACTAAACTCTATCCTAAAGAAATGTAACTGATATATCGCCAGTTAAAATGTTGGCTTATCTGAAGACGCTTAAAGACTCAATTAATTATCTAAAAGATCAGTTTATTTATAACATATAGCACGTGGAGGAAAATTAATTAATAATGGTGCGACGTATTTAAATAACAAACTATTATAACATCTTGCATCATTTGATTAATAAAACCTACACTAAATAACAAGATATACATAATGTAGAAATGTAAGAAAAAGAGACAGATATATCGAGGAAAGGGAAAGGGAATAAAATTGACGATAAAAATTGTCTACATCAACGCAACTGAAAGAAGTTTATGTTCTTGAGATGGAAAGAGCTGAAAAGAAATGAGAAAAAAGCATATGAAATCTTATTGCATTAAAACTAAAAAATTAACAAAGGCAGATAAGAGAAAACTTAAGAAGCAAGCTGGAGTTATATAGTCGAGACTCAAAATAAAGATTGGTAGAGAAGCCTGCAAGAAGTGTTAGTGGCTTCAATTTTAAAGTAAATTGGAACATTTCCGATTACAATATGGAAAACAACAACTAATGTTCTTATCAACTCTCCAGGATAAAATGCACCTTCCAAACCTGCATAATAGAGACAGTTTGAATATTAAAAAGTGCAATAATTAACTAATAGCATTCAATTATGCAATTTCAAATTCAGATTTAGACTTACAGACGCGATAATGAATTGCAATAAATTGAAACTTAAACGAATAATAAATATCTTGATGTATTTGTTGTTTTATGATGATATGATTAATATTCATCCAAATGATATTATTAATATTCAAATAACCAAACATCAACAAAGTATATTTACTTACACGACGCTTATTATCATTTTAATGATCCATCGATTTCTTCAATCCATTAAAAATCATTTTCTTATTCAGTTGTTTCACGTCACTTCAACATATTCGTAAACACTTGTGAATTCACGTAATCACTTATCAATTAGTTTCACCATATTTGTGACTCATTTGAACTAAAATTCAATATTCCTAATCACAAATTCTCCAATTCCACTTTCTATAAGTTCTTAATGTTTATTATAAAAATTCACGCTTATTTTAATGAAAAATATGGACGAATATAAAATAATGCATTAGATATTGAATAATACTATCTGGTGATAATAGTCGATTATCTTATCCTGTTGTGAATGTTGCAGCTTTATTCATAATATGGCAAATTGTAATATATCCGGATGATTAATAAATAAGTCACAATTAGTACACCAGTAACCCTGAATGGAAAACTGCTAGGCTGAGGTATTGTGGTGTTTTACACGAGAACATTGACACAATAGCTCTATTATTATTATATAAAGGATATGATATGTCTAGATATACTACCTGTGCCCAATGGTTTCATTCGTATAGATTTCGTGTGGGTGGAATCGAGAAATCCGTTCTTCGTTAGCGTATGCGCCGCAAAATGCATACATGTAGGTACTTACTATTTTGGCATAGTCTTTAAAGTTATCGACTGTATAGCTTAACAAATCTCGTGACTGTTGAAAACAAATATTTTTTTTTAAGTTCGATTTTCAGTTTTAAGTTTTAAAAGATGAATTTAAACTTAACTATTACTAACTGGTTTAAGGTGATGAGAATCAAATGTTAAAGCTTTTAAAATGTTAACATTCTTTTAATAATCTAGACAAGTTATCATTTGTCAGTTTTCCCAATGAACCACCAACTTGACATATTCATTATTATTCGTCGTTCTCCAATAAAATACCGTTGATCCAATTATAATTTACAACATTATCAATAGTCTAGAAACCAAACTTTACTATCGAAATTATTCTAAGAAATATACACATCATAATCGTAATACACATAAAAGTCTAGTATCACAATGTTCCTTAACAAACTCCTCTGAAACGGCAAATTTAATGTATTTTTTTAAATCTAACAAACTTCAAACTTTTAATAATAGGAATTAAAGAATGAAATTGCCGTTTTATTGTATATATGAATTAAGATAGAACCTTCATGGTTTAAGATTTTAAAGTGAAACTTTTTTCGTTCGGTACCTGTGTAGTTCTTCTTTTAAAAATGTGCAACATTCGATTATCAACTTTCAGTTGTTTTTTTTATTCAGCTTAGACAATAAAGATGGATACTTCGAAAATTCGTGTGATTTTTGTATACGAGTTCCGACGCGGAACTAACGCGGCAGAAACAGCTCGCAATATTAATGTTGCGTTTGGAGAGGGGACTGCTAATGAACGCACTGTGCGATTTTAGTTTAAACGCTTTCGTGATGGAAACTTCGATTTGAAGAACGAACCACGTGGAAGACCGCCCACACAGGTTAATAACAGTGATTTGAAAGAGAATAACAAAGATTTGCCTCGGATCGGCTTCCACCATAGAAGCCGATCCGAGGCAAACTAAAACTAACCAGGAATTAGCGGCATCGTTTAACGTTACTTTACCAACAATATTGACTCATTTGCGTCAAATCAATAAAATAAAAAAATATGAAAAATGGGTGCCTCATGATTTGACTGATCGCCGTGTTGTGTTGCTTTGTTGAATCGATACAGAAATGAAGGAATATTGGATCGAATTGTGACTTGTGATGAAAAATGGATTCTTTACAATAATCGTAAGCGGAAAATGCAATGGCTGACCCCAGGTCAAACGCCGCAACAGTGTCCTAAAGCTAAGCTTACCAATAAAAAGGTAATGGTAACTGTTTGGTGGTCTCAGCGTGTTGTTATTCACTATAACTTTCTCCGATCTGGTCAAGCAATAACGACAGATGTCTACTGCGCCGAACTCGAAACAATGATAGCGAAACTAGCATTGAAACAGCCCCGACTTATGAATCGATCTTCACCATTATTGCTCCATGATAACGCGAGACCTCGTACAGCACGAGAAACCGTTTTAACTCTACAGGAACTGCAATTAGAAACCATTCGTCACCCTCCATATTCGCCAGACCTTGCTCCAACGGACTACCATTTTTTTCGTGATTTGGACAATTTTCTACGTGTTAAAAAGTTTTCTTCTCAGGAGGCAGTGCAAAATGCTTTCACACAGTTTGTCGAATCTCGATCACCAGAGATCTATCGCAAAGGCATAAATGAGCTTCCTATTAGATGGCAGCTATGTATAGATAATAATGGCAATTATTTTGATTTAATAAATATGTTAAATTAAAAAAAAAACGAATTTTTATTTTTCAGTACAAATCGGCAATTTCATACTTTAAGCCCTAATATTTTAAAAGTCATTTAGACAAAGTCGTAGGCATCAGCTAATACTATTATTATAATTATGGAAAAATCTATTTTAAAACCATGAAGGCAATCTTTATAATATCTAAAATTATCAACGAAAGCAATATCCGACAAATATTTAAAGTACTTGTATCCAGGAATCTTATGATAATAATCATGTATCTGCATCAACGACGCAGACTATAAATAATTATGTTAAGTGAAAACCTTTCACAGGTCTCCAAAATAGCACTTGTTACAAAGGGCTGCCTTGTGTCCATCAATCTATGATATAAAAACTAGTGTGCCTATAATCACATCGGCAACCGTATTCTCTAGTCTGTAATTTTGTTTGCCATTAATTAGCTCCAATTTCATTACTTCAGTGAAAGCTTTATATGGTTGAGAAAGATTTTACTAGCACATTACGTGCTATTATATTTTAAAATAAATATAATGGCACGTAATGAAAAAATAAATTTAAATAAAAAATCTTTTAAAATACCACTTTGCATTTTAGATACAACGTAGTTTTAAACAGAAAGGTCAAGAGATCATTCTTATATAAAATTTCTTAACATCTTTGTTTGATACTTTTTATTGTAGATGCGAAATTAAAGATCTTTTTTCAACCCTTGCCAGATGTTGTAAACATTAAAACCTTTCAAGAAACTACAATTTCTTTAAGACTATGTCGTGTCCAAAATGCAAAGTTGTAATATTTTTTTTTATTTCAAACTGTCTTTTACTTTACTTTAATCTCAGTGGAGATCCCGAAACAACTGCAACCCATGAAGTATCAAGTGCAGTACCGCGCGCCCTCACCCCCTCCGCCGGGGGTCACCCGCACCCCTGAGGAGATCGAAGCCGAGCTGAAGAAAGTCGAGGCGCAGTATGAGAAGCTCGCTTTGGTTTGCATTGAGTTAGTACAGGAGCTTCAATAGCTTATTATATTTATCGATATCTTAGCAACCGGCTTGTTGGTCCAATAATTAATCTGCGAGGTTGCAGATCATGAGGTTTCAGATTTCAGTCCTAGTAAAAAATTGTTTTTTCCCTTTCTAAGAAATTTGCACGGTGGGGGTGGTATTACAATTTTTGGCTTGAAGAAGATTAGCGTTTGATAATGATTCTTACAACCAAATGCCCACCAAATATCCAAATTCATTATACTACGACAAAGAAGACCTGAGCCTGTCATGAACCGTTTAAACCGGCTGATAAGGATGAATTATAATACTTTACTCAGTAGTTACTCTGAATATCCGATCAATGACACGCAAGTAGTAAGTCCTATGAGGTTGGCGTTATAACCTAAAGATTGAAAGAGCTATTGGGTGGTGAATGCTCCATCTTGAGAAATGTTCCAGCCTCCCGCAGGACGTGATGTGGACCGACCCGCCTGTAGTGTGCCAGTGGCAGGAGCCGAGAAAGCTGTGGACCTCCAACTACGTCAACGACTACAAGTATAATGAGGACAAACTCACTGTGCAGTTCAGGACTGGGGTGCTTTGTAAGTTTCGCCACTTAGCTATTGAGTCTAACACCTTGATAGTACCAAGTACCCCAAGTAATTGGGCTCTTATCAAAAAAAAAATGTTACCACGCTTAATCGCTTGGCGATACGTCTTTGCCAAAATGGTGGCCAACGGCCAAATCAGACTATCAGACCTGAGCCGAAGTAAAAAGTATAAAATTCTACAGTAGGTCAAGCTTATAATAGAATGCAGGACCTATCTCTAAACTAAGCATTATCAACAGTGGCGACGATCGACAAGAAAATATCTATTGTTGGCATACAAAAGGTATTTTTGTTACTATAAGCAGCAGAACAATTGTTACAGGATTAACTTTAAAAAAGCTCTCAGTAGCAACTCAGAGCTTGGAAGATTTTTTCGTTTTAATAACTGTCTCTTCCTCCAACAGTTAATACACTATACTAAAGCCAAACTCGATTGAGAATGCTTGTCAACAAACAAATTTAAAATGGTGGTAGAAAACGCAACACATTTTATGCCTAATAAATTTCAAATTATGTTTTGTTATTTTAAAAATCTTATTTAAAAGACTTTGAATATATTAATTAGTTTTAAGCTTACTAAACTAATGTAATGTCATGAATTCGTCATTAACTAGCTAATTAAAAAAAATAGATGTGAAATGACTAGTGATTTCTACCTTCATTTTTAATTTGTTTGTTGACAACCATTCTCAATTGAGTTTGGCTTTAGTATAGATCCTGAAATGTGATTATTCAAAAAAATTAAGAATAGTTTGGGATCTCAATAAAATTTCAAAAATTTATTTTTGGTTTTTAACACAATATGTGTTGCCTACCTTACATTTTAGGGCCAATCGGCATCGCGACTCTACGATATGGGAATATGCCCTACCAAGGGTGGGACATGAAGCCGGACCCTGCAGGGTAAATATAAATATTTGTAATCTTCCTTATGGATTGTAGCCCGCCAACCTGCATTAAAGTAAAGGTGGGTTTCAGTCCCAAATCCCCTCCCTCACATAGAGAGGCCTGGCTCTCCAGTGGGAGGGAGGCTAAAATGATGATAATGATGATGGTGATGATACGTTATTATGGTATGAACTTGATGATGATGACTGAGACTAACAGATGGACGAGCCTTTTAAGGGGACGTAACACCACCAACTTATCAGCTCCGGGCTTGGAATTTTTACTGAAAATTTCATAAAGAAAAAAATTTTTAACAAAAAATAGAACCGACTCAAAACGTACTAAAAAGTAAAAAATAACTATGTCATTTAGTTGCTTTAATTTACTTAAGCATATCTTTGAAGTCGGTGCCAGCCAAGTTTAAGGAACATTTATTTTAAGTAGTAAAGCAGTTTGTGGGTTCTAGGTAACGTCCTTGAAAGTAGAAACCTTGGGTGGCACCGACTCCATAGATATGCTTAAGTAAATTAAAGCAACTAAATGACACAGTTATTTTTTACTGTTTAGTACGTTTTGAGTCGGTTCTATTTTTTGTTTAAAATTTTTATTTCTTACTTTTTAGTGATTTATCGCCACGTAGCGTACTTGTACTATACTGTTATAGTATATTATATGGCACTAGTAGCCAAAAAGTTACCGATACCGAGTGAAAAACCGAAATCGCTGTAAGCGTGCCTCCAAAATTTGAAGAGTTCCTTCAATTTCCCCAGGATATCATCATCAGATCCTAACATGAGGACAATGGGACCACCTTGGATGTATGCCCTTTCTAATAAAAAAATAATTATCAAAATCGGACAACACTGTAAAAAGTTATGCGTGGTCATACATTAAAAAAAAAAAAAAAAAACAAATATACGTGTCGAATTGAGAACCTCCTCCGTTTTTTTTCGTCGGTTAACCCAGAACTATTTATTTTATTTGTTCACCAATACCATCTTCCCGCTACTATGATGAGGGAGGCCTGGCTCTGTTGTGGGCAAATAATAGGCTGACAATGATAATGATGAATACTTTCTTGGAAATTTGTTATAAAAAAGGAAGAAACTCTAAGGCTGCCGTTTCGTTGCCGACTGCAGATGACAACAGCAGATGACGTATCGCAGCGACACTACTGATATTCGTGTATTTATATGGTTATTTCATAGATATAAATACATACAAACTATAGTAAAGCCAAACTCGATTGTTCTTTTTAGTTCATAACTTCTAAGCAGTTGGGTTTTTGTTTTTATAATAATAATGCTTGTCAACAAACATTTAATTCAAAATGAAGGTAGAAATCACTATGTCATTTTTTGACGTTCTAAACATTTTTTTAATTTTAACTTGTTAATGACGAATTCATTTGAAATCATAAATTGTAAGATAAAGAAAATAAAACTAATCCCTTTATTCAATATCGCCTTTTAAAATGCATATAGCCTATCACTTTCAATTTAACCAAATTAACAAAACATAATTTTAAATTAATTCGCCGTTTGGCTGTAACATGTGCCAAAGAAATGTATTTTCTACATACATACATTTGCTTAAAGACATTCCTTCTGACGCAGTCGTGTTCTAAGTACGACGAACGACTGCAGATGACAACAGCAGATGACGTATCACAGCGACACTACTGATATTCGTGTATTTATATGGTTATTTCATAAATATATATACATACAAAATAGTAGTGTTGCTGCTACACGTCGTCTGCAGTCGGCTTTTGAATCTTTACGGTCATGTTGTCATATCACAGCAAAGGCGTCATCATCACAGTGACGGGCGTGTGTGTGACCATCACGTGGATATGTGTGGGTAACAAGGTGCAGCTCAAGTGGATCGCCAACGCCACCACCAGCGCGCTCAAGGAGCATTTCAATAAACCATACAGTGTGAAGAAAATGGTTCAGGTGAAGGTTGATAAAAACCGATAGATTCCTCGACGTAGTAAACATTGACAATAGTTTTTGACGTGATAACGTCTTATAATTCGATAGAGCCGGCTGCACGCACGAAAAAACATGACTCATGCGGCGTTACCTCGCTTTGAGGCGTTCCATCTAAGGCTTGAAGTGCAAGCGAGAGCGCAGAACGAGCGACAAAGAAGCACAATCGGCCTTTGCGTTCGCCAGCGTTCGACATCCGTCTATTAAATATAATTATTAAATATATTAATTTTAAATTAAAAATTAATATATTTATTATAAATTTAAAATATAAATTTATAAAATCAAAATCAATTATTTTATTAATTTAAATTAATATTTATAAAAATATACTTAAATTAAAAATTTTATTAACCAATTAAATGCTACCATTCCATCAGTATTTTCTTAAGTCGTTGTCACGTTCAACTATCGTCACTAAACCGACTTTACAGACAACCAATTTTTTTGTGACACAATTCGCCTAGGGAAATATATGAAAATCAAATACGGATATAATTACAAGAGGGTCAACACAAGCGCCTTAGATTAATAGAGACAGGGCGGCACCTTGATCGACGTGATTCTTGCATAACTACCCTACAACGTGGTCTGTTTGTAGATGGTAAAAGACCACAGTCTATTACCAGTGTGCCTAGTGTGAGATTACTTCAAAACAATCGAAAACTTCACTTTCGCGTTAAGGGCAAATTTTATATGGAACTGAAGCAGCGCCCCTGGCGGGAGTGAGAGAAAACTCAAATGGGCGAGTGTCAGTTATTATCGACATTTACTTTACGCCGAAGTTACTCGAAGCGAAAAAGTGAATAACTCTGATTGGTTAAAACAAGTTTGTGCTGAGTGTAAGTCACAAATAACCACCGATCGAATAGTAAAGTTTTCGAAAACGCGAAGGTTAGCTGTCACTTTAAATTTCATAGTGAGAGTGGACCGTGAATATGTTTAGAAGACTACACTTATTTATATTTTGTGTAAACAGTGTAAAATTAAGAAAGACCGGTTATATTTCACTTGGAAGAGGTCGCTAAGATAAGTCTATTGAGAAATAACAACGCCAAGTTTTGCCTTACGATTTACGGCAACGCAGTATAGTCATCGCTTTTCCATGAGACTGCTTGTTTTTATACATAGTTACAACCGTTGCAATGTGCACGTGAAGGCAGGCAGCTGTCCGCAGTCACCACAATTAGTGTCACCGGCGTCATTATCCTTCAACTCGAAGATTGTGCAAAGTTACAGCCATAGCAATAATCATGGTGAAGGCAAGCTAGAAAATGAAAAGGAATAAAAAAGAAAATGAAAAGGTTCACATATTTCTTTGATTTGCAATTACCCGTAAATAATTTTTGTCAATATTATTGTATTTATTCTAACAATCATGAGATTATATACATAGCTAATTTTAAATAAAAGAATTTATTAAAAGGTGTTGTTGTTTATTTATCTTTATCAATAGGTATCTTTCATTGCCCCATTACAGGACCAGGCTTTTTGACTCTGTAACTATATATCTTACATGTTACTAAATATGACTGAGGCTGATGATGTAACAAACTGAGGCACAATGGTGTAATACCACCACCTTGCAGGCTACTACTGGAATTAGAGCTCAATATTTTTTCGTCGGTTACTCCTAACTAAATCAGGAAATGACTCCAGAAACTCATGAGCCACTAAACCAAGGAGGACATTCTTTATTATATAACTAATCATAAATGATATATTACATTACTAAGTAATTTAAGTTTAAATAAAAAAGTTTAAAGAGTTCGGTAATATTTTATTAAATAATGGTATTTAGTTAAATTTTAATATTTTCAGGTATAAACTTGTAAGTTTTTAAAACTCTGATAAAATTGTCCTATTATACTATGCTAACACACTTTAATTTTAAAATAAACTAAACAAAGCTTAAACATACAATAGACAAATATCTCTTATAAATCTAATCCTTATTCAAACTTATTGTTCTTATTCCATTTATTACTAATTCATCTGTGGTTTCTTAATAATTATATTTGTTCGGTGAAAGTCTTGTATATACAGTGCTTTGTGCTGGCTGGTCTTGTTGTACTGCGATGTGAAACTTCATGTAATATACTAATAATGCATTATTGGATGTACTTTGCATAGACCAATTAAGCTCCGGCTAAACTAGCTGGTATGCAATGCCTGTAACAATGAAAAACTTATAATACAACTAGTTATATACATAAATGGATCCAATTCAGACTATTATGTTACTCAAAATAAACTGCAGAAGTAGTAAACACTAAAACTATTTGTAGGTAAACTTTGTTGACTTAATTTCTTAGTAAAAACCTCCCAATTTTTAATATTATTCTGGGATAATTACACACATCACTATATATAGCCCCAAAGTAACTGTAGGTAGGTATGATAACCGATGAATATTTTTATATATATTATATATAAATACTTATTATTATTTTTATATACATTATATATACATAGCTATTATATAGAACTATGTGGGGATGATTATATACCATCAATAACTAAAGAATGGCTACAGGTATCTTGATAAAAGTTGGTATTACATACATAGTACTCTGTTTTTCTGATATATTTATTGAAACAAGATGTAAGTCTGTCACTGGGCTCAGTAGGTATGTACCCAATATAAAGAATACCAATAATATATACTTATTTAAAAAATATTTATACAAACATATTCCTTACTATCTGTTTGTATATTACATTATCTATCTACCTCTCTGGAGAAAATATTTGTAAATATAAATAAATAATATATAGTTAATTAGGTATATGTAATTGATGTTAAGAAATTTAATATAGATTTGTAAGCTTAAAATAGTAAAAGTTTCAACTAACCTTTTTCTATGTAGTTTTTCATCACAATTCTTTTAAAGTATTTAAATTGCAATTGTTTCATAATTATACTCTTATGTCAGAAGTTTGGGAAGATATTCCTTTTTAAATTACATGATTAGGTATGTAGATACTATTTAATAAACCAAAACGAATTTATATAATTCAGTTTTGGTAACACATCCACATATTGTTATTAAGAAGTAATTGATGTTTTAATGAAACTTTTTCCAATTTTCCACGGTTTTCGTATCGCCAGTACCATCACTGTTCAATATTTGCACCTGCTCCGCCAAATTTTGTATATTGCCCAGCCTTAAACATAAAAAGTAATAAATAGATAAGTATTTGCAAAGTTCAATAATCATAACCTCACAGAAGCCGAATATCTTTTCAAATTCCACTTACTGCTTCATAAATGTGACCATTAGGTCGAATTGAGATGCACTAGTTCTCATTTTATATTATTATTTACTCTTTAAAACATTTAAAGGGTAGATTATTTAGAAGCTGTTAAAAAATTTAAGTTTAAGAATTACGAAGTTATTATTTAAGACTTTGAAGTATGCCAAACCACAGCAAAACAATGTTATACGAATCACAGTTTAAAAATGCTAAAATGGAGACATTATGACCACCTCAATTTTAATAGATAGTTGATTCCATAAGTCTACTTTATAGAATTGTCATTTTTAATTTGGTTGGTTAATACAAATGATATTTCATTTTGATTGGTTAAAATATCGAAGCCAATTTTTCACTAGTGAACAAACCGTTCGAAAACGATTGAGTCCACACTTGACCATTTTTCGATTACGGCAGCGTAAAGTTATATCGATTAACGCGAATGTGAAGTTTCCGATTGTTTTGAAGTAATCTCACACTAGGCACTCAGAACTTACCTTCAGGTCATTTGCTTGTTCCGTCAATTATTTACCATAAAAAGTCGAAGTATTTCTAACGTCGTCATCTCAGTTTATCTAATCATTAATTTACTTACTTTTATAGATAATGCGTGACGCCGCTTGCGATTTCTTTCCGGACCTGGACGCGCACAACTACATAGAAGCCAGTTGTCCTAAAGAGTGGGTGATGGAGAGGCACAACTACCACGCAATGGCATTTCTCTCCAGAGCATACAACTTTCAATGGAGCAGGTAACCGCTCATGATCTTTTCTGCTTTGATAAACATTTTTGACGTGACAACGTCTTATAATTTGATAGAGCCGGCTGCACGCACGAAAAAACATGACTCATGTGGCGTTACCTCGCCTTGAGGCGTTCCATGTAAGGCTTGAAGTGCAAGCGAGAGCGTGGAACGAGAGACTAAGAAGCACAATCGGCCTTTGCGTTCGGCAGCGTTCGACATCCGTCTATTAAATATATTAATTTTAAATTAAAAATTAATATATTTACTATAAATTAAAAATATAAATTTATAAAATCAAAATCAATTATTTTATAAATTTAAATTAATATTTATAAAAATATACTTAAATTAAAAATTTTATTAACCTAATTTATATATATATAAATTAAATGCTACCATTCCATCAGTATTTTCTTAAGACATTGTCACGTTCAACTATCGTCAGTAAACCGACTTTACAGACAACAATTTTTTTTTTCATATGTGTTATTTATTAGTTTACAATTTTTTTATTAAGTTAGAATACAATAAGGAACTTATCCCAATAACTATACAAATCATGCCCATGTGGAGTGGTTGCAAAAATACTGGCTGCATCTTCGCGTTGGATAGCCAAGTTAATCCTTTGAGCAATAAATGGGGCAGCCCTTCTGTAACCAGTTGAGACAATTAAACATCATGATTATAATTATATTTACCCCTTACCTTACCCGATTATTACAATTATGCATTAATTACAGCTCGTGTAATTTAAAAATAGTATGCTCAAGAACGTGCTTAACGGGTCAATTTATATATTAGCTATATTTATATATTGGCTATAATTGGCCGGATAGCAGATAGGGATAACGCTAAGAATTCCTGACGGCCTCTGAGTGGTATTCGTGATCGATTTGTGATTCCGAGGTCCTGGGTTCGATTCAAGTAAGTCATCAATTGAAAAAACTATTAGGCATTTTAAATATTATTAATTTTCAGATGGAATGTCGGTGCTGGAAGTCGGAACATCATTATGCAAATTCGTGAAGCAGTCGATATGAAAAGAGAGGTAACAAAAGAACCAACCTCAATCAAAATATAATCAATGACCTTGATCCTGCTTTTCTCCCTTATACCACAAAAGAACGAGACGCTTTATATATATGGAATGGGATGTCACAGTTTACTATGTCAACTCCTAAACTAAACTTTTTTAAACTGAACAGCTGAAGAATGGAATTCTTCAGGCGTTTGTTTTTAGTCGCCAATAATAAATCATCATCTCAGTCGCAAAAACACAGGAAGATCCCAACGATGGGAAAAATTAGAATTAATTACGAGTACAAATTAAGCATAAATAGTAGATAATCTATATTTTTCCATCAGGCGAAGTTCCAGCTACTTCAAGTAACGCCTCAACGCGCAACAATCCTCCGATGCCTTGAACTATCTCAAGAATTCAATTTGGAACCAATGGCTGGATTAAAGGTAATGTGGACTATTGTGTATTGACGTTTCAATCGAACTAACTTTGAAAATACCGACTAAAATTATCGAAATAAGTTTTTCCAGAATATTTTACTTACATATTGTTGTTGTTGATATCGTACTTCGTTCCTACTGTTGTTCATTTTGCCTATTAGAAATGGTACCTACATAATATTTAGTGATTACGAATAAAGCGTGTCCGAAAAAATCAATATAGGTAAATACTAATTAAAAATATCTACATATCTCACAGCAGTCAGTAGTTTAGGTACTAATGTAAAAAATAATTTAATTAAAACATGTACCTCTACATACCTACAAAGGAACATTGCTAAAGGGTCTTTGCACTTCTTACGGAAGACGTTACGCGTATAGTAAAAGTAAAGTTACGGTGAAGTAACCTCGACTGATCTATCTAATATATAAAATTTCCCTGTCACAATGTTAGTTGCCGTACTCCTCCGAAACGGCTTTACTGATTTTTACCAAATTTTGTATGCGTATTCAGCAGTTCTGAGAATCGGCTACTATCTATTTTTCATACCCCTAAGTGATAAGGGTTGTCCACCCCTATCATTGTATTTTAATTTTTTGGACATTTTTCTTATAATGTGGCATTAAAAAATACATACAACCCTAAATTTTCACCCCTACACGATCAACCCCTACATATAAAATATTTCCTAGAAATAATATACATGGCGAAAGAACGTTTGCCGGGTACAGCTAGTCTAATATATAAAATTTCCCTGTCACAATGTTAGTTACCGTACTCCTCCGAAACGGCTTTACCGATTTTTACCAAATTTTGTATGCGTTGTTATTCAGCAAGTCTGAGAATCGGCTACTATGTAATTTTCATCTAAATCTTTTTTTAATTTTTAATGCAAAACAACGTTTGCCGGGTCAGCTAGTATTAATATAAGATTCAACCGATGATGCGTTAGTGCGTCGAATGTACGTTCCAATTCCGTTAGGGCATCGACGATCGACGTAACTTCGGCGCCGTCGTCATGAGTATTGTAATTGATTGATGCATTCAGACTATACTAAAGCCAAACTCAATTGAGAATGCTTGTCAACAAACAAATTTAAAGTGAAGGTAGGAAATCCAACACATTTTATGCCTAATAAATTTAAAATTATGTTTTGTTTTTTTATAAATTCTTAAAGGATATTGAATATATTAATTAATTTTAAGCTTACTAATCTAATTTATTGCCATGAGTTCATCATTAACAAGTTAACTAAAAAAATAGGAGTAAAATGACTAGCGATTTCTACCTTCATTTTTAATTTGTTTGTTGACAAGCGTTCTCAATCGAATTTGGCTTTAGTATAGGCGCACAGCTAAGCGTAACTTTTCGTTTCTGTATAGGCTGTTATATGTTGATTCAAACACACAGAAACTAATTACAAGACTAACGATGTGGCAAGCCTAATTTGACCAGACGCGATCATGGATACGCTCGACACGTTTTCCGTTAAATGTTAAAGTAACCAAAAATTGAAAAACTATAACAACTTATAAAGGTGGTAACACATTTTCCGTTTGCATTTTCAGTTTTATCCGGATCTCTTCACACTAAACATGTCGTACGGTTCAGTTGACGCGCGGCGAACAACCTTCGACATGAAATACCGACTTGTTGAGACAGTCTTCGATTTTCTACAAGAGTTAAAAGTGTGCAGCTACTCGTGAATTGAACAAAATTAAAACAAATGTTCTGCATCCCGAACCCTTGGTAGACTCATAAAGACATACATTTGAAGTTTCAAGTGCTTGTAAATTAAGTTTACATGAAATAAATGAAATCCGAAAGAATTGGGTTTGAAATTTAAAACCCGATCCATTTAAAGTAAGGAAATAATAAAAAAATAGATTTTCTTTAAAATTTTATTGATCACAATATCACTTTTCTAATATTTCAATATCATCTTAACGTTATTTCTCTCTATTTACTCTCACTATTGAAAAGCTTTCATACTTAAGTTAGTAGCAATATATTTGGTAGCATATTATATATTAAATTTATTTTGGTATTGTTTTTATATATTTTATTATATTTTCATTTGCGCAACCTCTGTTTACTAAAATAATTATATTAATTCTTAAGTTATATTCAGAATTCACTACTAACTTAAGTTTAAATGCATTATAATAACTTTTAAAACGAAATGTAAGTAACTATTGCAATACAAAATTTTGAGCAACATTTTTTTTAATAAACGGCCAACAAATAAATATAGATAGTGTTTATGTAATTTAAAATTTCTATTCTTACATAGGTAAATGATGAGAATAAAATTTTAAAAATTGACTTCTAACTTTTCACTGCTTCAAGAAATATGGATTAAAATACTAAGTTAATAACCATAAAATATACTTATTTCAAGTCTGAAGATATTACAGGTAAGTTTTTCTTTTTTTTTGAAGATGAATAAATACCTACGTGAATCATTAATTTAGTTGCATTACGGTAAAACATTGCATTCTATAGGTTCCGCACCACCACCTGACCGCACCTTGGGCACAGATATTCCATTAGATGATGAAGGTTAGGCTTAATGTTTGTTATGTATACTTAATTTAATATTATTATTAACCTGTGTTTGCTCACTACAAAGGTTTGGAGTAAATAGGTTACGATATTGTACACGTATTGTCATTGTACATAGCATTAAACAAGCAATAATTTGAATATAGATTTCTGTTTTGTAAACGCTCCTTTAGTTAACACGCACGTTTATAAACACAACTAAGACAAACCCTTCATCGTAAAATCTACTCGAATTTTTAGTTCCGCGAAATTCTGACGTAGTTATTTATTATAATATTTTATGTATTTTTTTTATTTTTGGGTATTTTTGTCGTTACTGATGTCACAAACCTTTCTGCGTACGATTTTTGTTTCAACAAAAGAAATAAAAAATCAATGTAACATTTCATCTATATTTATCATTTGAAATAAATATTTTATTTTTTATTAAACCAAAATTTAAATATTGCCTGCTTTAAAATCTATTAATAATGAATACATTTTCTACGAAGGTTGTAAATAATAATGAATTTATTACCTTACTTATACCTTAGTTTTAATTAATTTTTACATATATTTCTACGATGATATCATCGTGATCATCGGCGTCGTGATCCTGGGCACCGTCCATATTTTTAATATTTTTAGTAAAAGTATTATTGATATTTTAATCAAATATGTAAGCATTAAGTATCATAAACATTTTATTGTATAGTCAAAATAGTTTTAACTTCTACAATGGTATTTTTTCAAAAGTCTAGGTACTGTTATTTTTTCCCTTTACTTTACTTTAATTCTTCGAATCCAATGAATATTTGGGGTTTTTTAGAATTTGTAATCTTTTTGTGGGAACGTTTTTGTCTACAGAATCTTTAAGAAACGTCAGATGAACGTCAGAATTCCACGGAATTAAAAATTCGGGTTTAGAATATCAACTCAAGTACCAGTACAGATATGCGCAAGCTAAAGGAAGATAAGCTGTGACATTAAAAATTTATGAGTCGGTCAATGTTCAATTTTAACACTACCAACTATACTGTGTTTATGTTAAGATCCTTAGGACTAACGCTAAAACTCGCGCGGGCGCACGCTCGCGTGTGTATAATGAAAAATAGTATGGACAGCGCAGGCGCGTGCGACGGAGCGCGGGCGCGGGTGGCGGATTGTCAGCCCGCGCGGCGGGCGGCGGGCACACGCGTCGGAGGCTAGGTACAATCATGAACATCGATACAAAGCGCGTAACAATTGAGGTGCAATTTCGGCCAATATTATGGAATATGGCGAATGAATTATCGAATTCTCCGCTGAGTAATCTACTTGTCAAGAACAGGTTATGCAGTCGACGTTGTTTTCGTTGACGTCTTTTTGCCAAATAATAAATTAGTAAATAATCCATGGTAATCTGCTCCACACAACTGTACACGCTCGACATCAAAATTATACTAGCAGCGCTAACTGAGACGGGCGCACGCGACGAGTGCCCGCTCGCGGATTTGTGGCCCGCGGCGGTCGTCCGGCGCGTGCGACCGCGCTCGCGCCCGCCCGTGTTTTAGCGTTAGCCCTTAAGATATTGCTCTTTCTACTTCTCTCCGCAACGAACCAGTGACCCAAAAAAGCTTTACGCTCTACAATAATATGTCGTAACTTAATTACCATTCATATTACTCTTAAGTGTATAATACTCGAACACTTATTTAAGCACAAGATTCACAACGTTCAAACACATAACATTACAACCTTCAATATAAATATGACATTTTTTCATTTTCAAGGGTATACTGTCATAATGATAATCTTTTCTTTGCATACTATAAAATGAAGTGAATTGAAGATTATATTGTTATGCCTTACACATATGTATATGTTAATATTATCTATTATAAATATAACGCACGAAATATATTTAATTTTGGATGTCTAACTACCGTTCAAGAGATTCATGAGGGAAAATGTGGCGTAAGTCCTATAACCAAAAAATTGCAGTAACGCCATTACTAAGGCCTCCTTGGTAACGTTAAATTCCAATCCTTTAATGTACTAGTAAAGTTAATGATGTAAATATCATTTTAATCATCATCATCATTATTACCGGCCCACTACAGGGCCAGGCCTCTCTGCTTATAGGAGAGGGGATATGGAGCGTACACCCACCACGCTGCTCCAATGCGGGTTGGCGGGCTTAGGATGATAATGTTTCATTTATTAACGATCTTTATCAGATGTTGATGATAGTGACCGGCACCGACGGCTTAACGTGCTCTCCGAGGCACGGGGGTTTAACACCACCAACTTCCAAACTCCGGGCTTGGAATGTACTGAACATTTCATACAAGAATGAAAAAGCCCAGAATTATTCCATGACCCGACCCAGGAATCGAATCCAGGACCTCTTTATCAAAGTCACATAGACTAACCATAGACCAACGAGGCAGTCAAACATCGTCTTATATCCAAATAAATAACTAAAAGTTAGCGTCAATGTAGTTACGCCAGTGCAAACGGCAATAGAACTAAACGTCTTCTGTTGCTATAATAAGCTAAGCTAATTTTGTCATTTAATTTAAACGGTCGATAGACACCCAAAGCATAAATTGGACATACATCAGGATATACACTCTACATACAACTAGGTTTTAAAAATATTTATCATCAGAGGTTACGCGAATCAACTCTCGTATTAGGAGTTAAAATTTTACACATTTAGAAAATGAAGGTGTTCCTTATTTTATTTCCGTTTATTAATATCAAGTAAATTATATGTTTGTTAAAAAACAAAATTATACATATTATACATTGACATATTAATACTATGGACTTCGGGTCAGCGCTAAAGTGTCTGAACCAAAAGAGAGCTAAAACGTGAAAAAGATTTCTAATCGCATTCAGTCTCATATTAGCTTACTGAGAGAACACACGTCAATAATGTTTTAGAACAACGACTGCATAGAGGTATTTTGCTGTTTAATATGTGATTTTTTTAATTCCTTCAGTTTTGACTTGAAAATAATTTTAATTAATAAACTTTAATTTTTTTGTCATGAATATTATTCAAAGAAGTTTTACCATAATGGTAAAATGGAACCCTTCCGTATATCCGTCCGTCGGTCCGTCCTTCACACTTGATTATTTTGATAACTATAAGTGATATCTACATGAAATTTGGAACAGTTATTTAAAACAGTGACCTAACGTCATTGTAGTAAAAAAATATATTGGTTGGTACTACATTTATTCTAGCATATAGAGGTCACTGATACATTTAAAGTTTGCTGTGAATATATTGGTTAAAGATGCCAAAAAAAAATTCAAAGCTACCTACTCCACACCATTTATGTTGTCCTATTTTCACGAGAAGCTGTCGTGTCAAAAAAAGGCTGCCATGGCAACCGTCAGTCAAAGCTGATTACTTATTGCAAGCAATTAAACATTTGCAAATTAGACTATAAAACAATAATATAAGACATATATTGAAATGTTTTAGTTTTTTTATAAAAATACAAAAACATTCTAGTATATATAAGATATCTCGGGACACTTCGTCATGAATTTTACATTACACCCGAAGTCCATAGTACTAACTATTAATATGTCAATGATATTATAAAGAAATTATTAGAATTTTTTAAAAAATGTTTTCATGAATTTTCCAAACAATAATGGCAAGATCTAACCAGGTATACTTTTGTGAAGCTTATAATTGTTAAAATGTAACTAAATAAATGAATACAGATAAACAACTTGATGCATTTGACAATCCACGTCAACTCCCAATAAGTAACCTCAGTCGCCAATTCTATGATGATAAATGGAGTGATGCCGGAAAAGTTCTCAAAAGTTGCACCTTAAACTTACAACTATATCACTTACGAGATTAAGTAACAGCCTAACATTATAATATGGCTACAAAGGCTTCGATTGGTGTTTTAATCATTTAAGAGCCTATAACTTAAATTAAATAATTAATTCTAACCTCTTTTCTTAAATAACATCTCCTCATTTTATATGGCATTGCACAAAATCATTTAAATACGGGTGATTCTAGTGAAACGGATAACCAAACAAAATTTGGTACTAACGCCCAAACGTCACAATCTTTCGTAACATGGTCCAGCCATAATCATCATTTAATGTCCTCCTGGAATTTAAAAATCGGTTTTTTTTTTTAAATTTGGTAACTAACTAAAAAAATTTTGTAGAAAACAATTATTTATAAAACCAATTGTTCATTTAAAGAGCACAGATAACATACGTGTGTGCAACACGGGTAATACGCACCTAACCTAACCAGGGGACTGACAGCTTTTGTACAAACAATGTGTGATTCACTTTATCTCTCATAATCTGACAAGTCTGATTATGTACTAATACGTCATCCGCTGACTTCTAATTCCATTCAGTTGTTCGGAATATTAAACTATTACTAGTAAAGACCCAGTAATATTATTGCAATCCAGGACCAAAATGATCAATCAGCCTAATAACAACGAATTCAAAACACTGAAAAATAAATTAACCGTGAATTAAATCCTCTTGAATTGTTCCTAATGTATAAAACCTACATCAAATAATATAAATGATCAAAACCAGTTTCAATACTACTTTTTTTAAAATAACGCTTTCTTTAAGAACATATAAGAATATTACAGAAACTGTTCTCCAAAAATAAATTACCCTTTTGAAAAACTTACTAATTATGAATGTCTGAGATTAAGTAAAATATTTCAGTTATTATTCCTCAACGGACGTATCTGCTTTAATTTAGTCAATTGACCATCGAATTTAATATCGACATCACAGTCGCTTAGCGGATGAGAAATGGGTGTACTGATATCATTTTCTTTTTTGTCATCCCTATCATTTGGACTAAGCGGTGTCACGAAACCACTGTCATTGAATTTTGCGTCTTTTGCCTTTACATTAGTGTTCAAATTTAAAGAAAGACTTTTCTTGCTTTGGAATATACTTAAGTCATCCAAGTATGATTTGGGTGATAGTTTAGGTGATATCATATCGTTCGATTTCTTTAAGTTCTCATCAAAATCGTGTTTCAATTGCTGCTCAAATAATCTTTCTTGTCTTATTTGTTCGTGCGTGTTTGCAAAGAATCCCGATGTCTTTTTCCCCAAATCTCTTATAGATTCATTTGCGATACTTTCTATACGTAAACTATCTCTTCTGGTAGTTTCAGATTTCTCTTCCAAAACTTTTAGTGGGACATGTTTGCTCGATATTAGTCCTGAATGTACCGATTGGGACTTTTTCATCATAAAGTGCTTTCTATCATCAATACTCTTTTCTTTGTTCACAGCATTTAAAACATCTTCTTTGGATACTTTGGCGAATAGATTGGGAGCACTCACTCCTTGTTTATAATTCTTTTTGGATTCATCTTCGTCTTCGTTTGAAGTGAATTTAGTAATAATTTTGGAGCTAAATGATAATCTTTTGCTGTAGTTTTGAACGATTTTCTTTATCTCGTTCGGTAGGTCTTGTTTCTGATGGGTGATTATGTATCGACTAAGCAGATTGAGATGTTGTTCCATTACTTTGTTCTGAGATTCTAGACGGGTTTGAGTTTTCTCGTAGTTTTCAATTGCATCCATTGCAGACTGTAAAAAGAAATTTTTACAAATCTTGAAAACTTATTATATATAGCATCATCATGTATTAGAATTCCATACAACAATAAAGAAACTTCTTTTATTTCAATCTAGTCCCTAAATTGTAGGACTATTTAAATATGTATATACTTACATCAAGTTCTGCTTTCATTCTATTGGTATCTTCTAGAAGAAGTCTGTTCTGCTCCGTCAGGGTGGCAAGGCGTGGCATCTCTTCTCTGAGCACGCTGTACTCTACCTCGTATTCTGTTAGTTGACGACCGATGTCGAGCTTTGCAACCTAATAAAAACATATTATTACTATCTTATTTTTGACTAGCAGCCGTCCACGACCCCGCCCGCCTGGTAAATAGTATATTTGATATGTATATACGGTTGGTAAATAAAACAACCGTTTAGTTAGTAACCGAGTTTAATACTGAGTAGGTACATAAGGCGAGCGCTGAGATCGCGTCCAGCGACGCGTACGTACGTACGTTCATACATACACATCAGTATTGCAGCCTTCCAAAAACATCAAAAAAATATAAACGTTACGCCTTTTTTTAAAAAAAAAGCCTTTTCTCCAACTCTTCAAACAATTGTTATCATATTTCTACCATAAAATCTTGACAAATACTAGACTAGACTTTTCTCAGGAACTACTACTCCATTTATTGGTGACATGACGGCATGACTCCATTCAGTCTTTGAGTTTACCGTGAACAGACATGCGACGGGGTACTTTGTTTAATAATATGAAATATGTAAGGATGAGTTACGGACGAGGTAATTTGTAGTTTACTCAAAACGCTGTTCTAATAGGGAGTACTGTAATAATTGCTATTTGATTTTATGTATGAGTGCAACATCATTGCCGCTGAGAGTTTTATGGAAAAAGAACACAAAATATAGGGTTTTCGCAATCATCTCTTTGCATTGAATTGCCTATTTAAAAACAGTATTTTCTTAGTCATCATTTGACATTAATAAAATAAATAAACCGATACTAAAGCCAAACTCGATTGAGAATGCTTGTCAACAAACAAATTTAAAATGAAGGTAGAAAATGCAACACATTTTATGCCTAATAAATTAAAAATTAGGTTTTGTTATTTTAAAAAATCTTAGTTAAAAGATATTGAATATATTAATTAGTTTTAAACTTACTTATCCAATTTATTTTCATGAATTTGTCATTAACTAATTAACTAAAAACATAGGTGTAAAATGACTTGTGGTTTCTACCTTCATTTTTATTTTGTTTGTTGACAAGCATTCTCAATCGAGTTTGGCTTTAGTATAGTTGAATGATCTATAATGACGACCTCCGAAGCGCAGTGGTATGCGCGGTGGATTTATAAGACGGAGGTCCTGGGTTCGATTCCCGGCATGGCAGATTGAGATTTTTCTTAATTTGTCTTGGTCTGGCTGGTGGGAGGCTTTCGCCGTGGCTAGTTACCACCCTACCGACAAGAACGTACCGCCAAGCGATTTAGCGTTCCGGTGCGATGTCGTGTAGAAACCGAAAGGGGTGTGGATTTCGTCTACTCCTAACAAGTTAGCCCGCTTCCATCTTAGATTGCATCATCACTTAACATCAGGTGTGATAGCAGTCAAGGGCCAACTTGTAGTTAATAAAAAAAAAAAACTCACTGTCTTCATAACCTTGTCGTAGATCGCTCTGTCCATGTCGGGCAGCTTGTGCTTCAGATACTCGGCCGCTTCTTCACAGCTCTCACACAGCATCAGCCCGTCCTTGTGCGCCGAGAGCAACGCCAGCGACACGGCGAATACCACGTTGAAGGACTCTAGGAATATTAGATCTGTGGGAGACAACAAAACATTCAAATAAAATTTTAACAGTTACAAGTTTTTCTTTACTGCCAAGAATTTCCAAGTCAGTAGAAGGCGATACAATTGGTCCCATTGAAAGTGTTGACGAGGAGAGATCTTGATGATTTTCCAACTTACCAAAAACCCTTGCAACGAATCCGAGCGGGAACTGGCTGGTGAAGAGCGTCAACATCCAGGGCGCCGCGTACAGCGCCGGGGAGATGTCCAGCGACTCCAACTTTGCGTGCAGCTCTGGCTCGTGATCCCGGAGAAGACGAGACAATTGGTATAACTGAAAAAATAAAAGCGTTTTATGTCCTAGGCGAGTTATTGCGAGTGGAAGAAGTTAATAAAACGTAAAGAACTGAGAGACTGCCGAATGTGTACAAAAAAGTAATGAAAATATTATTGACTAGCGGACAACCGCGACTTTGTCCGCGTGAAACTTGGTGTAGACTTGAACTCCCGTTTTCCCCTTAAGGAAGTGAGCATTAGAAAAAGCGTCTCTTAGCGCTCGCCTACGTCATTATAGCTATAAGCAGTCGCCGGCGACTTCTTCCGCGTGAAAACGTGAAAACCTCTTAGGTACCCTTTTAATTTTAAAGACAGACTTTCAAATAAAATGTACTTTATAATCCGACATGCTGATCTCGAGATTAGCCCGTTTAAACAAACGAACAAACTTTTTCGTATATTATATAAATATGGTCTGCCATGCCAAATAAATTGAAAGAAAAGATCAATTCTCAAAGAATATAAGTACCAAAATGTTGACCCCTATTCAGTACTTATAACATAACACGGAGGAGGTCAACTTAATTTGGACGATATAGCGGCAGTGTCGTTTTTTTAGAAATTTTGCAATATTTCCGAAACTATATAACTAATTAACATACTGTAAAGGGTAAATCTTATCTCTATAATATCCTTGTGATTATTAAATAATTTATTTTGATAAGGATTTAAGTTTAGTTCTATAAATAATGACGTAAACATATAAGTAAGTAAGCATATAAATTAGTACAAGTTTTACACAACAATAAAACTTGTATTATTGGAGCAGATATGATGCACAGCATTATGGGAGATTACGTCATACTTCCCGCCATTTTGTTGACCAATCCGAGCCGTCTAGCAACCAATCCGCCAATCAGATGCGTTCCCGCGTGGTATCTTTGTGGCGTGATCGATCACGTGGTCTCCAGTTGTAGGCGCTTGCCGCGTTTTAACTCATAGAAGTCTCTCACCAGGAGACCTTATTAGGATGCTGTGCATCATATCTGCTCCAATAATACAAGTTTTATTGTTGTGTAAAACTTGTACTATTATTCGGCATGTTATGATGCACAGCATTATGAGAGATGTGTCTATTACCTCCTGGTGACCACGAACGACGCTATGTCAATAAATTTAAAAAATCGTTGTGTAAATAAAAAAATAATACTTGTTAATCAAGCAGGAATAAAAAACATAACTTCTATTGGATTTTGTTATTCCAAAAAATAGTTTATTAATGACAGTATTAAATCAACGGTATTTATCATACAGCATTTATCTCTTTAATTTAAGAATTAAACTGGTTCAAAATTTGTTACTAGATTGGTAGATTGATTATGATTTGATCGTCCAATAATTTGTTTACAATAAAATTTAGCAAAGGTGTTCTCTCTACGCCAATTACCACGAGAGAGAATGTCTTCAATAGGATGGTTCTCAAACCAACTCAAAGATGCTACAGCTGAGCGCACACTTCCAGGTGAAGCCTGTATGTTAGCATCTTTTAACACAGATTTGACCCAATTACCAATGACTGTTTTTGATGCTACGCGGGTTTCCCCTTTTATTGAAATAAATAATGAATTAGGACCATGGGCTACTCTTCTATGTTCACTCAACTGTAGCAGTTTTTTACACCAATAAACGGGACAAACATTTATATTAGTATGTTGAAAAAGTTTCCAACCTGATTGCCTGTAGGTTGCAGTATCGGTTTTTGATCCGAACTCGGGATAGAAAATTATATGATCACCACCATCAATGTAGTGATGTTCTGAAACTTTTAAAAGTGTAAGATCGTGTATACGTCTACCCGATGCTAGTAGTAAGATGCATGCTAGTCTACGTGATGCTTCAAACAAAGTTACCCTACTTGGAGGATTACTCTGTAACCAGGCAATCAAGTTGCTTGGGTCCCAAATCGGAGGTTTTTCTATTCGGGGACTGTGAAGAGAGATTGCTTTTAGCATATGTTTAACAAGAAAATGTGAACTCAAGTTTGTCTCAATATTACTATGACTAAAAGTAGTCACCACAGATTTGTGTAATAAAATCGTAGGATAGGATAATTTCTCTTCAAGGAATAGGAATGCTAAAAATTTTGCTAAAATATTTCCATTAGGATACTTATGATCGAAATTATTATTCATACACCATTTTACCCAACGTGACCAGGCTGGTTTGTAAGTTTTTAATGTTGATTCTCTCCAACTTAGTTTTAACAACTTTCTTTCAGATTCCGACCAATCTTTGGTTTCTTGGCCCCAGCTCCAATTTTCCAAACAAAAAGCTGCATTTCCTTCACTCGAGGCGGTGCACGACCAGTCGTTTGGTCTATTAGAACGTGCTCCAGATCCTGAATTTTCACTGGTCTGCTCAACGCCCGTCTGCGAAGGTCCGGCAGCCAAAATGCTCTGCTCCACATCGGCGCTACTATCAGAAATGTTCCTTGTGCCGAGTTTAGATGATGAAGTACCCGGGGTATCAAGCTCGGTGGGGGAAATACCCAAGCCAGCTGGTAATCCCATATCCGGCTGAAGGCGTTGCAAAAAATTGCCGACGAGTCCAAACAATCTTTGCTGACGTAATGTTTCACTACTTTCGTTTGGCTGGAAGCGAAAAGGTCTATTTGTGGCACTCCGAACCTTTTGAATATCTTTCTCAGCGCCGAATCTTTCAGGTGCCACTCCGACGCTTTCTTGCCCCGAGATAGTCCATCGGCGATGTCGTTGAATTTTCCTGGCAGATATTCGGCAGTGATCGATATATTCCATCGGTCTAATATCCTCATCAGCTGATGTGTTAAATTGAGAAGGGCCGTCGAACGCGTTCCGCCTTCGTTCCCGATATACGAGACTACCGTTCGATTGTCTGTCTGGAATACGAGATGTTGACCCTTTAGTCGGTGCTTGTAATAATTTACAGCCGCTACGATAGCAAACATTTCCTTTCGGTTACAATGCCATTTGATCTGATCTCTTCTCCATTTGCCCGACGTCGTGAAGTCGTCCATTTGGGCACCCCACCCGAAGTCGGCTGCATCTGTAGTGAGGAAGTGAGATATTTGTTGGGGATGTAGGGTGCTCTTCACTTGCGAAAGTTCTAGTATCTTGTTCCACCATTGGAGATCTACAATTACGGAAGTAGGTAAACTCACTGATTTGCACGGGGGAAGGTGTTTCAAAGTGCGTGCATGTCGTTGCAGTTGTCGACAATGTAAGCGTCCCCTGGGAACGACAAAACTGGCAAAGTTCATCATGCCTAAAATAGTTTGAATGCTTTTCAGTGACAGTTTGCTCTTGGTCAAGGCCTGTTTTACACTGATTTTGATCGCTTGCACTTTTTTCAGAGGTAAACACTTGAGATTTAGGCTCGTATTCCACTTTATCCCCAAATACTCTATTTCTTGAGTGGGCTCCAGCACTGACTTTGCATAGTTTATTGTCCACCCTAACGTTTCTAATATGTTGATTGTTGCTTTTGTATGTTCCTGAAGCTGAAACTCCGATTGGCTGGCGAGAAGAAAGTCGTCCAAGTACACAATCGCTCTCATTCCTTTGTTCCTTAGGACTTGTACAACCCAATTGGTTAGGGTAGCAAAATTCTTTGGTGCACATGACAGTCCGAAAGGTAAGCTCGTCATTTGTAGAACCTGACCCCTGTAATACAGTCGGAGGAATCTACGATGACTTTCTGTGATGCTCAGATGAAAGTATGCTGAAGAAAGGTCTAGTTTTACCATCCAGTCGTTCGCTTGAAGAAAATGAGGTAGTTGAAAATGGGATATCAATTTGAACGGCGTGGCCACTATATGCTCGTTGAGACGCTTCAGATTGAAAATCGGCCTGTTCGAACCGTCGCTCTTTTTGGTGAGGAACATTTTCGAAATGAAACTGGAACCTAAAGCGTTCTGATCCGGGGCTTCTAGAACGCCTTGCTTCAGTAACATTTGTATTTCTTCTGTCATCTGTGGAGATTCCGGGGTTTGGAAGCGACGCAGAATTCGAGGGCATGATCGGACAAGTGTAGGCTTGGAGGTAAATGGCAGTCGCATTCCCATAATCATTTTGAGAAGGGCCTTCGGAGTCCGAAGCAACTGCCACTGCTTCCGATACGCTCGGAGGCAGCCCCCGTAAAACTCGGGCTGGAATGGCCGCGAGTCATTTGCCGAGATGTTTTTTAATGGGTTTATTGTTATCCTTTTTAAAAGACCTTTTTGCTTTGTACGTGAACTGATTTGAGGTACTGGCGGAAACAGGATTGGATTTGCCGCCTCTCTCCTTTGATTGCATGCCCTTGACGCGAAAGGACTGATTAGAGGAAGATGGTTCACGTGATCCACTAGATCTGGAAGTTTGCTTTTGATTTTTGTTTCCGTCCTTATCTGATGAGAACCAAGGTCGAACCCACTTGTCCATGCCACCAGTATGTTGCACGTATAACTGTAATTGATCCTCAGAAAAGAGGTATTTGCAACTCGGAGGCATCTTACGCAGACCCTCCCGCAAATTTTTATTAGGTATCTCGTTCAATATGCGGTCACGGCGATATTCAATAAATTCGGCTCGCTTACCGCATACTATTTGCATTATTTCCTCACTAATTTTATGAAACTTCGAAGTAGGTTGAAAGAGATCGGACAGTTTCTCAAAAGCGGAGACAGCGCTGAGCACTGTATCGGGCGAGGCAGCCCAGTCGACAAATTGTTGCAAATTATGTTTTAAAAGCTCTCGTTGTGCAAGCAAACCATTACAAATAGCTGCCAGGGCCCGTTCGGATCCAGCGACGTTGTCTTTGCCCCTAATAAACTGCCTAAGTTCGTCATTCACCTCGAGTTCAATAAAACCAGGAGAAGCGTTATGCATTTTTAACGCTTGTGAATAACGAATGTCTTTCCAAGTTTGATCACCAAATCTTTGTAAATCCCCTAGCCGCAACAAGCGATCCGAGTCGGCACGAGGTACTTTGGGATCTTTTATTGAGGTATTAATCTGGGCTAAATTTAAGCGAAACAGATCACAGTGATTGTCTATGTTTGCAGGACGTGTCAAAAAATTTTCATTAGCCTCAGTCGAAGTAGGTTGCAACCGATCTGGCATAGAAACAGGTGCCGTTGTTAGAGGCGTAAAATGCGACATCAATGGAGCGTGCGCAGTTACTAAGGGCGTCGGCACGGGGCGCGCGACATGCGTGAGGGTAGGTCTAAAAACATTTGCCGCGGTTTCCTGCGTAGAAAAAGAGGGTAGCGGGCGTGTTGTCTCCGGCGTGGCCGAGATAGAATTTTGCATGCCGAAACTACACAATTGCGATGTTACGGGTTGTGCGGCATGGGAATAAACATTGCTTTTTAAAATGTTATTCAAAGTGTTAAGTTCTTTAACCAGATTCGTAATATAAAAATCTGACTCACCGCGCTTCCGCCGTTTTACCTCACAGACCCGCTGGGATGAGCTGCTCTCACTCGATTCCGTATTGGACTCATCGGAATCTTCCTCACGCTGGCGCTTATTCCGTGTTGCGGCCCCGGCCTCAGCCTCAACGGTGACACTTTCACTGTTACACTCTTCGGAATTGTCCATGGTGGGATTCCGATAATAACACCAATAACTAATAATGACACACACAAGATAGTCTTTTCGTTAAACGTGTTGACGCGACGAGAAGTAACGACGCTATGAGTTAAAACGCGGCAAGCGCCTACAACTGGAGACCACGTGATCGATCACGCCACAAAGATACCACGCGGGAACGCATCTGATTGGCGGATTGGTTGCTAGACGGCTCGGATTGGTCAACAAAATGGCGGGAAGTATGACGTAATCTCCCATAATGCTGTGCATCATAACATGCCGAATAATAAATGATTTTTTAAAACACAAAAAATTATATATCTGCCAAACTATAAAAGATAGATATATCGCGGACTTTTTTGTAGAACTTTTTAAGTTGCATAAAGTTTTCATACAATGTTTTCAATTATATCCAATATCAAAGGCAGCATACGCGCATAAAGCTAAATTTAATAAATTTCACGGTCCGACTCGCGCGACAAAAACTATGATAACTTGGGTAATATATACAATACAAATATAAAATAAAGCCTATGACACTCACCGATAACGTAGCATTCTACTGGTGAAAGAATTTTCAAAATCGGATCAGTAGTTCTGAAGATTAGCTCCGACATAACTTTATTTACAAACTTTACCTCTTTATAATATTATATATAGACATATATATATGGATATACGTTCCAGACGACTTTTTGCAAATGGGTAAAGTTAAGAAGTCGTGATAAAGATAATATGATCCCAGCCGAATTCTCGCGAATGAAAAATGATATGTCATAGTCATAGACAGTTGGTATAACTAAATCATGTGAAAATATTTTAGTTTAAAGACGAATTCTTGCGAGTGGGAACAGTGAATAAGTCATAAGCAATTTTATAATTAAGTAGCTTTTGCCCGCGACTTCGTCCGCGTGGAATTAGTTATTACAGCAGCCTAATTTTTCTAACCTTTGAATGTCATATTTATTAATATCTAATCAACTGCCTAAGAAATAGGTCTTAAGCTTTCAAAATGACTAAACTTTCATACAACATTTCATCCCCCTTTAACCCCTTACAACCCTTTTTTCGCAATTAAAACTAGCCTATGTCCTTTTTCAGGCTCTAGACCTACTGTGTATCAAATTTCATTTAAATCGGTTCAGTAGTTGTAGAGTGAAAGCAAGACAGACAGACAGACAGAGTTACTTTCGCATTTATAACAATAGTTAGGATTATTTATATTTATAGGTCATGCTATCATACCTGTACTTGTAAGGCGCTCATATCTGGTAAATATTGCTTCCTAATGCCTCGTCTGAACATCAAATGCCGGAGTAGTATGAAAGCTTCCGCTTCGTCCATCTGGAGATAAAAATATATTCATTTACTTATTTACAACGTAACAGCACTTCGGGAATTAATCCTTAAGTGTTTTTACCCGACTGCGTCAGAAGGAGGGTTATGTTTTTCGAGCGTATGTATGTATGTATGTCCATTTCTTCGGCACGCGCTACAGCCTAAACGGCTGAACGGATTTTGACATGTGAGGTGTCGTTGAATTTGTCAAAATTGTGGTAGTGACATAGGCTATATAAATTTTCAAAATGGCGGCTTTAAATGGGGGAAAAAAGTGGGGATGTGTGTATTTTTTTTCTCTTATCTTAGCAATATGGGTACCAATTGAAAGATCGTAAAAAGACCATTTCCAAAATATAAATATCATATCATGTTCATATTACTTTTGTGTACTAAGTGTACCGTCTCATTTCTATACCATAAACTAAAACTAAAAAGTCTCAAATAAAATTATTATTATAAAAACGAAAAACCCGACTGCTTAGAAGTTATGAACTGAAAAGAGAAAAACAAGGATCACTATATCTGTATAAAATTCTAAATACTTTATGGTGCTGCAGGCGGGGGCAAACGTAGTTTTGATAGATCTTTCTTTCCCCGCAGGTTAAAGTATTTTGTCCCTGTTTGTAGCACCATAAAGTATTTAGAATTTTATACAGATATAATGATTTTTGTTTTTCTCATCAGTTCATAACTTCTAAGCAGTCGGGTTTTTTTTATAATAATAATTTTATTAAACTTCTTTTTTTGTCTTTCGTTACGTTAAAAACGGAAAACATAATACACTTACATGTAACAACAATATTCCTGCCACAAAGCTTAGACCCTGACAGTAGCCGACGTCGGGATCCAGTAGAGAATAAGCTTTTAGGATATTGTACAGAGCTAGTTGTCCGGGACCCAACGCTGACGCGAAATACGAGTGTTTCGGAAATGTGCGCCCTGAAATAAATAAAAGATTTGTGTTAGAAAATATAAAGAAGTTAATAAGGCTTTAGTTCTTTTTATAGTAATTAAAGACGAAACAGACGTTTGATGGTTTTAACTTCATCGATCAATAAGGGTGCATCCCAGTAGTACCCCATACCGAAGTTCTATAGAACTGTTGGGACATTTTCCGTACTGTCAAATTATATCCCAATAGTTCTATATAGTACTGTAGTATAGTTTTTGCTCTTGACTTTACTTATAGCATATAAGTTATAAACTTTATATTATTTTAATTGATATTTCATTTTGTTTTTAACAAAAAAATGTCCCTTGCGACAAAAGCTAAGTTGTTAAAACCAAGTAGGTGTCGTGTCTAAAAAAATATTCTCTTGTTTTAGAACTAACAGGGGGGCCACATTTTACTACTTTGGAAATATATTTCACGCAAACTATTCAGTTTAGAAAAAAATTATGTTAGAAACTTCATTATTATTTTTAAAGACATATCTATAAATACCCCACACGTATGGGTTTAATGAAAAAAAAAATTGTGTTCCAGTTCTAAGTACGGGGAACCCCCAAAACTTATTGTTTTTTTTTTCTATTTTTGTATTAAATGTCGTGTGAAGGAATAAATCTATTTGGTAAATTTCAATAGTATAGTTCTTATAGTTTCGGAAAAAGTGGCTGTTGCATACAGACGGACAGAAAGACTTTACAAATCTATAAAGATTCTGTTTTTTTGTCTGTGATTTCATATTTTACTTATAAAAACTAGGTAATTTATATTTTACGTACAAACAAGATGTTGATATCGACATTTCTTAAACGACTTCAAAAAAAAAAGGCGTTTCTCAATTCGACCGTATATATTTTTTTTTTTTTTTTATGTGTGTTCGCGCATAACTTCGTCGTTTATGAACCGATTTTGATAATTCTTTTTTTGTTAGAAAGTAGATAGTCCGGTGGTGGTACCATGGTAAGGAAACCAGGATCTGATGATGGGATCCTGGAGAAAACGAGGGGAACTTTTAAAAATTGTAGGGACAACAAGTACGTTTGTTAATTTTTCCGGTAAGTATTTAAAAGCACTACAATTTGATGAAGGTCTGGAGTCGATCTGATGATGGAGCCGATCTATATATAAGAGAACTCCGTAACGTTTTACAGTAGCTACCTTGTGTTTGGGCTCGATTAATTTGTCTCAATGAGAACTTTACATTTAGATGAGCTGTGACAGTCATTGAGGGTCTGGTGATGAAGACAAAGTACAGTTAAGGGAGCTCCGTAACGTTTTACAGTAGCTACCTTGTGTTTGGGCTCGATTAATTTGTCTCAATGAGAACTTTATATTTAGATGGGCTGTGACTGTCATTGAGGGTCTGGTGATGAAGACGAAGTACAGTTAAGGGAGCTCCGTAACGTTTTACAGTAGCTACCTTGTGTTTGGACTCGATTAATTTGTCTCAATGAGAACTTTACATTTAGATGGGCTGTGACTGTCATTGAGGGTCTGGTGATGAAGACGAAATACAGTTAATGGAGCTCCGTAACGTTTTACAGTAGCTACCTTGTGTTTGGGCTCGATTAATTTGTCTCAATGAGAACTTTATATTTAGATGGGCTGTGACTGTCATTGAGGGTCTGGCGATGAAGAAGAAGGACAGTTGAGGGAGCTCTTTAACGGTTTACAGTAGCAACTTTGTGGTTGGGCTCGATTAATACGTCTCAATGAGAAGTTTGAAAGGTTATAGTTTCCAGTTAGTTTAATGTGTACTATGTCATGATCCAATGATGAGATCTGGCTAGTGAATATTGGTACTTATGGTTTAGTTCGAGTAGGTTTATTAGTATGTTCGTTGTTGATAAATCACTAAAAAGTATAAAATAAAAATTTTTTAACAAAAAATAAAAACGCCTTCAAAACCCACTAAAAAGTAAAAAATAACTACGTCATTTACTTACTTTAATTTACTTAATCACATCTATGAAGTCGGTGCCACCCGAGCTTTCTACTTTAAAGACTTTACCTAAACTTGGATGGCACCGACTTCATAGATGTGATTAAGTAAATTAAAGTAAGTAAATGACGTAGTTATTTTTTACTTTTTAGTGGGTTTTGAAGGCGTTTTTATTTTTTGTTAAAAATTTTTTTTAATTTTGTGTCCCATTAGTTCTTAAGTTATAGAACTAATGGGACACTAAACTCTAATATGGTGTATCAACAGTTCTATAGAACTAAAATTAGGGGGTACTACTGGGATGCACCCATCAGTAACAGTTTACCATTTTGGAAAACTAATATTATTCTATTTGTATTGATGGTCCATCGCGGGATCCAGGCCTTTCCTGTATCTTTTGAACAAAAGGGGGATTTTTGTATTAAAGTAGAAGTATGTTTGAAGAAACAGATAGATGTACACATCGAGTGGGCCATTTAACTACCTCAAAATCATTACAAGGCGGCGTATTGGACATGGTAGCAACACGTCATTTATAATACGCTGCCTTGCGTACCATAGTTGTTACGTAAGTCTCATGTACCTATTATAATGGGTTAAAGAAAGAAATTGCCGTTTTATTGTAATAGGTACTTCGAATTGACATAGAACCTTCATGGGTTAAGATTTTAAAGTGAAACTTTTTTCATACGGTACCTGTGTAGTTCTTCTTTTAAAAAATGTGCAACATTCGATTATCAACTTTCAGTTGTTTTTTTTATTCAGCTTAGACAATACAGATACTTCAAAAATTCGTGTGATTTTTGAATACGAGTTCCGACGCGGAACTAACGCGGCAGAAACAGCTCGCAATATTAATGTTGCGTTTGGAGAGGAGACTGCTAATGAACGCACTGTGCGATTTTGGTTTAAACGCTTTCGTGATGGAAACTTCGATTTCCACAGGTGAATAACAATGATTTGAAAGAGATGGTGGAAGCCGATCCGAGGCAAACTACCCAGGAATTAGCGGCATGGTTTAACGTTACTTTACCAACAAAATTGACTCATTTGCGTCAAATCAATAAAATAAAAAAATATGAAAAATGGGTGCCTCATGATTTGACTGATCTGCAGAAAGAAATGCGTGTTGAAACTTGCGTTGCTTTGTTGAATCGATACAGAAATGAAGGAATATTGGATCGAATTATGACATGTGATGAAAAATGGATTCTTCACGACAATCGTTAGCGGAAAATGCAATGGCTGACCCCAGGTCAAACGCCGCAACAGTGTCCTAAAGCAAAGCTTACCAATAAAAAGGTAATGATAACTGTTTGGTGGTCTCAGCGTGGTGTTATTTAGTATAGCTTTCTCCGATCTTGACAAGCAGTAATGACAGATGTCTACTCCGACGAACTCCGAACAATGATAGCGAAACTAGCAGTGAAACAGCCCCGACTTATGAATCGATCTTCACCTTTATTGCTCCATGATAACGCGAGACCTCATACCTCATACAGCACGAGAAACCGTTATAACTCTACAGGAACTGCAATTAGAAACCATTCGTCACCCTCCATATTCGCCGCACCTTGCTCCAACGGACTACCATTTTTTTTGGGATTTGGACAATTTTTTACGTGATAAAAAGTTTTCTTCTCAGGAGGCAGTGCAAAGGCATAAATCACCAGAGTTCTATCGCAAAGGCATAAATGATGGGTAGATGGCACCAATGTATAGATAACAATGGTAATTATTTTGATTAAATAAAAATGTTAAATTTAAAAAAAAACTAATTTTTATTTTTCAGTACAAATCGGCAATTTCATACTTTACCCCTGATATTATATTGGCAACTATGTTCTTCAAACCGGAACAGAGCATTACAACTTGGTGGCAGAAATAAAACCTTGTCCCCTCTGGACTACATGCTGGTGTCGCCTAACTCTCTAAACTTGTTCTCTGCCCACTTTCCTTCTTTCAGCTTACAGACCTGTTCTGCGATGCGATGATTTGCCTAATCTGTCATGTAGAGCCTACCTAAATCTATCAGTATAGCGTGCTGGTGTTTGGTCAGTCCGGCCAGTAACGACTTGTAGGGCGTGTTGTAGTCAGGGAACTGGTCGAGATGCGGCGGCGGAATGCGAAGACACGCTTGTTCCGCCAGGAAACGCCACACTGCGCCGCGCGACATGCGAGGCACACCTAGGAAATGCAATAGCATGTTATTCCAAAATAAGTGGTCTGAACTTAGCACGAGGTGTGTGGCTATACAGTGAATATAAATAATTCACAGCAAGATCATCGCACTTGCATGACGCAACTGCAGATGAGAACACTTGTTTGGCGATCACTGTACTAAAGAGGAAAAGAGTATTAGAGGAGAAAAGTTGAAAACAGCAATGACCAGTTGAATGGTAAATAACAGTTATTCTCAACCACTGTGTCGCGGTGACTTTGTGTGCACAAGGTTTGCAATATGTAATAATGGTAATGAATTAAAGTATATCAGTTAAAAAAAAAATATTATAACTGATATATATTTAAATCCACAAAAAAATAAATTATTTAGCTTTCCAAATTTGTAATTACTTTGGTAAATTTATCCGGAAAGAATTAGAACCAAACGTGGTTTTGAGTGATTTTAAAATTTTGGCGTAAACAGTAAATATTAGTAAATATTTAATTTTTATGAAATTCTGTGTGTGACACCAAATTTTAAATGGGTAAATTTGTGCTGTGAAAAAAAAAGGTTGAGAATCACGATAACTAAAAAATATCAAATCTAACTTTATGCGTTTCATTATTTATCATAGATTAAAGACTACTAGATAGAGCCAAGCGTGGCCATCCTCAGTTAATACATTTTGACAGACATGTTATCATTTAAAGATCATCCTAAAACGTTATGTTTTACACTATCCTAAAATACAAAAATTACTTTATATAAGATAAGTAAACACATAATATAAATGAAATTTTAAAAAATAATATATAAGATTAAATCATATAATAAAGTTTACCTACTCGATTGAACGTAATTCCTTCAATTTTCCATTCCTGCAATTTTTGAAGCCGAAAATATACAACCCATTATAGTACGATAACTTTAAAACCAAGTTTTATTATTTATAAGTAAATTTAATAAAAAGCTAATAATTGCTCAGATATGTCATTTGTTTTCACAAACTCTACTCTTGACAAATAAAAACGAACACTAAAACAAAAAATAATCTTGTTTCACCTTCTATTTAAGGTGATTGTTGTCACGCTCTTGAACCTACAGCCGCGTTATGACTCCATCTAGTAGTCTTTAATCCATGTTATTTACCTTGTCTGACAGCTTGCGTCAGCATGTGTCTGTCGACCTTAGCGACGGGCTGCGAAGGATCCCTGGCCAGCAGCGCGTCCCACATCACCCCGGTGTCGCCGGAGCCGAGCTCGGTGTACTCCAACTTTATACGTCTCACTGCTGACGATTCTTCCCGTTCTACAAATTAATCACAATTTATATGAAAATTATCACCTTTTAAGGAATTTCACACGCACGCTTTTTTCCTCTAAATAATCGTTTATATCGACTGTGTTAGAAGTGGATAGTATCTCGAGTATTCAAGGCTCCCAGAAGTTAGCAGATTTCTTGAAATGCATTTATGGGGTTTTTTTTTTATCGATTACAAGTTGGCCCTTGACTGCTATCACACCTGATTTTAAGTGATGATGCAGTCTCAGATGGAAGCAGGCTAACTTGTTAGAAGTGGGACGATAATCCACACCCCTTTTGGTTTCCACACGACATCGTACCGGAACGCTAAATCGCTTGGCGATACGTCTTTGTCGTAAAGTGGTAACTAGCCACGGCGAAAGTCTCCCACCAGCCAGACCAAGACAAATTAAGAAAATCTCAATCTGCCTCGCCCGGAAACGAATCCAGGACCTCCGTCTTATAAATCCACAGCGCATACCACTGCGCCACAGAGGTCGTCCAAATTGATGACTTTGATGGCACAATGTTGTTAAATTGTTATTCACCTTTCAATTTAGCATTTTCCCTCTCCATCCTAACCAGCAATATGGTCTGGTCTATGGCCATCTTCCACAGCTCCCTCAGTTGCTCCTTGGTTCGCTTGCCTGGCGATGACACTGGATGACCTAATAAGTCTGTTTGATTTGAATCACCTGAAAATAATCAGACAGTACCAAGAATTGTTTTAATAGCAATATCTATTCGAACGGCTAGTATTTGACACAGCAGGGAGAAAAATCTTTAGAAAAACGTTACAAACATGTTGATGGCGTCATTAGAAATACGAAGTATGGTTCTACAAGAATGATCAACGAGCGTACGCTTGTCTTTTCTCAGAAGCGCGCACTTCGTAAATACAAAAACGCACTGCCTACCCCAAAGACACATTGCAAACCAGTATTGGAAAAAGAATTTTCCATTTAGTGTAAATAGTACCTACAATGCCTACCCTCGGTAAAAACCTTGTATACGCCTCTGTCTTTACCTTGCACAAAAAAAATACATTTTTATAACATTAATTAACGGATTATGCTGATGGCGAAATTAATGGCCTTAATTAAAAGTACAACCAAAAAAGCTTTTAAAGTTAAAAATGGGCATAAACAAGCATGGCGGTCGTACTTCCTTGCATGAGCTCTTTCACAAAAGCTGTACTTCTTACCTTCTGCGTCAATAGCTGGTGTGTGTATGACCTTCTCGTAGATGGCCTGTCGCCACGTGGCATCGGTCTCGTTGCCACTCTCCGTCGTCGCTGGTCGAGAGTCGCTCACTTTGAGGAAACTATACAGACATAAATATATAATATACCTTCAGTTTAAAATATAGATCGAGTATAGGACAGGTATACATAACTTTAATTAAGTCTAACAACTGAGCAGAAAGAATAACAAGTGCAGAGAAGGTGAGTTTTTAAGTTGTGATTAACGTTGTGGGTTCTAGGTAATGTCCTTAAAGTAGAAACCTTGGCTGGCACCGGCTCCTAGGTATGCTTAAGTAAATTACTAGAATACCTCATAGAAATATGGGAAAGTGCATATGAAACAAATCTAAAAACTCTTCAAACATCTCAAAACAAATTCTTAAAACCGTAAACTAGATTATGGTTTTCTAGGTAATGACCTTTAAGAAAAAATTATGGCTTTCATCCCAATTCTACAAATTTAAAACGTGCATATTAATTAGAAAAATCTAAATGAACACACATATTTTATTACTTTTAAGCAAAATCCGATTTAATACGGATCAGACACAATTTTTTGTTAAAAATTTTTATTTCTTACTTTTTAGTGATTTATCGCCACGTAACGTACTATACTGTCATAATATATTATACGACACTAGTAGCAAAAAGCTACCAATACTTACACAAAAACCGAAATCGCTGCAAGTTTGCCTATAAAATTTTAAGAATTAAAATTTTCCAGGATATCATCACCAGATCCTAACAATGGGAATCTTGGTTAGTGTGCCCTTTGTAATAAAAAAAGAATTATCAAAATCGGACCATTCTGTAAAAAGTTATGCGTGGTCATACAAAAATATATAAAGATTTATATTTCGAGTTGAGAACCTCCTCCATTTTTTTCGTCGGTTAAAAAGTACGTCGTGAAAGGGTCGCTTAAACCTACATCCGTGTCACAAGTCTTGGGTTATGTTTGTAGTTTTTTCTCTGCTGTTCACCATGGACTCGGCACCTGCACGGTGAATCCATGAAAGCCCATGGCAATATCCGCGTAAAATACTGTTTTTATTTAAATATTTTTTTTATTTCTTGTAAAAATGGCTTGAATATATAGATTCGGTAATTCACGTGAAAAGAGAGAAAATTTTCATTTCTTTATTGTAACTAATTTTTTATTAATGCCCTAAAAATTTACTAATAAAATGTAAACATACGTTACTTACATGTCCATCATAGGGGAGTTTGCCGAAGTTGTATCATCTTTGATTTCTTCAACCACTTCATCAAATGACACGTTATTGTTTGTTTTTGGAGTGGACGGTTGATCTGGAAAAAAACATTATTGCAGATTGTGAAAAAAAGAACATAGTTTTATATTACATTTAGTAAAAAGCTTTGAATTTTAAGACTATATACAGACACTTTCATTTTACTTGTTTATAATAGATATTTTTGCTTACTATCGTCGTAACCTGGCGTCATAGATTTTCCGCGTATTCTGTCAGGGGTCATATGGTCACCGCTGTTGTCATCAGATGACGCCGTCTCCAGCACGAGGGGCGGGGGGATCGGGGAATGCTCCTGAAAGTATTTTTATGTATGAGAGTTTGACCCCCCATTGATAGTCGCGGACCCCACGGGTCTTCGATGCTTCTGGGGATTGGGCGAAGGGTAAGGGCCTCGAGCCAGCCTTGTCTGGGTCAGATGCGGGAGAACTTTTCTCTCCCCCAGTAGTGATTTCAGCCTCTCTCTGGGCTCAGTCTATGAGTCCTAAGCTCTTATAACTCCTTTGAATTTCCCAAATGTATCCCAATATTATTCTAAAACGCTTAGGCACGACCATATATATTCTATGTTCTAAAATTTATAAGGGATATTTAACAAAAATTATTTTTAAATTAGTTTACCTTTTTAACAGATGTATGGAAGATTTCGTCTTTGCTTTGCCGACGTTTGAGCAGGTGGTCAAAACCGCTTGACAGTGAACGTTTGGCTTTCATAAATATTGTACTCCCTCCCAAATACTGGTTGAGGAATTCTGATCTAAAAATACATGGAAAATGAGTCAATTAATTTAATGCAAGTCTTCTTATCACTCGAAAATATGTCTTTTTTTTCGGTAAGTAAAGTATATTTGTACTTTACTATGTGGTTCTGTCTGTGTCGAGTAGTTACGACATTAAAACTTATAACATTTTAGTTACTTCTGAGATACAAATCATTCCAAAATTTTTAGTGCACGAAGACGAAAGTGATCACCAACTATGGCCTCACAGGAAGGCTCAAAGTATTTCTGCGTGATCGCATCAGAGCTCAGATTATCCACTGAAAAACCAAAACTGAAATGGCACATAGATATTACGCATGACGGACGTTGGGGCACTTATGTGTCTGTAATACCTATATATTTTACACTGACTGAAGCGAAAACAATGGCCGCTGGTCACTGCCGGCTCAGGATAGTTTTGTTTGGAAGTCCCTGAAGTATTTGTCCAGGTGTGGACATCCATCGGCATGTGATTTGACGATAACTCTTAAGATTAGGTGCCAACACTTACCTGTTCTAAACAGTGCGTGTTGCCAGTGATGACCTACGGATCCGAATCTTGGTCGCTGACTGCGGGCTTCATAAGAAGGCTCAGAGTCACTCAGCGGGCGATGGAAAGAGCAATGCTCGGACGAAATGAGGAGATCCGCACCCCCGACATAGCTCAGCGAGTCGCAGAACTGAAGTGGCAATGGGCGGGGCACGTCGTTCGAACAGCTGATGGACGTTGGGGGCCAAAGGTGGTAGATTGGTGACCCCGCACCGGAAAGCGCAGCGTTGCTCGACCCCCAACCAGGTGTACTGACGACATCAAACGTGTCGCAGGGAGCCGCTGGCAACAGACGGCTCGGGATCGTTGTGTTTGGAAGTCCCTAAAAAAGGCCTATGTCCAACAGTGGACGTCTACAGGCTGATAATGATGATGATGATGACTTACCTATTCTCTGCAGTGTCGTGAACATGTCTGAGCTGCTTCGATTCACAATGTGCACGGAGAAGCATCATCAGGAATGCGTTGTGTTCACTCACCTGACCAAAGTACAATAAAACTATATGAAAAGCTCAAAGATAAATCATTATGAATAATTTATCTTTGAACTTTGAACGTTTGAATAAATCTAAATGTGGCATAGGAAAAGATTATATTCTGGAATAGAATATAGTATACTTTTATTCCGATACTTTTACTTAATTACTTTAAGAGAGTGAATGCAAGAATACAGCCAGCAAATAAATAATAAAATAACCTTATGTAATGATATACATATTATTTATACGAGTATTGAAGACTTCACTGTATCGATTGAAAATGTATTAAAATGCTTTGCACACTGAGGTCAGGGGCTATGCTATTTCCCTAGTGCATTTCTGTGAGAGTATTGGAACGATAAAAATAAATTATTATACTTTTTTTATATTAGTTAGAATATATCCATTTACCTCATAAATATGATTAGTTCCTCCTTGGTATTTGGTGATAATAAGATCTTGTTCTTCTTCGGGTAATTGCTCTATACGTCGAAGGATAAAAGCGTGTGTTTTCTTTTCATTTAAACCTGTAATACAAGACATAATAATACTCAAATCACAGAATAAATAAAATATTATATACAATTGCTCACTAAAAGCTGACTATTACTTTTTCGCATACTAATAAAACTCCAAACCCTAAATTAAAATTGCTCGGATCTACTAATGAGCATTGCACCTTCATCAAACATAAACATTTTCATTTCATTATCTTACTAAAAATAAGCAAATATAATATTACCTTCAATATCGTGGCAAAGTCTATGGTACCATAACATCGGACAGTGTTCGCAGGTCATGTTCGGAGATTTGTCTCTTGATTTCTTTAACAGTTCCGCATGGGCCACGAAAGCTTGTCTAATTGCTGTAACAAATATATTATTACTTTATTTGACTTATTTTGCTGAGTTTAATTTAATTAAGATAATGATAAAGTCTGGAGCAATAGTTTAATTTAAAAAACCTGACAAAGAAAAGTTGTCTTGTTAGAAAAAAACAAATCCTGGACAAAAAATTAAAAATATAGCAGATCTTTGACCAAATTTGACGGCTTCTGTGGCTTAGCTGTATGCAGGGTTGTTTCATATTTTGATGATGGCTGATTGAGATTTTCTTAATTGGTAAAACTTGACCGGCAAAGACGTACCATCAAGCGATTATTCTTGTACGATGTCGTGTAAAAACCTAAATTTCATCCCACTCCTAACAAATTACCCCACTTCCATCTTAAATTGCATTGATATTTACCATTACTAAAATTCACAATTGTATAAAAATAATATTTAAAAATAAATAATATCAAAAGTTGGACACTACGGGGCGCTTTACCGCTAGGCTACGGTGTGCGCAAACTGTGGACGTTAATAATAGGTGCTGAAATTGTGGTGTAAGATTTATGCCGAAAATTGGGGTCGCAAGGTCCTTGAGATGGAGACAGCGACTCAAAGAGATTTACAAGCGGAATGGAATGTAGAAGGGTCCCCAATTCGGACATTTTAGGTGGAGCGACGATCTTCGGAGGGTGGCTGGCTTTGATTGCAGGCATAAAGCTAATAATAGAGAGGGCCTCTTCTAGTGCCATCTCCTATCGGAGGTTAGCAATCATTATGGCTATCTTAACTTTATTAGCTGCTGCTCGAAACAGTGATTTAGAGCTCATATGAAACCACTGGCGTAAGTTCTTGAGCCAGGATATGCGCCTACGGCCGGGTCTAGAGAGGGCCGGAGCTCCTTAAAAGAGGCCTATGTCCAACAGTAGATGCATGATGGCTGATGATAATGATGATTATGTTTTTGATATCCAGGTATAACACCTGTAATTTCATCTTAATATGAACTTAGCATGTATCAATATGTAATTGTTAAGTATGTAATATATTAAGCAACTTAGCAAATTTCAAACCTGGCAGCAAATGATGAAGATCTTCTAATTTAAAGAGCCATTCATGACCACTTTTCCAAAACTTCGAGCAGAAGAAGAAAGAATGATAAAAAGAATCTTACCATTGACGACCTCAGTGGCAATAGAGTCACTCTCGCATTTGAACACATAGCATGCATAGCTATCATTGGTCTCTCTGCAGACGAAGCCAAAATGCTCCTTATTGATCCTCCCGAGGACGCAGCTAGCAACGTCCTTAAAGGCTCTATGTAGAAGGATCTGCTTTCTATCGGGGCTTATGAGACGAAGTTCTGCTCTACCAACCTGAAAGCATAAAAATCACACATTGTCACAAGGAAAGATGTAGTATATAAGTAATTTAGCATGGTTTTAAGTATATTGATAAGGATATAGCGCTAATTATTTGATACGTCTGTAAATCGAGTGGCCTTGAAGCTTTATTTTCCTTGAAGCTGGTCAGCCCATTGTGTTGAAGAGCGGCCTCTCAATATTTTGCTGTTTCTCTTTATAGGGACTACTAAAATCCGAAAAATACAGCTTTAATTTAAGGAGAGCTTATCGTGCCCATTCTTTCTTTAATAAAATATATCTTTAGAAAATGACCACGTCCAGTTTGATTTTTGGTAGCTGCAAATACACTGATTTTATTACTGAAGAAGTCGCAGGCGTTTGCTAGTGGAATATATTACCTGAAATAACATTGTCCTATTTTGCTCTCCGATCAGATGTGCCAGGGGTGTTTTGAGATTCAAAGTACCAATTGATGCAGACCTGTCTCGCATAAATGGTTTATTTTCTGTCATGACCGGAGTTTTTTCTTTATTTGATCTAATTTCTTCAAAGCTTATTTTAGATGTTTTTATTTTTGAACTATTAGGCGAATCTTGCAATTTATTATCGCAAATGCTCTGGTTACTAGTATCTTGTTTAGAAGAAAATTCTAACGTAGAGTGTATTTTTGATTTACTTTCAACGTTTTGGATTTTATTGTTTATTCCAACAGGAATGTTAAGTAATGCATCAACTGTTTCAACATTTTCTGTTAATTGGTTTAAATTATTTCTATCTCTAAAATTTGGAATGGGATCATTTTTATTCGCTAAGTTTATTAAATTAGCCGTGTGTACTGGAGAAACATTTTGTGACTTAGATATACGACAATCATCATGTTTTTCTTCATCCTCATTAACAGTACCTAAATTATTTTTTGGTACATTAATAACTAATATCGAAGGCTCTAAAGGCACTGGATTTTTATTGTTCTTGTCTACTCGCTGTTTACTGAACGTATCGAATTCTTTATCCACTTCACTGTTGTTAAGTTTAGTAACATTGTCAACACTCCTCCAAGGATTATTTTTATCGGGTTCTAATGGTGTTGTGCTTGGTATAAGAGTATTACTATTATTTTGCGTAAACTTTTCTATTGCTTTCGTGTGGGATGTTTTTGTGTTATCTCCAGAATCCATACTATCTTGGGAACCCTAAAAACCAAACATTCAGTATATTTTAAATTACTTAATAATACTTTCTAGTTACTGTATTTTATTAAGTAAACAGTAGATATGCAATATATATTATTAAGTAATAGTCTTACACGTACCGTCGAAGAAGGCAGTAAACTATGTCGTCTCAAATTTTTCACTTTCTCCGCCTCATGTTGCGCAAATTTAATTAAAGCATCATCTATGAGAGATTCTGGCACTTTTCGCTGTGATATTCTCACTTTCCCAATGTACAGGACCTGAAAGGATCGAATAACTTAACAGAATAATATCTTCATAAATATTGGAAACATTTCCAAATCAATTGCTGAAAAGAGTACGATTAGTTTACCTCAAAAAAATGAGAGTCTGAAGGTGAAAGATCAGCGCATAGTGAAGTCAATGCTGAAGCGTTGCTCACACTACGAACCAGCCCCGATGCCTCATTACCCCTGGAATCATTAATATCCTCAGCTCAGTTTAGGAGTATCAAGCTCAACTTTTTACAATGCTTTAAATGCAAACAGAAAGATAGAAACAGTTGGTAAATTGTGAGTATATAAGTGATAAAATGGAACAGCTTTTAATTTTTACCCACAAAACGTGGGTTACTCCAAGTCAGGAAAAATAGACGACTTCGTACGACGAATGTATAATTTGTTAAATATACAAAAAAAAAATAAAAAATGCATAAATTCTACAAGAACAAAATGAATTTCAATGCCATAAATAGTGAGTATATAAGTGATGAAGTAGAACAGCTTTTAGTTTTTACCTACAAGTAGGTACCTAAAACGTGGGTATCTTCAAGTCAGAAAAAATAGACGACTTCGTAAGACGAATGCATAATTTGCTAAATATACAAAAAAAAATAAAAAATGCATAAATTCTACAAGAACAAAATGAATTTCGATGCCATAAATAGTGAGTATATAAGTGATAAAGTGGAACAGCTTTTAGTTTTTACCTACAAGTAACCTAAAACGTGGGTATCTTCAAGTCAGGAAAAATAGACGACTTCGTAAGACGAATGCATAATTTGCTAAATATACAAAAAAAAATAAAAAATGCATAAATTCTACAAGAACAAAATGAATTTCGATGCCATAAATAGTGAGTATATAAGTGATAAAGTGGAACAGCTTTTAGTTTTTACCTACAAGTAACCTAAAACGTGGGTATCTTCAAGTCAGGAAAAATAGACGACTTCGTAAGACGAATGCATAATTTGCTAAATATACAAAAAAAAATAAAAAATGCATAAATTCTACAAGAACAAAATGAATTTCGATGCCATAAATAGTGAGTATATAAGTGATAAAGTGGAACAGCTTTTAGTTTTTACCTACAAGTAGGTACCTAAAACGTGGGTATCTTCAAGTCAGGAAAAATAGAAGACTTCGTACGACGAATGTATAATTTGCTAAATATACAAAAAAAAATAAAAAATGCATAAATTCTACAAGAACAAAATGAATTTTAATGCCATTGCTGATCCCGACTAAAGCGATCATGTTTCTGTGAAGTCCTTCGGTCGTACTTTTAAGGAATAATTAGTTCCTCTAATTGGGCAAATTGACTAATTAAATGAATTAATGTGTCTCACTGCAACGTCGCCAGCCCCGCAGACATTTAAGAAATTAAGTTGTGTTGGTTGTTTCACAGAATACTTCTTTGTATGTTTAATATTCAGTGACAAGTTAAGTTAAGTTTGACTATAATATAATAGAAGTACTTGACGATGCAGTGTCAAACGCACTGTAAGATAAAACTAGTAACTTGGGTGGAGTAAGATTTAACCTATTTATACGATTATCAATTCCTGACTCATTTTTATGCGGCATCGAACAAAAACGCAAATTCAATTTGCAGTACGTCTTTGACGACCAAATTCTACCAGCAGACTAGGCCAACTAAACAAAAGTCTACCTAAAAATGAAGCCTATGATAGTTTCGAAGCTCCTAAATTATGCCCAGCTCGGTTACCAAATCAGTTTTAATTCTTAATTTAGACAGTACCTACCACCGTTTCGGTAGGCGGATTAAAAGAGATTTTCCACGTAACAATAGCTGGACCATCTGTTATTACTATAAAAACGTACAAGTTGGAATTGCAGTTCCCTGGCAGCGATATAGCAGGGTTGCTCCATGGAAAATGTTCCGCGCCATTCTGCTGCTGAAAGCCCGCGTTCCTCATCACGTTGAGGGACCCTGTCGACCCCTTGAGGCTGGGCGCCCCAGGGGATGGATCCCGCATCTGGGTGAACAAATCTGTTACCTGAAATAAGACATAAACATCATCATCAAATAGAAACAGGTGAGTTGTTAACAATTTTTTAATTTAATATTTTCCGTATAAATCAATCAAGTCAAGCAACAAAGTCACCCAGGCAGAATGTGAAATTGCGAAGTCAGCGAATTACACATTGTAGAATTAATACCTCCCGAGGAAGCTCCAGTGTCAGAGTGAAACGTAGCTATGTAGAAAGTTTTCTATCGGATCTGGATGACTTTGTCACTTAGATTCGGAAAATAGCAAAATACATAAATTATTAATCAAAATCATCGCCATTATTAGTCGATGGACGTTCATTGCACCGGAAAGCGCAGGTTTGGTCGGACAGGTGGACTGAAGTAAACCAGTGGGTTGTACGGAGCTGAAGAATATAAGCGGCTCAACAGCGTAGCGTTTGAAATAAAGATAACTCTAATAAATAGAACAGTTAATTTGCAAAAGTTCATCATCAGGATGTATTTTACCTCTTTATAATATGAGAGGAAGATTAAAGCCCTCATGCTGTTCAAATTCGGCTGGCAGTTAATGTTTAACTCTGTAACGATCTCTATCAGATGTTGATAAGAATTACCGGAAGTGAGACTTTAACAGTGAGAACTTAACACGACCAACTTTCTATTTCCCGGATAGGTACTGCTGCTTGAAAAAAGGGAATCAAATATTTCATGACAAGATTCTGGAAGTGCACTCAGTTATAATTATCAGTAGCATAGGATAAACAGTAGATCAATAAGGAATCAGTAGACTTGAAACAGTTAAAAGTTATACCTTTTCAAAACTTACACGCACTCACAAAAGTGAGGAGTTCGTACGTACAATACTGCTAACGTTCACTGTGGTTAAGGGTAATAAGACAAAACAATTAAACTAAGTAACCATGCAGTTTAGGATATAATGCAAATTGTTAATATGTACACGGGTTCCGTTGACTTTGTCCCCCGAAATACTCTGAGTTAAAATATAACACAAGAAAAGAAGTAAAAAGAGTAAGACATTAAATAAAAATTAAATAAGTAATATATTATGATAATGATGACTAAAATTATTTTGTCTACTATTAGTAGTTTATAGAGCAAGAAAAAGAGTATGAGGTATTAACCAGATTTTAATATTGTCCACCAAACGCAAACAGTTCTCATAACGGTGCCCGTTTTAAAATTAAAGTACTTCTTCCAATTGTATTAATATATATGTTGTGTTGGGCATATCTCTGCGGTTTGTTATGAATAAATAGACACAGCATTCATGAAAATACAGGATTGGTTTCTGTTTTTATGTTGTACAAATGGGTTATATTAATCTCAACATTAATATTTTAACGAACCTCAATATGGCTTATACAGTAAAGGCTACCAATTGGAAATTGAATAACGAGCTTCGACCAATGCTGTTCCATTGCGAGTTAGCAGGCTTAAGGTGATAATGTTTTTTAACGATCACTATCAAATGTTAATGACCGGGGCCGAATGCTTAACGTGCTTTCCAAGGCACAGAGGTGTGATAGTAGCAGCTACCCACACAGGGCTACAATTGTTACCGAGAATTTCTTGGAAGAAGGATTCAAAAAAAAACTCGAACCCAGAACCCTTATTTTTCAAAGCCACCAAACCACTGGACCAACAAGATAGATTTACCAACTATAATTAAACTAATATCATTTTAAGTATGTTTGTTCCAGATGTTGACCAATGTTATTAGCCCAGAAAATTCCGCTAATGTCAATATAACAGACTTGTTGACAAACATTCTATCCTTCATGAATTGACTTCTAAAGTAGTTGTTACGTCCAACCTTAGTCGCCAACTAATAACTAATTGAAAGCTTGACTCGCAGTCGTTGTACGTCACTAGGTTAATAGACAGCGGTGACAGGTTGGTACCTACGCACAGTTTTTCCTTGACCCCTACGACTTTATGCTCAATAAGCGTAAACATGTTTAGTACAAGGTAACACATGTTCCAAACATCAGGTTTAGGATAATATATAATTTTAATTTTGCAAAAAATATTAAATTATATCTTTAACGCGCTCGCCAACATTAGGTATTACCATTTGCATTAATGATAATTGACGAATTAATAAAGTTAGCAATTAGTATTTATATGAGCTTATAAATGTCATAATTTTTTGAATCCTTGTAAAGGAAACAAAAATTATTTTGAATTGCCTTCCAAAAAGTAAAACTACTTGAACTTTTTTTTAGTTAATTTTTAAAGATTCCTTTACTTGACTAACAAAAGTCCATAAATATGAGAAAATATGACAACGATTTTTGTACAGTTTCGTTAATGTTACTAATAAAATTATTGATTGCCACAACAAATGCCTGATTTCAAATTTATATTCTTAGTTTCCAAATAAGTGCGGCCCTGGCAACATTAGAATAAACGTACCTAAACAAATAATCGATAGGTAAAAGCGGACGATTATTATCTGTGTCTTTATTTGTTGTAAGTAAATAAAATGCTGCCAATTTTTTATTGACTGATTCATATGTTTTCTTTCGTTTACATTGCTCAACTATAGATTGGAAAATTCCCGCCTAAAGTGGAAACCCGTTGTTGCTTATAGACCAGTGCCAATAGCTTTTGAAACCAAAAAAAAATCGCAGTAGGATGAAACTCATTGCAAAAGGAAGAGAATATCATAAAAATGAAAGGAAAAATAAATTGAGGGCGATCCAGAGGTCGGGAGCCTTAGCAGTAGTAAAAACCGTTAGCCTAGTTTTTGCCTTTTCTGAGAAGGTTTACTAGGGTAACATATAAATATTTTTTCACCATCAGAAAGTAGAGATTTCAACGAACAGAAAGCATACCAATTTTAAAAAAAAATTATATTTTGACGGCTTGAAAATTAGGTTATTTTTTCGATATTTATTCAAAATATGGTGAAAAAATAAATATTTCAAATCATATAAATTATAGCGTGTTTGGGGCATAAGAAGGCAATTTTCACCAAATTATTTTATAAAAATAAAATTTTATTTGTAAAAGATAAAAAGAAAAACGAAAAACTTGGTTTTTGAATTTCTCACATAAATTTTGAGGTTATGTGAAAAAAGTGTAGGAACAAAAGTTTTAGATCTTTTTATTACCTACAACTTTGCCATTTAACTCTTTTCCGTAGAACTTTTAGTATTGCCGAAAATCGAGAAAATCCGTTTTTTACCCCTAAACCCTCAACCCCTACCCCTTTCCGACCTCAGATCGCCCGTAATTTATTTTTCCTTTCATTTTTATGATATTCCCCTCATTTTCTGATGGGTTTCATCCTACTGCGATTTTCTTGTACTTTTTGTTATTTTTAAGGCTAATTGCACTGGAGTATTATGACAATAGGTACATACGCTCGCCGGGAACATTCGGTGGGAAAACTTCTTTATTGGTAGATGTAACAAAAGCTGGCTTGTGCCGGTTATCGTAAAGAAAAGTTAGGTGTAGTAAAATTACAAGAATCATGCCAATATTAAAACTATTTACATGTCAAATCATTCTTTATATACCATAATGTGGTACATATTTTGGTCTTTACATTCAACCAATGTATTCTTGCTTGCGAATTAAAATTACATTAGGCTCTTTTATAAATTATAAAATATAAGTTTATAATAACTGTTAGTATATTGTAACATAACCTTCGAAGTAAACACAAAAATCGAAATACAATAAAAGTAAATACAATATAACACCAAATAAAATTTGATTTCTTAACATGGTAGGTTCAAGGGAAGATGAGTTCTTGGCCACAAAGAACCACTACAGAGTCGATATTATGGCAGGTTTATCAAAGGTGAGGAAGGCCAAGCATCATCTGTTCTTGGCTATAGACTAATTAACCTCATACCTATGTACTTATGGTATGCTTTCTGTTCGTTGAAATCTCTACTTTCTGATGGTGAAAAAATATATTAAATAATGTTACCGTAGTAAACCTTCTCAGAAAAGGCAAAAACTAGGCTAACGGTTTTTACTACTGCTACGGCTCCCGACCTCAGATCGCCCGTAATTTATTTTTCCTTTCATTTTTATGATATTCTTTTCCTTTTGCAATGAGTTTCATCCTACTGCGATTTTTTTTGGTTTCAAAAGCTATCGGCACTGGTCTATAAGCAACAACGGTTTTCCACTTTAGGCGGAAATTTTCCAATCTATACTTGAGCAATAAAAGTAAATACAATATAACACCAAATAAAATTTGATTTCTTAACATGGTATGTTCAAGGGAAAATGAGTTCTTGGCCACAAAGAACCACTACAGAGTCGATATTATGGCAGGTTTATCAAAGGTGAGGAAGGCCAAGCATCATCTGTTCTTGGCTAACTAATTAACCTCATACCTATGTACTTATATCAACAACCATATCCTTTTGATAATAATATAATAATTCTGGACAGGAATACCATAATTCTGCACCAGAAATCTGAATCAGAAGGTGGTAGACATAACCAAAGCGGTAGTACTTTCAAGAACGATTTCTAGCTTGAAGAACTCCACTGCTACTAAACATGCTGGTGCGCAGCTCAGATACTGAACAATATATTTAGAGACGAATATCCTAGCATTCCATATATTCTCCGTGCGGGTGCCGGGTCCATTGTGTGGCTGAGAGAAAAACGCCGAATAGTCCGAGGCTTGCGGCTCAGACGTAAGCTTAACTATTGGCGAAAAAATTAGGAGTCCTACATAATTGGAACGTCGATAAGTTTTTTACATTTAGAAATCTATATAGATTAGTTTTCTACACAGTTTTAGTTATCTATCTAGTTCATTCGTCATTCAGTTAGATGTTAGCTCCAAACAAAGTGGTTACTGTTCTCATCCACAAGGCCTTACCAAGTGTTTGACGTTTATAGTCGACGTGTCAGAGTGCGACGTGAAAAACGGTCTGTGAGGATGCATCTTGTTCTCTGCAAACACGCCAATACAATTTATAATTATTATCATTGTCTTTTGGTTCACCTGATGTTAAGTGATTTCCGATCTTTGTCACTTGCAGAACAGTAGGCACTGCTAATGCGTTATTTGACTTTTAGACACACAAGTCATCCGCCTTTTAAATTCACCCTATATTATAATCGTGTAAAATACCGCATTGGTTCATTTTATAATCCTTGGACAAAGATAAAAATTCTATTTAATCATTTTTAGCTCTATTTACTAAATTCTCACTCTATTTTTAGAATTCTAGACTCTACCTCAAAAAGATTTATTTTCCATAAATTCTTAAAGGATCATTTTGTTGTCTGTCTCTTATTTTGTTATTTTCTGCTAAACGATGATTTCAGAATTTTAGAACTTCAGTCATATTTTTCGAACCTTAGGTAAGTATGATAATGATTATATAACTAGTAATTTTTATTTTAATGTGTTCAACCTCTTTGGCTTTGTTTTTTTTTTTTATTGACTACAAGTTGACCCTTGACTGCTACCACACCTGATGTTAAGTGATGATGCAGTCTAAGATGGAAGCCGGCTAACTTGTTAGGAGTGGGACGAAAATCCACACCCCTTTCGGTTTCTACACGACATCGTACCGGAACGCTAAATCGCTTGGCGATACGTCTTTGACGGTAGGGTGGTAACTAGCCACGGCGAAAGCCTCCTACCAACCAGACCAAGACAAATTAAGAAAAGTCTCAATCTGCCCCGCCGGGAATCGAACCCAGGACCTCCGTGTTATAAATCCACCGCGCATACCACTGCGCCACGAAGCTCATCACGAAGGTTGTGCATCGATTCTTGAAATAAGAACGTCAATATTGAAGCCGGTGAACAACAACGGTTGCAAGGCGGATGTATCAGAAATCGGACTGACAGTCGAACTGAAGGTGGGATGATCGACAAGATGTTCGTATGATGCATGTTTTTCAAGAATCGACATGCTGTACAGATTATTAGATTTTATCTGTGTCTGCATTTTCGCGTTTCACACGATCGCATGTAAAAATTACGGGCTTAGAGTTTAATAATTACAAGACAGGTATAAAATAAACTCGTCTGAGTAAAAAAATTTGAGCGTACATTAACAGATCACAGTACAAACTTCATTAATGATTAACCTTGAAAATTATAATGTTAAAACATCCTGCATATCACCGACCAGTACTAACCACGTAGATAAATATATGTAAGAGCCCATACGCACTGATGTTACTTTTACCGCTATTTGTTTTTATAATAATAATTTTATGTGAGGCTTTTTTGTTTAAGTTAAGAAAATAAAATTTTATTTGTAAAAGATAAAAATAAAAAACAAAAAAGTAGGTTTTTGAATTTTTCACATAAATTTTGAGGTTATGTAAAAAAAGTGTTAGAACAAAAGTTTTAGATCTTTTTAATACCTACAACTTTACTATTCAACTCTTTTTCATAAGACTTATAGTTTTACCGGAAATCGAGAAAAACCGTTTTTTACCCCTAAAACCTGACCCTCTACCCCTTCCCGACCTCAGATCGCCCGTAATTTATTTTTCCTTTAATTTTTATGATATTCTCCGCCTTTTCCAATGGGTTTCACCCTACTGCAACTTTCTTTGGTTTCAAAAATTATCGGCACTGGCCTAATGTTATAATATAATTTACTTTTCAGTGCGTTTTGAAGTCGGTTTAATTTTTTTTTTAACGTATACTTTTATTTGATCTAACATAGTGGTACTTAGTTTAGAAATAAAATTGTGTATAAAACCAATAGTCGTACCTAGAGTTGAAAATTTTAGAAAGTAATTTTTTATTTTATCATTTTAATACTACGTAGGTTACGTAGGAACTGTTGAGAGCATTGGTTTAACAAATTAGTGTGCTACCATCAAAGGCTATATACCGCCACTTAGTATAGTAATAAATAAATGAGAAAATGCTTGTGTGTAGAGGCTCTTAGATATATACCATAACATATATTAAGTATGTTATGCACGTTGTTTATGCTTCAAAACCACAGACTGCTACCTCTAAGGAGTTTGTTTTTGAACTACCAAAGATTCATTAGTAGTTTGCGATAAATTGCTAACAAGAAAATGTAAACAATTTAACTGTACAAAAACTAACTTACAAAAAGTTTCCTTTTAAAATGTTCAACACATGATATTGGTTCAATTATTGAGTGAACTTTATAATTAATATTCGAGAGAGCTAATTACACATTTTATTCGTCGGATTTTTTCACAGAACCATCAACATCAGATAAAATCATGGCCTAAATTGTAAACATAACATTCCCAACAGCACAATAGAGGGCGCAGTATATATGTTTTGCTTGTATAATATATCGTTCACATTATTTCTTCTTAACTTTGATTTCCTTTTCAGATTTTAAAGAAGATCTGGACTGGTAACAAGTTAGTTAATTGCCTAACACAACAATGTTACGCGATCATAAACTCTGTAAACACCGACTGAATCCTAGAAATCAGCTAAACTAAGTACACAATATGCCTTTAGACGGGAAAAAGCAAAACAGACGAAACACGTGTTTACAAGAAAATAGTATACAAAATCATGCGTTCCACGAGTGGACAGGGCACGCGGAGCAAGGGCAACTCCCTGGCAGGGTGCCTGGTGACGAGTGGATGACCTGTGGCGGAATTCTGGCAATGTCACTGCGAAATCCATGCTAATTACAAGCTTGCTCGTGCGAACTATGGAGTTTACCCTATCTCAGACCACTTACAGATGGTCTGATAGTCTTTCTTTGGGTGCATCCCAGTAGTACCCCCTAATTTTAGTAGTAGTTTCTATAGAACTGTTGACACACCAAATTAGAGTTTAGTGTAATGAGACAAAATTAAAGACATGTCGATATCAACATCTTGTTTGTACGTTACATATAAATTACCTAGTTTTTATAAGTATAATATGAAATCTCTTTTGATTGCAATAATAAATGTCCCCTTAAATTTGAGAGTATTTACACAAACTGAAATGCATTATGGTGAAGTATCTAAACATACTATATCGAATACAGCTTTGCTTTAATTGCACAAAACGTCAGCAACAACTTATTTCTTTAATTGCTGAAGATTACTTTGGGAATGACGAAAGATTAAAATAAGCTTTCAAAAAGCCTTTGGCGACATGCTAAATATAATAAAAATGATATGGAGATTTCTTATATCATTTTTTTTAAGCTGAATAGTTTTATAGTTTTATAAGCAAAGTAAAGAGCAAAAACTATACTACAGTTCTATATAGAACTATTGGGATATAATTTGACAGCCCGGAAAGTATCCCAACAGTTCTATAGAACTACGGTATGGGGTACTACTGGGATGCACCCCTTTCTTTAAGATATATTTGGATTTTTTTATTCATTCATAACACTAATAGACCAAGCAAAGTTATAGCTAAAACCTTCCTCATTTTATAAATGTTGATAACTTGTCAGCTCTTCTCCTTATTATAGGTAAGTATGACACACATCTTTGGGGTTTGAACAATAGTTTCTTTGGAAGCTAGTAAGGTATAAGTATCCAGACCCCCAATTGTCTAAGTATAAAAAATAGATTTCCAGCGTGCGTAACTGCGCGATACAGACTTGTAACTGACTTTAAATAAGGTATTTTTTGTATATGGTCTGGTCATTTCTGCGCCCCTCCAGAGTCTGCATCCTGTGCCTGGGCACCGAATGCGCTGCCTTAGTTACGACATTGAATTTCTTCCATTTTTTTACGCAATTTCATACAAGAAATCATGTCTTCACTTCCCAGACGCCATACAGACTTGTAACTGACTCTAAATAAGGTATTTTTTGTATATGGTCTGGTCATTTCTGCGCCCCTCCAGAGTCTGCATCCTGTGCCTGGGCACCGAATGCGCTGCCCTAGTTACGACGTTGGATTTCTTCCATTTTTTTACGCAATTTCATACAAGAAATCATGTCTTCACTTCCCAGACGCCATACAGACTTGTAACTGACTCTAAATAAGGTATTTTTTGTATATGGTCTGGTCATTTCTGCGCCCCTCCAGAGTCTGCATCCTGTGCCTGGGCACCGAATGCGCTGCCCTAGTTACGACATTGGATTTCTTCCATTTTTTTACGCAATTTCATACAAGAAATCATGTCTTCACTTCCCAGACGCCATACAGACTTGTAACTGACTCTAAACAAGGTATTTTTTTTGTATATGGTCTGGTCATTTCTGCGCCCCTCCAGGGTCTGCATCCTGTGCCTGGGCACCGAATGCGCTGCCCTAGTTACGGCACTGGATTTCGTCCATTTTTTTTACGCAATTTCACACAAAAAATCATGTCTTCACTTGCCAAGCGCCATAAAGACTTGTGACTGACTCTAAATAAGGTATTTTTTGTAAATGGTCTGGTCATTTCTGCGCCCCTCCAGGGTCTGCATCCTGTGCCTGGGCACCGCTGGTACTGCCCTAGTTACGGCACTGGGTTTCTTCCATTTTTTACGCGATGTCACACAAGAAATCATGTCTTCACTTGCCAGGCACTTAGTTTCGTGGCAACTCTGACCGAGACCGTAAAAGTTTATTTTACTTTAACAGAGTTTGTTAAAGGGTTGCCACGACGCTACGAAACTGGCGGCTGAAGATGTGATTTTTAATATTAAGCTGGGGAAAATTTAAATGATATCCAGTTTCTACTTCTGGATTCTTAAAACGTGCTTTTCTTAACCCAGCATGGACCATAGATAACTCTCATACTTTAGTATGATAGGAGCATGATCAGGAAATCATTCAGCTTTTATAAATTAATGCCAGCCAGTCCTTTCAGGCTATCACGGGCTCTTGATCTATATGGCATTTGAGTTATAAATTAACACCATAATAAATAAATTATAATAGCCGCCTAAGTAAAACCTAATAATAGGTCAAATATATATTTTTTTGGAACCAGAACCGAAAATTTATTACTATTAGATTAGACACCACGCCTTCATTTATTTAACGACTGAGATGAGAAGTCGTTAATAATCTCGTATACAGAGGTACTTACTCGTAATAATGTGCCTAAAAGCCACTTTTATGATGGGGAGAATAAATATCCTCCAATCTCATTATCAGTTAATAAAATTTTATCCGAATACGCCAGAAAGAGTTTGTTTTTTACCCGACTGCGTCAGAAGGAGGGTTATGTTTTTCGAGCGTATGTATGTATGTATGTATGTATGTATGTATGTATGTATGTATGTCCATTTCTTCGACACGCGCTACAGCCTAAACGGCTGAACGGATTTTGACATGTGAGGTGTCGTTGATTTTGGAAAAATTGTGGAAGTGACATAGGCTTTATGAATTTTCAAAATGGCGGCTGTAAATGGGGGAAAAAGGGGGGATGTGTGTATTTTTTTCTTTTATCTTAGCAATATGGGTATCAAATCAAAGGTCGTAAAAAGACCATTTCAAAAATATAAATATCATATCATGTTTATACTACGGTTTTAACAAAAAATGTCAAAAAGTATACCAAGTGTACCGTCTCATTTCTATACCACAAATTAAAACTAAAATGTCTCAAATAAAATTATTATTATAAAAACAAGAAAACCCATATTAATATACCCATATTAATAAACCCATATTAATAAACCCATTTATACAGATATAGTGATCCTTGTTTTTCTCTTTTCAGTTCATAACTTCTAAGCAGTCGGGTTTTCTTGTTTTTATAATAATAATTTTATTGAGTGTATGACAAGTATGGATATATTTTTTTGATGCCTTAGCTTAAACGGCATTGATTCTTAGCTTGTACTTTGGTCGAAAGGTTTTGCTAGATACGTTTTAGTTGTAAGAACAACATTCCACGGTGCCAAGCTACATACATAGTGCTGTATTAATTTAAACTAATCACAAAAAAATACATTTTTTTTTAACGACTACAAGTTGGCCCTTGACTGCTATCACACCTGATGTTAAGTGATGATGCAATCTAAGATGGAAGCGGGCTAACTTGTTAGGAGTGGGACGAAAATCCACACCCCTTTCGATTTCTACACGACATCGTACCGGAACGCTGAATCGCTTGGCGATACGTCTTTTTTGGTAGGGTGGTAACTAGCCACGGCGAAAGCCTCCCATCAGCCAGACCAAAACAAATAAAAAAAAACTCAATCTGCCCCGCCGGGAATTGAACCCAGGACCTCCGTCTTATAATTCCACCGCGCATACCACTGCGCCACGGAGGTCGTCAAACATGTAATGGAACATATAATCAAACATGTAATCGAACTTAGAACCTCCTCCTTGGAAGACGAATAACTGCCGCTGATAACTCAAATTGCGAACTAAGTAGCATCTCTATTAAAAAGAATGCTTTCTTATTATGATTCTGATTACCAAATAAGTAAGTACGTCTCTAATTATCGATACTCAGCGATTCGCACAAATAGGTATTCGATATGAGAGATCTGATGACGCGATTCCCGCTCGGGTAGGTATTTGTATCATCAAATTACTGATTGAAGCCATATGCGGGCACATTTAAATTGATCGCAACACGAGCTTCATCAATGTTTGTTTATGACGTGTCTGGTCTAATATACATTACGCTTTGCTATATAGTACATATTATACCTATACTAAAGCCAAACTCGACGTGGAATGCTTATCAACAAACAAATTAAAAATGAAGGTAGAAATAACTAGTCATTTTACTCCTAATTTTTTTAATTAACTTGTTAATAACGATTTCATGACAATAAATTAGATTAGTAAGCTTAAAACTAATTAATATATTCAATATCTTTAAATAAGGATTTACAAAAATAAACGAAACAATTTTAAATTTATTAGACATATTTTATGTCTTGTGTGTATGTTGCATTTTCTGCCTTCATTTTAAATTTATTTGTTGATATGCTTTCCACATAGATTTTGGCTTTAGTATAAACTCGTAGACTCCCGCAACAACATCCGCTTCAACCCAGAAATCGAACCCAGAACCTCGTGATCTGAAGCCACATAGGCCTGCGAGAAAGTTCCACAGTAAATACAAAATCATAAAAAACGAAGCCACTAGGAAAAACTTCTAAAAATACATTTACGTCCGTTCGCCCCAAATTGATACGAATTTCCACATAAATATTATGACTAATGAAAGTTTCCCCCGCGGGGCACGCGAGCCCTTTGCACCCGTCCCTCTCGCACTCGTGCTTTCATAAGGAGATGAGAAAGAAAACTATAGTGTGGCGTTTTTAGGGCGCGTCATTAAGTTAAAACAAATGTGTTGCATTTACCAAGTATATTGTCTAGACATTTTTACAAATTACAACTAAATTCTATATTTAAATCTATTGAGCAGTAATTTTTTTCTCTTGGTCAAAAAGTCTGTCTTTACGGAAACCAAAGGCAGGGGTGAAATATATATAGCATATTAGGCTAAAGATATTTTTAATCGTAATCTTTAATTTCTTCCATAGCTGCAGAACGCATTCTACTTGAAAGATTGCCTCTTTTAGTTCAAAAGTTCCAAGTTCCCAAAAAGTATTTTTTGCACCGGTAACTAATAAATTAAAGCACTATTCGTGTTATATTCATGGAATACTTGTACTAATGAATGAAAAAAATACCTTTTTTAAGCCTTGATTTTATGTTTCCTACCTTAAATTCAAATTCAAATTCAAAATCGTTTATTTCAAGTAGGCTTATTACAAGCACTTTTGAAACGTCAAATTGGACTATTTGTAGTGATGAGAAGAGCCGGCAAGAAACTCAACAGTTGCTCTTTTTATAATATTATCAATTTTACAATATTAAGTGTGTTTTTACATAAAGTTATTTGTTTTACTTCCTGTGTGAAGTTGAAAGCCGATCCAATTGCCTTTGAACATCTTCTAAAATTATCACCATATTAAAAAATCTAATACATATTGATAATTCAAAGTGCTTTTAAATATTTCACTGAATAAAGATATTTTAACTTTTGTACTTTGACTTTTATTATTTTCATTTTCTCGCTATCGAAGTGAAAATTAGAATGAAAATCGGTTAAAATTTTTTTTAGTTAGTTGTTTAATCTACTTTTTATTTCTTTTAAAACAAATAAATAGTAGCTCGATCAATCTCCACCCGTCTAGTTATTCGTTAAATCGGTTTTACGTTTGATACGGTCGACCACGTACGATATTTTGACGACCTCCGTGGCGCAGTGGTATGCGCGGTGGATTATTTATAAGGCGGAGGTCCTGGGTTCGATTCCCGGCGGGGCAGATTGAGATTTTTCTTAATTTGTCTTGGTCTGGCTGGTGGGAGGCTTTCGCCGTGGCTAGTTACCACCCTACCGACAAAGACGTACCGCCAAGCGATTTAGCGTCCCGGTACGATGTCGTGTAGAAGCCGACTGGGGTGTGGATTTTCATCCTACTCCTAACAAGTAACATCAGGTGTGATAGCAGTCAAGGGCTAACTTGTAGGCATTAAAAAAATAAATATTGGAAACTTAACCCCCGGCGGTAGGTACTAAATCTTTGCTGATAAAGTGGTGACTAACATCAGACACATACATGTTAATATAAATTATCTTGATTATGAAATTTATTATTTGGGCCCACATAATCTGGTATAATCCATGGTGACGGATATTCAGTGTTTGTTTTATTGTTTAGCATAATTGTTCATTAGCACGCCACGTGTAAATAATACGATTACCATATTATGGTATTAACATTCGAAAAACACATTAAAGGTGGCTGTCATGGGACTTGATAATAAAAGCCTAACGAAAGAGAACATAATGCAAAATTCTTTAATGAATAAAGAGAACATAATAATTAAGATATAGAGTTAGAATATCAATAATGACACTAAATTTAATTTTCATTCATTAAGTAAGCATAGATACCGTAACAAATAAGCGTCACGTCGTGTGCCATCACGGCATTCGAATCGATTTTACTGCTAAGATGCGTATATATTTTTTTATCATAGTAATTTTAACCATATTTTTATACATGTATAAAAAGTCACTTAATAAATATTTAATAGTTAAAACAAATAAAATTTAAAATAAAACGAGGTATTTACAGAAAGAATAAACCATCTAATTGTTCCCCCCCTAAAGGCAAGGTGCCTAACTGGCGCTATTTGGCCCTCTGAATAGCAATATTGACTCCTGTATAAAATTGTACAACAAATTATTCAAAATAATCAAATCATTCAAGAGTTATAACCCAACTACGGCAATCTTTGTACACATGTTATTAAAGGCAACAGTTTGTGACTGACTAATCTATCAACACAGCACAAACCATTGAACGGATTGCCCTGTTGTACACATACGAACTATTAGAGTTTGGCTACTGAAAGCAGAGACTGAAATCGCCCGTCAAACATAAAAAAACGCGCCTTTCGCATAAAAAAACGTGTGCTCACATAAACTACCTATACAAAAAATAATTACAAGTATCAAATTGATGACTCACGGTTCCGAATCTTGGTCGCTGACTGCGGGCTTCATAAGAAGGCTCAGAGTCACTCAGCGGGCGATGGAAAGAGCAATGCTCGGAGTATCTCTCTGCGTGATCGAATCAGAAATGAGGAGATCCGCAGAAGAACCAAAGTAACCGACGTAGCTCAGCGAGTCGCAGAACTGAAGTGGCAATGGGCGGGGCACGTAGTTCGAACAGCTGATGGACGTTGGGGGCCCAAGGTGGTAGATTGGCGACCTCGCACCGGAAAGCGCAGCGTTGGTCGACCCCCAACCAGGTGGACTGACGACATCAAACGTGTCGCAGGGAGCCGTTGGCAACAGGCGGCTCGGGATCGTTGTGTTTGGAAGTCCCTAAAAAAGGCCTATGTCCAACAGTGGACGTCTACAGGCTGGTAATGATGATAATGATGATGATCAAACTGATTCTATAATTGCACTACAATTTTGTGAATGTTATCCAAATTTTTAATTTTAGGAGTGCGGTAAGAAAGGATTGTCCAAAACTAAAGAGGGTGAGTTTTGGACCAAGGGTCTCTACTTTTGAAACAAGGGTTTCTAATATATACGAAAGGTGCCAGTTTATATATAAAGATAAAACCAAGCTGATTTTCATTCAAGAATACTTAGTCGAAATAATACATGGTACAAGATTGTGCACTGAATCTGGCGTCCATCCAAGAGATATTTCCCAGATATTTTGTGGAATAACATTCAGTCGGAGATCTTTGCATTGTACAAATCATTTTCCGGGTGCAAAGTTCGTCTTTTTACTTTTGTTTTGGTATGGTGAAAGGAAAGTTAAACAACTAAATAAACACGGGTAACCCGATTATTTTTATACTAATTGACGGAATAAGGTATAATTTATTAATTACTAACAGACACCCGTGACTTTGCCTGCAAGAATAATAATCTATAATATTCCAAGAACACCTAATAAAAATATTATATGTGACCCTTACTTTAAAGAAAGATTGTATATAGTAAGCTGTTCTTAAAAGATAGTAAATCGTCATTCCAGACTTTTTTGTAGTTTTAAAAAAACCGTAATAAAGAGAATCTCAAATCATAAGCAATGCTTTTAAGAACACTACGATACTGTTTGGCAGCAGATATGAATATTGAAGTAATACGGCTATGGACGAGCTCTATTACAAGAGCTCTACTATAAAACATGTACTAATACGCTATATAAAAAACTTCGGATGTAAATATGGATTGATAAAGTCTTGTTTAGCGATATTATTATTCTAAGGTGACAATGGTCAAGCAATATTATTATTTTGCGGTCGGAAAAGTTACTGGTGTTTTAAGACACATGAGGCTTACCACCTGTACCAGTTAGTCACGTGCCCGCGTCAAAGTGAATGATTTTCGATCCTTTGACGCTCGAACTGGAGCGCAGGCGGCTCCGCTGGGTTTTAGTGGGTATTCTGGTTCAGCCAGCGAGTCCCACATACCCGAACGGAGACTGCGCAGCAGCTCAGCCTGCGCAGTGTCCGACCGGAATGCGTAAATGCATTTCCCAGCGAAAAAAAAAAGGTAGTCACGTGCAGTAGGCACATTATAGGAAGTGCTTCTAGAAAGTCGAGTATTTCCCTGTTATGAAAAGATGGACAGTATTATTGTTATTCCGAATGCTACTAAACTCCTACTAAAAAATTTATAATTTATGCCTAAAAAATGAACCTCTATTCTCTTTGTCGCGTGAACGGCTGGACCGATTTCACTAATTCATTTTTGTTGTTTGTTATAAACAGGTAAAGAATCTTATAAAACAAAAATTGAAAAAATTAAAAAGTTGCACGAAAAATAAAAAATTAAAATAGCTCATCACAGCTCATTTGCGTTTTATATTCCGATATTCCTACAGGAAAGACATCTGCGCATGTGAAACCGCCGGGCATAGCTAGTCCTAAAATAACACAGCCTATTTGTTAACTATACTAAAGCCAAACTCGATTGAGAATGCTTGTTAACAAACAAATTAATAAAGAAGGTAGAAATCACTAGTCATTTTACCCCAATTTTTGTAATTAACTAGTTAATGACAATAAATTAGATTAGTAAGCTTAAAACTAATTAATATAGTCAATATCTTTTAAATAAGATTTTATAAACAAAACGAAACATAATTTTAAATTTATTAAGCATAAAATGTGTTGCATTTTTTACCTTCATTTTAAATTTGTTTGTTGACAAGCATACTCAATCGAGTTTGACTTTAGTATAGTAATAAAGTATCCCAAAAAAACCTGGTGAAACATTAGGAAATTCGTGAAAATCGTTTCATAATATGCAACGCGCTGCGTTTCGTAACGTATTATCATCTTTCCAAAATCGGAAACCAAATGTTAGCACAACAATTACTTAATATACAAGTTACCTACAAGATAAACGTGATAACAGTTCGTGGCTTCACAGCAAACAATGCCTGTCGTGAGGCGCTAAATGCAAAAGCCTTTTGAATTTCAATAATAATGACAAAACATGCACAGCAAAATAATATCCGCAAGGACGTTGCGTTGAAGACAGTTGCGTCGCAAAAAATAAAACAAATTAATGTATATGTTAACGGAAATGTATGAAATCTAGGAATTGTATACAAATCCTAGGAAATTAATTCAATTCCGAAGCTATTTGGGAAATGTATAAAATATTGTTTCGAAAACTATTTATTACATAAATGTACTAGGAAGTGTGTACAATTCCTAGGAATTGTATATAATTCCAATATCGTGTTAAGAAATGTATGAAAATATTTTTTTCTCTAATAAATTACGTTGTTAAAATGAGAAGAATAATTTTAAAGCAATTGTTGAGAATAATCTTAATACTTATCAAAACTTCGAAAATCAACGATCTAGTAACTCCTTATAAAGTAGTATTTCCTTATAAAGTCAAACTTTCGTTTGGTATTAATCAGTTTATTATTTAAGTAATTATAAATGTCACAATATTAAAGTAAGCCTTTATATTATTATTATGTTAAATATAAACGAATCAGTCCATATGGCTATTTTTTTTTTGCAGGATAAGCTGGAATGGCACTTAGAAGGACACAACAATTTACTCTCTGGCCTACTCTGTGTAGGGTGTAGGGCAACTGACTGTAGTACTATTTCCGTACTCGGTACATCCTTTGCGTTAAGACGTACTCATCGATATCTCAAATGTTTAACATTTCCGATTGCTTTGTAGGAAATGTATAAATTTCCTAGGAGATGTGTCTAATTATTTATTTTTATATAAAATAATTTATTTTACACACTTCCGTACGATTTTAGGTATTATATACATTTCCTAGGATTTGTATACAATGACGGATTACATACATTGTGGCTCGAAATGGGCACGTAAAATTCTAATGCATCCTTGATTCTTGTTTCAGCTAATTTTTTTAAGCATTTCCAATATTTTATCTTCCTTTAAAAGACAACACACGTCCTGGTTTAAAGATCTCCGCGAGTGATCCGGGATGAGCCGGGATTCTGCATCTACTCGTATAGCCCAAATGATCGCTAAACTCCGTAGAAGAGATGTCACATTAAGTACGAAGTAGCAAAGCACTTTGTAGATTCTAGGTAACGTCCTTAAAGTAAAAACCTTAGAAAGCACCGACTTCATAGATATGTTTAAGTAAATTAAAGGAACTAATCTTCGCAGTTATTTTTGTACTACTTGCGTGTGCGTTTTCAAGTCTGTTAAAATTACTACTGTTAATGTAATGTTAAACTACTCTGTAAAAAGTTATGCGTGCTATACATAAAAAATATACGCGTCGTAGTGAGAAGCTCTTCCGTTTTTTTCGTCGGTTAGAAAATGGATGGAGGCAGTTGCAAAGTAACACCGTTTCGAAAACAGTGCGTAGTTTTAAATAAACTACTAGTGGAAATATTTTTATATACCGAGCATTTTGACATCCATTAAGTTTTATAAAAATGCCGGTAACTTTCATAGAAAGTAGAAACAATTACTCACAGTAATTTATTATCACTGGCGAGCTGTACGACACAAACAAAACAATAATCTATGAAATACTAGTTACGTATAGTTTGTTAGAGCGTAAATAGCGTAGATTTCAAGAACATTATGGCTAAACCGAACGGGAAAACATTTGTAAACATTAAAACACGTACTTTAGTTCGTTTACGACTTTATAAATTATTTTGAACGTGATAATTATTATAACGAATTACAATTTACAAATTACGTCAAAGTGGTCTATTAAATCCTAGTTTATTTAACCTATTAAAATAAATTAAATTTAAAATAACATTCGTAGTAACGAAGATGTTATATATGTTATTGTCAAGTGATGAGTGCCATTATAACACGAGTGAGTTTTATGCTAAAGCGAAGCAGAATGGTAGTGATACAATAGACATCACGAGTATTTTGGCTTTCCTCATTACGGCCTCTAAAGGGCCGTAAAGTTTTTTACTATTAAAATAAATTAAATTTAAAATAACATTCGTTGTAACGAAGATGTTTATATATGTTATTGTCAAGTGATGAGTGCCATTATAACACGAGTGACTTTTATGCTAAAGCGAAGCAGAATGGTAGTGATACAATAGACATCACGAGTATTTTGGCTTTTCTCATTACGGCCTTCTAAAGGGCCTGGTCCCCTCCATGTAAGATTGTGAGAGGGGATATGGAGCGAGGACCCACGCTGCTCCAATGGCTTAGGGTGATAATGTTAAATGCATTAACGATCACTATCATATTAAAATACTTAAAATTTAACTATTAAAAAATTTAAAAAAATGTTAACACCGTTTACCCGTTTGGTAATATTCATTACCTGAAGCTTTCTGTTATGTTTACAGGTTTTTGAGTAGATGTCGAAATGGGAGTAGAAAAAAATTATGTTCCATTAAATAACTTTTTTAACAAATCGCCAATTGACAAAACAAGTAGAGGGACCCACTAAAGTTTAGTAATTACCTATCTACTGTCAAAAAATATATATTATACTTCCTAGGAACTTTTATTTTATTTATTTATTATTCTTTTTTAAAATATATAATGCAAGAACACAACAAAATGTATGTCTGTGTATCCTATCTCCTTAAGATAAAACAAAGTCATCGTGGACTTTTAGGTAGACTAATTAGGAACAATCCTTCCATTCATTGTTTGATTATATCTAAAATGGTTTAAGGAGCGTTTTCCATGAAAGTGCTAAGACGGCCGTCACTTTTCAACAACGTTATTTTTCAGCCAATACCTATACAAAAAAACTTAAAAAATTATAATTAAACCCTCCTCAAACTCACTCACTCACTCACTCACTCACTCTACATGAATACCGCAAGATAATAATCCGTTTATTAATCTTCAAGTTTTCTTTTTTTATTGACTACAAGTTGGCCCTTGACTGCTATCACACCTGATGTTAAGTGATGATGCAGTCTAAGATGGAAGCGGACTAACTTGTTTGGAGTGGGACGAAATCCACACCCCTTTCGGTTTCTACACGACATCGTACCGGAACGCTAAATCGCTTGGCGATACGTCTTTGTCGGTAGGGTGGTAATTAGCCACGGCGAAAGCCTCCCACCAGCCAGACCAAGACAAATTAAGAAAAATCTCAATCTGCCCCGCCGGGAATCGAACCCAGGACCTCCGCCTCATAAATCCACAGCGCATACCACTGCGCTACGGAGGTCGTCAAAAGTTTATAGCAAACAGACAAACAGACGCGAGTCGCGACTAAGGACCTACTTTTATAATGTGTAGTTATTAAATCTGAAGGTTTTTATTCAATACAAAGTTAGCCGTTCACCCTTGACTGCAATCACATCTGGTGGCAAGTGATGGTGCAATCAAAGATGGAAACGGGCTAACTTATTAGGAGTAGGACGAAAATCCAGACTCATTTCGGTATCTGCACGACAACGCTTGATCGCTTGGCGGTATGACGACCTCCATAGCACAGTGGTATGCGCAGTGGATTTATAAGACGGAGGTCCTAGGTTCGATTCCCGGTGGGGCAGATTAAGATTTTTCTTAATTTGTCTTGGTCTGGCTGGTGGGAGGCTTTCGCCGTGGCTAGTTACCACCCTACCGACAAAGACGTACCGCCAAGCGATGTAGCGTTCGGTACGATGTCGTGTAGATAGCGATAGGAGTGTGGATTTCATCCTACTGCTAACAAGTTAGCCCGCTTCCATCTTAGATTGCATCATCACTTAACATCAGGTGTGATAGCAGTCAAGGGCCCAACTTGTAGTCTATAAAAAAAGTCTTATCTGGCAGCATGGTAACTATCTACGGCCAAAGCTTCCCAACAGCCAAACCAGGACCAAAAAAATCTCAATCCCTCAATCCAAATCCCTGCCGGGAATCGAACTCAGGATCTCCGTCATATAAATCCACCACGCATACCACTGCGCTACGTACGTCAAAACGAACGAACGGAAGTTTTCATATAAAAGGCAGATTGTATCGCAACCTTATTATGAAAATTTTGCATATAAACGATAACAATATGTTATTAATGTGCTGTAAACAGCAATCTTACAAATACTACAGTAACAGTAAACAAACACCAATTACATTCGATTGAGTCACGTTTATTATTAAAGTCATTAAGTGAATAAGTAAAAAGTATAAAACAAATGATAATATACTTACAGTTTAACAAATTTTCAACATTCGTTTATTCATCAATATTAAAACAAAGAGGAATCGCTGTAATCTTGAGTATAGTAATGCAGAAGTACGTATCTACTTCTAGTTGATTCATAAAGTCTTTTAGCATCAATAAATAAATCTCATTTTAAACGTTCGATTTGAAATCTCTCAATTCTATGTATTTGTATTCAGTTCATTTCTGTTCCAAAATGTTCAAATAAAATTACCGTTCAATTCAATCTCAGATAAAATCCAATCAACATTTTTCATTTCAAAAATAGAAACGAATTTGTAATTGGAACACAATCATATGTTTTCTGTTTACATGAACGCCTGAATCCCATTTCCATTGGCGCGTTAAAATAAACATACAACGCTTTCCGCGCGTTGTAAATGAAAACACACGCCGGTAGAGAGAGACGGGTTATAAATTTGAAACTATTATAATGTACACAAATATCTGCTGTCCTTTTTATAACTTGCAGTTGTTAAACACAGGGCGCACTGTCCATGTTATGTTTGGCATTCGAATCTGATTCTATTTTGATACCATTCCGCGAATTCGAAATTTAAAATTATTATTTTTTTTACATAGAGTATAAGTCTATATCCATACTGTGAAGTATGTGGAAATATAAAAGGTCCATTTCACACGCGAATAATATTAGCAGGGCACCGATCCAAAATTCGGCGTTGGAAATTTGTGAGACCGTCCGGTACACGCCCGCCCTCTGCGGCAGTGAACACCAAACTGAGTTCGAATCCAACATCTTGGCTCCGATGACGATATTACCAACGTCACACGATCTTGGCAAACTGATCAAACAAGTTGATGACTTTTTGATTGATTTCGCTATGGTATCACTCCACTTCTTAATTAATAGACTTTGATTAGCGTAAGTGGTTATATTACGAGATTTTTTTGTTATTTAGAAGCAAACAGTTTCTGAACTTTAGAATGGTTGTACTATTACGAGTTTTTATTTAAAAACAACAAACAGTTTCTTTAGTATTTGTATTATTAACAGTCTCTTAAGTATTCTAATTTTAAAAAATGTTTTGTGTTGTTATAAATGCTAATTTATATATAAACTTAGATTTACGGTTTCATCAACATGCTTTACACAATAATTGTAAAAGTTTTTGCAAAAATATAACTTCCTTAGTTTATTTAAACAGTTCCAACACAACACTAATTATCATAATAAAACAAAAATTAAAAAGTTTATAAAACTGTTTAAGAGCGCGCCAACTTGCTCACTTTAAAGAAATCCTATAGACAATAATATTTTTTTTTTAATTTTGTTCACCCGAAGCACTTAAAAATCGATTTGCAACTGATAAGAAGCGACAATACGTGGTCTAAAATTAAAAATGGCACTCAAGGCCTGTTACGTTTTCAAGTTCCGGCATTTGTGTCAATCTTGCATTGTATTGTTTCAAATCGATTAATTTATTCAATCACCTTATAATATGTTTCGATGGAATGAAATAGAATATTATAATATTTAATTCAAGGTTCGATCAAGGGTGAACAGTATACAAATAAACAAGGTCAAAATTTAAGAATCTTCATAAATTAATTGGTACCTGTCTTTTAATTAAGCTATAACATATTATGACTATTTTTAATCTTTCATTTATTTATTTACAATTATTTTTTAAAATTTTAACAATGCTTATAAAAATTATAAAAAAAAACTATTAAAAATTTATAAAAAAATCCAGTCCTCCTCTGCGGGGCCCCGGGGTCCAAGCAACCGGTGGTCAGGGCTCTAGAGTGTGAAACCTCCTCACAATACGCGCCGTTTCAAGAATTACCGCCTTTTGTATCCAACCCTTGATCCAACAACTAAGCGAAAGCTTTTTAAGATGTTGGACAAAGCTCTTCGCTATAAGGCCGTTGACTGAAACGACTATAGGAATAATCATCGTTGAATCAACATGGCGGTAATCTCATGAGCAAGGTCTAAGTATTTTGTTACTTTTTCTTTTTCAGCTTTTACCAGTTTATCGTTATGTCTATTGTTTTTATATTAATAAGTTGACAAGATGATTTTGTTAGAGATGACTAATAAATAAATTATAAGAGATGAATATCTTAGCATTGAAAGTATTGCTAGTGCGAGTGCCGGGTCCATCGTGTGGCAGAGAAAAAAACCGATAAGAGTCCGAGCATGTAGGCTTAAGGGTACGCTTTGTGACTGGACAAAGCGGGTGCATCCCAGTAGTATCTACCCCCTAATTTTAGTTCTATAGAACTGTTGATACACCATATTAGTGCTTAGTTCTATATAGAACTAATGGGACAAAATTAAAGAAATGTCAATACCAACATCTTGTTTGTACGTTACATATAAAATATCTATAGTTTTTATAAATATAATATGGAATCTCTTTTGATTGCAATAATAAATGTCCACTTAAATTTGAGAGTATATATAAACATACTATATCGAATACAACTTTGCTTAAATTGCACAAAACGTCTTTAAAATGGAATTGAGGTTTTTAATATAATTTTTTTCTAAACTGAATAGTTTTCGCGAAAGATACTTCCAAAGTGGTAAAATGTCCCCCCCCCCCCTGTAACTTCTAAAATAAGAGAATATTTTTTTAGACACAACTACTACTTGGTTTTAACAACTTAGCTTTTGTCGCAAGGGACATTTTTTTGTTAAAAACAAAATGAAATATCAATTGAAATAATATAAAGTTTATAAATTATATGCTATAAGTAAAGACAAGTGTAAAAACTATACTACAGTTCTATATAGAACTATTGGGATATAATTTGACAGCCCAGAAAGTATCCCAACAGTTCTATAGAACTACGGTATGGGGTACTACTGGGGTGCACCCGACAAAGCTCGCCTTCTCCGCGTGAATTAAACACACACCTATATTACACATGTCTGATTTATTTATTCTGCTGTTTTCCGCGAAAATTCGACAAATCCAAGTGGCATAGTCTCTCAGATCCGATAGAATAATCCCTACGTACGTTTTGCTCTGAATCCAAAGAATTCTCAGATGTTGACTCTACGTTATGCATGAACGAAGGATTCAGTTAACATTCCTGGTGCAGTAGAGAATATCTTTCTTTATAACTGAGAAGTTTATATTTCTAGATCAGTTTCATAATTATGTCGCGGGTCTGGTCTGATAGCTTCGGGCCTGGCTCGTTACCACTCTACCGGTAGAGACAAACCTCTAAGCGAGCCTCGTGTTTTCTGCTACCAAGCATTGCTGTAGTTCTTTCAGAAGGAAAGGCCTCAGATTGATCACCAGCCTGAGGCTCCAAAGTTTTTCTTCAAAAAGCGATACATTTGTAGGACGTGTACTCTTTTTTTATCGCTATAAAACCGGGTCGAATATACAAACAAGCATGCGGGTCACTTGATGTTGAGTGATTACCGCCGCCCATGTGCATTTGCAACACCAGAGGTACTGCTAATGCGTTGCCGGCCTTTGAGGAATTTATTCGCCCCTTAAATACCCCCATGTTGTAATTGGCAGGAAATACCGCAGCAGGAAATTGATTCCAGAATCTGCATGTGCGCGGCAGAAAAGATCTAGAAAATCTAGAGGTTGTAGATATCTGAGCTGAGCTGAGAGAAGACAGAGGCTGGTATAAGTTCGAAAAGCACCTCAGAGCACTCGCCATTATAAAGACGATAGAACACACATAGAGAGCTAACGTCCCTACGGTGTTTTAAGGTCTCCAACTTGCTGGTGAGTTTGGAATTGTCAACAAAGCGAACTGCCCGCCTTTGAATGCGATCAAGTGGAAGAAGTTGGTATTGTGGTGCTCCAGCCCATTGATTTTCCACTTACCATCAAACAGGTCTATTAGCAACATGCTCCATTAAGTATCTCCTCTCCTAGTAGGAAGGACACCTGGCCGTTTAAAGATCCGTAAAATAGGCTGATAATTGTGATCAAATAGTAAGTAGCAACGTGTGGGAATTGAACCTAGGACATCATAGAAAGCAACCCTTCCTTAAACTGCTGAGGCTCTGGATTGATAACAAGGTGCGGTTCTATTAATCTATAAAACAAGCCATCCATTATTATATTCCCTAATCCGTTTTTGTCACGATAACGTTAGGCAGAGATAGCTTATGCAAATGTTTTTGTATATTTTACACTTGGCTCAGGTGAATGTTTAATTAGAATGCCATTTTGTTTATTAGAGGGGGTGTGTCTTAGTGACGATGAACTTCTTTTATATGACAATCGCGTGATGAACTACATGCTACTCGTGATAAAATTACTTGATTTACGTACATTGAATAATAGCAGGTATTTCTTTGCGGAAGTTCACTCAGAATATTAAGTAAATATATAATTATTAATTTTGCTATTTTCCGCATTATATTATATTGGATACTTATTAGACAAAATACTTATAGAACGTTTACGCATGACAACTACTTTACTACGGGACTTCCTTTCCATGAGAAAACTATTGTTATCGTCCGACAAAATCAACGTACGTTTAAATCCGAATATCTTTTATATTAACGTTTATGACCTTAAAGAATCCTTCTGTTTACATGTGCTTACCGTGGTCACGAAAGCTGTGCTTGACAAAAAACATTTTTGCAACTGTAGAGAGAGATCAAGTAAAGCCACCCCAAACGCATTGTTACGTTGTTAAGGACCCAAACAAATATCGCTATCAGCTTATATAAGCAAAGATAAACTTACCTCATTGGCAGTGCTGGCTCGAAACAAGTAACAGTGCAGTAGACTCTCCTTCTCGTTCAGCAGTATGTAGAACAGCTCGTTCGGTCTACCCGGCACTTGGCTGGCCCTGGACACGATTTTTAATTCTATATAGATGATGATGACAAAAAATTGGTTGTCTGTACTGACGATAGTTGAACGTGACAACGTCTGAAGAAAATACTGATGGAATGGTAGCATTTAATTGGTTATTAAAATTTTTAATTTAAGTATATTTTTATAAATATTAATTTAAATTAATAAAATAATTGATTTTAATTTTAAAAATTTATAATAAATATATTAATTTTTAATTTAAAATTAATATATCTAATAATTATATGTAATAGACGGATGTCGAACGCTGCCGAACGCAAAGGCGGATTGTGCTTCTTTGTCACTCGTTCCGCGCTCTCGCTTGCACTTCAAGCCTTACATGGAACGCCTGAAAGCGAGGTAACGCCGCATGAGTCATGTTTTTTGTGCCTGCAGCCGGCTCTATCGAATTATAAGACGTAGTCACGTCAAAAACTACTATACTATTTGTAGGTGATGGTTAATGGAAGCTCCAAAAGATGCTTCGATCACGACGTCCTGAGTTTCAATAATTCTGAGATCTTATAAGAATTTTTCAGTGAACTAAAAGCTTTAAAATTTGCATTAGGAATTCAATGTTTTTACAGTAGAGACTAAAAGCTAACTATTTTATCATTTTAGAACTCTTAGACCCCTGGAGAAAGATGAAGCAACGCCTGTAGTTTGTTGAGAGAAATCTTTACGTAACTTGAAGTTTTTCTCACGAATGCATGGCGAAATGGTTTTATAAGAAAAAGTGTAGAATTTATTATAATAAACTGAAAACCAAATATATTATTACATTATTTAATTTTTTTTTATCGACTACAAGTTGGCTCTTGAATGCTATCACACCTGATGTTAAGTGATGATGCAGTCTAAGACGGATGCGGGCTAACTTGTTAGGAGTGGGACGAAAATCCACACCCCTTTTGGTTTCTACACGACATCGTACTGGAACGCTAAATCGCTTGGCGATACGTCTTTGTCGGTAGGGTGGTAACTAGCCACAGCGAAAGCCTCCCACCAGCCAGATCAAGACAAATTAAGAAAAATCTCAATCAGCCCCGCCAGGAATCGAACCCAGGACCTCCGTGTTATAAATCCACCGCGCATACCACTGCGCCACGGAGGTCGTCACAAATGTATAATTATAATATTCATGTTCCCGTGTTTAAGCCCCGAACCAGACAAAGAATAGGCAAAAGAAAATTGAGAGGTGTCAAGGGACACCCGGATGGAACGAAGTTCCTTTCGATTAATTAGTGAAGGAATTGTAATAAAATTTTATTTGTTGTTGTACACCGAAACACCAGAGGGCGCCACGAGAGCGCGAGACAGCATACAGCGCGGGCGCCCCCGCCGCTCACGCGCACACACATCAAAGGCGGCGGCAAGATCCTTTGATCAAAAAGTGTCGTGACACCTTTCGTACGAATTTTTTCCGTCTACCCCCCTTTCACAACGCGCGATAAGGAACTTCGTTCCAAAAACCAGCAGGCCAAAGCAGCTATGGGAAGATGACATCGTACAAGTGTTTTTTTTATGGTAGATAGGCCTGCGCTTGAATCACGCCTGGTGGAAAGCATGGATGAGGTCTCAGTTAGAGTAACGATTACCTAGAAGATGCCTATTCACTCTTGCCTTGAAGATGTTCATATTGTAGGTGGTATCACAGTGATGCCGGAAGAGCATTCCACACTTTTGCCGTGCGTATTAGGGACATGGATGCAAAACGTTACGTTACGAGTTGCTTGGATGTCAACCACGTAAGGGTGCCAGTGTTCACGGCGTCTAGCGGTAAAAAGGAGAGGGAGAAACAAGATCATGCAGTTCCTTTGCACACTCCCCACAGTATATCCGGTAAAAAATCGATAAACAAGCAACATTGCAATAGTGTTGCAAAGTTTGCAATTTATTTTAGGTTATGGTGGGTAAAGACTGGCTCAATCTAGATTCTAGGTGAAGACAGAAAAATGAAAAAATTTTGGGGGAGACCTATACTATACCCAATATGGTGTCCATGTCCAATACTTAGGGAAAGTTAAAACTAATTTAACGTATTACCTCATCTAAATTTAACTAACTTTTGTAAACGTACTAACAACACTTGTAAAAATTGCATATTGGAAATAAAAAGGCTTTATTTAAATTGGTAATTTCACACCTCCGTCCAAGGCAGAGCTTGTTCAACCAGTCGTTATCATACCATCTGGTACATGAAATATAGGTTACAGTTCAAACTATATCCAAGAGCTCAATATACAGTGCCTCGACCTAGATTTTAGACCTAGATTGAAACTACTTAGAGAAACTATGTTGACGTAAAACATTATGCATACCTCTTGGTGCTAAGTCGGTTTGCATACAAATAATTGTTTTCAGAGTTGAATAAATAATAAGCCACGTTGGTGTAGTGGTAAGCTCATGTAACTATACAGCATAAGGTCCTGGGTTCGCGTCCAAGGTCGGGATATAAAATAATACTTTCTTTCAGTAATTGTCTGTGACAGCTCAAGATTGGATATTGGTTGTGGTCACTGACATTTTAACATTTACAAGTATGTTGATTGATACAATGTTACACCAAACCCGCCAACCCGCATAGGAGAAACATAGTGAGTAAGCTCTAAATGTTCTCTTCTTCAAGGAGATGATGATTTTTTTTTATCGACTACAAGTTGGCCGTTGACTGCTATCACACCTGATGTTAAGTGATGATGCAGTCTAAGATGGGCGGACTAACTTGTTAGGAGTGGGACGAAAATCCACACCCCTTTCGGTTTCTACACGACATCGTACCGGAACGCTACATCGCTTGTCGGTACGTCTTTGTCGGTAGGGTGGTAACTAACCACGGCGAAAGCCTCCCACCAGCCAGACCAAGACAAATCAAGAAAAATCTCAATCTGCCCCGCCGGGAATTGAACCCAGGACCTCCGTCTTATAAATCCACCGCGCATATCACTGCGCCACGGAGGTCGTCAAATGATAATGATGATGATGTTTCTTTTAGTAACTAATGATGATGACAATGAAGCATCGCTTGTTAATGAATAAAAGAAAACGTATCCTTATTTTTAAAACCTCCAATAAGTTGATGTGTAACATGTTATAAATATATGTGCAAAAGCAGCCTTATCGCTTGTATATTTACCTCAAAATATCTACAGCTCGATGGACTATCACTGGCTCAAAGTTTCCGTTGTAAGCCTTCAGACAGCCATCTTCTATGGCCACGCTCAACTGTTGACAAAAACAACCAATACTGTATCTAATTGTTTTATGTTTGCCTGGTAGGTCTAATTTAGCATAAGTGGCTTCGACTAAAACATTTGTGGACTCAAATCCTGGTTTTAAGAAATTCTAAGCTCGAAGTCGGGAAGTTGGTAAACAGAACGTTAAGCTTTCAGTCCTTGTCATAATTATCAACATCAGATAGTAATTGTTAGTAAATTAAACAATATCACCCTAACGCAAATTTTATATGGAATTGGAGTAGCGCCATCTAGTTATAGTGAGAGTAAACGCTTTTTTTTCAATATAATTTGACGTTACGAGTGAGTAACGTCAAATTATTTTTGCCCTACTGTTCTATAAGCTTACGAACTAAGTATACCAGGAAAAAAACAGTTGTTGCTTAATATTTGTTTATTACTTAAACAAATATAATAATATCAAAAATTAGGTACATTACAAGGGTGATATATAAGCCAACTTGACTTGATCAAACATTTGAAGTAATCGTTGAGACATACTTAATATTGTTTATTTTTTTTTCATTGCACAACAACTAATAACTAATAACAAAGATATAGCTGTTCTGCTACAAAAACATAAAATTTTTTATTTAAAGGGTTGGTACCGTTGTACCTACACCTTTAAGTCGAAAGCAAATTCGAGAATCTGAAGATTTTAGAGGCCTTAAGTCCAATTCTCGACCAATTTATGATTATAGTCATATAGAGATAATAAGGGTACCATACCCTTAACGTCGCATGGCGAAAAATATAGCTTCAAAACGAAATCAGCACTAGAATATAAACGCCGAAACCTACCCCACCCTCTAACTTCACTTATCTTCTACTGCTTTCTTCCTCTTACCTTCTCTCTGATGCCGGTAGCCCGGATCTCCCTCAGCAACCAGGGCAGCATGGAATTGGAGAAGCGCCGGTCCATTGCCGTGAAGCCCAGGTACGTAACCGACGTTAGCCTGGTCTTCATTTTGAACTGCGCAAAAAAACATTGTGTTATAAAACCAGTGCAAGTGTAACTATGCGCCGTCGTACAGGCCTTTGCTGCTCTGCCGAGCACTCTAAACATCGGCTCCTACTCTACAAAGCCCAAGTACGTCCACATATGGAGTACTGTTCACATCTTTGGGCTGGAGCACCTCAGTATCAACTCCTTCCTCTTGATCGCATTCAAAAGCGGGCAGTTCGACTGGTCCACAATTCCGAACTTACGAACCGGTTGGAGACTTTAGAGCACCGAAGAGAAGTTAGTTCTCTATGTGTGTTCTATCGTCTCTACAATGGCGAGTGTTCCGAGGAGCTGTTTGAACTGATACCACCATCTGTCTTTTCGCAGCGGAGCTTGCGTCGTAGAGACCAATTCCATCCTCACTATCTTGATGGTTGGTCATCTACGACATCAAGATTCTCCAGAACTTTTCTTCCACGGACATGTAAATTGTGGAATCAACTTCCCGCCCGGGTTTTTCCTGGGAATTTTAATATGGGGGTATTTAAGGGGCGTATCAACTCTTTCCTCAAAGGCCGGCAACGCACTAGCAATGCCTCTGGTGTTGCAAATGTTTTTGGGCGGCGGTAATCGCTTAACATCAGGCGACCCGCATGCTCGTTTGCCCGCTTTATTTTCGATAAAAAAAAAAAAAAAATTACCTATCTCCTGCTCCGCGGCCGACTGTAATATTACATGCGATAGATAGGACTTTAGAAAATTCGCTTTAAAAGATTACTAATTTTATTTTATCTACAGGCTTATAAGCTAACCACATATTGAAATGATTTGTTCTGCTTTGCATCATTATCATCCCGATCATCAGCCGATCGAGGTCCCATGCAGAACTGTAGGGCCTTCCAAACAACGATTCTACCTCAGGCCAGTTACCTCCCTGCGACACTTAATATCGTGGGGATCGACCAAAAAGTTTCACCGTTGTCTATGGCACGGAATTGCAACTACCTCGTTGATCCAGTAGTTAGTTTATATGGCTTCGGATCATGATGTCCTTTATTCGTATCCTAAGTCGGGCTATGAATGAAATATTGCGCTTTTACGTTCCAAGTTATCAGCAGTAACAGGTGGTAGTCTATGGTAGGTATGTAGATATATTACAATTTAGTGCCTCGGAGAGCACGTCAAATTGTCAGTTCCGATCATAATCATAACATCTAAAAGTTATAGACATTGAGTCAAAAGATTCCCGCAGCCCGCCAGTCAGTATAATGGATCTAAGATACTTGTATAAAGAGAGCTTGGGACATTGCATAAGCGTTAAGATTAGATTGAGTAAAGTATGACGCACGTAACTTAGTTTCAGAACTCTCTAAAACACCTAGCTAAGGATATTAATTACAGACATTTACATTTTATAACACAGACTGAGGTTTTAAAAACTATTGCTTATTCTATAACTTCGGTTAGTTCCTGGCCCAAAACTTGTATGCCTTGTACCAATCTTCAAGTCCCCTGTGAAATTGGGTATTCGACACCAATCAAAATATTAGAATTAAATTTTTTTTTAAAACTTAATTTTATAACAAATAAAATATGATAAAACTAATTAAATTGATCAAATAAATAAAAAGTTACAAGTATTTGAATATTTCTGATTAGTATCGCCATAGTGGCTTAGCACAAATTTTCGTTTTGCGAGAAAAGGACAGAAGACCCCTACTCCTTAGATTTTTATTATTATAATTTTTATCCAAGTTTTTAATAAACTAATAAAATAAATTGAGTCAAATATCCAATTGCAACAGGTTGAACTGTACAGGTATGATGGTAACGCTGGTACTATAAAATAAATTTGTATAGTGCACAGGCGTAACAGAGCGGAGCAGTAAGTACGAGGTGCCTACAGTAAGTAGTTAACTGTGATGCTTTCTCATTTCTGCAACCTAAACATTGTCTGCTGCAATTCCGGTAATAGGTTAGTACCCTTTCAAAGACATAAAAAAATAGTATTTTTAACCGATGAAAAAAAACGGAGGAGGTTCTCAATTCGACACGTATATTTTTCTTTTTATTTTTTTTTTATGTATGACCACGCATAACTTTTTACAGTGTTGTCCGATTTTGATAATTCTTTTTTTATTAGAAAGAACATACATCCAAGGTGGTCCCATTGTCCGCTTGTTAGGATCTGCTGATGATATCCTGGGGAAATTGAAGGAACTCTTCAAATTTTGGAGGCACGCTTACAGCGACTTCGGTTTTTAACTCGATATCGGTAGCTTTTTGGCTACTAGTGCTATATAATATACTATGACAGTATAGTACGAGTATGCTACGTGGCGATAAATCACTAAGAAGTAAGAAATAAAATTTTTTAACAAAAACTAGAACCGATTCAAAACGCACTAAAAAGTAAATAAAAATTTTTAACAAAAAATAGAACCGACTCAAAACGCACTAAAAAGTAAAAAATAAATGTGACATTTAGTTGATTTAATTTACTTAAGCATATCTATGAAGTCGGTGCCAGCCAAGTTTAAGCCAAGTGTAACGAATTCATATAACATACGTAATAAATAGTCATGTTATAAGCATTAATAAAAGTAACCCACTAATAAGATAAGAAATCTTAAATATATAAATAAACCGGTTATTAAATTGTCAAAATACAGGTAAACAAGACTACCTAATAACTTAATAACATAAAAAAACGCGAATATTTACATAAAATTATTTTACGTCACGCGCTGTACAAGATGAGCCGGGAAGTCACACTGTTCCTGTCTGCTCAATAGGCAAAACCTACGAGCAATCTTGGATTCATGGGCGTAGCTACGGGGGTATGGGGTTCAAATCCCCATCGAAATGTTAAAATAACAATTATTCAGAATCATCTTAATATGAGTTTAACAAGCACTCGAACACGAAAAAAACTTTATTTAAGTTACTCTTGAAATTAAACTGTTAGGCTCGTGCTTGGATTTAAATCTCATACCTACCCTTCCCGACCTCAGATCGCCCATAATTTATTTTTCCTTTCCTTTTTATGATATTCTCCTCCTTTTGCAATGGATTTCATCTTACTGCGATTTTTTTGGTTTCAAAAATTATCAGCACTGGTCTATATAGGTATAATATTATTTGACCAACACACAAGTCCAAATAGGTAAATAGGTATAAATTAGCGGTTAATAATATGAGCCTAAGCTGGGCTCATATACTTATGAGGAAAAACTGGTGTGAGCCCACGATGGGCTCACTGGACTTAACGTATACCTTTGTTGAATATACGTTTGTATGTAATAAGTAAATCAAAAACGACTTGTCCGTTTTGGATGATCGTTGTTCAAATTCATATTTTTCTAAGAAGCAACTTTTTAGTAAATAACTAAGAGGTTCGATTGTTCTTTAAAAAATAATGTTCATCATGTTATGCCTATTTACTATTTATATATATACACCTGCATAGGTACTTATGTAAGAATCTATTTCTTTATATTTTCAAATAACAATGGGTACTTTATTATTGTCAACTTATATACATAGCAATCAATTATTTATTGCTATGCATATAATAGGTATCTAATTACCAATTTTATATAATCACTTTAACAAATATTCTACTCTGAAAAATAAATTAAATTTATAAGTCTAAAAAAATAATTGTTCTTGTTCTTAATATACAACTGCATCGTTGTAATAAACAGTAGGTAAATAAAACTAGATATACCAACCTATTAGCATTCCAAAACAGGACAAATCCAAAGTATTACGTCAAAATCAATAATACGAACAAAAACACATTGTATCCATAGTGTACGGAGTAGAAGGCTTTCGCGAACGCGACATTTTTGAAAAAATCCACCAACAAAACACTATAACATCAAGAAACCATACTAATGTAATAAAATTAATTCAACATTCAGTTTTCACAACAAAAACATAAGACTACTACAGCCTGCAGGATAATCACTACTCACATTCAGTAACTAAAAGGGATAACAGACCAAGTTCTAGGTACAGCTGTACTATGTTGTACGTCTTTTTCTGACTGGAATAGAAAACCGAGACACAAGATAGTTCATCAGCTGCTGCTGTTTATTTTATAACAGCGCCATCTAGATAGTTTTTCCAAAGACTGGGTAAAATGGTTATGCTGCGTCGTAAAACGTAAAGGCAGCATAATTTTGTGGTTTTATGACGTAGTTTTTCCATTACACGATAGATGGCGTTGTAAGGTATTAATTAAAATTGTAAAATTATAATTAAACATTACTATAGTATTAAAAATATTTAATTAAAGAAAAATAACAAAGACATAATTAGATTTCATTCTTTGAATATCAAAATATAAAGTAAAATAAAAAACGATAACCAATTATATTGCTATTTGCCGCTAGATAGCGCAGTCACTATTTGCAGTTAACTGTCGCTTTCACATTTTTTCAAAAAGTTAAGCTTAGTATATACTAAAAATCTAATTTTGTGTATCTTCTTTCATAAATAATAATTAACGTACAGACAAATGCGTATAGATTTATGTCGGCTTGCACTCCTAATCATCTAATCCACTTTAGTTTTGGATTCACACTGTAAGGTTTCTATGACATTGAACATGAAAGCTGGTAGGTTCTTAAAACCGCAATACTGATGTCGGTTCATAGAGAAACGGTCATTATCGTATTATTTTTTTTAAAGAATTTTAAATAATTATTTCTCTAACATCTGTTACATAAAAAATCAGCTTCTGTCAAATCTGAATTAATTTAACAAGTTATGTGTATGATGCAATTTCATCATACTTACAAACAAAATGCGGGTATTTGATAAATAAAATTGCGTGAAGTTTTATTGCATAGTGCGTGATCGATGTGGTTTTAGTGTGGTGGACTGTGTAGTTTTTGTATTAAATATGGTTATTTAGCAGGTATGTAATTCCTATGTCGATTTTCAGACCCTAAATTAAGATTAGAGTACTTAGGTACTTTTTGTGACAGAGCTGATCCAAGAATATACTACGCCATATTTAGTCAGTTGACAAACAGTATTGCAGTATTGCTGTATTTGGATCTGAAGGATATGGTTGCTGGGGAAGTGAAGGCACGTGAGGTTTGACATCAAAGGTTAAGACCTTAGATTGTTAAGACCTTAGGTTAACAGGCACAAAGGGTTGAGTATTTTAGCATAATCTGTTTTAGGCGATGGGTTTCCGCTAGCTCCGATTTTTACGAGTATTATTATGCTTAAATTAACAATCCTTGATAATTTATTAGCAGAGAAATGTTTATCCTCATTTGATTTTTGTAAACTTAATGATTATATGAATAGGTAGGTATTTAAATCAACACTTTTATTATGATTCTTGCTAAAACTTTTATAAACTGTGACACCACTATACGTGCCTCATTTGAAACTGCTATAATTTTCACTCAATTCTTTATAAGCCTAGCTTCTTTTACAAAATGCCTTTTCTAATTTGTTTTGAAATGTCCTTTCCAGTTTAAATTCCTGGCATTATGATCGCTTGTCCCAAATAGGTAGATATTGTTCAGTTAAAATACCCATGTTATTTTTTATTATAAAAATATATTTGTGTGAATTCCGACGATGAATAATTGCAGGCATAAAACATGGAAGTGCAAGAGTTCACAAACTCGTCGACTGCGTCCATAGTCGAGTCCAGCCTAGAAGAGAAGTACAGATGGCGCTTCCTGAGGAAGGGGGGCAGGTTCGCCAGCGGCTCCAGCTGTGAAGCCGATATATCAGCTATCGACTGCGATCGGTAAGTCAATGTCTCCCTATAAGAGGGGGAATATGGAGATTAGGACCACCAATGCGGGTTGCCGAGATGAGGTTGATAATGTTTCATTTATAAACGAACTATTAGATGTGGCATAATGTACCCTTCGAGGCACGGGTAACCCTACCAACTTTCCGACTCCGGGCTTTTAATTCACTGAAAAGGAGAATGCCAGACACTGTATAGGACTTTAACCCACTAATAAAAACATATTGTACAAGAATGTATTATGTATCATTTTATTGCTTTTTTTACTATTTAATATAAATTACATTTAAAAGCTCTAGAACTCGGAGTAATCGCCCTGAGCCATTGGTTATCGTCCATTTCCGTATTGTGGTACCGTTTAGTTGTCACACTTACATGATAGTCGCAAAGCTTCATTAAATATATTTTTAAACAAGCTTAACGACCCTGGATACTAGCTTTTAGAGCCAACTTTTGATGAAAATACAGTAAAAACTATTTAAAAGGCTAGAACCCAGTGCAACATTAAAGATTTAAAAATGCGTAAAGAGTATAAATTGAAAGGAAATACTTTAATTACTTTTTTAACAGAATTTTATGCCGATGTCCAACAGTAAAAATCGCTTATTGTATTGTATTGTATAATAATAGGATCTTTTTAGTATATTTACAATTTGTGTTCTTTCTGGGTTAGGATCTGGCATTCTCCTTTCTTAACACAACCTAGGATTCGAATCCAGAACCTCGAGATTGAAGCTACATTGGCTAACCAGTAACCACTAGACCAAGGAGGTAGTCAAACATGGTACAGTCAGGTAAGTATATACAATATGTTACTTAAAGCATGTAAGTAAGTAGTGAGAAATTTAAATTCATTTAAGTGTTTTAAACCAAACTTTTGACAAGTCAAGTGTGTCATTCTGTAATTTAATGACTCTACTGTGTTCCAGTCTGATATGTATATCAATATGTACTATTATTTACAAAACCCTATTTTTTATTTTAAAACGAAAAAATACCGAATTTAGTTATAAAACACATTAATAAAAACTTGAAAACTATAAAACATGTACAACAACAACAGACGCGTTAGAAAAGGCGATTTCGTTTAAGGTCAAAAAAATTGAAGGTCACCTTCTTTTAACCAGTTACAAGCAGTCTAATTAAACATACCTCCCACCCGTACCTGCTTATCAATTAGATTATATATATCACCATTAGAACATATACAAAATAAAGTATACTTTTTACGTTAATTTTAAAATGCTTGTGTTATTTTGTTGTGTACGTAGATACTGTATGTATGAGAACAATAAAAAATAAAAGTCAGAAGCGCATTACCTCCAGACTCCAAAATAAGTCTCAAAAAAAGGTTTGAGCTACCTTGCACCTATATAGTAAACTTCATCAAAATAGTACCTACCTATATATAACATTTGATCCTAATTTTCCAATCCATTTTCGAGGTCTCAAAATTATATATAACATGTAAAAACTCAAAATTGACAAGCAAGCCGTACTAAATCTTAAGCACTGCACCTGATTGAACTACATTAATGGACACGTATGAAAAATACTATAAAATCCCAGAAGATTTAGCTATTTCGAGATCTAGACAGTATCCTTTTTGCGAAATTAAACTTACAAATACTTGTTAAGCGTACAGTGCCGTGGGAAACAAATATCGGTACGATGTCATGTAGAAACCGAAAGGGGTGTGGATTTTCATCGTACTCCTAACGAGTTAGCCCACTTCCATCTTAGATTGCATCATCACTTAACATCAGGTGTGACAGCAGTCAAGGGCCAACTTGTAGTCTATAAAAAAAATCTAACTTGTAATCAATAAAATAAATGTATCAATACGAGTAGTGTATTAGATATACATATTACAAAATAATTAACTTGAGTGGAATGTAACCAGATACCAATTTAGTTCAGTGATACGAAATGGTAATTCATTTATGAAAATATCTTGAATATATTTTGTACCAACATTCGTTTTTATGATAGAAAAATACGTACCTAGTCTCAAAGAAAAATACCTACCTACGCATGTGTGTTTTTCTTTCGTTTTCTTATATTCATAATAGGCATTTCTTTTATAAATATGCGGCACAAAAATATCTTAAAAATAATTTGTTCTATATTAAAGCTGTACTGTTTTTTTTTATTTTGGACGACATTGTTAGAAGTATTATTCATATTTTATGTCAGTCCTGATGTGTAAAAAAATACTAACATTTTTTGACCAGAGCCTCTTATTATCTTCAAGTCCTTCCTTACTGCCAACGGGACCTACTGCTAATTGTGACCTAAAAAAAAATATTTTTATAAAGTTTATATTTTTAACTCTTTATTTTCATGCTTATAATAATAACCACCTTTCATGACCATTTAATTAAATCTACGTATTAATTAGTATTCGAGCTAAGCCGTGGAAAGACAGACACACGTACAATTCAAAACATTCCAGGATTCCTTGTAGACTAAGGAACCCTAACAAAGAAAAAAAATTTAACAAATAATAGAACCGACTCAAAACGCACTAAAAAGTAAAAAATAACTGTGTGTGTGTTAAGGAACATTTATTTTACGTAATAAAGCAGTTTTTGGGTTCTAGGTAATGTCCTTAAAGTAGAAACCTTGGCTGGCACCGACTCCTAGATATGCTTAAGTAAATTAAAGTAATGTTAAAAATTTTAATTTCTTACTATTTAGTGATTAATCGCAAAGTAACGTACTCGTACTATACTGTCATAGAATATTATATGGCACTAGTAGCCAAAAAGCTACCGATACCGAGACAAAAAACCGAAATCGCTGTAAGCGTACCTCCAAAATTTTGAAGATTTCCTTCTATTTCCACAGGATATCATCATCAGATCCTAATATGATGACAATGGGACCACCTTGGATGTATGCACTTTCTAATAAAAAAAGAATTATCAAAATCGGACAACTATATAAAAAGTTACAATTAAATACATAAAAAAAACAATACATATATGTATATATTTTTTTTTCGAAATTTTATTGTGTCGAATTGAGAACCTCCTCCGTTTTTTTTCGACGGTTATAAACCGTATTTAATTTCCAAATTGCTCGCCATAAACAATCACATAGTGGTAATTAAATATCTATGATGTAACAGTTTGGGCTGTTTAATGTCAGTCAGTCATTTACCTATGTTATCTTTTTTAATATATTAGATAAGCTATAGAAACCGTTATGACATCAAGTAATAATGTCACCTATTTCAACACAGATACACACAAAAAACACATCAATGTAAAGTAAACATAGTAAGCCTAGATCTTACTACGTCTCAAACTAGATAAAAATGTCTGCACGGGTGAGCGGATGTACGTAACTTAATACCTTAGTCTCAGTGATAAGTAGGTAGGTATTATGAAATCAATAGCCTCAGTTTATTTCTAGAAAGACGGGAACTTACCTATTACATAGTTATAGCTATACCAGCGTTTTTTATCTACTGACTGCCTACAAAATTGTTGCCGCAATATTCAAACAGCCTAACTTAAATGCTGAGCCGAGCTGATAAATATCTGGGCAACCGAGCTGCGCTAGCTGTCACTTTTTCACCGAGCTGTGCTAGCTGTCACTTTTTCTCAAAATGACTAATTGTAACGTATTCATACAATATTGCTAATAATCTTCAGTCACTTCTCGAGATCTCAAAATTTATATATAGTACATTTATATATTATACCTATACTTAAGCCAAACTCGATTGAGAATGCTTGTCAACAAACAAATTTAAAATGAAGGTAGAAAATGCAACACATTTTATGCCTAATAAATTTAGAATTATGTTTTGTTTTTTTATAAAATCTTATTTAAAGGATATTGAATATACTAATTAGTTTTAAGCTTACTAATTTAATTTATAATCATAAATTCGACATTAACAATTTAACTAAAAAAACTAGGAGTAAAATGACTAGTGATTTCTACCTTCATTTTTAATTTGTTTGTTGACAAGCATTATCTATCGAGTTTGGCTTTAGTATAGATACAAGCAGAAACCCGCGATGTCACTCTCATAGTTCTTCCCTTGGGAATATCAAGATATCAATTAGCCACCCCTATCAAGGGTGGCTAACCCTCCAGGCACTTAGTGAAAAACTAATAATTTGAAATTACAAACTGACACTTGAATTTTATTTATTTGTATAGATTAGATTATGTACCTACCAACGAAGGTACTAAATACTACAATGCACTGCCTTGCGACCTTCAACTTGAGGTATTGTAAAGCTTTTTGTGTCTTTAATTACCACTACAACTAGTAGGTGTAAACACGAGCGATGTTGCTTGGTGGTAGAAAAAGCGGTAACATTTCTCCTGAATCCTGCCACAGAGAGCTTCCAGAAAATATAACTTTATGTTACTAAAGAATAATTTATCTTTACAGGCATAAATTGTAATAATTTTTACAAATGTTAACAAAAACATAATTACAGTGGGGTACAGAAGAAGAAGAATCCTTAAAGCAGCGCGCATTGTGTCGTCTTAGAATCCTTAAAGAATCCTTAAAGCAGGCTCGTCACTCTAAAGATCTCACAACCAGTTGCTTGAGCACTCAAAACCCAACAACCACATAAACGGACTTTCTTATTAAATATCAATAGTTTTGACGGTCGAGTGGTGCAGTGGGTAGTAACCCTGCTCCTGTGTCCTAGGCAATGGGTTCGATTTCCACATCTGGAAAATGTTTGTGTGATGAGCATGGATGTTTTCCAGTGTCTGGGTGTTTATCTATATTATTTATGTATAGTATTTATGTATAATATATATAAAAATATTCATTAATTATCATAATACCCATAACACAAGCTACCTAAGCTTATTTTGGGGCTATATAGCGATGTGTGTAATTGTCGTATAATATTTATTTATTTTTTTATTATTATTTATTAATAGCTTTTCTGTATTTTTTTTCATTGTTAAACATTAAAAAGCACAAATATAAATAAATTAGAAAATGTTATAAAAATAAGTTAGTACATACTTACAATAATTTTTAAATAAATAAATTAAATAGTATCTAAAAGATCAAAGTTCACACTATGCGTGGATTCGCTATACATTTATACACATTACACAATAAGGGCGTTGAGGAAAATCAGTTATCAATCGACGCTGAATACAAGTTGAATGGTAGGTATTTGACTGAAGTAATTGTTAAATTATTCAACAAGTCAAGAACACATGCCTAGTTTCTTCTGCTTCTTGAAGTCATCACCATCAAATAGGGCTAAGGGAGGAGGAGACCTCAGAGGAGAGAGCTTAGGGTGATAAAAATGTCTTAAAGAAAATCTCATAATTTTTCCAAGATATTACCCAGGATTCGAACCCACATTGCACCCCAGGAGAGCACACTGCTGCACCACTAGACCACCGAGGCAGTCGTTAAAGATTTATGAGATAATATTGTCTTATCATATTAAATATGCACGTAAATACAAAAGAACCATTCTTAAAAACCAAATCGCTTCACAGAAAATAGGTCAGGATAGATAAAACTATTGAAAAATATAGAAAAAAAAGCGATAAGTCCACAATTGAAGGAGTCTGTAGCTGATAACGGAATGTTTACAACATTTCAAAACAAGCATTTCGGTTCAGTAACAACCGCGCATGCCCGACGCGAGGACGCCATGTTAGCGGCCATTTTGTTTTAAAAAAAGTAAAAAATTGACGCAACTAAGTTTAATATTTTGTGAAGAAACTTTTTTGTTGGGAACCCGATTTTTTGTGTTTGTTTACGTTTTCGTTTTGGATTTTTGTTAATGTTAATTTTTCTTAAGTTTTTGGTAAACGTTCAATAATAGACGTTGAATTATTTAAATAAGCTTGCATTAAATATTACATGTCATTTTAAACTTGTTTAAAAGATAAACTACGTTTATGATCTACTTGATCTGAAAACTTACTTTTAATAATAGATTATTTTGGAAACAAGAATGCGGATTGGTACCTACTCTAATTTAAAATTTAATTATGTTATTCAGTAACTTAAACAAATGAAATTTTTGTATTACATTTAATGTAGAAATCATTAGTAGAATCTCACTTCCGGTATTCATATTTTTTAATAAGTCAGTTTTGTTTAAAACGATTTTGCTTATAATTAAAAACTTTACTTTTTTACATAAAACTACTATTTTACATAAAAATTAAAAACTTTATACTAAGAATAGGTAATAATGATATTTATATACTTAGTTATAAATATTTCATTCTAAAATAGAGGTAATCGAATGTAGCACTTTTTGGTTGGCACTGTTGAGTAAAGAGTGATTTTTTTATTAATTACAAGTTAACCATTGATTGAAATTTCACCTGGTGGTAAGTGATAATGGAATCGAATGAAATCCACACCCATTTCGGTTTTTACACGACATTGTACCGGAAAGCTAAATCGCATGGCAGTACGTCTTTGCCGGGGTGGAGACTAGCCACGGCCGAAGCCTCCTACGCTTAGCCGGCCTAGCCGGAAATCGAATCCGGGAGCCCCGCATTTTAAATCCACCGCGCATATGCGTCACAGAGGGCGTCGAAATTCCGATAGGTACATACCTACCAGTAATAAAAATAACTAATGTAAAATATGCAGATTTCATGTAAAAATATTTAATCTGATATTCACTTACATTATTTTCGCACAACGAGGGATCACGTAGTTTTATTTTATAAAAATATTTTTTCCGTAACTCTACGCGTACCTAAGTAGTCCTATTAATATTATAACCGCGAAAGTTTATAAGTTTGGATGGATTTTTGTTAGTGTTTCACGCAAAAACGTACTCAATGGATTTTGATGAGAATTTAGAGAATTTACAATAAGTCAATAATACAATTATACATAAAAACACAGACTACTTTTTACCCGACTGCGTCAGAAGGAGGGTAATGTTTTTCGAGCGTATGTATGTATGTGGGTATGTATGTCCATTTCTTTGGCACGCGCTAAACTCAAAAAAAAAATTATAAAAACAAAAAACCCGACTGCTTAGAATTAATGAACTGAAAAGAGAAAAACAAGTATCACTATATATATATAAAATTTTATATACTTTATGGTGCTGCAGGCGGAAACAATCGTAGTTTTAGTAGATTTTTCTTTGCTCGTAGTAAAAAGTATTGTTCTTTACAGTTCATTAATTCTAAGCAGTTGGGTTTTTTGTTTTTATAATCATATTTTTTTTATTACTTCAATTTTTACGAGAACTACGTTACAAAATGACTAGCTGTGTGCCGCCGTTTAACCCGCGCAGATCCCATTCCTGAAAATCTAAGTCTAACTACTGATAATCTAAGACGAAGTCGCAACTAAGTTCTAATTAATCGCCACATAATTAATAAATACTTAGATCATTCTTATAATTGCTCAATTTTTAATATCAAGCCATAGACTTTGAACTAACTACTACCTTGCTCTGACATTGCGGTTGGAGCGCTTGACGTGATCAATTTTAATCTCTGGCAATCACAGCGACTCAACATGATATTCAATAACATGATCAAACTCCAGACTATTGAGAGTTTCTTGATCCCAATTTCATCTCATGATCTGCTAAACACTGGACCTAAAAGACAAAATCTCGTCGATACCCCTTGCTATATTATGCCTATGATTTTTTTCTATTTCTAAGTAATAACATCCCAAATAAATTTCAGTAATAATAATTACAGTCACATAAATGTTGCCATTATGATCAGGAAATTGAAAATGATAAGCGGATTTTATTACACCTGCCTGTATTATTTAGTTACATCATCGCTTAAGTGTTTTTTTTTAATACTGAATATACTAATTTCGCTTATAGGTATTGTCTTGTACAATAATGTATTCTGATGTATTTTATTAAAATAGAAAAACGGCTGAGTTAACGTGATTATTCTCGCAGTGTGCTTGACTGGTTCAGAACTCCGGGGCGTAGAAGTAAGTATGCGCGGTAAATGTAAGACGGACTTCGATTACGGGCTGAGCCGATTGAGATTTATTCTATTGGTCTGGGTCGGGTTAGTTGACGGCTTCGGCCCTGGATCCGTGGCTAGTTACCACCCTGCCGGCAAAGCGACGTACCGCCAAGCTAGTAAGCGTACGATGTCGAGTAGAAACCGATAGGAGTAAGGATTTCATACTACTGATTGGACTAATTTATGTTAATAAAATATAGTAATGCAGTTTCGGATCACGAGGTTCCAAGGTCTATACTAAAGCCAAACTCGATTGAGAATGCTTGTCAACAAATAAATTAAAAATGAAGGTAGAAAATACAACACATTTTATGCTCAATAAATTTAAAATTATGTTTTGTTATTTAAAAAAATTTATTTAAAAGATATTGAATATATTGATTAGTTTTAAGCTTTCTAATCTAATTTATTGCCATGAATTCGTCATTAACAAGTTAATTAAAAAAAATAGAAGTAAAATGACTAGTGATTTCTACCTTCATTTTTAATTTGCTTGTTGACAAGCATTCTCAATCGAGTTTGGCTTTAGTATAGGTATAAAATATTGAGTGTTTCTTTAATCTCTGTTCCTCGGAGAGCATAAGTCATCGCTCGTTGATACCGGTAGGGATGATGGCTCAAGTCCTCGGAAGGGCTGAGATGTATTAAGCATTTCTGTCTTCCGACGAACATTCTTGAGTACTAGAGTCTAGATAGTTACTGTTCAATGCTTTGCCGGGGGTGGTAAATTTGTGACGGTAGACCCCGTTCCCCAAAAACGACATATTAATCCGTCGATCCCGGTCACGATCAACAAAACCTCATGCACGGTGGATATAAGTTATACATGACTTGCATCAGGTTTTGTTGAAAGAATGTGTTCTTTCACCTACAAATAGAAAGTCCTAATCAGGCTTTAACCAACCAAACTTTAACCAATTAAAAAACTTGTAAAAAAACGAAAAGGAATGGGCCGGAAATCGAATTAACGATAAATCGAATCGTAATTACGCGATACATGTCGATAAATAAAAACAATATATTTTAAAAGTTAACTATTTGAATAATTACCTTAACAACGTAGTTTTGCTTCGGAGGCAATCACTGTAGGTAATTGAAAACTGCAATTTGTGTCAAAGTAGTTTTTATCCACTTGGGTTGTTTATCGTAACTAGGTATAATATATCGCCTACACTGAGAACTTCCTCGTTGATACAGTGGTTAGCCTATGTAGCGAGTTGGAGGTTCGATTTCGGGGCGGCTATGATATATTGAGCTACTCTTGCTTCCAAGAAATTTTCAGTAACATCCCTGGTGGGAAGAGTGTCGTACTTCTGAAAATACGATAAGCCTTCGGTCCTGAGTCGGTAAATGATACGTCTGAAAATGGTCGTTATATTTGCTTTGGTTATTTCTGCATCAGCAGTATTTGATCTGAAGAACGTGGTTGCCAGTGAAATTATAGGCATACGTGTTCCTTGCTCTCCCTTCAAACTATTGTCCCATTATTTAAATATAATTTTTCGTTTGGCATCAGAGCAGCCACTTGCGTTTCGTAAATTTTGTGATAAAAACGCAATCTTGGCCTGATTTTAAGTTCATTTTTTCCATGATTATCGTGAATTTGTCGGAATCTGATATACTCAATACTTGACAATTTTTAATACGGTCTGAAAAGCATTTAAGGAAGATACTTGGAATTGTAAGGAAGGCTTAGGTATTTCTATTAGGTAAGCTAGTTATCTTTCGCTATTCATTTAGTTAGTAGTAGTTCATCTTAGACAAATCAAAGTATTTCCCGTTTTTACTGTAAACGGCGGTAAATGGTGTTTTCCGCTATAAAACTATTTATGTCTAGTTCGTGCCTGACTGTACACAAAGTGAGTAACCTAACCACGTAAGGTACTGGCACGATAAGAGCCATAACAGACAGTAAAAATATTGCAATAAATACAAAAAAAAAATAAACAAAAACATGTTTTACCGAAAATCATAAATATTAAAAAAAAGACGTGTGGCACTCGGAGACTGCCGCGGTTAAGCTATTGCATATAAGTTAAGCAACATCGGGCGCGGTCAGTACTTGGATGGGTGACTGCCTGAGAACACCGCGTGATGCTGACTTTTTTAGTTTTTTTTTAGTTTGTTTTATTTTTATTTATTTATTTTTTTAAATAAATAATAAAATTAAAATGTGTTTGTTTTAATTTTATTTGTTTTTTTTAAATAAATAAACAAATAAAAATTAAAAACGCCAACATCACGCGATGTTCCCAGGCGGTCACCCATCCAAGTATCTACTGACTGCGCCCGATCTTGCTTAACTTCGGTGATCGGACGAGAACTGGTGTATTCAACATGGTATGGCCGTTGGCAACACAAACGCGAATAAGACAGTCTGAAAAAACTAGAAAGGGTGGGGGGTGTTAGGTTTTTTCGTTACGGAATTTCTCGATTCGGTCTCCACGCTCAAGGCCCGCGATAAAAGCTATGCAATAGCTTAAAAATTACATTTTCGGGTCCAGTATCGATTATACAGTGCCCTCCGATAAAAGTAACAACGAAAAGAAATATTCAAAATTTTTACTTTACGTTCTTTAGGCCAAGATGCCTCTATGTACGGAGGCTGAAGGCGATTACCACATTTTTTTTTAATGCTTACAAGTTGGCCCTTGACTGCTATCACACCTGATGTTAAGTGATGATGCAATCTAAGATGGAAACGGGTTAACTTGTTAGGAGTAGGATAAAAATCCACACCCCTATCGGTTTCTACACGACATCGTACCGGAACGCTAAATCGCTTGGCGGTACGTCTTTGTCGGTAGGGTGGTAACTAGCCACGGCGAAAGCCTCCCACCAGCCAGACCAAGACAAATTAAGAAAAATCTCAATCTGCCCCGCCTTATAAATCCACCGCGCATACCACTGCGCCACGGAGGTCGTCAAAACATGCTACAATCTTGTAACATGGATGTAACGTAACAATAGTGATGTAATAGTATAGTATATTTACACAAACAATAACAAAATAAATTGATATTAACATCGCACGGAAGTTGCTAATTGAGTGCTCAGGATCGAGCACACCTCATTGTAGCTTTACGTTATTATTTTAGATATTCCGTAACGTATAATAAACACGTACATATTTTAAAAACATTAAACATTTGCCCTTGGTTTTGCCTGCAATCAAGGCTAACATTAACAATGTTACCCAAATAGTTATTTGTTATTCTAGATAACAAAGTTATTGTTACCCGACTGCGTCAGAAGGAGGGTTATGTTTTTCGAGCGTATGTATGTATGTATGTCCATTTCTTCGGCACGCCCTACAGCCTATACGGCTGAACGGATTTTGACATGAGAGGTATTGTTGAATTTGTCAAAATTGTGGTAGTGACATAGGCTATATAAATTTTCAAAATGGCGGCTGCAAATAGGGGAAAAAACGGGGGATGTGTGTATTTTTTTCTCTTATCTTAGCAATATGGGTACCAATTGAAAGGTCATAAAAAGACCATTCAAAAATATAAATATCATATCATGTTCATATTACTTTTTAACAAAAAATGGCAAAAAGTGTACTAAGTGTACCGTCTCATTTCTATACCATAAACTAAAACTAAAAAGTCTCAAATAAAATTATTATTATGAAAACAAAAAACCCGACTGCTTAGAAGTTATGAACTGAAAAGAGAAAAACAAGGATCACTATATCTGTATAAAATTCTAAATACTTTATGGTGCTGCAGGCGGGGACAAACGTAGTTTTGGTATATCTTTCTTTCCCCGCAGGTTAAAGTATTTTGTCCCTGTTTGCAGCACCTTAAAGTATTTAGAATTTTATACAGATATAGTGATCCTTGTTTTTCTCTTTTCACTTCATAACTTCTAAGCAGTCGGGTTTTTTGTTTCCATAATAATGATTTTATTTGCCTTGAGTTTGCATACCGAGAACGAAACAATGTTAGGATCCTCATAGATTTGAGAACAGAGTCCAGAATGTAACAATAATTCATTATTCAACAACCTGTGGCATGCACTTGATAAATTCATAAATACACTGTCTACCCTTCGGACACATTACGAACCAATATTGGGTTAGGAATTTTCCATTTCGTGTCAATAGTGTCTACAGTGCCTACTCTAGTTATAAACCTTGGGCACGCCACTGTCAACAACATACCTAATATGCAAATATTGGAGACGTGTAGAACACAAAACTTTTCACCTCAATGCAGCGAGTTCCTTTCGAAGACATATTTCACGCTAGTGCATAGATTTCAAGCTACATAGAGAGCTTTTACTGACGACTTGATTTCAAAACATCGATGTTTGTCTATTTTCTCTAAAATAATAATTACAAAGAAAATTTATTTTTTTTTTAGGTAATAATAATATTTATAAACTTAAACGCGTACCACACACATCAAAGGCGGCGGCAATTTAATTGCAACTTTTCGTACCAATTTTTTCCGTCTAGCCCCCTTTCACAACGCGCGATAAGGAACTTCGTTCCAATTAAAAAGAAAATTACCAGATGTTCCTAAATAAAATTGAATTCGTAATAATCTACACATAAGGGACCGGATTCCAATACTTATACAATTTAGATAAAACGTAATAAATTGTGATGAAAGAGGCAATTTCTTTATACTATTACTACACCACTAAACAGATAAGAAGCACGTGTTAAGCTAGTGTTGTCTGTTTCCGCATGTCAACAGACTGGGAAATTTCAAATTACTATAAAATCTAGATTACTAGCAGAATTCCTCGACATCGCTCGCGAGCAAATATATTTCACCTTTTTAAAAAAAAAATATGGCTATACTTAAAAGACAGACATAATGCCACCACGGATTTTTTTTACAGTCCTAATAAAGAGGAAAAATCTTTTAATCCGTTATTTTGTTCCATCTCAAAGGGATTAGATAGCGTGGTAAATGAAAGCTTCAAGGCGGTGCGAAACTTTCATTGCAATAAATATTCTACTCTCTACTACCGAAATACTGGCAAAAAATGGCATTAAGTTACGTCTTCGCCTTTGTTCATAATTTATTGTGTGCAATAGTTTTAAAATAAACTAACCCTTCAAATAATTACCGTTGTTTTTGTGCCAATTTACACAAGACATTAACAAATTTAGGTGCTGCTCTAGTAGAGTCCTTCCGAATTTGGCTGGGGATAAATTGATCAGAGGAGGTGAGTGTTGACGCGCGTCACTAAGAGTACTCTTTTAAACCTACACCCGTGTCACAAGTCTCGGGCTCTGTTCGGAGTTTTTCTCTCAGCCACGCGTTGGACCCGGCAACCGCACTGTGAATCCATGGAATGCTAAGATATTCGTCTCTCAAAACCATCCTTAGTAACCGCTCTATCTATTGGTGAAAATTGCAAACATCTTCGAGTTTTTTTTTATCGACTACAAGTTGGCCCTTGACTGCTATCACACCTGATGTTAAGTGATGATGCAGTCTAAGATGGAAGCGGGCTAACTTGTTAGGAGTGGGACGAAAATCCACACCTCTTTCGGTTTCTACACGACATCGTTCCGGAACGCTAAATCGCTTGGCGATACGTCTTTGTCGGTAGGGTGGTAACTAGCCACGGCGAAAGCCTCCCACCAGCCAGACCAAGACAAATTAAGAAAAATCTCAATCTGCCCCGCCGGGAATCGAACCCAGGACCTCCGCCTTATAAATCCACCGTGCATACCACTGCGCCACAGAGGTCGTCAAAAAAAGTTTATAGCGAACAGAATCACAGACACGCGGCGGTTGACTTTATAGTATGTATGTAGTGACAATTATATGCATTGTTATTGTAATTAATCCTTCTAATAAACACAATCGTATTGAAGTACCACCCAAGAAGCACTTATCATTATATCTATATTTCATATCTGTTCACTTATCATTTGAAGTGCTCTCGTCACACGAGTAAATCCAGCTTTCAGGATCAAACTGGAAACTTTATCTTTTTAACCGGTATTAGAAATGTGGATCGCTTATATTTTACTGTGCTTTGTTAGTCATTGTCACTTGCCTCTTAATTATTTATTAAGATCTTTAGAAAGGAGATGGTCCATTTCCGCTTCACTCTTGTACCACATACCATTGAAATGGAAAAAAAAACAAGGATTTTATCAAAAATAAAATAAGTGAACGAAACGAACTATATAAAACGTTGGTTAAAAATGAAATTCCTAGTTTTTGAGGTATTAAAAGATGGCGTCTTTCTAATATTACTCTGTAGGTGATAAAGATGCGGTGACATTGATTTGTCAAACTCAAAATATGTCATTTTTGACAAGTCATTTCTTCCGTGTTCCGGGCTTTGTTTTTAGCCATAATACATTTTAAACATACACATCTTACCTATACTAAGAACAGAACTCAATAATTAATAAAAACACCATCAATCCACCACCTGGAGAATGTCTACCATAGATAATATAACTTATCTAAGATCCGCCATGATTATACATAAAGTGTTGCATTGTTTTTGGAGAGAATAAATAATATTTCGCCTTAATATAAGTGAATTCAGAGATTTGGCTAATTAAAACTCGATTATTAATAATCAAGAAACGTACTTTTTGATAAAATTTCCCAAATTTCTAAAAAATACTTAGCCGATTTTTATCTGAATCGGGAGTAAGTTATTTTCGTTATCTAAATGCATATTTGCTGGAGAATAGTTTACTATTATTTTTAGGATCGTTCTATTTTCCTTTAGTTAAAAATTCTATAACATAAGAATTGTGTGAGATTAGGTTTTGTTTAAATCATTTCCGATCCATTCAGGTCGAACGTAGGTTTTTAAGTTTATCAATTATTATTGTTTAAATAAAAGACGTTTTTATAGAGATGTTCAATCTCGAATTAAGCAAACTCAAAGTTATGCTATAAAAATTTAATAAATTTAGTCGAGCCACCAAAAAAAGAAGAAATGAAACATTCTTGATAAACGGACAATATTGTTGCTTACGAGAGATAAGGATAGAGATAGCACTTCTTCCTTCCGTAGTCCTTTTTTAGTTTTTGCGTTTATCTTTTTATAAAAAGAACGAACTGTACATATATATGGATTTGTAATTTTCGTGATTAGTGCTAACAATCAGATAAACAATAATTAAAAATGTGTTTTTCACTCTTCATTTTCATTGCCTTCTTTCCATCCTCATTCTCCTACTCTTCATTTTCATTTTCCACTATGTTTGTCTTGACTTGTAGCACATTGTGACATTGGTTTCCATCATCACTGAGGTGGCTCTCCATCATTGAATGTATTATATTAAGAGAATGTGTCTGGATAGGACTAGTTCTGTTATCTAAATACCTGTTCCTTATCTATCAATCGATAAATTTTCCTCCATTAGATAGTCACTTACATTATCTAATTCGTGGATTTTATGTGATACTCGTATAAATATCTTATCTTGAGATATTTATTGTAACTAAATCATTTGACTTAGATCTCCAGAAGGCCAGACATTCTTCATTAAGTAATGGAGCTTAAGCTCACCACGCTAATCCAATACGTTAGCGGTCTTAAAGTTATAATGTATTGATTCTATAACGATATCCGATGTTGATGATAAAATAATCACGGTTCGGTTACTCACCCGTTGTGTGTGGGTTTAACACCGCTAACTTTTTAATCCAGATATAAATTTTACTGATTTTCCGACACAGGACTTGAACCCTGAATTCGTGTTGCGCGGTTACTTATGCTAATCAAAGGATCTACGTGCCATTTAAAAAAAAGTATTTTTCAGTTGTGAGTAGTGTAAAATTTGTTTTAATCGGCAACTATAGCCTCTACAGACACTAGTACTTTTCCTAACGAGTAGAAGCACTAAATGCACTACTAATACAAAAATCGTGATAATTCTTGTTGTAGTTAGTAGAGAATTTAATGCAAAAACTTTCTAACGATCTTTTTTACCAAAACAAAAGTGCGTCTACTAATCTCATCAAAATAAATTTTGTTAGAGTCGTAATAGCCTTTCGGTATGTCAAGTTAAGATTCAAATTCGAAAAGAAGCTACTTTCATGCTTCAATCCAGTTAGAACCGGTCGTAACCGGAACATACCGGTCGTGGGGTCTTTGAACCAAAACCACGGTGGTTTCTTTTATTATTCGAGAAATCCTCTTATTTTACTTAAAGGTTATAAACAATTTAAAGGAGGACTTACCTTAATTTTTACTTGACTTTTGAAAATTCAGTAAAATTAAATAAACTTTTATTACTTTATTATAAACTAAAACGTACGGTGATATTAAAAGTAAAATCCGACAAACACACAACACAAACACAACGATTTTCATTTTGGGTTAGAGGTCTTCCGTATATTTCTCGCAAAATGAAAATTTGTACTGAGCGTTACTTAAGTATGAAGTCACGACATTGCAAGGCCGCTTCTAACTATACTTCTAATTTTTTAATTACTTTATGAACTGCATTATTTTTGCTAACAATTTTATTTGTTATGAAATCAAGTTTTAAAAAGTCTTTATAAAACACCAGTATTTACAATAACCTACCCAATTTTCAGTTGTTTAATTTGCATACAATATATATTTGTAATTTTAATGCGTAATTTCTAAAAAAAAATATTTGCCCTGGTGACCATTATTATATTATGAAATAAGGAGTCGGTGCCATCCAAAGTTTCTACTTTAACGACGTTACCTATAACCCACCAAGTGCTTTGCTACTGCCTTCGTATAAACGTTCCTTAAACCTGGATAGCACCAACTTCATAGATATGCTTAAGTAAATAAAAGCAACTAAATTATGCAATTATTTTTTACTTTTTAGTGCGTTTTGAAGTCGTTTTATCAGTGCCTAGTGTCCAAACGTAACACCAACGTCAACTTCCCTACTTCAGGTAATGCTGGTACTCAAAATGTCTCTGAAGAAAGAAATCGCAATTGTTTTGGACTAAAGTCCAGGACTGTTCAATAGGCTTTAGATGATTAAGTTTCCGAAGGCTTTAAAATCTAATGCCGCATTGGCTAACATAATACTAACACTATTTCACCAATAAAGCAGTAAGCTATTATTCCTAAATAAACGAACCTTACCAAGTCACCTCCGTAAGTATTGTATAAATAATGACAAAAATGGCAAAATAACCTTTGTACCTATTTAGGTGAGTAGGTTCTACGTACTTATATAGATTATATCATATTATGTTTACATCACGATAACAGAAGGTAATGCCTTTGTTCGTGCACCGAATAATAGCTTGAATATAAATAAAATAGAAAGTGACCTACAAAAGGCTTAACTCACAACAACGTTTTGAAACAAAGGCATAGAACACTAATGTTATAAACAATTCTATGAAACGAAAAATGTAAGACAGATATTTATAAATAATGAAACATTGAAATAAGTACTTAGAAAATTATAAGTACATACAGTATTAAAGAATAATACGCGATTACTCTATTGTAATTTATGAAAGAAAATATTAATTCTACTTAATTGTTTTAGTTAACAGAAGGAAAAAGTTTCTTTTTTGGTATATAAAAGTGTAATTCTTTTATGATCTGTGTGCCTAGTGTAAGATATTACCGCGTCTATATCGAGAAAAATAAACGCAAATTCTATATGGATTTGGAGTAGCGCCATCTAGTTATAGTGAGAGTAAACGCTTTATTTCTATATAATTTGACGTTACGAGTACTCACTCGTACGTTTTTACGCAGTCGCTCGGTGAAAAACTCACACTTGCCCCACTGGATAATGTGAGAAATCATGACCCCATTCGGCTGTCCCATTATTTTATAGTAAATTTTTAAAAACAAACAGAAATAAATAAAATATAAAAGTCTGTTTGTCTGTTCCCTACGTATTGCCGCTGATCTCCGGCTCGGAACTGCGCTGTGCATTGAGCACGACTGTTGCTCTTGCGGTGCCCGCGTAGACCGCTTCGGCCACCACGGCCTCGCCTCTTTTCCCGCCATCCCGCACTTAATGACATCCTGAGAAGGGCACTCGTCAGTGCTAATGTTCCCGCCGTTCTGGAGCCCCAGATACTGCGTGACGATGGCAAGCGCCCTGAGCGGATGTCATTGATTACCTGGAGTATGGGGCGTGCGCTAGTATGGGACGCGACATGTGCCAATACCTTAGCGGCGTGCTATGTTCATTCGACCTCTGGACGTGCCGGAGCGGCGGCGGAGGCCCGAGAGCATCAAAAGACATTAAAATACAGTTGTCTCGGCACTCAGTATGAGTTCTTTCCATTTGGGGTCGAATCCATGGGGCAGAAGCGCTCAGGTGCTTCATAAGGAATTAGGTAGGCAAACGGACCCTCGGGCTTTCTCGCGCAACGAATATCTATCGCAATTCAGCGCGGAAATGCTGCCTGCGTGATGGGCAACCTACCAAAAGGGCAAAATTTAGAATTATGCTTATAGTTATGTTTAATAATTAAGTTTAATTAATTAGTTATTATAATTATTCTGTTTTTTCTTATATATAATTTTCGTACCTTAGTAGGTTTACTTTATTGTTAATATTTTTCACATAATATAATAAAGTCCGTTTGTAATTTTAAATGCATATGAAAACATACTATACGATACATACATAAATCAATTTTTAAAATTGTTTGTCTGTCTGTTTTTTTCGGCTTATATCTAAAGCGGACCAGACAAGACGGAAATTGTAGTCAGAGCTGGCTTATGTTATAAGGAGAAATTTAGGCTTCTTCTCCTTGTTTATTTTGGAAATTCTATTTACTTCGATTTGAATTTAAATTAAAGTAGCATCAGCATCTATAACCACCGGACTACGAAGTAGCGGAGGCCTGATAGGCAAAGATAAAAGTTTAAGGCCTGTGTGCACCAAGATTTCGGTTATTATAACCAACGGTTAACATAACTTTACTATAAATTTACTGTTCACGACAACCCGTACGCCGGTTAAGGACGTAAACTGGGCGGTTAACTTAACCGAACTTACGTCCTTAACCGGCGTGCGGGTTGTCGTGAACAATAAATTTTACGTTTAGCTTATGATAACCGTTGGTTATGATAACCGAAATCTTGGTGCACACAGGCCTAAGGGTGCTACGCGACTTTGACTCGAAGCTAAATGTCTGGCGACTATGGAAATGATTCCTCACGATATCCCCTACAAAATTAAAATAATCTGGTCATCACAGAATCTTAGTCAATAAGGCACAAACTCATTGTGCATTGAGTGTAAACATAATTAAGTATCTAGTACCTGTCTCGTGTTACAGTTCTGTTATTGTAGATAACGAATTTAAAACTAACCAATAAAGGCTTCTAAGAAACAAATGGTCATTTATCCCAAGTATGTTTTCAGTGAACTTTAAACATCCGACACGTTATCTGTGCGATGAAAAAGTATTCTAAGAATTAAACTGTTATTTATACTTAGCTTATTTTCTATGAAGCTTACCAATGCTTAACCTGCTTTCCGAAGCAGAGGTAGATTTACTACAAATTCTAATACATATAACGTTTCAAATTTCAAAAATTAATGATTTTAAAAGAGCTACTGTTGAGTTTTTTGCCGGCTCTTCTTAACAGGACCTGCCTTCCGAACCGGTGGTAGAGTCACTACAAATAGTCTAATTTGACGTTTCAAAAGTGCTTATAATTGGCCTACTTGAAATAAATTATTTTGAATTTGAATTTTCAAAAGTGCCTGTATACTACTCGTAAGTTCTTAAAATTAAAATAAACGAATTTTAAATTTAACATCCTATCTAATGATAATAAATAATTGATAGAGGCTCTGCAGTATAAGCATAATTATTTAGTCACATCTTGGTGTCGCGGTTGAAGTCTGAACGGATTAGTTGATTTTCTCAGAAACTAGCAAGAGTTGTACTTTAATACAGATTAAGTTTGCGCAAACGCCTGATTATTTTATATGACTAATATTACCATTGATCTGAATGAAAGCCTTGAACGAATTGTAGGTACGATATGATAAGTATATCCTAGGATGCGTTTTCTGTTTGGTGGCTTAGGTAATCAGAATCGAATAATAATAAATAATAATAATAATAAACCGCCATGTGGCATGTGGAGTCCACTGAAATCATCCCGATCGTTATATCTGCCAATGGGTTGGTCCCAGTCAGCCTCGCTCACCATCTGAGGCGGCTGGGGTTCCGTAGCGGTTCGCTCGCAGGCAAGATGCAAAAAGCGGTCTTGCTCGACTCGGCTAGGATAGTCCGCCGGTTTCTTCACCTGTCGCCCTGACCTCCGGCCGTTTGGTCTCCCTGCCGGGGTGAATCCTCCGCCCGGAGCATATATGTATTTGTGTAGCGTATATTTAAGTTTATTTATATCAAGTATCTAAGTACGTTTATCATAACATTTTCGGTTTTTATTTATATGTATTTATTGTGTATCCGGGCGTGAGCGTATAATTCATGTATAAAAATAATAATAAATAATAATAAGAAAAGCATAGGTATCTATCAAAAGATGGAGCTAAAACAAACACAATTGTGTGGTAGGAACCTATGTAGCTTAATTTGAACACGAAAATTTTTAGATACTCTTATAATTTTTTTATTCAATAATTTATATTCTGTACTGTTTTTTATATAGTTTAAAACTTGTATTTCAGCTTAGAAAAACAACAGCTCTACTGTTTTATAGTACTTTAGTGCCTAAATATGAATATAATATATTAACAATATTGACATGAATGCTAAATAAAGGAATTTGAATTTGATATAGTGAATGTTATTATTGAATTATTAACTTCAACGAAAAGAAGACAATTCAACGTTAGACAAATAACAAGGTTCGAAACAAAATGTGACCACAAAAAAATTACGAGTTTTTAATAAACATAACGCGCAAACTCCAGAGGAAAGTTAGAAACAGTGCCCGAACCTTAACCTCTCAGCTTCTATAGAACCATATACGGTTCGGCACGCAATAATTCTTAAAATGGCTTTGGTCGTATACGCGCTGGCGAAGCACTTGAAACTCTTTTTTGTAGGTGATAGAGTAAACTTTTTTTCATACAATATTGAATCGTTGACAAGTAGAATATTTAAAAAAAAATTAAATACGAAGAAAATCCAATCAGAAAATGCCAAAGATTCAAGAAAGCAATAGGTTCTGTGCTTTCTTCTGTAGGTAGACAAGACTGTGAATGACATAATTTGTTTTGATAGAGCAACTACTGAATTTGTTGTTGGCTCAGTGAGTCACTACTCCCTACTCAATGTCAGACTTGACTATACGTAAGTGCTTGTATAAAAGCCTACTTGAAATAAATGAATTTATATTTAGAGTACTTTAGACTTTATCGCATTCAAACAGACAGACGTGGAGGGGGACTTTTCATTTTATGTATAATATAAGTATGTAGTGATAAGTAACACTTCACAGAAACCTAGCTGCCATAGCAATATTCAGCGGTTTTATAATTAATCGAACCTGATCAAATGCAGTGACTAATATAACATTAGTAACTGTGTCCCGAGGTTTTACTTGTATATAATAGACGTATTTATTATAGCCTTCCTGAATAAATGGGATACTTAATAATAAAATTTCAATTAAAAAAATAAAGTAGTTCTTGAAATTAACGCATTCTTCAGTCAAGAAAACTCTTTCCCATTATAATATTTGTATTTAGCTGTTTATCAACCTAAGGCAATTTTAAAACTTAAATGAACCAACAGTTATGGACTAGGAGGTTAAGATTCTTTGCCGTCTCATTTTTACTTTCAAACAGTTTATGAGGCAATAAAGACAATTTATAAACTTTAAGGGAGTGATATAATTTCAATATAAGTGAGTTTAAAACAAAATGTGACCAGAATAACCAAAAATGACGAGTCTAGTGAACAAAATGCGCAACCTGCGCGGCAAGAAAGAAAGGGACAGTGTATATTCTATGGTCTCCTGCAGCGACCTGACTCCCGGCAGCCTGGAGGTGTGGGTGGACCTGCCCGATGCCATCAAATACGATCCAGCACTTGCACCCTTCAAGGAACTGTACGAACAACAACATGGTAAGTTTATTTGTCTCATCTTAAAAATAAAGTGAAATAAAGTAAATTTTGACAATTGAAAATAATTACTGCTTGGTGTAGAATTTTTTTTTTTAGTAAGAATTGGATGGTCAATAAAATCGATCATTCAATATTTTTGGTAAAAAACAGCAGCAACTTAAAACGATTATGGTATACATATCTTTTAGTCTGTTTTAAAGTTACTATACCCCAAATTGCGCGGGGTAATGGCTATACGAACTACATATATGTATTGTAGTTTAAAAATTAATTCGTACAGTGCTCAATATCTTTGTATGCGATTTGCCTCAATGATTTTATGTTAAATGGTGCGAAATTCACAAAGTCCAAACCATCAATCATTTTAAAATTATAAATTGTTCAAAAAACAAAATAAATATCAAACAAAAATAAAATAATTGTTATTGTTCACACAATAAATAACTACGTACTTAAAGTAGTAAACTGTGAAAAAATGTCTACAAAACAGTAACAATGTTATTTATTATCCAATAACAAGGTGGCAACAATTTAGTACGCTCACTGACATTCTTATGCAACGGCACATATTTTACACGTAAAGTTGCTATAACCATAAAATGAACCTACTTGTTACTTGTGTAACAATAACACCGTAAACACCATGTAACTCGCTACACAGGCCTGCTCAATGTCGACTTCAATGACTTATTCAAATAAGCACGTGACGAAAATATATTGCAGAATTAATTTAAAGAAAATTTTTACAGTTACGAAGGTTGTAAACAGTTGTGATTGTATTTGAAGTTTAATTTGCTGTTGTTCCATTCTGTTCAGGAATATAGTTACTTAATTACTGGACACCTACCACTTAGTCGGTTGGTTTGTACCTTTTTTTTTTCCGCTGGGAAATGCATTTACACATCCCTCCCGGAGGTACTAGGATAGGTCGCGGTACCTCCCGGAGGGTATGTGGGACTCGCTGACCGGAAAGCGGTCACAATATCCACTAAAACCCAGCGCTGCCCTCGGCATCATGAGTGAAACACCAAAGGATCGAAGCGGACATTCTACCTTGGCACTTTGACGTAATCCTCGATGGTTTTAAAGTCTACACGGGAGGCATTAAGTGGGCGAACCTGCGTCTCCTGCCACCCGTCCTTCTTCTACGAATTTGTGGGGCATCTGCTGCCATCTCTCTTTCGCGTTCAGCTGCTTCTTTGAGGCGTATTACTTCCTCGCAGAAAAAGACCATCTCCTGCCATTTACTTTCGTTGCTGATGATTAAGTCTATGATGTTCAGCAACGAAGTATCACCATTAAAAGCAGCCAGCAGTGAGTGCCGTTGCGGAGCCCAGGCCACGCACTCCACTAATGTGTGATATGCAGAGTCCTCCTGTGCGTCACACTCCCAACACCCCCCGAAGTAACTTCCCTCCTCGGTATTTTGTTCAGGTACTTACCAAAACATCTGTGATCTGTAAGTACCTGAACAAGAGGATATGTCAGCGACCCGTGACGTCTCTTAAGCCACCGCTCCAGGTGTGGCTGAATTCCTTGCACCGTCCAAATACCCACAGTCGAGGTGTCTAAGTTTTCTTTACATTCTGAATTTAGATCTATCTAAACGAACTAACGACGACGAAACGAAACCTACCTAGGTTTCGTTTCGTCGTCGTTCGTTCGTTTTAGATCTAAATTCAGAAAATATAAATCCAAAAATACCTAACCTTAGAAACGAATAATGACCAGTTATAAGCTAATCGAAAAATTATTTTAATTTAGGAAAACTGGAGTCAACACCCGCCACCCCCATCACACCTGAAGAGGACAGAATGTTTGAGAACATGTACAACAGACAGTCCTCGGAGACGAAGATCGATGCACGTCACAACCCAGATAGAAATACCAATGGCAAGGATATGGATAATAGGTAAGACCTTAATTAAAATGTCTTATTTAATAAGTAATTATTGTTCAGATCGGAATGAATGATACCCATGAGTCAGAAATGGACACCACAATACAAATAAATATATTACTAAATCAAGGAATTTTCATTACAGGTTAATAGAGCAAAAGGTACCTGATGATGCAGAAAAGAAAATCCCCCCATCGGCACGGAAAAAGCAGGTCAGCCTCTTTATTGGAAAATAGGATATGCGTAATTAACCTTTTGGCGATGTTCTGTATGGATATTTTATAACCCGACTGTGTGATTAATGAATTCGTTTTAATGTCACTTCTTCGTACTAATAAACAGAAATATAGAGAAATCCGAAACACACACACAGTTATTTATTACTTTTTAGTGCGTTTTGAGTCGGTTCTATTTTTTGTTAAAAAATTTTATTTCTTACTTTTTACTGATTTATCGCCAGGTAACGTACTTGTACTATACTGTCATAGTATATTATACGGTACTAGTAGCCAAAAACCTACCGATACCGAGATAAAGACCGAAATCGCTGTAAGCGTGCCTCTAAAATTTGAAGAGTTCCTTCAATTTCCCCAGGATTTCATCACCAGATCCTAACTGATGACAATGGGACCACCTTGGAAGTATGCCCTTAAAATGAAAAAAGAATTATCAAAATCGGATATATATTATATATATACGTGTCGAATTGAGAACCTCCTCCGTTTTTTTTTTTTCGTTGGTTAAAAATTGCCTTTTTTACTAACGTAGAGCAGTCGTAACAGACAAAAAACGCTTTGTATCTTACACACATTAACCTTGACCTGAAACTCATCTGTCTGAACTAACCTTTCAACCCTTAATTTTAATTTTGAACTCAAATTTTAGCTTTTCAGTAAAGAGACATTGTTTTTATGGGTTTAGCTGGACAGAACCATTCGAGTGGTAAAGTTGTCAGCCCTGGTGGCATGCTGGGCGCTGCTCACCATTTCTCTGCTGCTGAACAACGAGAGAAGCGATGTGGTGCTCCACACTGCTGTCAATATTGGAGAACTTCAAGGTAATACGTAGGTACGGGTAAGATGTTAGAGACTTAGTTGGAGAATGTTTGTTGGAAAAAAAGAATCAGGTATTATTATGTCAATTATAAGGTCTGTTTAAAAAATTATGATCTAGGATTTTATGTATTATTTTCAATTTCTACACTACAGCTATCACCAATGCACCTGATGATGTTATCATCGCTGTTGTTTTTGCATACTATAGAAAAATAAATTATTTATTCATTCTTCATTATGAACTTGAATTGAAAAAATAGTAGATTCGATTTAATGAATAATTCATTCATTTTTGCTTTTGTGATTGCATTATAGAATATCAATATCTGCATTTTTTTTTGCTTTTTGCGCCAACAGAAGACGCTCGAAATTGGTTGACTGTTTTGGTTTTGGCTGTCGAAAATATAATGAAAGAAATAAATACAATAAACTCACAAAAAAACGTTTCGTTTCAGAATATTACCTAAAAACATCGCAAGAGGATTTCGCAGTCGCCGTCACATTGTCTGGACCCTTCGCTGATTCCAAAGGCAACGACACCACTTCCCTGCAGCTGTGGCTTCACAGGAGCTCAGGAGACATGGAACCAAGTCAGGTGCGATCTGGAGACATATCACATTCGTATCGGCATTTTGTTTCCGCAATTATCATTATATCGGCTGATTTTTACCCGACTGCGTCAGAAGGAAGGTTATGTTTTTCGAGCGTATGTATGTATGTATGTATGTATGTATGTATGTATGTATGTATGTATGTATGTATGTATGTATGTCCATTTCTTCGGTACGCGCTACAGCCTAAACGGCTGAACGGATTTTGACATGTGAGGTTTCGTTGAATTTGTCAAAATTGTGGTAGTGGCATAGGCTATATAAATTTTCAAAATGGTGGCTGTAAACCGAAATTGGTGTGGATTTCATCCAACTGCTAATAAGTTACCCCACTTCCATCTTAGATTGTATCATCACTTAACATCAGGTGTGAGCAGTCAAGGACTTAGATGTAGTCGATAAAAAAAATAGCTACTAGTCTCCTTAACAAAAATAACTTAGTGCGCGAAAGAATCAGTCAAGCAAATTCAAACCAATGCATTAGTCAGTGAAATGTACCTATACTAAAGCCAAACTCGGTTGAGAATGCTTGTCAACAAACAAATTTAAAATGAAGGTAGAAAATGCAACACATTTTATGCCCAATAAGTTTAAAATTATGTTTTGTTATTTTAAAAAATCTTCTATAAAAGATATTGAATATATTAATTAGTTTTAAGCTTACTAATCTAATTTATTGTTATGAATTCGTCATTAACAAGTTAAGTAAAAAATAAGGTGTAAAATGACTAGTGATTTCTACCTTCATTTTTAATTTGTTTATTGACAAGCATTCTCAATCGAGTTTGGCTTTAGTATAGGTCTTGATATAATCGCAAAACCTAAGTGTGAAACCTAAGTGAAAGGTTCACTAGGCTTTGCAAACAATCTTATTAAGCAACAATGCTTCACAGAACTTCTATGGTATTTCATAACTGTAACGTAGAATATACGAGACATCAATCTCATAAATATTTATCGCTAAGCAGAATGCACATAACACTCACAATGATCCGTTTGTTGGGCTTTGTATTTGTTTACTGCAGTCTGCAGCGTCGTGAGCATTGCTTCATTCAGATTTAAATAGATATGCAATACTGCAATTCACATATTATATGTGACTAGCAGTCGCCCACGACTTCGTCCGCGTGAAAACTTCTTAGGTACCCTTCTAATTTTAAAGACAGACTTTCATATAAAAAAACTCATTCCCCGCTCCCCCTCATCATTAATTTTTTTTTAGTTTCCCGTGAAGCAATATCCTCCGTCCCGTCCCGTGTACTAAAGATCTACATTTTTGTATAACTAATTAACATACTGTAAAAGGCAAATCTTATCTCTATAATATCCTTGTGATTATTAAATAATTTATTTTGATAAGAATTTAAATTTAGTTGTATAGATAATGACGTAAACTTAAGCATATGAATTAAATGATTTTTTTAAAACACAAAAAGTTATATATCTGCCAAAATATAAAAGCTAGATATATGATATTGCAGACTTTTTTGTAGAACTTTTTAAGATGCATAAAGTTTTCATACAATGTTTTCAATTATATCCAATAGCTAAGGCAGCGCACGCGCGACAGAAAGTGTGATAACTCGGGTAATATATACAATACAAATATAAAATATAGCCTATGACACTCCTCGATAGTGTAGCATTCTACGGGTGAAAGAATTTTTTTAAATCGGATCAGTAGTTCCGATGATTAGCTCCAGATGCCCCATTTACATACTTACAAACTTTACCTCTTTATAATATTAGTATAGACTACTACTCTACCCTAACCATTTTTGTAAGATTTAGGGACTTCTATTGGAATCGTTAAGTGGGTATCTTGTTCTACTACCAAGAAGGGTTATTATGTAATTGAGGTTTTTTTATTACAAAGGCAAAATAACAATTCTTATTTACAATTTTAAAAAAAAGAAGCTTTTAGTAAACGATTATTTTAACTTTTGGAAGTTCGGATCACGAGATATAGTCCTGAGTTACGCTAAGAATATTGAGATTATCTTTCATTCAAAACATAAAAAACAAAATAATTAAATTCCAATAGATATTTGGGTATCAGGAAGTTGGTGTTGATACTCCTGCGTGCCTTGAAGAATAAGTCGTCGAACCCATCATGACCATAACATTTAATAGTGATTATTAGAAGATTTAAAGGTTAAAATTATTACAAGCCTCCAAATCCATATAAAAACAGTATAATATCTTTAAATTTGGCTGACAATGATGACTTAATGTTTTTCTTTCGTAATCCAAGACGGGAAGTAGGAAAAAGCATCTCAAATGTCCAACACTAACAAAAATATTTGTCATCTGTCTGTGAGTAAACAGTATTGTGTCATGTTTACAAACATACATGTTTTATAATCGCATTATAGTTTTATGTGTGAGTACTATACGCGCGTAACTTATACGTGTAGTAACTAGTAAGTAGGTTTAGAAAAAATCAAGTATAATCACAGAATACATCATAGGTATTATATATCAAACGTATCATTCTTATATATACGAGTATTTAATAAAATTTTTTAACAAATAACATAACCGACTCAAAACGCACTAAAAAGTAAAAAATAACTGTGTCATTTAGTTGCTTTAATTTATATAAGCATATCTATGAAGTCGGTGCCAGCCAAGTTTAAGGAACATTTATTTAACGTAGTAAAGCAGTTTGTGGGTTCTAGGTAACGTCCTTAAAGTAGAAACCTTGGCTGACATCGACCCCTAGATATGCTTAAGTAAATTAAAGCAACTAAATGACACAGTTATTTTTTACCTTTAAGTGCGTTTTGAGTCGGTTCTATTTTTTGTTAAAAATTTCTGTTTCTTACTTTTGTGATTCGCCATTATCGCCACGTAACGTACTCATACTATACTGTCATAGTATATTATACGGCACTTGTAGCCAAAAAGCTACCGATACTTTCACAAAAACCGATATCGCTGCAAGTGTGCCTATAAAATTTGAAAAGTTCCTTCAATTTTCCCAGGATATCATCATCAGATCCTAACATGATAACTATGGGACCATCTTGGAAGTGCGCTCTTTCAAATAATTATCAAAATCGGTCAACTCTGGAAGTGGTTATGCGGGGTCATACATAAAAAAAAAATACGCGTCGAATTGAGAACCTCCCCCGTTTTTTTCGTCGGTTAAAAACCTTCTACCTTCGCCAGTTCTAAATATTATAAGTATTTTTTGGACATATGTGTCGGGCAAACTTCGTCGTGCCTACCTACCTATTTGTTTTTAAAATGTTATGTTCATCGTAATCCGACATTTTTTTTTTTTTTTTTTTACGCTGGGAAATGCGTTTACGCATCCCCTCCGGAAACAGAGCAGCGACAGCTGCGCCGTTTCCAGCGGGGTATGTGGGACTCCCCGGCCGAGAAGCAGCTGAAATACCCACTAAAACCCAGCGATGTTCCATCGCGTCGCCTGGTGACTGGGTCCCGGGAGCATCATGAATCTTCCGCAACCCAGCGAGCGGTGTCCACCAAAGCAGACTCTCAACTGGGGAATCAATGGATTCCCTAAAATCCGTCTGGGGCGCACCAGGAACATGCGGTGCGCCCCCCGACCCGAGGATGAGTCTCAACAGGCGATGGGTTCCTCAAGTCCACTGCCGGGAGCACCTCGTTAGGGAGGCAGACGACGATCGTGTGCGCGACGTCTGCGTCCCGGCCTTCGGCGGCGGATCGGATCCGCGGCTGCATTTTCCTCCCGCCGCCTCACACATGTATTGACTGAACCTCGATTTAGGATAGTGAGTCCAGTCGCTGTCACCCATTCCTCCAGCTCTCTTCCACGGGGGGTTGTCCTCGGGCATCCCCAAGCCGAAGATTTGGCATTGAGGTCCCCAGCAACAAGCACGCGACGGGAGCGAGTTCTGCCTATCAGGACCTCAGCGAGAAATTGCTCGAAGTCGGCAAGATTCCGATTCGGCAAGAAGTACACTCCAACCACCATGATGTCATTGATATAAGCAGAGACGTACCCTTGACCACAAACCACGTCGACGAATGCAGGGGTGCCCATTGTGGACCGGGACGTCATGGCAACAACCCCGTCTCTATCTCCCACCCAGTCGTCCCCGCAAGGGATGTAATAGGGCTCAGCTACCACAGCTATGTGTATCGACCACTCCGCCATGCTCTGGAATAAAATATCCTGAGCTCTGGCGCAGTGATTGATATTAGCCTGAAGGAAATTCAGGTCCATATTATTCTTCGGCCATTGGAACCTCCTCTGCCGGGCACTGCTTTTCAGCTTGCTGAGATGAAGGTGGAGACTGTTTATTCCTTTGACCAGACTTTCCTCTCCTCTTCCTATTTGTAGGCGGCGAAACACATCTCTTACTGCCCACACGATGTTCCGCCGACAAGCCTGCTGCTGAACAAACCACGCAATGTACCGCAGCGGTGCACCCACGAGCCTTGTGACCCTGTTGACCGCAGCGGAAGCACAACCCACTGCGATCAATTCCCTCCTTACACTGAGCGCCCATGTGCCCCGGTGCAAGGCATCTGTAACAAATGAGAGGCCGGGCGTCCAGCAGCTTCACATGGGTTGACACCCAGCCCACGAGAAGTCTTCCTCCTGCTATTATTTTCTTGGCGGCTGCAATTGGACAGTGCACTAAAATTGCACCCAACCCGTCATAGCTACACACTATTTCGCCAGCCCGCACCTGCTCAGCGGGGCATCCTCCCGCCGCACATACTGCCGCAATTACTTCGGCACTAGTGACGGAGTCGTCCAGACCGGAAACCCGTAAATCAACAGACTTAACAGGTCTGGAGACCCGGACAATTTCGTCACTTAGTACCTCCCTTAGCTTTTTAGCCAGTGTGTCCGCCTTATCGGCGCTGGAGGCCCCAGGGAACTCGAACAAACGGCCCCCGGTGGCTGCTTTCCGGAGTCGGACGCCCTCCACGCCTAAGTCAGCAGCGTTGATCCTCTCCTTTGCATGCGCGATGACTTTGGCGTAAGTCACACCCTTTTCCTCCGCCCCTGGCTGCAGCGTTAAAATCACCGCTGACGATTGAGGTGTGCGGAGTTTTCGGGCGCGACTTTTTGCATCATGTCGCTTCTTAGGACCCACTTTCGTCCAGCTCGTTGATGATTTCTTAGAACCTTGCTGCTCCTGGTGTATATTTGGCTCCTGGCCTTTCTTTTCACTTTTCTTCTTCTTCTTCTTCTCCTTTTTCTTTTCTAAGTTTTCATTCTTCCCCTTAGAGGACGGGGAAGCAGGAGGGCCCTCTGTTGCCTTTTGTGCTTTTGGGCTACTTGAAGTGGGTCCAGCTGGGTGTTGAGACGGCGTTATGGGCGCCAGTCTCGCGGACCTGCCAGGCTCAGGTTGGGGCACATTTTCTCCTGTAGGCCTCAAGCCTCCCGAAGCAGTCTTTGAAGACGTAGCAGCCGCATATGTGTGGCCGGTTCTCCTTTTGTCAGAAGCCAGAGGTGGACGGAGGCTCCTCTCCGGCAACAGTCTATCCTCAAATGAAGCCAGACGGGCATCCAACATACCTCCCACCTGGACCATAACTGCTCGACAGATTTCGTCCAAGGAAGGTGCCACTGGAGCGGGCACAGGCCGTCTGCTCTTTAGAGGAGGTCGTGGCACATTGGGCACCTCCTCAGTAAAATCCAATGGAGAGGGGTTTGAACCCTGTTTCCGCGCCTTCTCCATGTCTTCGCGTATTTCGGACAGCTCAGTCCGGAGACTGGCCATCTCAGCCTGCAGGCGAGCATTATCGGCCTGCAATTTTCGTGTCTCTTCCGAGATGGTGCGAGACCCGAGGACCTCCACTGCAGCCTTTATGGAAGCCGCCGCGTCTTTAAGATCTCGCACAAACGTTCCTTTTAGGTTGGAGGACTTAGTGGCTACCTTATTAATAAGGTTCAGGTCCTCCAATACCTGATCTTGAAGCCGCGCAGCGGTCTGTTCTTCAACGCACTGGCCAGCCGAGGGTCCTGCTACAGTTGTAGTCTCGCGTCGAAAGTGGGTAACAGTAGCCTCCATAAGGAGTTCTTTCTCTATCTTTTTCTTTTCTTTAGTCTGGGATTTCGCCTCAACTGCCTTCTCCTGTTGCAGGGCAGCTCGGGCTTTCCCTAAGCCAACATATCGTCCGTGGATAGGCGGGCGACCTCTGCCCCGTGCAGGAGCTGGTGTCCCTTGCCTTTCATCATCTGTGGACATATTACTGTCCTCGCCTTCGCTGAGGCGCGGCCGTTTAACACCTGCCATATTAGCTACTGAGACCAACGAAGAGCCAGATCCCGATCTGGGCCGGCTATCGACGGCCATGTGGCTGCAATCGGATTCCGACGCCACCTCATCAGTACCGCACCTCTTTTTTTCCTCTTCACCACCTTCTCTCATATTTCCCCAAAATTTCCCCCCCAAACCTAGCACTTCCTCCTCACGTCGATTGGCCCCCCCGTATACGCTGGGGCCGATGCACCGGCTGTCCGGTACACCAAGGGATTCCCCCTTACGGGGACCCTCCCGGGTAGAATTATTCATCGCCGTGTTATCCATTATTTTTAATTTCCCTATTGACCCTCCCATTGTGACGCCCTTGAGACTGGATTCCCACCAGCCACTCATCCTATCGGCAGGCGCCAGACCTTAGGATTGGGGTAATTTTTTATAGAGGTTTTCTTCCTCGCGGCCCCTCGCTCCGTGCGCGAGGCCCCCGGTTCCGTTCAGTACGGATTACGGGTTGCCCGACGATGGCCGAAACCAGCGCTCACCAGCCGCAAAGACCAGCGAACTCGCCGCGCGGGGCAATGCTGCCCATAACTGTGATTTTTTAACGAGGTTTTCTTCCTCACGGCTCTAAAAGCCTCCCCCCTCATGTTGCCGACTGAACGCTCTCACAGTCAACTCTGACGAGCAGAGAAGTACCAGGAGCGTCCAGGCGGCAACGAGGCGGCGCGTGGATGCGCCCCACCCCGTGCCAGTTTTGGTTTGCGCCGGGTTTCCCCGGTACCCCACAAGACGAGACGCCTCGCAAGGCATTCCCCTATCCACCACCCGGGGACGCGCCCGATGGAGGACTAGCAACCCCTCACGGGTAATCCGACATTTAACATGCCTCGTAGGTCTAGTACTTAGCCTTGGCTAGATCACTAGGTCCTGGTTTCGAATCCTGGGTCGGATCATGCAATAATTATTCGTTCATCTAAGAAGTGTTCAATAAATCGTAAGCTCAATTATTCTAACTTCTTCGTTCATCTAAGAAGTGTTCAATAAATCGTAAGCCCAAAGTCGCGAAGTTAGTGGTCAGCCGTCAGTTTGACACTATCATCAACATCATCAACATCTGATAGTAATGATAAATGAATCAAACATTTATAACCCTAAAGCCCGCCAACCCGCATTGAGGCTGCTCAGTAGGCTCCATATGCCTTTTCCTATAAGGAGGGAGGCCTGGGCCTGTGTGGGCTGTTGAAAGGCTGATAATAACCAGGAATCAGACATTAATACCCAAAAATTAAAAAAAGACCCTGGTAACATCGCCAGTATCGCTAAAGCATTATAGTAGATTGTAATTTTAATACATACATACATATATAAACATCACGCCTCGTTCCCATAGGGGTATGCAGAAACTACATCCTTCCATTTGCCACGGTCCTTGCATAATTCCTTAGCTTCTTCCACTCTCATTAATCCTTTCATACCCAATTCATACCCAATTTTTAAACGACTTCAAAAAAAAAGGCGTCTCTCAATTTGACCGTATATATATATATATATTTAGGTAATTCAGAATTGGTAAAAATCATAACTTTCACAAGTTTTACTAATTTTTGTCCGGACCCTTTCCAAAACATCCAAAATGACTCGAGCTCGTAATGACGCCGTTCGCGCGTCCATTTGACAGTTTTATGTCATTGTCAAAATAGTCAAACACATACTGACATTGACGTTTCGTATTACTCAGAGTAAATAAAGCAAATTTGGTTAGACAAATTCCTTATTCGGCCGTTCCTGACAAAGGGGTCGTCCCGACCCTGACATCACGTGGACCGGGACCAGCGTTACCAGTCTCTAACGGCTGGATCTGGAAATGCACCTCTCATACAAGCCTGCCTGACAGCCACTACATACAGGCCTGTAGAGCTCGAAATATGACACTTGCACTGAGGGAGTTCAATGCACATTGTCATAATCACCGTCATCTTTCACCTCACCGAGGTAGCATACGAGCAGTCAGATGCGCCTCCAAAAGAACGCTCGATGCATCGCTTCAGGAGCGCGCGCGGTATGCGCCATCGCAGGCGTGCAGTATGCGCCGTCGTAGGAGCGCAGTATGTGCCTTCACAGGCCCGTAGCATGTACCTTCACAGGCACGCAGCACGCGCAGCATGTTCAATCGTTGAGGCTTGAAGTTGAGCGTACTCACCGCAGGTTGGGCGGACTACCCGCATGGTGGGCGGACTGACCGCATGATGGGCGGACTGACCGCATGATGGGCGGACTGACCGCATGATGGGCGGACTGACCGCATGATGGGCGGACTGACCGCATGATGGGCGGACTGACCGCATGATGGGCGGACTGACCGCGTGTTGGGCGGACTAACCGCATGTTGGGCGGACAAACCGCATGTTGGGCGGACAAACCGCATGATGGGCGGACTGACCGCATGATGGGCGGACGAACCGCATAATGGGCGGACTAACCGCATGATGGGCGGACAAACCGCATGATGGGCGGACTGACCGCATGATGGGCGGACTAACCGCATGTTGGGCGGACAAACCGCATGTTGGGCGGACAAACCGCATGTTGGGCGGACAAACCGCATGTTGGGCGGACAAACCGCATGATGGGCGGACTGACCGCATGATGGGCGGACGAACCGCAACATGGGCGGACTAACCGCAGGTAGATCGGACTAAACGAGGGATAACCGGACTAAGACCGTAGGCAAATTCGGACTAACCGCAGGTAGGTCGGACTGACCGAAGAATAAGCGAAAGAACCGCAGGTAGATCGGACTGACCGAAGAATAAACGGACTAAAACCTTAGGTAGATCAGACTAACCGAAGGATAACCAGACTACAACCGTAGGTAGATCGGACTAACCGCAGGTAAATCGGACTGACCGAAGAATAAGCGAAACAACCGCAGGTAGATCGGACTGACCGAAGAATAAACGTCCTAAAACCTTAGGTAGATCAGACTAACCGAAGGATAAACAGACTACAACCGTAGGTAGATCGGACTAACCGCAGGTAGATCGGACTGACCGAAGAATAAGCGAAACAACCGCAGGTAGATCGAATTGATCAAAGAATGAACGAACTAAAACCGTAGGTAGATCCGTCTAAAACTGTAGGCAGATTGCAGCTGGTAGTCAGTGCTTCTCAACACTTCGCAGGAAACAGCTCGCAGTACGCATTTTTTTTTATTTTTTTATTTTTTTTTATATATATTTTTTTTTATTATATGAACACACCCACGGCGAGCACTTCTCCTGAAACTAGCAGCGTTAACAGCACACGCAAACAATAGTTGACGCAGTATCAAGAGGCGGCATCTTGTCATTATGAAAACAGTACCAAAGTACAGTACACCGATACATGTTATGCTTAGATGCAGCAGTGTGTCGGAGCAACAAGCAACCTACATTGGTTCCTCAGCGACACTCCATGAAGCGATAGGCGACCTGGGCGGCCTCCTAAGCTTCTGGAACGAGCTCGGCTGCTTGGAATAAACCAGAGGGGACCAACACCGGAGGAATCACGCACAATGGCCAACATCGTGGCCAAGTGCGGGAAGAAAGAAGAAGAAGGCGGTACTTAGAACATGAATCTACTACTAGTAGTGTGTAGCGGAGACCATAACACTGTGTAAATACTTTTCCACTAATTGTTTTTACCAAAACTGCATTTAGTTAAACTTAACCATAAGCGATGTAAATTAGTATCGGCCAAAAGTCCCAATCATCGCTCGGTCTATTCTGACCTCAACTTACAAATCTTTTTAATTTTATATCACAACTGTTATTAATTTTGCATATGTTTATTTTTAACATTTTATTTTCCATTTAATAAGAAACCTGGGTAGATAACACTGCATCCAACAGATAACAAGTACCTCTAGAAACAGTCTAACAGATATATGCACGGGTGCCAGGAAACACACACCAGTGAAGCAGTATTGTTCAGAACTTCAACTAAGTGAACTTTTTGTAATTTTTATAATGTGAATGATGCCGCTACGCTACATGTGTGTCCTCCTCAACATATTTTAATCACACAAATTGCATTCACAAATTGCATTAGTAATTAATTTTTAAAATTGTTATCACCTTCAAGCCGGTGAGACCTTGTCACTTGGTACAAGTACAAAACTATAACACACTGAATACTGCAAACATTGATTGACATAACAAATTTACATGCACATACATAAATGTAAATTGTTACTAGATTTCAATTATTACACATTGCATTAATTATTAATTTTAGAAATGATATAACTCACAGACAAGTGAGATCTGGTCACTTGGTGTAAACACAAAACTTTTTGTAACACACTGGATACATAGCAGCCAGTCAGTCAGAGAAATTAAGTTAAATAAAATATTTGTAAGTGTTTAACATTAAACTGTTCTTTCAATCTTTAACAATTATTTTTATTTAATTTTTTTTTTACTATCACTAACTATTTGACAACCCTCGGACGCAAACACACATGATAGCAAGTGATCATGCAATACAATGAAAGCGGGGTAACTTATTATTGGACTAGGATGAACACACAGTACACAGAACACCCCTTTTGTCTTCTACATGACGTTGCACTAGAATATCAAATCCCTTGGCAGTCTTGTTGCCTACAGAGCCACGAATGAAGCCTTCTACTAACTATACTTGGGCTAACAAAGTCTCAATCGGCCAAGACAGGAATCGAACCCCAAGCCTACTCTTATGAATCAAATGTGCATACCACTGCACTATGAGGGCTGATATTAACATTTGTAGAGTTAGTTTTACATGAGTAATGAATTGAAACTCCAATAGAAAATTGACGCGCAATTACACGATTTATCAAATGAGATATCAGTTTTCTTACCAAACAATGACGAGAAGCTTATAAATCTGTTACCTCCAGTTAAACCACTTGAATTCGTTACTTTTTGGTTCACTTTTACTTCATTCGTAGAGGCGAAATACCATCTTTGCATTTTGCATTGAAAACACTCGCGATGACAAATTTTGCATGTGGGCATTAGGTTGAATCCCAGTTCTGAATTTAGGTAATTCAGAATTGGTAAAAATCATAACTTTCACAAGTTTTACTAATTTTTGTCCGGACCCTTTCCAAAACATCCAAAATGACTCGAGCTCGTAATGACGCCGTTCGCGCGTCCATTTGACAGTTTTATGTCATTGTCAAAATAGTCAAACACATACTGACATTGACGTTTCGTATTACTCAGAGTAAATAAAGCAAATTTGGTTAGACAAATTCCTTATTATATATATATTTTTTTTTATGTGTGTTCGCGCATAACTTCGTCGTTTATGAACCGATTTTGATAATTCTTTTTTTGTTGGAAAGTAGATAGTCCGGTGGTGGTACCATGATAAGGAAACCAGGATTTGATGATGGAATCCTGGAGAAACCGAGGGGATCTTTCAAAAATTGTAGGGACAATAAGTACGTTTGTTAATTTTTCTGATAAGTATTTAAAAGCACTACAATTTGATGAAGGTCTGGAGTCGATCTGATGATGGAGCCGATCTACATATAAGAGAACTCCTTGACGATTTACTGCATTTACCTTGTGTTTGGGCTCGATTAATTTTTCTTGATAAGAACTTTACATTAAGATGGGCTGTGACTGTCATTGAGGGTCTGGTGATGAAGACAAAGTACAGTTAAGGGAGCTCCGTAACGGCTTACAAGAGCTACCTTGTGTTTGGGCTTGATTAATTTGTCTCGATGAGAAATTTACATTTAGATGGACTGTGACTGTCATTGAGGGTCTGATGATGAAGACGAAGTACAGTTAAGGGAGCTCCGTAACGGCTTACAGTAGCTACCTTGTGTTTGGGCTTGATTAATTTGTCTCGATGAGAAATTTACATTTAGATAGACTGTGACTGTCATTGAAGGTCTGCAGATGAAGACGAAGGACAGTTAAGGGAGCTCTTTAACGGTTTACAGTAGCTACCTTGTGTTTGGGCTCAATTAAGTTGTCTCAATGAGAACTTTACATTTAGATGGGCTGTGACTGTCATCAAGGGTCTAGCGATGAAGACGAAGGACAGCTGAGGGAGCTCTTTAACGGTTAACAGTAGCTACCTTGTGATTGGGCTCGATTAATATGTATCAATGAGAAGTTTGTAATGTTATAAATTCTAGTTGGTTTAATGTTAACTAAGTCATGATCTGATGATGAGATCTACGAAAACTCGAGGAAACTCTTCAAACTTTATAGGCACATTTGTAGGGATGTTGGAATGTTATAACTAGCTAGTGTATATTGGTACTTATGATTTAGTTCGAGTAGGTTCTTTAATATTTTCGTTGTTGATAAATCACTAAAAAGCATGAAATAAAAAAATTTTAACAAAAAATAAAAACGCCTTCAAAACGCACTAAAAAGTAAAAAATAACTACGTCATTTACTTACTTTAATTTACTTAATAACATCTATGACGTCGGTGCCACCTGAGCTTTCCACTTTAAAGACTTTACCTAAACTTGGATGGCACCGACTTCACAGATGTTATTAAGTAAATTAAAGTAAGTAAATGACGTAGTTATTTTTTACTTTTTAGTGCGTTTTGAAGGCGTTTTTATTTTTTGTTAAAATTTTTTAATAGATCTATTTATATTATTATTTATAAAAAAAATGAAAATATTTTTTAGGATTCCCTACAGAAATTCCTCCTGGGGAAATGGAACTCCTGCAATAAACGGCTATCCATCGGCTGACAATAACAATAATTTTGGTGTTTATAAATAAATTTTAGTGTAATTTAATTTTTCAGGACTCTAAATTTTGGATAGTACATCTTCAGCCCGATGACGTCATAAACTTTTCACCGAGCGTTTCGGAGTCGCATACTCTCGACCTGAAGAAAACCAGTCACAAAAATCAGAGACTACAAGAGGCTTTGAATATAACAACTGAAAACCAACAAGCCTATTCTGATAGCAGTAATGGTAATATATTTTCCTACTGATTTATATGAAATAAAACTACTACAATGGTGAGTAGTTAGTCTATGTGACTTCAGGTTACGAGGTCCTGGTTTCCGAGTCCAGGGTCAGGATACATACTGAATCTTTCTCCTCTGAACTATTCTGTAAAAATTCCCAGTTAGAAATTGGAAAAGTGATGATGTTACACCCCATGTCTCGTAGAGCTTTAGTTAGTTAGTGTAGTTTAGTTTTTCGTTTTTTTTGGCTGGTGGGAGGCTTTCGCCGTGGCTAGTTACCACCCTACCGACAAAGACGTATCGCCAAGCGATTTAGCGTTTCGGTACGACGTCGTGTAGAAACCGAAAGGGGTGTGGATTTTCGTCCCACTCCTAACAAGTGAGCCCGCTTCCATCTTAGGCTGCATCATCACTTAACATCAGGTGTGATAGCAGTCAAGGGCCAACTTGTAGTCGATAAAAAAAAAAGAGCACGTTAGGAATTCAGTATTAGTCATTATTATCAATAACAGGTGATGATCGTCAAAAATATTTTACAATGGTTATAATCTTAAATCCGCCAACGATCATTAAAGCAGCGTGGTCGGCTTTATGCTCTATATCCCTTCTAGTCTCTACTTTAATCAACAAACAAAATGAGAGCCCGATTGTCGGGAGTTTCAAAAACTACAGATAACGGATTTATAGAATAAATCTTGGCATTTTAGTGTAATCGTTATTTAATTTGATACGATATTAACTTGGCCTACATTGTCAGAGACATAATAGATAAACTTATACAAAAGAACAAACAGATAAGTGATTAAAATTAATAGTTTGGTCTTTCCCGTGGCGATTTTTTGATGTTGCTTTACCAGGACCTTAACACGAATGGATATTAACTAGCCAGTTACCTAAAGGCTTCACCGCCCAGCTTACGTGACGGTACGGCAACGGGACGCTGGTGCGAGTTATTGAGTTGTAATCTTCGCAATCAACTCAAAAACTATTGAACGGATTGTCATGCGGTTTTCATCAATAGATAACGGATGGACGAAATATAACGATAATTTTTGAGAAAGTCGGAGAAATTCCTTTGTCATTACCCTCAACGTATCAAATGACGATCTGTGTGAAGTATGTTAACTATTACAAAATATTTTGCATCGCGCCAGCCACGCATTGCCGTCCTGCCGCGTCTGCTGTGCAACCATAACTAACTTTAAGTAATTTATTCTTTGTCTATTCCAGAAACCAGAGTCTACCTGCGCATGAGTAGCAGCAGCAACAGGACGGTGCCTCTGACGGTGAGCTACCAGCTGGAGCCGCTGTCGGAAGAGGACGGCATCATCTACGCGACTATCCTCCTCGGCGCTTTGTATATCTTGATTATTTTTGAGGTCAGTAATTCTATTACCATATGCAACAGCCTTTTTATAAAAGCTATCCTTGTTTGCTTATTAGAAATAAACTATGGTAGAAGGATACAGTTTATTGACCAAATATTATCCTTTACTCAATTAAAAATCTGTAGTACTTATTACTTTTAAAACTCCAAATTCGAATACTCAATTAGGATTCAACCATCAAATTTGAGCGGTTTTAAGCGGTCACGGTTCAGTTTGACAGCAAACCTGTTCCAATGCAATAATCTGCTGATCATTTTTTAACCGACGAAAAAAAACGGAGGAGGTTCTCAATTCGACACGTATATATTTTTTTTTATGTATGACCACGCATAACTTTTTACAGAGTTGTCCGATTTTGATAATTCTTTTTTTATTAGAAAGGGCACACTTCCAAGTGGTCCCATTGTCATCATGTTAGGATCTGATGATGATATCTTGGGAAAATTGAAGGAACTCGTCAAGTTTTATAGACACACTTGCAGCGATTTCGGTTTTAGTATCGTATCTTTGGCTACTAGTGACATATAATATACTATGGCAGTATAGTACGAGTACGTTACGCGGCGATAAATCACTAAATATTAAGAAATAAAATTTTTTAACCAAAAATAGAAACCGACTCAAAACGCACTAAAAATTAAAAAATAACTTGTGCTTACTACTTAACTTAGTTGCTTTAATTTACTTAAGCATATCTAAGAGTCGGTGCCAGCCAAGGTTTCTACTTTAAGGACGTTACCTAGAACCCACAAACTGATTTACTACGTTAAATAAATATTCCTTAAACCTGCTGGCACCGACTTCATAGATATGATTAAGTAAATTAAAGCAACTAAATGACACAACTATTTTTTACTTTTTAGTACGTTTTGAGTTGGTTCTATTTTTTGTTAAAAATTTTTTACTAGTACAGCATTGCTGTAAAAATGTGCTTACAATGCAGATTCTTCCTGAGAATTTAGTTTTCAAATAGATATACTGTGTTACTCGAAACATTTTTTACTGTGATGTTGTGAAACATTTACTTATTTTGTACGGAACCCAGTAGGCTAGCCCCACTAGCACTTGTTCGGTTTCATGGTCTACCTAAACTTAAGAAGTTCTATATTTTTATAGATAGTCAACAGAACCATCGCGGCGTTATTGTCATCTTCTCTCGGAGTGGCTGTACTGGCTCTAAGCGGCGAGAGGCCCTCTCTGCCGGAGCTGGTCTCCTGGCTGGATATGGAGACGTTGCTGCTGCTCTTCAGTATGATGATCTTGGTGGCTATACTTGCTGAAACTGGGTTGTTTGATTACTTGGCTGTTGTTGCATTTGAGGTAAGTTTTTTTAGAAATTTTATAATTTGTACCTACTACGGAATATGCATAAAGATCACCTAACTTTAATCTCATAAAATAAAAAAATACGTGTGGCACTCTGAGACTGCCGCGGTAAGTTATGCAATTATAATTATATATTTAATTTTTTTTTGCAGTATTTTTTTTTCTTTGTTTTTATTTTTACAAGCGTGATATTTCAAAAAGTCATTAAAAGTTCTGGTATTTATCGATAGATGAAAAACTATAAAGTATCACTGCTGTGCCGGTCGGAGTGGGGGGGTGTTAGGTTTTTTTTAGTGACCGACCGAAAGTTCGGTTTCGGCCGAGTTTCGGCCAAAAATCAAGTTTCGGCGGCAGTTTCGGTTTCCACCTAAATTGGCCGAATCTTTTGCCGAAACCGAAACTGATTTCGGAAGTAGTCGTGCACGCTCGCCTAACTTCGTTTCTCGCGGCAGCACTATGGCGGACGCTGGCCGCCCTGTTCCAGAATTGTCGTGCGCCGTTCGGATAGCTCCGTAGCAACAAAACTTAGTCATTAATGTAAAACTTAGTCAGTTAATGCAGCATAATGTGTAAAATGCATCAAATTTCAATATTTTAAGGAATTTTATACTTGACCACATGAGTTTCGATTTCGGTTTCGGCCGAAACTGAAGCCAGGGCCGAATATTCGGTTTCGGTTTCGGTTTCGGCCGAAAACCCAGTTTCGGTCGGACTCTAGTTTTTTTTCGTTACGGAATTTTTGGATTCGGTCTCCACGCTCTAAGCCCGCGATAGAAGCTATGCAATAGCTTAATAAGTTTTTTTGTGCAATCTCTGCAAAGAAACCGAAAGTCGTGTAGAAACCGAAAGGGTTGTGTATTTCATCCTACTCCTAACAAGTTAGCCCGCTTCCATCTTAGACAGCATCATCACTTAACATTAGGTGTGATAGCAATCAAGGGCCAACTTGTAGTCGATAAAAGAAAGACGCATATGACTCATCAATTTTTGCACAGGAAGAAAAGAAAGCATCCTATAATGCGGTGCCCTTCAACCTGAGCCATAAATGTTGAGCATCACGTGAATTTAAATAGCTGAAACTATTATGTCCTTCAGACGTATGAAGCAATAGTGTTTGGTGACAAATGTAGATATGCCCATAAAGAGTTTTCCAAAAATTCTTAGCCCAGAGTTGGTGGTGCTCTTCCCCCGAGAGTCAGAGAGCACGTTAAGCCATCATTGTCATCTGATAGTGGTAGTTGGTACTCCTTACATTACTTAAATCGATCTTATTATTTCAAAGGTAACGGGGGGAAGAACTTGGCCTCTGATCAACTGCCTCTGCTTCTTCACCGCCTTCTTCTCTACATTCCTCGACAACGTCACCACTGTGCTGCTGATGACGCCGGTTACGATACGGTAAGACTAAAGTTAAATTATGTAAAGTAAGGTACATGAAGAAAAACGTGGCATCTGCTTCTTCACCACCTTCTTCTCCACATTCCTTGACAACGTCACCACTGTGCTGCTGATGACGCCGGTCACTGTACGGTAACACTAAAGTTAAATTATGTAAAGTAAGGTACATGAAGAAAAACGTGGCATCTGCTTCTTTACCACCTTCTTCTCCACATTCCTTGACAACGTCACCACTGTGCTGCTGATGACGCCGGTCACTGTACGGTAACACTAAAGTTAAATTATGTAAAGTAAGGTACATGAAGAAAAACATGGCATCTGCTTCTCCACCGCCTTCTTCTTCAATTTCCTCAACAACGTCACCACTGTGCTGCTGATGACGCCTGTCACTATACGGTAACACTAAAGTTATAATAAAGAAACATAAGCTATAAGCCTTCCAGTAGCTAGGGCTCAAAAGGATTGACTACGAATAAAAGACTAATTAACATATTAAAAGCAGACTCAAGTACAAGCAAGCCGTACTCGATCTTAAGTACTGCACCTGATTGCACTATAGTAATGCACAGTGGACACGTAGGATAATTAATATAAACACCCAGGAAATTTAGCTATTTTAACATCTCGACCAGACATTTTTCTTTTTCGAAACATATTAAATTACTAGCTTTTGCCCGTGACTTCGTCCGCGTGGAATTAGTTATTACAGCAGCCTAATTTTTCTAAGCTTTGAATATCATATTTATTAATATCTAATCAACTGCCTAAGAAGTAGGTCTTAAGCCTTAAAAATGACGACACTTTCATACAACATTTCATCCCCCCTTTAACCCCTTACAACCCTTTTTTCGCAATTAAAAGTAGCCTATGTCCTTTTTCAGGCTCTAGACTTACTGTGTATCAAATTTAATTTAAATCGGTTCAGTAGTTGTAGAGTGAAAGCAAGACAGACAGAGTTACTTTCGCATTTATAATATTAGTTAGGATTGTACTTGTTAAGCTTACGTTATTATTTTTGTTATTTATGTTTTGTCAAATACTCTGGTGCGTTCATTCGCATTGAAAAGTCACGCTCAGCCTATTCAAAATAAGTGAATAGTTACTACATCTGTAGTGGTACATTTCCAGGTTGTGCGAAGTAATGCAACTGAACCCGGTGCCGGTTCTGATGTCGATGGTGATATTCAGCAACGTGGGCGGCGCTGCCACCCCGGTCGGCGACCCGCCCAACGTCATCATAGCTAGCCATCGGACAGTACTGAACGCGGTGAGACATTTATAAACTTACTAGCTGACCCGGCAAACGTTGTTTTGCATTAAAAATTTAAAAAAAATTAGATAGTAGCCGATTCTCAGACCTGCTGAATATGCATACAGAATTTAGTCAAAATCGGTAAAGCCATTTCAGAGGAGTACGGTTACTAACATTGTGACAGGGAAATTTTATATATTAGATTAGGTGAAAAAGTAATCACTGACGGCAAATAAAGTGAAAAAATCTTATACTGTACTGGGAAATGATTATTTAGAAGTAAGTTTTAAAAAATTTTAATATGCTTAAAGTGATCCCTGCGTAATAGACATTGCTGAACGAGTCGTAAAGTTAAAATGGCTTTAGACTTGGCACATAGTTGAAAGAGCTGATGGTTGCTGTAATTGATATTCTTAATGGGAAAACGTGGTGTTGTTGAATCTCTTACTAGGTGGACCATGATACCAAGCGAGATAGATGAAGCCGCTGGATGCAGACCGGATCAAGACCTTGGTGGCAAATCTTTAGTACCTATAGCTTTCTGTCCAACAACAATAGGCCGACACTGATGATGACAGTGACTTCAATCTTTCAGAATATTAACTTCACATCATTCACACTGCACATGGGCGTGGGGATCTTGCTGGTGTGCGTGCAGACGTACCTGCAACTGCGGTACATGTTCCGCGACATCAACACCCTCAGGCACAGCGTGCCCAGGGATATCGTAGGTAAGGTAACGTCCCTCACTGTTCCAGAACATCATAACCCTCAGGCTAGATAATGTCTCTCACTATTCCGAGACCTCAACATATCCAGGCGCAGCTTGTCCAGGGATATCGTAGGTAAGGTAACGTCCCTCACTGTTCCGAAACATCAACATCTCCCAGCACAGCTTTCCAGGGATATCATAGCTAAGTAACGTCTCTCATTGTCCCGGGACAGAACACTCATAACTGCTGAGGGCGACAAATCCAAACTTTAAAATCGCTAGCATAGTGTTGCTCTCGTGGACCAGACTGGAGTAAAACAGTGCACTCTTCCAACCATAAGAACGTTGTTGAACGTTCTTTTGTCTAAAATTACAGGCAAGAAAAAAATTGTGAGTTTTAATCATTTTTTAATTATTTAATTCATTATTTCATTAATGTAACAAAACTCATTCTTTCTGCAGTTAGTTACTGTATCGCACAAAATAATAGTTAATGTAATTTATATAAACATTAAATAAATTATAAAACAAATTATTTTCCCTGATACAAAATATGTTGACAGAGATGCGTCAAGAAATAGGTGTGTGGAAGAGGGCCGCAGCATCACTGACATCTTACTCTAGAGATGAAGACATCGTCAAACGTACTTTGGAGAAAAAAGTAAGTGATTTTGTGTATCCTATATAGAATAGATCCTAGGTTCGAGACCATCGCGTCGGGATATGAAATTTCACTCTTCTTAAAAAAAAAAGACGTGTGGCACTCGGAGACTGCCGCGGTTAAGCTATTGCACAGAAGTTAAGCAACATCGGGCGCAGTCAGTACTTGGATGGGTGACCGCCTGGGAACACCGCGTGCGGCTTTTTTAAATTTTTATTTTTATTTTTCTTTAATTTTTAAGTAAGTAGTAGTAAGTTGATAAAAAAGTTATGCAATTATAATTATATATTTATAAATTTAAATAAAAAAAAATAATAAAATAATAATAAAAAATAAAATAATAATAAAAAATAAAACAAACTAAAAAAAAATAAAAATTTAAAAAAGCCAACATCACGCGGTGTTCCCAGGCGGTCACCCATCCAAGTACTGACCGCACCCGATGTTGCTTAACTTCGGTGATCGGACGAGAACCAGTGTATTCAACATGCTATGGACGTTGGCGAACAAAGATGCGAATTAGACAATCTAAAAAACTAATAAGGGTTGTTAGGTTTTTTTGTTACGGAATTTCTCGATTCGGTCTCCACGCTCAAGGCCCCCGATAGAAGCTATGCAATAGCTTAAAAATCCTAATAAAAATTCCTGACCTTGAAAGAAGATGATTTTATATAGTGACCGTTAAAATGGGAAGTCATATAAATGTTATAGGACAATATCCACAACACCATCTGACCCCAAAATAAGCGTAGATTATGTTATGGGTACATCACTGATGAATATTCTAATATAATATATGTACATGTCGAAAGAGGAATCACCTATTGGATGCAGGTACAAAGACTGGAATTAGAGACACTGAGAGAGTAACTCCGCATAGAGCCCGAGACTTGTGACACGGGTGTAGGTTTAAAAGAGATCTCTTAGTGACGGCCGTCAACACTCGCCTCCCCTGTTCAAGTCATTCTCCTTGCCCAGCCAAATTTGTCGAAAGAGGGTAGGACATTGTGAATAAATTAGGCATTTGTATTCCAAGTAATTATAACTAAACAACAAATAGATAACTGAAAGAATAATTAACAGCAACCCCAAGACACCGCGACTCAAGCTGAGAGTAATAATTAATTTGTTTGTACAAATTTATTATCAGAGTTGTCTAGGTTAAGCGATAAGCAAAGTACAACGTCTGCACCGCGCCACGCCAGAGCCTAGCCTGCCTGCCAGTTGTAGACCCGCTCCTTTTATACAACTTAGAACGACTCAAGCAGTGGGGCGAGTGGGGGCATCAAACGATGCGCAGCCGCAAGAGGTCGCAGCTGGTACACGTGCAGTTCACAGGCTTCCTTCCAGCCGCGTACGATGACGCAGGCGCCGTCATATACAAAAATTTACCTAGATATAGATAAACAAGCAGATGTGAGAATCGAGCCTGCGGTCTTAGTTTTCGAGTTTTAACCAAAATCAAATCTGTTGTAGGTGCAAAGATTACAGACGATTCTGTTAAAACGCGAAACCAGAAGCGGCAAGTCGAAGGCGGACCCGCACTTCTGTTCCACCCTGGCACAGATGAAACAAAAAGTGAGTATATACTACTATACATAAAAAATTGAAGTGTCTGTTTGTAATTTCAAATTAACATATTTTTACGAAATGCTTTTTTTATCGACTACAAGTTGGTCCTTGACTGCTATCACACCTGATGTTAAGTGATGCAGCCTAAGATGGAAGCGGACTGACTTGTTAGGATTAGGATGAAATCCACTCCCCTTTCGGTTTCTACACGACATCGTACCGGAACGCTAAATCGCTTGGCGGTACGTCTTTATCGGTAGGGTGGTAACTAGCCACGGCGAAAGCCTCCCACCAGCCAGACCAAGACAAATTAAGAAAAATCTCAATCTCCCCGCCAGGAATCGAACCCAAGACCCCGTCTTATAAATCCACTGCGCCACGGAGGCCGTCAAAAATAAAATATAATAATATATATAATAAATATAAATATATACATATGGATTATAAGCGATATTTACATACACAAACAAATAAATTTTGTTTGTATATGTAATTTTTTTTTATCTATTTGTTACCCAAGTGGAGCAACCATAGGGGAATGCGGGGAACTCTGGTAGGGCGTAGTTGTCACTTGTAACAAAACTATCGATATACTTCATTTGATAAATAGATTATAGATTATCCAAAACACGTATTCAAAATCAAAGGAGTCGTGATACTGGTAGGAGATTCATACATTCAACATACCGATGGTAGAGTCACTACGTACAAACAGCCTACTTGAAATAAATTATTTTGAATTTGAAATTTGAATTTGAACGAATGGATTATATATAAACTATTCCAATTTCTAGAGATTCATTACACAATTGCCTTGCTTAACTTGTACAGTTGAACCCATGGTGTAATCAGTTAGATATATTAGGGCAAGTTAATAAATTTTGTTTTTATTCACAGTATCGTATAAGAGACAAGCAGTTGCTCGTGAAATCAGCAATATGTGTCACTTTCGTTGTAGCTGTATTCTTCCTTCACGCTATTCCTGAATTACGTAAGTTTAATCCTTTCTTTATTTTTAAGCATCTACCTTCATAGATTGAATGTGACAATCCTACCTAGAATTAAAAGTTTAAAGTATTGTAGTTCAATGCAATTTACGTTTGTCCAATTTAATTAATTATTACATGCCAATTTAATTAAAAAATTACTACTTGTAAATAAACAACATTTTTGTTCATTCTAATAAATTCAATCTCTCGCTCACGGCATATCGCTGTTAAGATGGGACCAAAACAAAAACGTAGCGACCTCAAAATTCTGAACCAAATGATAGTGATAAGAGAAATATGTAAATAGATTATTGGTATGTATTAATTATTTTGCAGAAAGACTATCCCTAGGCTGGACGGCGCTACTTGGAGCTCTGTTGCTCTTACTTCTAGCAGAGAGGGAAGATCTGGAGCCAATATTGGCGAGAGTAGAGTGGTCTACTCTTCTGTTTTTTGCTGCTTTGTTTGTAATGATGGAGGTAAAATACTTTTACTTAGTCTGGATTAATTTTTGCAACTGCTAAGATTTAATATATTTGTTGATATATCTTCTAATACCTCGAAAACGAATTTGATTACATTTAAGACGTATTTATTTGTTCTAGGTTCTATCAAAATTAGGTCTTATAGCTTGGATTGGGAGTTTAACTGAATCCCTTATATTGAAAGTTGGTGAGGAATCCAGACTTGCAGTTGCTATTATGCTCATATTGTGGGTAAGTGAAATTATCATTACATAGTATAAAACAAAGTCGCTTTTTTATGTTTGTCCGGATGTATGCTATAATCTTTAAAACTACGCAACCGATTTTCATGCGGTTTTTTTATTAGATAGAGTGATTCAACAGGAAGGTTTATGTGTATAATACATACACAATGTAGTAGAGAAAACTGATAGTTTTAGAGGTTTCTGATGTGATGTCGTAAATTAACGCATTTTTGCGCTTACATTGCAAACTCTGCCTTAACCCTAGGAGATATATCAAAATAATGTTCTACAGTATTACACTACTTAAAAAGGTCAACAAAGATGTCCGCGACGGTATATGTCTATCTCTGAGGGATAACCCAAAATAACCATTTTTTATCTTTTATTTTCAACCAAAAGTAATGGCTTTTTTACGAAATGATTTTAAGCAATACTGTATTAAACCTGATCCAATTGAGTATCTTAAATACTTTGTGCATTCAATATAGATGTCTATTGCCCTTTACAGCATATAATTTAAGTGAATATTTTATATGATATGTAAGATTCAAAATCCAGGGACCAGCGTTTTGGGTCGCGCGGAGCGTGCATGCCGCTGTTGGTACCGCATTGCACCCGTGCGAAGCTGGGGCGGGCCGCTAGTAATAGATAAAATTACCATTATACAGTCGTGTATCTTTGGTGTAACTGTTAACGATATTGGGTATTTCTTTCTCTAGAAAAACTATCCTTCGAAGATGAGCCAACCACTGTCATTATATTAATATTTATCTAATATATAAAATTCTCGTGTCACAGTTTTCGTTGCCATACTCCTCCGAAACGGCTTTACCGATTTTTACCAAATTTTCTATGCGTATTCAGCAGGTCTGAGAATCGGCTACTATCTTATTTTTATCTAATTTTTTTTTAATTTTTAATGCAAAACAACGTTTGCCGGGTCAGCTACAATACAGGTTACAATATTGAAATCGTTTTAGAATCAAATACGTAAACAAGTTTGACGTTCTCGTGAAAATATCAGAATAAAAATTAGTCTATGTCGCTCGTTATAAGTTTAGCTATCTTATACAAAAATATTTTTCCAGCTCTACATTCCACATATTTTAATATTGTTATTAAATATTTTTAATTTATAGGTATCGGGTCTAGCGTCGGCCTTCGTGGATAACATCCCCCTGACGACGATGATGGTGCGAGTGGTAGCAGCGCTGTCGGACCCGAGTGGCCTGGGACTGCCTCTAGCACCGCTTGCATGGGCTCTCAGTTTTGGTGCCTGTCTCGGAGGTAGTACAGCTTCTACTACCTCTCCTAGCTCCCTCTATGATACGAGATCAATATTAACAGCCTCGATGGTTTAGTGGCTCGATTAGATCAAGGTCAGGTCGAGAATAGGTCTGAGTTTTTCTTTCTTCTGACAAATTTTCTATAAATTCTAAATCCAGAGTTGGGAAGTTGGTGGTGCTAAACCCAGAGTCGGGCAGTTGGTGGTTCTATACCTCCTACATGGTAGTGTAGTGGGTCGTTAATAGGCTGATAATGATGATTGGAAATCTTGCAGGTAACGGCACTCTAATCGGCGCGAGTGCAAACGTTGTATGCGCTGGAGTGGCGGAGCAGCACGGGTACCGGTTCACCTTCATGCAGTTCCTCAAGATCGGCTTCCCCATCATGTTGGGGAACCTCGTCGTAGCCTCCGTGTACCTGCTCTTCTGTCATTGCGTCTTCACTTGGCATTGACCTCCTAGCAAACGAACAATAACAATGTCTTGTTCCATTATAATTTAATTTGGATGTGTAATAATGTTATTATAACATGACAGTGAATTTCGTATCCATCTCTATCTCTATGTGTAATATCATATTAGATAGACAGAGATAGCGACAGATTAATAATTCACACTGTCGAGTTTCAAAAACACTTACAGTATAATGCTACATTGTCTCTGTAGATATTGGTATGAAAACACTACGCAATGTAAATCATAAATTTGTTTATAACAACAGCACACGGCAAATGTTATCGAATGTAAAAAGCGATGTAGTTGAAAGTTACAGTACAGTTGGCTACAGTTTCTCTTGAATGTTGGAGGTTAGAACGTTACCTGTGCCACATGAGTAGATAAATGAAACAGAGACAAAGCTTCATACTACCGCGCGAATCGGTTGCACTACTACAAGCACGCGGGCATGTGTGAGTGACCACCAGCCGCTTGACGCGTACGCGGCGAGACTGGAAAAAACAGGTTTACGTTGGCACAGTTAGTTGACAATCTTAGGGTCATGGCAGTGCGACACGTTATTTGTTTGGTTGATTAATTTTTCTTAACCTATTGTGACAACCGTACCAAAATAGGTAACAATTTTGCACATTCAAGCTTTGCCTCTGTTCCTTTTATCTACTCATGTGTCTGTGCAGCAAAATATTTAGTCGTACAAGCATGATAATACTAATGCCTTGTTATAAAAACCTCATTTCTTTCTTCTTTAAAGAAAGCTTCTTAGCTATTTTCTTAAAGGTCAAATAAATAGCTTACCTATCTCTGTTATCATTCAAACTATTGCTTAAATTTGTCCAATGTTCAAGGAATACTAATGAAGTTGAACTTAGTCAGTTTTTATGCTCTTTATTCGGAATAGACCTGTATGGCTAATGGTCCATTAAAACAACTCCAAAAGTGCCAAAAAAGGATAATGCCAGATCCTAACCCAAAAAGAACACAAATTGTAAATATACTAAAAATATCCTATTATTATATAAATGTTTTACAATAAGCCATTTTTACTGTTGGACATCGGAATAAAATTCTGTTAACAAAAGTAATTAAACTATTTCCTTTTCATTTACACTCTTTACGCATTTTTGAATCTTTATTGTTGCACTGGGTTGTAGCCTTTTAAATCGTTTTTATTGTATTTTCATCAAAGTGTGCTCTAAAAAGCTAGTATCCAGGGTCGTTGAGCCTGATTAAAATGTATTTAATGAAGCTTTGCGATTGTCATGTTAGTGTGACGGCTGTGGTATGTGGTTGTTTACGGAAATGGACGATAACCAACGTTAGGCTCGTATCGAATACTCCGACTTCTAGAACTTTTAAATGTAATTTATATGAAATATAAAAAAAATGCAATAAAATGATGCATAATACATTGTTGTACAATATGTTTTCATTAGTGGGTTAAAGTCCTATACATTGTCTGGCATTCTCCTTTGCGTGCACTACCAATGAAGCTCCCGTATAAGAGAAAGCCTGTGCTTGAGGGTTTACTAGATAACTGCTGCTACATAAAATGATAACGCCGTTTATTCTAATAATTTTTCAATGCTCAGAACGGGCTGTTATTATTTTAGACAATAGTACTTTACCAGTATTAAATGTAGTACATATAAATGTCAAATACATACTTAATTAAATTTTAAGATCGTATTCCTAGTTATTGTAATTATTTATATTCTAATTTAATATTAAATGTTAGAATAACACTGTTAAGCCTATTAAGTATAAAATAGTGGGCTTAAAAACAACGTAGGTACACAAAGCCTGTTTAATATGTAATAAAGGTTAAAAAAGTATTTATTGAAATGTTATTTATTTAGAGAAAACGTGGGCTCTATAGGATATCAAAACTTCAATAGCTGAACAGCTAGAAGAGATTATAATTGACACAGAACATGGCTAACGTAAAATATAAATAATATTTTTATAAAGCTGTCATGTTAGTTTAACACAGTGAGTTTTTATTGACAACTGAGATTTTAGAGTTACTAAAAATAAGTATCAATACTTTTTAAAATTTTAAGTAAGTAATTTTTAAGGTGTCCTAAATTGCCCCATTCTCCTCTATATTTAATAAAAACAAATAAAATAGGTAATGCCTGTACATATTTTAATTTTTACCAGTGAATTTTACAATTTGTAAAAGCTGTTACTTCCATTTGAATTGATAAAATAAGAAAAGTAGAATATATTAAAAAAAAAAACAAAATGACATTGAATTATACGAAAAAAGTATTAAATTGTATCAATATGTATTATTTTGTAATTATAGTATCGAAAATTATTTTAGGAAGGAAAAAAAATTATTTTTATGAATTTATATTTAATATCTAACATGTTTAGATTTGTGATCTACCAGTAATGACTGGTAGAATGAATGAAAAACCTGCACCCATTTTCAAAATTTTCGAAAATACTACACCAACAATTACTTTTTTTATAGCCATGTATTTTTGCTTTGTTGTATTTTCATGTCTATCAATATTGTTAGACAATATAAAATATTTTGAAAATCAATATTTTTTTAATAATGTTAACTTTTTTATTGTAATTAATGGATCAAAATCTGCACTAAATGTCTATTTATTAGTTAGCTAGGTACTTAGATCGGCCGCACAGAAGATTGTCTGTCAGAAAATAACGTAGGTACCATGCATCGTAATATTGCACTAAAATGTAGGTGCATGTAAAATATATTACTTACTAAGTCATCGTTGTCCTTTTCAACCTGCTTTACTTGGAGCTTAGGCTGCCACGCTGCTCCAACGGTGATAACAACTCTTTGTTAATATTCTGATAGGAATTCATAATATATAGATACACTGATTTATAAATCACTTTTATTATAGCTTCTAACAAGGTATTTAAGTAGAAAAGTGTCACTAAAAATGATCCTATCTGCTTTTGAATTTTGTATAGGTATCCACGAAGTGTTGTGTTGATGTGAAGACAAATTGTTACAATGTTCGGCCGGTCTTGATGTACCTAATTATATATAATAATGATTATGATTGTTAATTTTATCGTTTTAATGGAAACTGTTGAATAAAATTTTATTTTCATTTTCCTTCACTTATTTTTCCCAAAACTGTTTGCGTGTTTAAACTGCTGCGCCGAGATTCAGTCTCCGGACTCAGAATAATTTCCTAGGCAAAACAAAGAACATTTACTTTTTAACCGAAACTAAATAGTATAGTATAGCTGGTTTAAGCCGATATAATATAGATTTAGGTTTTTCAGGTAGTTATTTCCTGGCTTAAAACCATTCCTTGGTTTCACCGCGCGGATGTCGGGTCCGCCGTGTGAAGAGAGAATAACGCCGAACAGTGTCCGAGACTTGCGGCTCCGATGTAGGCTTAAGGTTATCCTTTGTGACCGATAATTTACCACTTCCGGATAGGTAAAACCGCAGGGTACATATAGTCTTAATCTTAAATAATAATTTAGCCCGTTGTGATAATACTTGCTAAGGCAAAGAGCTTGGTCGCTGACTGCGGGCTTCATAAGAAGGCTCAGAGTCACTTAGCGAGCGATGGAAAGAGCAATGCTTGGAGTATCTCTGCGTGATCGAATCAGAAATGAGGAGATCCACAGAAGAACCAACATAACCGACATAGCTCAGCGAGTCGCTGAACTGAAGTGGCAATGGGCGGGGCACGTGGTTCGAACAGCTGATAGACGTGGGGGCCCAATGTGCTAAATTGGCGACACCGCACCGGAAAGCGCAGTGTTGGTCGACCCCCCACCAGGTGGACTGACATCAAACATGTCGCAGGGAGCCGCTGGCAACAGGCGGCTCAGAATCGTTGTGTTTGGAAGTCCCTAAAAAGGCCTATGTCCAACAGTGGACGTCTACTGGCTGATGATGATGATGATGAAGTGAGTGATGAATGCTGTAACTAAAAAGTAAAACACAATATAAGTACGAACACCAAGAGAAGAAATAAATCTATCTAAATTGTTAAATTTTAGATAATAGAAATAAATCTAAATTGTTAAATTTTAATAAAGTTACACTAAAAGGAAATCAACTTAGAGAAATCATTTTTCTTGAACCTTGCAGTACACAAGAAATAATTTTAATAAAACAATAATGAAAAAAAAACACAAATTCTGTAGGTATGGGTGGTATAAATACGAAGGTTTGAAAAGCAACAGCCAATGAAACATCTCCAATAATATGTCATTTTATTAATTTGTCTTTCGTCAATGGCATTTTCCTTTCAAGTCTTAAGACAACAATAGTTAAACCTCTGCACAAAACAAGTTGCTACACTAATATTAACAATTATCGCCCAATTTCACTTGTATCAGTGATTTCAAAATTATTTGAAAAAGCAATACAAAAGAGTATTAATAATTTTCTGATTAAACATCAACTTATATTACGAGAACAAAATGGATGGGAACATGCTGATGAAAAATATAATTTCAATTATTTACAATGGGAATCCGGCTTGTACTATTTTCTGTGATATGACTAAGGCTATTAACTATGTTTCACATGACTTATTATTGACAAAATGCGAATATTATGGCTTACGTGGACCTGTCTTTCATGGTTGCATAGTTATTTGAAAGAAAGAAAGCAATTAGTAGAAATAGCCAGATTAAACGAACAAAAATTAAGTACAAATTTTAGATCTAAGATAGAAGTAAATTCATTTGGAGTTCCACAAGGTAGTGTTCTCGGGCCATTACTATTCTTAATATACATCAATGACCTTCCCGATAGCATTAACTATAAGTGTATTATGTATGCAGATGACGTTTCCGTCACAGTCCCATGTTTAAAAAATGCTGACAACTCTCCGGAAATAATTAACGCTTTAATTAATGTGAATGATTGGTTAATTATGAATAATTTGTGCCTAAATTAAAAAAAAACTAAAATTGTGACATTTAAAAATCGGAAAATGACATACAAAAATAATATTGTGACATGTGCCAATGAAAATATAGAACAAGTACCTAGTATATCCCTTTTAGGAATTCATTTCGATGAGTTTTGCACTTGGGGTCCTCATATTATTCACATATGCAAAAAAATAAATAAGTTTGTCTTTGTTCTAAGAAGGCTTTTTAAAATCACTGACCGAAATACTGCCTTATCTGCGTATCATGGATATGGTGTCTAATATACGCTACGGTATTATTCTCTGGAGTAACGCTACAGAGGCAAACAGAGTACTTCTGTAGCGAACAGAGTGTTCCTCATACAAAAAAAGTGTATTAGGGCTATATGCAATATAAACCCCATGCAATCATGCAAGCCAATGTTTACGAATTTAAAATTATTAACAATGACGGGTATTTATATATACGAAGTGGCTTGCTTTGTAAAAAGATACAAGTGCGATTTCTTTACAACCTATAAAAATATAGCATCATTTAATAGCCGACACCTGGAAAGGTTGCACTATCCAGTGTGTAAAACAGCTCTCGGCAGTAATATATAATGACAATAAAATTCCCAATGTTACAAAGGATCTCCCGTTTTGGATTTTTAAGTTGTAGTCTTAATATTATTAAGTTTTAAATTTATATATGACATATTTCAAGTGCCTAATTTGTAATTTAAATTTTAATAATAATTGTAATTTTACCCTAATTTATTGATTTTTTGTATTTATACTACTAAACATATGTACATACTTATGTTTTTGGCAAATAAATAAATGATTGATTGATTGATTGAAGAAGCTTAATACGAACCTTTTGGCGATTTTTTATCTGCATTTAAGCATCCTGATCGGAGACTGCACAGGTTTGTCTATATCCGGGTATGTGGTATTCGCTAGAGAAGCAGTCAGAATACTGACTAAAACCTGAGTCTTATTTGGGATGTCGGCCTACAGTTACACAATTCTGTATTTCTATAATATATTGATGAATTTTCCTGCTCTATTAATATTAGTACAACATATTTATTATTATTTTATTATACTTTAGTTTTAGTTTTATAATCTGTATGGTAAGTTTGAACTGCGGTCTCTAGTTAAATATAATTCCTGCTCTATCACGAGATAATATACCTACATAGTTTACAGGAAAAATATTTTATTCCACTGCAGTCTTTCTTATGTTTTACAGTAACAGCAACAAACGCCACAGATATTATTTTAATGTGCATTTATTTAAAAAAAGCAATTACAATTTCTTCGTAAATAAATATAACGTGGCAAATTATAATAATTAGGAGTTAAAACAACAATAAAACAGTATGCGAAGTATATTTAAGTTTTTCTGTTTATTTTCTGGAACTGGTAAGCGAACTTTATATAATTAGCTTTGTTTCTCACCGTTCTGATATATTAGAGGTCGCCTGCGGAGTCAGCACCCGTGTTGCATTCGTTCCCGTGAGAGTTTGAGATAAAAGTGGCCTATCTGTTATTCTGACATATAGTTTATATGTTTATAATTATTATTGTGAAGTTCCATCAAAATCCATTCAGTACTTTTTACGTAAAAGAGTAACAAACATCAATCCATACTTATATACCTACAAACTTTCGCTATCATATTATAAGTAAGGATAAAAGGACGCCCGTGGTTTTTGTCACGTAGTTCTCGTTCCCGTACACATTTTAGGACAAAGAATGGCTCATGTGTTATTCTTCTTTGTAAACTATATTATAATGAAGTTTCATCGAAATCCCTTTAGTAGTTTTTGAGTGAAAGTGCAACAACCTTACTCGTACAGCAGCAGTCTGCAAGGATGAAAGTATGGATGTATCCTTACATACATCACAAACTTTCGTATTTCTAGTATTGGTTATTGTGTGTATAAATAATAGTGTTATGAGCGTCAATAACTTACTAGCGAAAGATCATGGGTTTGATTCCCGTCCGTAGGACTGTTAAGTAGTTATTAGCCATTCCTAACTTTATAAATAACTAGCTTTTGCCCGCGACTTCGTCCGTGTGGAATTAGTTATTACGGCAGCCTAATTTTTTTAAGCTTTGAATGTCATATTTATTAATATCTAATCAACTGCCTAAGAAATAGATCTTAAGCTTTCAAATGACGACACTTTCATACAACATTTCATCCCCCTTTTAACCCCTTACAACCCTTGTTTCGCAATTAAAAGTAGCCTATGACCTTTTTCAGGCTTTAGACTTACTGTGTACCAAATTTCATTTAAATCGGTTCAGTAGTTGTAGAGTGAAAGCAAGACAGACAGACAGACAGAGTTACTTTCGCATTTATAATATTATTTAGGATTAGGATGAATGTCATATTTATTAATATCTAATCAACTGCCTAAGAAATAGGTCTTAAGCTTTCAAAATGACGACACTTTCATACAACATTTCATCCCCCCTTTAACCCCTTACAACCCTTTTTTCGCAATTAAAAGTAGCCTATGTCCTTTTTCAGGCTCTAGACTTACTGTATACCAAATTTCATTTAAATCGGTTCAGTAGTTGCAGAGTGAAAGCAAGACAGACAGACAGACAGACAGACAGACAGAGTTACTTTCGCATTTATAATATTAGTTAGGATTAGGATGAATGTCATATTTATTAATATCTAATTAACTAATTAAATTAATAAACATTTCATCCCCCCACTGCAGTGCCAGGCATTCCTCTTCATACCCAGACCTACCACGCTGCTTCATTACGGGTTTATGTCGATAATGCTGGTTTCTTTAATTGGTTATTAAACTACCACCCACCTATCAGATGTGGACAATTATGATTGATGTCCATGGCTTATCGTGCTCTCCGAGGTACCGTGTAATACCACCAGCTTACCATGCTCTCCGAGGCACCGTGTAACACCACCAACTCCGGGCTTAGAATATTTTCTACTTTAATTAGAAAATTTCTTAGAACAAAGAAAAGCCCATTAGCAATATATCAAAACCCGATCCAGGGCTCGGACCCTGAACCTCGTGGTCCGAAACCACATAGACGTACCACTGGACCACCGAGGCAGTTTCAATTAGATAACTAATAATTATAATAATTTATCTTTTTGTTTCAGTTATTTGTTCGGCTGTCTATAACGGTATTTATACATTTTTATATTTAGCAATATGAGTGAGTCAATACAGTTCAGTAGCACGCGCCTCGCACTTCTGAAAATTTGTGTGAATTATCATCATCATCATCATCATTACCAGCCTGTAGACGTCCACTGTTGGACATAGGCCTTTTATAGGGACTTCCAAACACAACGATCCCGAGCTGTCTGTTGCCAGCGGCTCCCTGCGACACGTTTGATGTCGTCAGTCCACCTGGTTGGGGGTCGACCAACGCTGCGCTTTCCGATGCGGGGTCGCCAATCTACCACCTTGGGCCCCTAACGTCCCTCAGCTGTTCGAACTACGTGCCCCGCCCATTGCCACTTCAGTTCCGCGACTGTGTGATTGCAACAGAAAAAATGTGTTTTTCATTTGTTCCATAGCCCCATATATTCTTGGAGGAACCTAGGAACTCGTAATCTGAAACCACATAACCATTGGCCTAACGCAGTACGACAGTGATGATGCTGATATCTTGTTTTAGCTACTTTAATAATTGACGTAAACAATGGCGCCATGGTGAAGAAGGTATCATCACGTACAAAGTGGACTATGGAAGAGGGATATTATTATTATTCCGACCAGGAATTTGTCAATGTAACTTGCAGCGCCGTCCAAGACCCAATAGACAGCACCGTCAAAACCTTCGTACTGGCTTACAGCCAAAATAATATTGAAAAAGAACGCACATCACGTAAGTTTATCTTAACCTTTTTAACTGACGAAAAAAAACAGAGGAGGTTGTCAATTCGACAAGTATATATAAATTATTTTATGTATGACCACGCATAACTTTTTACAGAGTTGTCCGATTTTGATAATTCTTTTTTTATTAAAAAGGGCACACTTCCAAGATAGTTCCATTGTCATCATGTTAGGATCTGATGATGATATCCTGAGAAAATTGAAGGAACTTTTCAAATTTTATAGGCACACTTGCAGCGATTTCGGTTTTTGTGTAAGTATTGGTAGCTTTTTGGCATTTTTACAAGTGCCGTTTTTACAAGCATATCTAGGAGTCAGTGCTAGCCAACAAGGATTCATCTTTAAGGACATTACCTAGAACCCATAAATTGCTTTACTACTTTAAATAAATGTTCCTTAAACTTGCTGGCACCGACTTCATAGATATGCCTAAGTAAATTAAAGCAACGAAATGATACAGTTACTTTTTAGTACAAGTTAGCCGTTAAACCTAAGTAAGTGATGATACAATCTAAGATGGAAGCGGACTAAATTAAATCGTACCGGAACACTAAATCGCATGGCGGTACGTCAGTGCCGGGTGGTAGGTTGGTAACTAGCCGGCTGAAGCCATGAACATGGAACCTCCGTCATGTTTCGTGCGCGCACACCGCTACGTTACCAGGGTTATCAAAACTTTTTCATCTCAACTGAAAATGTTTATGCAATGTGACCATTACAGTCTGTCTCTGAAAAACAATGTCCTTATTTGGCAATTTTTTTCCACGATCTGCTCCCATTGTACGCGTCATGATTTTATAATAAAGTTATAGTGTATAAGCCTTCCTCGATAATTGAACAAACTAAAGCAAAAAGTATTTTTCAATTTGGAACAAATTATTTTCGAGTTGAAACCAAATAAAAAACTTTTCAGCTGTATTATATTAGTAGCAGACGCTAACTACGTCGTCCGTCGGCAATTAGTTTTTTGTAATACGAGTAGATACATATTAATTTTGTTCGATCTTTCTAATATTTGCTTCATAACCTATTTGCTTGATCTACTAGAAAACTGTATAAAAATCGGTCTTTACTTTACATATATACTTTCAACTATTTAGTTTAGTATTTTATTTAGTAGTTTTGGCGTGAACTTTCCATAAAAGTTTTTACCCCTTTAAGGGGTAGAATTTTAAAAGTTCTTGAATAACGTTATATTGACGTGACAACGTTATTCAGTACCGAGTCACGTAAACAAATTTTCATGACGTTGTACCTGATTTAAGACTTTCCTGTACGACTTGAGTGCAAGCGAGAGCGCGGAACGAACTTCAAACCTTTTTACCTTTAATTTGCAGCGTTAAACATCCTCTATTAACTCGAATTATTAAATACATTAATTTTAAATTAAAAATTCATTAGTTTGGGCGTGAATTTGACAATAAATTTAGAAAGACAAAAACAATATTATAAAGATAAATAATATTTATGAAAATAGACTTAAATTCCAAATGTTATTAGTCTTTTAAGCTACCATTGAATCATAATCTTCTTTGACCTGACAGTTACCGATATTTAAAACAGACTTATTATTGACAAGCAATTTTCATTATGATTAAAGACCAAATCCTTAAACTGCTTGTCATAACAAACAATTTAAATTAAGGGAAGAAAATTCAACACGTTTTAAACCTAATAATTTAAATTTATGTTTTGTTATTTTAAAATATCTTATTACAAAGAAATTGAATAATTAATTAGTTTTAAGCTTACTAATCTAATTTATTGACATGAATTCGTCATTAACTAGTTAATTTAAAAAAATAGGTGTAAAATGACTAGTGGTTTCTACCTTTATTTTTAATTTGTTAGTTGACAAGCATTCTCAATCGAGTTTGGCTTTAGTATAGCTATATTTTCTGACACTTTAATTGGGACTAATTTAATATTGTTGAGCTATTGCTAAGAGTGCACGTAGTTTATCGATCTGCACATTGCAAAGGTAGTAATTGATTCATGTAATATTTATTCTGTTCACAGGATTCTGTACAAATGAAAACAATCATTCGCTCGTAATAAAAAATAAACAACTATCTGCCGAGACGAACTACACATTTTTTCTTGAGATTGGAGATAAGACGGGAAGTTGTTCGGACAACGCACATGTAATGCAGAAAACCAGTTTTAAGCTCATGTTTAGGAGTAAGAGTAAGTAAGGTGTAGTCTTTTGGTATCGCAGTAGTCAGGTAGGTAATAAGGACGAGCATAGTATGAGCAGTGGATATAGCAAGCCCATGATAATATTTTATTAGCAGATGCCTGCGACTTCGCCTGCGAGGAAAATAGACCCTTCAAGAAAAAAAAAATAAAAATTACTTGACCCTTTTTAGCAATGAAACGAATATGCTCAATGTGCGACCTCCATGACGCAGTGGTATTCGCGGTGGATTTATAAGACGGGGAGATTTTCTAAATTTGTCTTGGTCTGGCTGGTGGAAGGCTTTCGCCGTGGCTAGTTACCACCCTACTGACAAAGACGTACCGCCAAGCGATTTAGCGTTCCGGTACATTGTTGTGTAGAAACCGAAAAGCGTGTGGAGTTTATCCTACTCCTAATAAGTTAGCCCGCTTCCATCTTAGACTGCATCATCACTTAACATCAGGTGTGATAGCAGTCAAGAGCCAAGTTGTAGTAGTTAAAAAAATGCTCGACACGACCTAATCACAGTATAACCGAGCAAACTTACATCTGATCAGCTCAATAGCCGGAGCAACTCTGCTATAAGGGGGAAAGCCTGACCCTGTTGAGGGCTGTGAAAATAAACTAATGATGGCACTAGGTACAAGGGCATAAAAGTAATTACTTTCACAGACCTAGTAGATACTACTTAAAATAAAATGAAATAAATAAATATTGTTGGACAATCACACACATTGCTATATAAACAGAAAATAAGCGTAGGTAGCTTGTGTTATGGGTATTATAATAACGGATAATTTTTTTTATGTATATTATACATAAATACTTAAAATATATAGATAAACACCCAGACACTGGAAAACATCCATGCATCACATCACACGAACATTTTTCCAGATGTGGGAATCGAACCTACAGCCTAGGACTCAGAAGGGTTACTACCCACTGCGCCACTCGTCCGTCAAGCGACTCGCACGCCATCTGTTGTAAAACGGTTGCACTACATCAATTTTATCCTTATTTAGGAATCTCTATTATTATGCGTATACGCTGTTTTCCTTCCCGAACCCAATTGCAATGAATCACCCATGTCAGACGCTTTGTACTTTTATAATTTAGAAATATAATCATTTAATTATAATATAATTGTAACATGGATGCAATAAGATTTCCTGTGATAATTATAGTGTTACTGAGTAGTGAAATGTGTCTTTCGTCATGTAAGTCTAATTTTTGAATGAAGCCTTATTTGAATCGCATGGTGTTAGAAGATACAGTCTCAAAATATTATTTAATAAAAGGATCATTGTACCTATTCTTAAAAAATAATTTTGATCACACAGGAATAATATATTATGTATCACGAAATAATATATAGGCCTTACTTAGGGACCAAACACAACGATCCCGAACCGCCTATGGCCAGCGGCTGCCTGTGACACATTAGTAATACATAAAGAGTTAAAATTAAAATTAACACAACAGCTGACCAGTTGAAATTCCTTAAAAAAACGGCAAAATGCTGTTATCACCCTATATATATATATACCTACTTATCAGATTTTCTGTAGTACTAATTTGTACCTGCATAGATAAAAACTTTAATTCGTAAATTGATTTATCGGCTTCGTAGGTAATTTAACACTAATGGTCTTTTTGTAATAGAGGATCCACAGTATCATATGGGAACAATGGGTCTTATAACATGGCTGAGAGTCACTCAGCGGTCGCAGAAGGCATATGTCCAGCCGATGACATCCGTCGGCTGACAATGATGATGATGATGATGATGATGAAGGAACAATACTGCCGTACTGCATACTGTATTATCAGCAAATTACTTTCATCAGTTCTGATGTGAGAAGCGTTTTTACAGTAATAATTGACAAGCAGCAATCAGTGGAAAATCATCAACTACAAACAGAACAACACTTCAAAGGCTTGCTAGAAACACGTCCAAGTGTCGTCCTGCGTCCATCAACCTAACAATTAACTGCGTAGGTAATATGAGATATTAAAAGTAACTACACCGACAAACGTGCCCTACAGATCCAAACACAGCGCTGCTACTTGGCGGCAACTATAAGTGCCCATAATAATTATTTATTTAAATGTTTTTACATTTCAGATCCAGTACAAGCTGAAAGATGTAAAGGTACGTATAGTTATGGTGATCTCACTGACGAACTGCAAGCACCCTAATCCAAAAAGGTTTTTTTTGTAACTTGAAATACGTCCTACCTATGACTATGGTACCTAATAGTGAATGAACTTATGTGGTTATATACAAGTTATATTTTTGTATATAGATTATTTGGTTGTTCAAGTATTATTCAAAATCTAATAGACAGATTGTCATGCAGTTTTTAAGTAGATCAAGTAAATATATTAGATTATGAAGTAAGTAATAAGCACTATACGTTTTAATATATTCCTGATTAAAATTTAACCCATTATTTATTTTTAATTAAGAGTTAAATGTTTTTGTAAAAATATGATGTTTCAAGATATTTATTATATATTGGTACTACCAATCTATACTAATATTATAAGTGCGAAAGTAACTGTCTGTTTGTTACTCAATCACGCCTAAACTACTGAACCGATTTAAATAAAATTTGGTACAGAGATAGTTTAGAGCCTGAGAACGGATATAGGCTATTTTTTTAACAATCACAGAACAGAATTTTTCGCGGACGAAGTCGTGGGCGTCCGCTAGTTATATAATATATTTGAAGGAAGGGCTGGTCATGTAGTAATAAGCGATTTATATGTACTTTCAGATATCTGCATAAAATACGAGGACAATATTATTTCAACTTCAGCTATATACAACTACAGTGCCGACAGACACGTGGCGTTAGAATGCCATTACAAAGCGAGAACCCGCAAAAAAATTAATTTCGTTTTACGTCTGTATGAAGGTAAGTGCCTAATCCATCTATACTAAAGCCAAACTCGATTGAGAATGCTTGTCAACAAACAAATTAAAAATGAAGGTAGAAATCACTAGCCATTTTACACCTATTTTTTTAATTAACTAGTTAATGACGAATTCATGACAATAAATTAGATTAGTAAGCTTAAAACTAATTAATATATTCAATATTTTTAAAATAAGATTTTTTAAAATAACAAAACGTAATTTAAAATTTATTAGGCATTAAAGGTGTCACATTTTCTACCTTCATTTTTAATTTGTTTGTTTACAAGCATTCTCAATCGAGTTTGGCTTCAGTATAGGTGCACTTATTAGGAATGTCGATTCTTGAAAAACATGCATCATACGAACATCTTGTCGATCATTCCATCTCAGTTCGACTGACAGTTCAACTACGGGAGAGCCATCAAAACGAAAGGACAAGCATGATTCTTGAAAATCTGACAAAATTCTTGCTTACGACAAAACAAGAACAGATATATTACTCGCCCGCTTTCACTTTATTCTGTTGACAGTTTTTTGGTCTACTTCAATTTTGCCCGTGGCAACAATCTTACCTAAGATGGAAGAGAGCTAACTTGTTAGGAGCAAAATAAAATCCACACCCCTTTAAATTTCTACACGACATCGTACCGGAACGTCAATTCGTTCAGCGGTACGTCTTTATCGGCAGGATAATTAACCGAAATCTTCTTCCAGCCATACCTTGGACCAAATCAGAAAATCTCAATCAACCCCGCCGGGAGTAGAAAACAGACCATGGCCTCCGTCCTATAAAAACATCATTCTGTGGCATAGATTAAAGACTAATAGATGGAGTCATAACGCGGCTGTAGGTTCAAGAGCGTGACAGACTTATTTCATTCGGCCTTTATTAGAAAGTGATACAAGATTATTTTTTGTCCCTTTCAGCGTGTTCGTTTTTATCGTTTGTCAAGAGTGGAGTTTGTGACAGACAAGGGACATATCTGAGCAATTATTAGCTTTTTATTAAATTTGCTGATAAATAATATAACTTTGCGGTTACTATATTAATTTAAACGTTATCGTGCTATGGTGGGTTGTAATATTTTCGGCTGCAACAGTCGCAGCGAACAGAAAATCGAAGGAATTACGTTTCATACGTAAGTAGGCATAAACTTCATTGATTGATGATTTAAAGCTTAGATATGTTATTTTTTAGCAAATTTCATGTATTATGCGCTTACTAAACTATCTTATATAAAGTAATATTTCGTATTTTAGGATATTTTAAAACATAACGTTTTATGATGTACTTTAAATGTTGACATGTCATGTCAATAAGGCTGATTTGCTGTCTCACGAGTGGACACGCTATGGGCTCTATCTAGTTGTGTTTAATCTATGTTCTGTGGCATACAACTGTGTCACAGAGGCCGTCAAAAAATAGGACTACTAAGGAGTTTTATCTAAACCTTAAATCTTCCATTTTACTGATATTTTTATAAATATATTTTTATTAGCTATCTGGTATGATGTCATGTAGAAATCGAAAAGGGGTGTAGATTTCATCCTAGTCCTAACGGGTTAGCCCGCTTCCATCTTAGATTGCACCAACACTTAGCATCAGGTGTGATTGCAGTCAAGGCTTTTAGTGATTAAAAAAAACAAAAAATTGTCTTATTTTACAGATGAAACTATAATTGAAGAAACGGATACACGAGATCTGAAAACTAATGTCAAACTCACGACACAAACTCACAAAAGGAATTACACTTGTGCGGCAAAAAGTTCCCAATATGATATCCCGTTAACGGCATCAGTTATATTTTATTATCATCCAGTTACTACAACTGTAACTCCAAGTACGACATCGACGACGTCCACTACAACAACCAGAAAACCCATTACAACAACCAAAAAACCCACTACAACAACCAAAAAACCCACTACTACTTCTACTACCACCACTACTACTACTACCACCACTACTACTACTACTACACCTCCCCCAACCACTACATCCACAACAACCCCTCCTACAACTACATCTACAACACCTTCACCGACTTCCACAACAACAACAATTTCTACAACAACACCATTTTCTACAGGAACACCAATAACAACAACAACAATAACAACACCAAAAACACCATCAACAACAAAAATTGCGCCAACATCACCATCATCACAGTCCTCAATAACAACAAATCCACCGAAAAATTACCAAACAACAAGAGGTAAACTATGTTTCAATGTATTTGAGCACTTGGACTTGGAATTCTTATACAGTCAGAAAAAAATAGTACTCTCTAGTGATTGACAATACTTCATTTCAATTTCTATGTGATTTTATCCCATATTTTAAACAAACCAATCAGGGATTCGAACTCATGTAGCCAGTGTAGCCTAACCACTAGACCAACGAGGCCTATGTGATCCACCGTATAATATCTACTCGTTCCTACCTCAGTGGTATACAGTTAGGCGATTATATTCATTGTCTATAACATGCAAATACTTTGAGTGCATGCAAGTACCATATCCTACAATTACGCCTCAGCTACCTTTGGTACCATTTAATATAATAATCCTTCTTCTTCTTCTTCTTCTTTGAGTGCCTCTCCGAATAGCGAAGGTTGGCAGTCAGTTGCGCAAATTCCTGTCTATTTTTCGCGAGGCGAAATAATTGTGCGGCACTCGCGATTCCGGTCCACTCCCTGATATTTCTCAGCCAAGACTTCTTTCTGCGACCAACGCTTCTTTTCCCGGCAACTTTTTCCATCAAAATGAGTTGTAGAAGCTCGTATCTCTCGTGTCGTAGCACGTGCCCCAGATACGCAACTTTTCTCATTTTGACGGTCAGCAAAAGTTCCCGTTTCTGATTCACGCGGCGCAGAACTTCAACATTTGTCACTTTATCAGTCCAACTTTGTCCAGGCTTCACATCCGTATAGAAGTATGGGCCAGATGTAACAACGCAGGAGTCGAATGCGCAAAGGGACTTTAAGACTGCGATTGCAGAGAACTTTTCTCATTTTATTAAAGGTGCTACGAGCTATTTCGATGCGAGTCTTGACCTCCTGATCGCTACTCCAGTTGTCATTCAGCCAAGTTCCCAAATTTTTATATTTACGCACTCTCTCTATTTTTTCGCATGCTACGACGGTTATCAATATCTGTTTTTGATATAACCATGAATTTTGTCTTTTCATCCTAAGACCAGCTTGCTCACTGCATTCATTTACACTAGTTACAAGTCTTTGAAGTTCTTCCAGATATGAGGCAATGAGGTCTGTATCGTCAGATGCCGTTGATTTTTACTCCACAGTCTAAATTTCCAACTGCCTCTGCTATGTTTGTCTTAGAGTACAAATAATAATCCACTCGATTCAATCTGAGATGGAAGCGGGCTAACTATTAAGAATAAGATGAAGTTCCGGTACGATGTTATTCCGCATCATGATTGCAATCATGAGCGAACTGTGCTGTGTAAAAAAAATTGGTATTTTTTCGCAGTCAACACATGGTCTGTTGTTCCTTTACCGTCGCCCACTGTGAGCGGGTTAACCGACCAACCAACAACCGCATCCGATGATACTCGTAAGTATAATCCCACCAAAAACATTCTGTATAAAACTAGCCAAGTCTCGATGGAGCTGTTTGTTTATCTTTAAAAAGTAATGAAATCTAGACAAAGTCGTGCCCAGTGTAAGGTTCCTTACTGCTATTTCTAGTCACTAGTGTTGTGGACCCTTGTGTACCCTTGTACGGCCAAGTCACACAACATTAACCATAAATCTCATGATGTTAATCAAGCGGTGTAGCTGGCCACAGCTTATCTATACATCTATGTCTATACAAAGAAATAAAATTAATGTGTTTGTAATTTGAAACAAACATATTCTTACTAAATACATTTGAAATTATTTACATATTACTCCAGTGCCTTAAAATTAACAAAAAGTACAAGGAAATCGCAGTAGAATGAAAGCTATCAGAAAATGAGGAGAATATCAAAAAAATGAAAGGAAAAATAAATTACGGGCGATCTGAGGTCGGGAACGGGTTTAGGCGTAAAAAACGGTTTTTCTCGATTTCCGGCAAAACTAAAAGTCCTACGGAAAAGAGTTAAATGGCAAAGTTGTAGATAATTAAAAGATCTAAAACTTTTGTTTTTACACTTTCTTCACATAACCTCAAAACTTGTGTGTAAAATTCAAAAACCAATTTTTTGTTTTTTATTTTTAGCTTTTACAAATAAAATTTTATTTTCATAAAAATTTGCTGAAAACTTGCCTTCTTATCTCACAAACACGCTATAATTTATTTGATTTGAAATATTTATTTTTCACCCTATTTTAAATGATTATCGTAAAAATAACCTAATTTTGAACCGAAAAATAGGGTGAAAAAATAAATACCCCTCACCCTCTACCCCTTCCCGACCTCAAATCGCCCGTAATTTAATTTTTCTTTCATTTTTATGATATTCTCCTTCTTTTCCAATGGGTTTCATCCTACAGCGATTTTATTTCGTTTCAAAAATTAAATGCACTGGTCTATATCCATTTACAAAAAAAAAAAATAAGGAATAACTAAGCCTAATTTTATTCTAGAACTTTGATTCCACGCGGACGACTTCCGCTAGTCAGTCAACACTTTTGTGCTTTTAGATATCACAAACAGCAGTGGAAAAGACATCCAAACCAATGGAGAAGTCAAAGGGGAAGACAGCAATGATGGCACTGAAGGTGACTTAATAAAGTTTCTCAAAGCCAACTGGATCTTTTTGACAGCTGGATGTGTTTGCATAATAGTTGTACTGGTATCAGTGACTGTGACGTGCTTAGTCTTGAAATCCAGGAAAAAACTTAAAGAGGTTAGTTAGGAAGAATAAAAATAACTTTATCCACCTTTCAGTGTAACAGACAGTTCGTAATCTGATAGTATAAGTATACACAGGTATCAATATATCTACAACGGTATCGAATGAGGAGATCCGCAGGAGAACATACCTCAAAAAGTCGCAAAAACGCAAGTCGCCTGAAGTAGCAATCGGCGGGACACATAATGCGCGGAGCTGATAGACGATGGGGTCGCAAGGTTCTGAAATGGCCACCTCAGCAACCTGGAAAACGCAGTGTTTGTCAACTACCCACTACGGACCCGGACCCAGGACGGACAACATCGGGTTTACAGGAAGCGGGTTACAGGAAGCCTCTGGATGCAGTTGACCCAAGACCGTGTCGTTTAGAAGTCCTTGCAAGAGGCCTATGTCCAGCTGTGGACGTCTATCGGCTGATAGTGTTGATGTCGATGATTAATAGTGTACCAGACTGTGACCATATATAGAAAGCGAGAACAGCTCATCATTACTGCCGCACAATATGAAAGGCATAACACACCGCGTTGATTTTCAGCTTTGAGTTAATTAAATTATTCAGTAAAACTTTTTCTATTTTATAAAAGCAAAATGCGATAAAAATCTGAATTCATTTTGTTTTTCAAGAATACAGTAAAAAAATTTAAATTTAAAAATTAAATTTTTAATTTTTAATTCATTTTGTTTTTCAAGAATACAGTAAGTAAACCGACTTAAGCTTAAATATCCTAATAATTATGTACCTAAATCTTGCCATGTTTGAATGGTGGCTAGAGCACGGACTGCATTTACACATTGGACAGCCTTTGCGCAAAAAATTACTCAGTTATCATTTTTTTAATCAGTTCAAACTTTTTGTCTGAGAATAGGTCGAAGGCTAATTTTTAAACCCTTAGGTAAAAAGGATGGCCCACTTTAATTTTCATTTGTTTGCCTTCCTTATTGTAAAAAAAACTCGTAATTAACTGGTAATATATAACAACAACTGTTACCTAGTTAAACTTTTTGGTCATCATCATCATATATATTACGAATTCAGAATTATATGGGAATAAATTATCAATTATCAAACAATAAATCTATACTAAAGCCAAACTCGATTGAGAATGCTTGTCAACAAACAAATTAAAAATGAAGGTAGAAATCACTAGTCATTTTACACCTTTTTTTTAATTAACTCGTTAATCACGAATTCATGACAATAAATTAGATTAGTAAGCTTAAAACAAATTAATATATTTAATATCTTTTAAATAAGATTTTTAAAATAACAAAACATATTATAACTTTAAATTTATTAGGCATAAAATGTGTTGCATTTTCAACCTTCATTTTTAATTTGTTTGTTGACAAGCATTCTCAATCGAGTTTGGCTTTAGTATAGAACTAATTTTCTAAAGACAAGTGCACTTTCACAAACAAAAATATTTTTCTCTTTTTCTAGGACAAAACACACCTTAATCCTAAAGGTTCAAGAAGCAACCTAGATGACATTCCTGGTAATCCTAATAGAAGGCCACACGCACCCGTACTTAACGACGACTATACAGACATCAACTCAGCTACCGCTTCAGACGTATACGCTGATCCGTACATATCAATGTACACTCAACCACTACCGAAACACATGAGAAAACCATCTAATAACATACCTAAATTAAAACCTAAACCTAAACCTAGACAGCAAGACAACTATTCTAATATATGTGAAGATGAATACAACGAGCCTTCTACTTACAATAACATTGTCAAGAGTTCAGGTGCGATGTACAATAACGTTGGACGTACTCCTATAATAACGACAAAGCATAACAAGAATACCCAACGCGTGCACTTCTACGACAACACAGCTAGTTATTCTAACACAGAACATGGGAATGGTGATGTGTACAGTGAGCCTGGTTTGTACGAAGTGCCATCCTAATGTATAATTTATAATAAAATGTTAAACTAAATAAACTCATTTCGACTCGTCTTTGCGCGCAGCGTTATGTGTGCGTATCCCTTGTTTATGTAAAGTGTGGTGTAAAAGAAGATGTAGTGACTAAAATTGAGAAATAGATGCTTAGGTGGTTTGGAAATATAGAGAGCATAGAAGAAAGAGGATTAACAAAAGAGATATATGAGGCGAGGGTGAATGGAAATGTTGGAAGGGGAAGGCCTTAGACGAATGTTCCTGGACCAAGTTCAGGACATTTAAAATAAAGGCCAGGTCAAAGTACCCTAAACCGACTAATTTGTATGAAAGGATTAATGAGAGTGGAAGAAGCTAAGCAAGTATGCAAGGACCGTGGCAAGTGGAGGGATTTAGTCTCTGCCAAAATGGGAACAACAATGATGTTATGTATGTATGTACTTATGTACAGTAACGTTGTGTGCGTGACAAGAACTGGTTGTGGGTGACGACTGACGCGTTACTGCCACACAAATTAAAGCTGTATTGTTACAAACACGCACACACAGTACCGTGCGCACAAATGAGTTGAACCATCTATTATATTATACTCTAGTCTACAAAAAATGTGAAAAATGTGATCATGATAATTAGTGATAGTACATATAGTAGAGTGAAAAGCCGGATTTACGATTTACATTAAGTGTCTCGCGTCACTGAAGGCACTGCTTATGCGCTTCCGACCTTAAATTAATACCATAATTATTGTCAAAATGGAAACAGAACTAGAAATTGGTTTCATGTCTGCATATGAGTGGATGTAGCAATCTTGAGAAGGGGATGATTGTTAATAGAGATGCGCCGAGTAACGAGTACCGAGTTTTACTTGGCTCAATTTTTTTTTAACCGAGTACTCGGCCGAGTAACTCAGGTCAATCAAATTCACATTTCGCGCGCGTAAACAAGTATAAACAGGTGCGCGCCGGTCAAGACGTCGGCTCGCGTTGATACACCCTTCACCCCGCCCACTCCAGAAAATTTATTATAAACATATAACAAAAAACAAGAGTCCTTTTAATTGGTGGACAGGGCACCAACCAAGGTATCCAGAGCTGGCACGTTTAGGAAGAGTATTAGCGCCGTGTATAGCGAACGATTATTTTCGAAAGCCGGTAACGTCTACGAGGAAAAGAGGAATAGGCTGTTACCAGAGTGCCTAGTGTGAGATTACTTCAAAAGAATCGAAAACTTTACATTCGCGTTAATCGATATAACTTTACGCTGCCGTAATCGAAAATTGGTCAAGTGTGGGCTCAATCGTTTTCGAAAAGTTTGTTCACTAGTGAAAAATTGGCTTCGATATTTTAACCAATCAAAATGAAATATCATTTGTATTAACCAACCAAATTAAAAATGACAATTCTATAAAGTAGACTTATGGAATCAACTATCTATTAAAATTGAGGTGGTCATAATGTCTCCATTTTAGCATTTTTAAACTGTGGTTCGTATAACATTGTTTTGCTGTGGTTTGGCATACTTCAAAGTCTTAAATAATAACTTCGTAATTCTTAAACTTAAATTTTTAAACATCTTCTAAATAATCTACCCTTTAAATGTTTTAAAGAGTAAATAATAATATAAAATGAGAACTAGTGCATCTCAATTCGACCTAATGGTCACATTTATGAAGCAGTAAGTGGAATTTGAAAAGATATTCGGCTTCTGTGAGGTTATGATTATTGAACTTTGCAAATACTTATCTATTTATTACTTTTTATGTTTAAGGCTGGGCAATATACAAAATTTGGCGGAGCAGGTGCAAATATTGAACAGTGATGGTAGTGGCGATACGAAAACCGTGGAAAATTGGAAAAAGTTTCATTAAAACATCAATTACTTCTTAATAACAATATGTGGATGTGTTACCAAAACTGAATTATATAAATTCGTTTTGGTTTATTAAATAGTATCTACATACCTAATCATGTAATTTAAAAAGGAATATCTTCCCAAACTTCTGACATAAGAGTATAATTATGAAACAATTGCAATTTAAATACTTTAAAAGAATTGTGATGAAAAACTACATAGAAAAAGGTTAGTTGAAACTTTTACTATTTTAAGCTTACAAATCTATATTAAATTTCTTAACATCAATTACATATACCTATATATTATTTAACTTAACTATATATTATTTATTTATATTTACAAATATTTTCTCCAGAGAGGTAGATAAATAATGTAATATACAAACAAATAGTAAGGAATATGTTTGTATAAATATTTTTTAAATAAGTATATATTACTGGTATTCTTTATATTGGGTACATACCTACTGAGCCCAGTGACCGACTTACATCTTGTTTCAATAAATATATCGGGAAAACAGAGTACTATGTATGTAATACCAACTTTTATCAAGATACCTGTAGCCATTCTTTAGTTATTGATGGTATATAAACATCCACATAGTTCTATATAATAGCTATGTATATATAATGTATATAAAAATAATAATAAGTATTTATATATAATATATATAAAAATATTCATCAGTTATTTTGGGGCTATATATAGTGATGTGTGTAATTGTCCCAGAATAATATTAAAAATTGGGAGGTTTTTACTAAGAAATTAAGTCAACAAAGTTCACCTACAAATAGTTTTAGTGTTTACTACTTCTGCAGTTTATTTTGATTAACATAATAGTCTGAATTGGATCCATTTATGTATATAACTAGTTGTACTATAAGTTTTTCATTGTTACAGGCATTGCATACCAGCTAGTTTAGCCGGAGCTTAATTGGTCTATGCAAAGTACATCCAATAATGCATTATTAGTATATTACATGAACTTTCACATCGCAGTACAACAAGACCAGCCAGCACAAAGCATTGTATATACAAGACTTTCACCGAACAAATATAATTATTAAGAAACCACAGATGATAATAAATGGAATAAGAACAATAAGTTTGAATAAGGATTAGATTTATAAGAGATATTTGTCTATTGTATGTTTAAGCTTTGTTTAGTTTATTTTAAAATTAAAGTGTGTTAGCATAGTATAATAGGACAATTTTATCAGAGTTTTAAAGTTTATACCTGAAAATATTAAAATTTAACTAAATACCATTATTTAATAAAATATTACTGAACTCTTTAAACTTTTTTATTTAAACATAAAATACTTAGTAATGTAATATATCATTTATGATTAGTTATATAATAAAGAATGTCCTCCTTGGTTTAGTGGCTCATGAGTTTCTGGAGTCATTTCCTGATTTAGTTAGGAGTAACCAACGAAAAAATATTGAGCTATAATTCCAGTAGTAGCCTGCAAGGTGGCGGTATTTCACCATTGTGCCTCAGTTTGTTACATCATCAGCCTCAGTCATATTTAGTAACATGTAAGATATATAGTTACAGAGTCAAAAAGCCTGGTCCTGTAATGGGACAATGAAAGATACCTACTGATAAAGATAAATAAACAACAACACCTTTTAATAAATTCTTTTATTTGAAATTAGCTATGTATATAATCTCATGATTGTTAGAATAAATACAATAATATTGACAAAAGTTATTTACGGGTAATTGCAAATCAAAGAAATATGTGAACCTTTTCATTTTCTTTTGTTTCTGAAAATATAAAGTAATGTCCTTTGTATTTTGTTTTAATTAATAAATTAAAAATATAACACACTAATTATTCTAAGAATAATGAGGCCGGTGACACTGATCTCTGTAGATAGCCTCCCTTTAACATGTTTATTGTAAGTTTGCACAATCTTCAAGTGTAAGGATAATGATGCCGGGGACACAAACTGTGATTACTGTATATTGACTGCTTTCATCATGATTATTCTTCTCATTGTCCTTCGATTGCAAAGATAATAATGATGCCAAGGACACCTTTGTAGTCACTGGGGATAGCTTGCCTTCACCATGATTATTGCTATGGCTGTAACTTTGCACAATCTTCGAGTTGAAGGATAATGACGCCGGTGGCACTAATTGTGGTGACTGCGGACAGCTGCCTGCCTTCACTTGCACATTGCAACGGTTGTAACTTTGTATAAAAACAAGCAGTCTCATGGAAAAGCGATGACTATACTGCGTTGCCGTAAATCGTAAGGCAAAACTTGGCGTTGTTATTTCTCAATAGACTTATCTTAGCGACCTCTTCCAAGTGAAATATTACCGGTCTTTCTTAATTTTACACTGTTTACACAAAATATAAATAAGTGTAGTCTTCTAAACATATTCACGGTCCACTCTCACTATGAAATTTAAAGTGACAGCTAACCTTCGCGTTTTCGAAAACTTTACTATTCGATCGGTGGTTATTTGTGACTTACACTCAGCACAAACTTGTTTTAACCAATCAGAGTTATTCACTTTTTCGCTTCGAGTAACTTCGGCGTAAAGTAAATGTCGATAATAACTGACACTCGCCCATTTGAGTTTTCTCTCACTCCCGCCAGGGGCGCTGCTTCAGTTCCATATAAAATTTGCCCTTAACGCGAAAGTGAAGTTTTCGATTGTTTTGAAGTAATCTCACACTAGGCACTCAGAACGTGCAGACAGCCTTGTGTTCCTGCATCAAAACTCAAATTAAACTTTATGAAATTTTAAATATTAATTATTTTTATTACTGTTTCCGTAATTGTTTCTCATTACAACTCATTCGTTAGCATAATTTTGATTTTATTAATTGAGATTTACAAAGATTTCCTAGATTACTAATAAATACTTTTTGATTAACACTGTTGTTTTAATTATGTCTATCCAAATATATTGCTTTTCTTAAACAAAGTATACTAGTTATCAAATAACAAAGTATAACCGAGTTATTCGGCCGAGTACGAGTATCAAAAAACCCGCCGAGTACGGAGAGTACCTACCGAGTATCAACTTAATAACATAATTGTTAATTATGTCAATTGAACTTAATAAAATATTATGCGATTTTAATTTATGCGAAGTTATTCGTATCTGTTATTTCAAACTTTATTCTTTACACTAAATTAAAAATATTATCTTAGCTAACTGAGTCACTCTCGCTACTTTTTAATTATACTCCGCCGCGAATGAACCAAAGTTATCTGCATAGCTCACTCGCCTTCGTGAATTGATAAAAGTATACCTAGCTACACTACTTGCAATCAGTATACCTATATAGGGATTCGATAAATCGCCTATACTATAATCTTGAGGTTCAAACAATTTATTCCTGCCACAGTATCTCCTAGCGTCAAGTAGCGGTACTACGAGAAAATTTAAAACATAAACTCATAGCTATTCCACTAGTGCTCTTGAATAATTTAAAAAAATCTGTATACCGCCCTCTGACGTCAAGTAGCGGTACTGCGACAAAATTTAAGCATAGACACACAGCTTCATGGCAATCCGTCGCCGGCTTTTTGTATAGCGAAGGGATGCTACAAAACTATGTTTTGGTCACTAAGCTTGGCATAGATGTCGATAATTAACGTAACTGATTTTACTTTTAGTCCAAGAAAATATATTTTTTGAGGAGCACTATTGGATATTAATATCTATTGGTGTTATTTTGACAATTATTGCAATAATCTCAGCTACGTACATAATATCTAAAACAAAAAAAAATTGGTTGTCTGTAAAGTCGGTTTACTGACGATAGTTGAACGTGACAATGTCTTAAGAAAATACTGATGGAATGGTAGCATTTAATTGGTTATTAAAAATTTTAATTTAAGTATATTTTTATACATATTAATTTAAATTAATAAAATAATTGATTTTGATTTTATAAATTTATATTTTAAATTTATAATAAATATATTAATTTTTAATTTAAAATTAATATATTTAATAATTATATTTAATAGACGGATGTCGAACGCTGCCGAACGCAAAGGCCGATTGTGCTTCTTTGTCGCTCGTTCCGCGCTCTCGCTTGCTCTTCAAACCTTACATGGAACGCCTCAAAGCGAGGTAACGCCGCATGACGTCATGTTTTTTCGTGCGTGCAGCCGGCTCTATCGAATTATAAGACGTTGTCACGTCAAAAGAGACGACCACAAGTACCTATGTATTATACTACTATTCATCTCATTAGCTAACCAGACTTCTGTTGATTAGTGGTTAGCCTATTCTGCTGCGATCTCGATGTCCTGGGTTCGAATCGTGGGTTGGTTATACAATAATTCTGAGATTTTCTTTTTCTAAGAATTTTTCAGTAAATTTTAAGCCTGGTATCGAAAAAATTGTGTTAAGCCGTCGGTCCCAGTCTAATCCCGAAATAATTATATATTATCTTAATAACATTAGGGGTTCAACATGAGAATTTTAACATAGTATATCATGGTAAAAAATAAGAGACGGCAACGAGAAATATGTTATTTATTTACTAAAAAATACGCGAGGCGGTTTGTGGACTTTAAAGTGATAAATGTAACTAACGTTTTTGGGGGCAGCCAGGTTGTTGAAAGATACGATACTTAATAATAATTTATCATAAAACTTTATGTATTTTGTGCTAATAGTTTCAAAGATTACCCCGTTTAAACAAATAAATACTTTTAATATTGAGGTAAAAAATTATATATTTTAGGAGTAGTTATAGAGAGTTACATATTTTAGGAGTAGTTAGATAGATATAGTTATTTTAATCTAATTTTAATCTAATACCAACAGGCCACATTTGGCATGTGTCAACTGACGTTTCTAGAGAATCACGGAATCAATCGTGAAACGAAATTCCTACCTGATTTTTGAGACAAATTACCGGTGACCTATCTGAAGAAACAGTAGTGTCATCTAACGTATTATCACTTAAAACAATTTTAGGTTCCTTTCCGGGACCTAGAATGCTTCACTAACGCCATCTATAGTTTGTGATGTGTAATATAAACTACATTTGTTGCCACTAGATGTAGATACTGGTTTGTATTTGTTGTTCGTAAATTATAATCAAATCAAAATTACGGGCTTAGGCTAAGCCACTTGAACCGTAGACAAAGTCAGCTTCTTGGAATCACCATATCGTCCGAACTCAACTTCGGGCAATGCATTGAATCCAAGGCAGAAAAAGCTGGTAAGAAGCTCGGTATCGTCAATAATGTGAAGCGGTACTTTTCACCGGAGCAGCTTCTGACTAAATATCAAGCTTATGTTCGCTCGTGCATGGAGTACCTACTGCTCCCTTTTATGGGATTGATCGGCTAAATACCAGCTTGCTGCGTTGGATCGGTGGACCACCCCGCTGAAGGATTATTGGTAACGAGTATTTATGCAAAATTGCTAACACTTGATCATCGTCGAAAAGTTGCCAGTCTGTCGCTATTTTCGAGAGTGTGAACAGGAACTTTTTAATCTAGTTCCCCCCTCACCCTTTTACCACAGTATGGACGCGTATAATACGTTTCGGTTCCTCGTTTCGTTCCTGATTCGTACTGCAAAAATATGAAATGCCTTTCCAGCTCACGTTTTGCCTACCACCTATAATATGGGTATCTTCAACTCTAGAGTGAATAGAAGGTGTTCTAGGCAAGCACGTTCCACCATAGGGTGCATCTTCGCTTACCGTCAGGCGTGATCGCAGCCAAGCGCTAGGCGCTATCCTATATAGTATAAAAAAAGTATAACTGTACTATCATGACGTATTTAGTGGCATAATAATAAATCCACCGCGCATCCCACTGCGCCACGGAGGTCGTCTATCCAGTGATGAAAACCGTATCAAAATCCGATGGGCATGGGTGAATGGAGTGAATGTGTAGCGTAGTTCTTAGGTATTGTGGGTAACTGATGGTTAGCTAAATTGTATTTAATGCCTAGGACTTTAGCTTTTGGCAAACCTTATCAGATCTATGCATGACCTATTAGGTAGAAACTAATAAATTACTAAGCTTGTGGAAATAAGTAGGTATATCTATATTATCTACCTTGAAACTGACTTTGTCGCCGCTTTTGTTTGTTTGGATTGCTAAGTAATATTTTCTCATTTTTGTTTATAGGTACTTAGTAGAACTCATTGGCCCGCTACATTCTATATTTAAATCTCTCTTCCTGTTTTCACGATTTTCCTTACAAAGTAGGTATTAATTAAAATCCCCCGATATTCGTATATACTAGTACTGGTTCAATTGCCCACGTTCTGGTTACTAGTATTACATAGTTTCGATTAACATTGCCAGATACCGGTAAAAAATGGCTGTTGTGAATTTTCGGCTGATTATTGGCTAAAAGAGGACGCTTTTGTTTTGTTTTGCCTGTGATATTAATCATTAACCATATCATAGCATATCAATAAATTATCTATTATTTTATGTACCTACTTATTTAAATAAACTAATTTTTTGCAAGTATTTTTTAATAAAGTAGGATTTTTAAGGAAAAGGGATGAAACATTAGTTTTAATGCGGATAGACAACTAGCACATTAATGACTAGTCAAATCATAGATGCTTGGGGCTATTTGAATTAGCCGTTTTATACGATCGAATAGTTTTTAAATAACAAAAATGAACATTAGAAATTAGCTTATCGTGCCTTGAAATAAAGCTTAACTTCGTTTGGAAAACTTTGACGGCTCCTGTCTGTCGCCATTTTCCATAATGGCCGCGAGTACCGCGAGTCGCGACATCTATACTAATTTTAGTGTCATGAAGAGCTTGCCTTGTGTCGGACGTGCGTGTTTTCCACTGGGCTTATTGTTTGCAACCATTGTATAAAGAAAAATGATACGAAAATTAAGTCTAAACTATCGGAATGCAATACTTTTCTCTACATTATAGTTAAATCAATGTGTACCAAACAAAGAACTGTGTTCCTCGCGTCGTAGGAAGCTGTTAGGTAGTATAAAATAATGAATTTAACACGCTGCGGCAGTCTTTCTATTTGAATTGTCGTGAACCTTGTTGTGGAATCGATTTTCAGATGTTATTAATGAAATTACTAAGGTGCTTGTGGTGATATTATTTGTAAAAAGAACCTGCTTAGCTGGTCTCGCGTTACTGTGACTTTTCGACCGACGGCGGTGGCGGGCTCGAAATCGATAGAGATAATAAAAAATGCATATTTTGCCCATGGTTTCATAAAGGTTCCGTTCAATACTGTGCCGGCACGATATTGCTACCGAAAGCTGTTCAGATTTCTCATTTGTTTGCAAACCGCAGTGCTATTTATATAATGGTATCAAAGTTATGGTGATACTCAAACATCACGAAGATTTTTTTCTCAGCGAACGCGATAAGGTGAGTAAACAAACCCTTTTTCCAATGTTTTACTAATTTTACTACTGTTATTGCGAAAGCATACGATAAAAGACATAACACATAAGGCTTTTGAAGTACATTTTATATATTTTCATTTCTAATTACGAATAGGTACATTAGTATACAAAAAAGTAATATCACGAACCATGAATAATTAAAGAGAGTCCGACCTGCATACTAAATTATGTCAATTGCTGTAATCATAAAAAAAACGATGATACAAAGGGCCGATCGCGTGAATACAATATTTTTATCAGTGCTAAAATCTATTGTTTGACATTTGACATAAAAAGTACCTATATAACAATACAGATTAAAATAAACTGGATAGATAAGCTGTTAATGGTATGTGTATGGTAGAGGTGTTCTTTATTTGCTGACATTTAATATTTTAGTGATGTTATCTATATCTATTAAATATTTTAAATATACTTTTAATTCTGGGGTCTGCCTGTAAAAATCACAGGATGTTACTAGTACTATTTGTAAATAATTCAATAATTTTATGTTTACTATTTAAAATTAGTATCTACATTCTGCTCATCTAAATAGAAATTGCTTTTCATTGTACCTAATTTTTAGCAATGTCCTAATTAATACTCATTTTTGTAATATAAGAATTCCTAGATTTTCTGCAATATTGTATTCTTTGTATTCATAATTCTCATCCTAAAATATCAGCCCAGGCTTTCCTCAATATCACAAAGAGGGTGTGGAGACCCACCACACTGATGGCTATTGTTTTGCTATGAGGAAATATAATTACATATGTTAGTATCCACTGCATTTTTCTTTGGTATATTGATGGATCTGATAGATCTATCAAAGTTATTCTATCTGTATTAAGTCTTAATGGAATACAATGAAAGTTCCCATGAAATTATCAAAAAGCTGTTCCTTATAAAATTATTTACTTACTTATCTTAACTTTTCTGAAATATGTTTTTGTTATTTTATCCTAGTCATTCTCCTCACATATGAGGGTGGTGATCACCTCAATCCTTGATCATGTCCGATATGTCACATCATTTGGTTCTGTCTTCAGTTACCATGTAGGTTTATTGTGAATTTGAGTTGATGTGAATCTGATCAGACCATGCAGGGCTCTGGCTTCTTGCAAAATGGAACCCTTTTCCTTCCACTTTGCCAGTAACTATTAGTGTTTCAAGTTTGTACCCATTCCTGGCTATGTGTAAGAAATAGTCAAGGAATTATTTCAGGCAGATGGTAGAGAGCCTATATTTTTTTAAGCCTTTAGTTTAGCTAGTGTAGATGCATTGTCTGAAATACATTTCAAAGGATCTGGAGCATTTTTCTTCATAACCATTTGTCTATCTACATCACGTATTCACGTCTCAGCTCCATATTTAAATAAGAAGACAAGTGAGCGCACTAGTCTCATTTTCATTTGTGGTAAAATTCTGCTGTCTCTCCATATTTTATGATGCTGAGATGTAGCACTCTTGGCCATTGTAATTCTTCTGCGGACATCTTTTTCACAGGAGCCATTTTGCTATCAGGGCACAATCAAATCTAACAATTTAAAAATGATAAGAAACTGATCCTTTGAATTATAGATAGTATAACTAACCTTTGGTCGCCCATGACTTTGTACACATGAAAATTGGTGTATACTTAATGTGACCATATATATAACTGTAACTTTAGGTGATATGTCTCAGTGTCCCAGCAAGGCCAACACTGTACAGCTTTTGCAAAAATCCAAATCATAATTTTAAATGTATTTTTCTGGCTCAAAATTCATAAAGATAAATATACAAAAATACCTAAATCCATTTGTCTCAAAGCTCTTGTTTTTGAATAAATGTGGTGTGTGAAGAGAGAAGGTTGCTTTTATAACCAAAGGTTCTGTGTATGAATTCATGAAAAATTATTATACCATTGATAAATTCAATTGCACCTTATTTTAATATCTTCTCAAACACTATATTTTATACACTACAAAATTTAGATAGTTAAATTGAGTACAAAAGACCTATTATTATTAACACCATAGAATAGCCAAAAACTCAAAAACAAAATGAAGTAATTTATTTATATGGGGAAAAGTCACTTTATATAAATAACACATTTTAGATATTCACATGATTGCGATATGAGGCATCCTCCCATTTATGTCAAGGGTGACCCTTTTTCCTTTAAGAAAAAGAACAATGTGCATGTATAAATTTAGGCTATCTCCAGCAATGGATGTAAATTATATTAAAAAAATAATATTATTTTCTGTTCTTTTTATTTAAATACATAACAAGATTAAGAGCTAGAGCTTTTAGTGACAGAGCCTGTTTATGTGAGTACTACTACCATGCTTATTTCTATCAATAAACAGCATTGCTATAATCCAGCCTGAGCAGAAGAGGTAGCATTACAGGCATAAAATGAGGCTAAACGCCTCAGATTGATGCAAACATTGTAGGATATGTTTTGCATTGCACACCCATTTAAGTGTTGCTCTGTTTACAAAGGATGGTTTTCCACTTAATATTAGGTGGGCAATTGGTTTGTCTGTCGATTAGTAATCTAAAAAGAAAATGCACTAAAAAGTAAAAAATAACTGTCATTTAGTTGCTTTAATTTACTTAAGCATATCTATGAAGTCGGTGCCAGCCAAGTTTAAGGAACGTTTATTTTACATAGTAAAAAAGGTTTGTGGGTTCTAGGTAACATCCTTAAAGTAGAAACCTTGACTGGCACCAACTCCTATGCGATATGCTTAAGTAAATTAAAGCAACTAAATAATACAGTTATTTTTTACTTCTTAGTGCGTTTTGATTCAGTTCTATTTTTTGTTAAAAATTTTTATTTCTTTTTAGTGATTTATTGCCACGTAACATACTCGTACTATACTGTCATAGTATATTATACGGCACTAGTAGCCAAAAAGCTAACAATACTGAGACAAAAACCGAAATCTCTGTAAGCGTTCCTCCAAAATTTGAAGAGTTCCCTCAATGTCCCCAGGATATCATCATCAGATCTTAACATGATCACAATGGGACCACCTTAGAAGTATGCCCTTTCTAATAAAAAAAGAATTATCAAAATCGGACGACTCTGTAAAAAGTTATGAGTGGTCATACATAAAAAAAAAATGTGTCGAATTGAGAACCTCCTCCTTGTTTTTTCGTCGGTTAAAAATATTTCTGTTGCTTACATTACCTAATATCTATTATGTGAGCTAGGATTTAGGAACCTTCTTTTAGGAGTAGTATAAACTACCCTCTGTATTAGAAGACAACTCTTCCATAAGTAGTGCATGCTGAAATAACAAAAAAAAATTGAAGTACTTGAAATGATGATAAACTTACGTGAAAATCTACTGCAAAACTGGCTGCATCTCTTAAACTGGTTGTGTGACACCCTGAGTTACCTACATTCACAGTAAGGCTAGAAACTATAACCTGTTTGATTCCAGCCAAATATAGTCGTGGAATAGTACTATTATAATAAGGTAGTCTAATAATAGTTATTTTAAAGTAGTATTATAGAAACTCATAAGATTTTGATGTATGTTTTATTAATTTGGGTTGTTTGTTTAAAGTTTATTAGGTTGTTAAACACTACCATGGAAGAAAGGCTTTAACTAGTAAAACATTTTATAAAATCTGAAAGGTCCAGGTGTGTCTGTAGCATTATTGTATCCCACAAATCCTCACCATAAGATATATTATTAGATTCAGAGAAGATACAGATTAAGGGGGGAGCTGAAAAGTCTACGATCAGACTTTCTAGATCAGATATTCTAGAAATTACCTACCTACATTTTATTACATTACCTAGAATTAGCTTTTATTTAGCCAAGAGCAGTCTCTTTAACTTTTAATGGTGTAACTAAAGTGCAGTTGAAACATCAGCTTGTTACATATTGCATATGAGACTAATGACTGTTGTCAACAACAAATTAACAGTTACAGAGTTCAAGGTCTAGGGTACTTAGCTAGAAGGTCTAAAGTACTTGTAGCTTTTGTAAACTTGCTATAATGAGGCACATTGCCTAAAGTTTATATGATGTTCTAAAAACAATGTTTTTTATTTTTTTGAGACCTAGAGCGAGCCTAATAAAATTTAATCATGTTAAACCTATTCCATTATGTGTCATTCTGAGTTGGTGGGCTTAGATGTTGATATTGCTCGGGTCCGAAGGCTTCACGTGCTCTCGGAGGCATGGAGGTGTAAAACCACCAACTTCTCGACTCCGGGCTTGGAATGTACTGAAAATTTCAACAAGAATTATTCCCCACTCAAGATTTCAACCCAGAACCTCGTGATCGAAGCCACACTACCACGACTTTTGGTGGTAATCGAACCCAGGATTTCTCTGTTGTATGCCAAGGCATAACCAACTGTACCAGTGAGGTAGTTAAGTCAGACCCCGATAGGCAGCTGGCTTGACTTGTTCTGTACCCTTTCACTCATGCCTAGCACCTGAAGAATTGATGGCTACTTATCATGCTCGTCTTCGAAATTTCCAACAAGACTTTATTTTTGATCAGACCCAGATATCCTACACAGGACTCCATATATATATATATATATATATATATATATATATATATATAAATATATGTCGAAAGAGGGTCGGACATAACTAGAAATAGGTAACTGAAAGAATAATTAACAGCAACTTAATTAACAGTGAATTACTACTGGCAAATTATGGTATTGCAATGATACGTAACGTCTCGTGTTAATTAATGTAACCTCAAGACACTGCGTCTCAAGCTGAGAATAATAATTAATTCGTTTGCACAAATTAATTATCAGAGTTGTCTAGGTTAAGCGATAAGCAAAGTACAAGGTCTGCACCGCGCCACGCCAGAGCCTAGACTGCCAACCAGTTGCAGACCCGCTCCTTTTATACAACGTAGAATGACTCAAGTAGTGGGGTGAGTGGGTATCGAACGATGCGCAGCCGCAACAGAGCGTAGCTGGTGCACGTGCAGTTCACAGACTTCTTTCTAGTCGTGTGCGATGACGCAGGCGCCGTCACGGCCATACTGACCAGCACACGTCCTCGTGGGCGTCTTTGTTGTTTATCTGAGATAAAAAATGACAGTTCGATCATCCTGACACATTTTACCATATTTACAAATCTCACAAACATAAAGATCTGTTCCTTCAGATTATGCTGGACCGGTCAGTAGACCCTACAGCGATCCCTTCAGTTCATTAACTGGCCGATAATGAGACGATATTGATCCCTTTAGCAGACCATGGATTCACCGTATAGCGGGGTGCTAGACCGGATATTGATCCCGTTGCAGATAATGCTAGACCAGATCAATTCCCTATAGCTGGTGGTGCTAGACCGGACATTGATCCCTTTAGCAAAGTCATTGGACCGGCTAAGCCCTGCAACGACTATTTTTTTTTCCTTTTTTTTTTTATTATTATTTTATTTTTTCGCTTTTTTTTTTCTCTTTTTTTTTAACCTTTGGGTATTCCCTATAGCCTGATTGTCCGCGCGCTCAACACTCTTTTTTCCTCTTCTCTGTTTCTTTTATTATTTTTTATTAGTTATGTGAACATCAGCCTGCATCACAAGTTGTGGGTCTTCCTGTACAGAGACAGTATCAAAGTTATCAGACATAGTGTCAGCGTGGGTGTTACGTTATCGAATGGTATCTGAATTGTTTTGGCATGGACTAATAATTTCAATATCATTATTTTACTATCAATTTCTAGATTATTTAGATGACTGTGGGCTTTTAAATCATCCGCCGTCACGTCATCAGCCCTAGAGAATTGCTTTTACTTTGTTTTATTTTGTGAGTCAGGAAGTGTAATGATAAGGTCCCTTTCGTTTGTGACGCGCGTCAACACTCACCTCCTCTGTTCAAGTTATTCTCCCTGCCCAACCATATTCGGAAGGACCCTACTAGTGCAGCTTTGGACACTATAAAAATATATTCCGTAACCCGACTCAAGATTCTAACCCTCGTGATCGAAGCCACACAACCATGACTTTTGTCGGGAATCGAACCCAGAATTTCTCTGTTGTATACCAAGGCATAACCAACTGTACCAGTGAGGTAGTTAAGTCAGACTCCGATAGGCAGCCGGCTTGGCTCGTTCTGTACCCTTTCACTCATGCCTAGCACCTGAAGAATTGATGGCTACTTATCATGCTCGTCTTCGAAATTTCCAACTCAGAGATTCTTTATGGCAACACTTTATTTTGATCAGACCCAGATATCCTACACAGGACTCCACATATATATATAGTAGCTAATAAAGTATAGACTGTTAAACAAAACAGTTAACTAATTTTATAACGGTTACGTGCGTACCTACGCCCTACACTAGTTTAAACATCCGCTACAAGTAAATCTTACAATGTTGTTATATTAATATATAAACAATCTTGCATAGGGCTATGGGTCGCTACGGCACTTATCGGAAATACGAAGAAGTGTAACCATTGCTCAAGTGGGCGGTTTGTGATCCACTGATTTCCAGCTGTCGTTGTGTTGGAAAAAATTAAAACGGGATACCACTGCCATTACTAGTGTAAGTATGGCTCAACTCAGCTTAGAAGCGAAGCGAGGCGTTAATTTCGACAGTAACAAATAATTATATTTATCATCATTATCTGCCTATTAACGGCCTACTACAGAGCCAGGCTTATGGGAGATGGAGCGTAGACCCACCGCGCTACTCCAATGCGGGTTCGCGGACTTAGGGTGATGTTTGAATGATCACTATTAGGTGTTGATGATGTATTGGCCGGGACCGACGGTTTAACGTGATCTTCTTTCAAAAACAAAATTATTCCATGCCCCGAACCAGGATTCGAACCCAGTACCTCGTGATCGAAGGCTCATAGGCTAACTAATAGACCAACGAGGCAGTCATAATATTCATCTCTATTTTTACCCGACTGCGTCAGAAGGAGGGTTATGTTTTTCGAGCGTATGTATGTATGTCCATTTCTTCGGCACGCACTACAGCCTAAACGGCTGAACAGATTTTGACATGTGAGGTGTCGTTGAATTTGTCAAAATTGTGGTAGTGACATAGGCTATATAAATTTTCAAAATGGCGGCTGTAAATGGGGGAAAAAAGGGGGGGGATGTGTGTATTTTTTTTTCTTAGCAATATGGGTATCAATTGAAAGGTCGTAAAAAGACCATTTCAAAAATATAAATATCATATCATGTTCGTATTACTTTTTTAACAAAAAATGGCAAAAAGTGTACTAAGTTACCGTCTCATTTCTATACCATACTTTCGCTAAAAATGTCTGTACAATGAGAACCCGATAGGCTGATGTACCAAATTACAGCCAGTTGTTTTAGTTCACTTTCGTTTACTATACAAATCATTTCATCCAAATGTATACAGTACAAAAACGACACATAAATAATAATAAGAAGACAAGAAGAGCTGAGATTGCCGACGAGATCTTACGAGCACTGAGCTGTATTATTTTTAAGACTATTCTTGTATCTATATCTACCTTTCTATCTATACATAAAGTAAAACTATAACTGGCCAATTCTGTACATATTTTTTTTATTTGAAGGCACTGAATAATCGATACTGAACCCAAAAATGTATTTTTTGTCTCTCTGTCCTTTTTCGTTGTGGGCCGCGATTTACGCCGAACCTATTGAATGAATTCAAATGAAACTTAGCACGATTTTAGTTACTATTGGGAGGCCCAGGATAACAGGATACTTTTTTTCGCAAAAATTGAATTAGTTGAAAATTTGTATGGAAATATCCTACATTTTTCAAATTATATTTATGAAAATTGGTATAAGGACTACTGGACAAATAAAATAAAATTTGATTTACTTAAAGATTTTCAAAATTTCACCCGCATAGGGTTACATAGGGGTTGAAAGATTCTATGGAAAGTCCTTCGTTTTTCAAAATACGTTTATCAATGTTGGCATAATAACTATTGAATATTTTTCGATGTAATAATAAGTTATAAGGAGTAACTTCGACTATGTGTATTTTCGTATTTGCTAGTAAGAAATAAAAATTGAGTAATAGACTAATTAATAGGCACTCGATTTATCTGGTAGCGATTCACCTGGAACCAAAGACCAAGACCGTACCAGAGATACGTACCTACAGTGAAAACGGGTACAATAAAGTATCCAAATAACCATACGCCTACGTATCCCCAAATTCACAATGACATGTATTCAGTGTGTAACTATTTACTGTCACATGACACGAAGCGAGTGACATGGGATACATCTTGACACTTATATGAAGTACAATTTTGGTGGGAAAATAAATATACCTGTTTATTTATTATGTCAACTCGTAAGTGGGTATGTTGGCGATGTTGTTACAATGTATTATTAAAAAGAATGTTTTATACTCGCTATATGGCTGGCACCGACTCCTAGATATGCTTAAGTAAATTAAAGCAACTAAATGACACAGTTATTTTTTACTTTTTAGTGCGTTTTGAGTCGGTTCTATTTTTTGTTAAAAATTTTTCTTTCTTACTTTTTAATGATTTATCGATACGTAACGTACTCGTACTATACTGTCATAGTACATTATACGGCACTAGTAGCCAAAAAGCTACCGATACCGGGACAAAAACCGAAATCGCTGTAAGCGTGCCTCCAAAATTTGAAGAGTTCCTTCAATTTCCCCAGGATATCATCATCAGATCCTAACATGATGACAATGGGACCACCTTGACAGTATGTCCTTTCTAATAAAAAAAGGATTATCAAAATCGGACAACTATGTAAAAAGTTATGCGTGGTCATACATAAAAAAATAAAAAAAATATTTACGTGTCGAATTGAGAACCTTATGCAAGTATCCAAAAAAAAAATAGGACCTTATGCAAGTATCCCAATGGAGTAAAACATTTCCAGGAACGGTAATCCAAAAATATGCATTCGAAAACATTATCCTACAGGCCATTTTGAAAGTCGAAGAAAAAAAATTCGACTCTCACCTGTTCCATTAGTAGCATGCTGTGTTTTGGGCTTTATTTTACAGTTTACTACACGATACTAAAACGACACCGATACGATGTATTGTACGATTAATTAAAGACTTGCTCTTATTTAAATTTTTGGTATCACTGCTCCCACGATCTAAATGCATCTAAATGTAGAGAATTAATTGTCTTAAGGTTTGTTGTCGGTAAACGATAGAGTTTATTATATTTAATTAAATTACCTAACTGTGCATTCTTTACAAATGTTTGAACTAAATGCTATGTATATGTGATTTTGAGACATTCATACGAGTATGCTTGCAATTTAAGTAAGAATACACGTGTTTCCGCTAATTTAAAAAAGAATTCGATCTAAACAGGTGCATAACAAAATAGTGCTTGGCAACTAGTCATAATTGTATACTCTGATTTTCATGTTACCATTTCAATTTTCTTCACAAATTTATATTAATCTTTATCATTAAATCACTGTAGATACGAGTAGGTTATTTAAGGTAGGTTCTTATAAATTGTTGTTGCTTCGTTATGCGAAAACGTTCCCGTAGTTCAGTCACCAAGCGCGCACCTTTTTGAGCACCTTGATCGTATGTTTCCGACGTAACATCTTGAAAACATGTACAAACAGAACAATTCACCAAATTCCACGTCAGTTTTGAAGCTGATGTACAACGGTTGCAAGGCGGATGTTAAGGAAATCGGTATTCTCAAATGACATCTTATCGTGTTGGACTGACAGCCGAAATGAAGGTGGGATGATCGATAAGATGTTCGTACGATGCATTGCTTTCAAATTGGTATATTATATAGAAGTCGTAACGGAGTCGTCGCCTGTAAACGCGGGGCCTACCGGGAACGCATTACCGTATCGGATTTCGTGTCGTATACGAAATTAGAGTTTTTAAATGCATTATATCGAGTTCGCGCCGAATTATCCTTTTTATTTTAATTCAATGGATCCAAGAAAAATTTCCCTCCAGGCTTCAGCCCACGTCGGGATTGTTAAGACGTTGAAAGGTTTTAACTCAATTATAGCTGGATAAGCTGAAGGTTTCAAAGGATTAAAGATTAAAACTGAAAATAGAAAAGTGAATTTTGTTATTCTTTGTTATTATTTTCGCACAGCCTTTTTGTCCTAAGAAGGAAATGAACGATGTAAATTCGTCAGGTTATCCCCGAAAATAGAAAAAAAAAATATTTACTATCCATTATTAAGCTTTGCGAAGTAACTATACATTGATAATATTTTTTTTTATTTCGCGTAGATGTGCTCGTTACTGCATCATACCCCCCAGATAAAAACAAGCAATGACAAAATAACGATGGTTCTCTGTCGCAAAGAGCTCTAGGTACTAATTAAACAGTTCTCCGAATCTTTTAAAGCTATGATACTTTATATATTTAAAATAATTATCAGAAAGGAAGTTAAAGGTGAAATTGTTTTATCAAAGACAGTATACATAATTAAATATTTACAAAAATATAATTTTATCACAGCGTAAATGCTCGTTACATATTTACTTAACCTGTTAACCTGTTTGATTTATAATATTACGTTGTATTTAGTTTATTTTTAAATGCAAGAGTTCACACGCGTCATATGTTATGTTTATGGGTAGGTATATTGAATTTATCAACCAGTTAAATTACATTACATAATATACACATTTTTGTAAGTTAAGTTTTAATAATAGTAAGTCAACAATTCAATAATTTTGTACATTTTTGGATAATGTAGACAAACAATGATAGATCTCGTATAGGGTAATAATTGATTTCGGCGTTCAAACAGCATCGCTGTGTTTCGTTCCAAAGACTGATTACCAATTATTAATCATTTAACTTGAAATTAAATTCATTTTTGTCTTTTTTTCCTTTAAATTCTCAGAGGGGGCCCGAGATGTTAATACGATGATAATGGTCTGATGACCACTGTTTGAAGTCGGTACGACGGTAGTTCAAAAGGATGACACAAAGAAGAAAAACGTAGTACATAGACATAAAATACAATAAGTGGTACGAGTACAAAAGTCGACCTTAACAGCGATTTCCATTTCCAGGAAAGTTTAGGTTTAGGTGTAATGTTCAGGTCCCTAATCTACCAAGGTAGAATGTCCGCTTCGATCCGGTGCTTCACTCACGATGCCGAGGGCAGCGCTGGGTTTTAGTGGGTATTGTAACCGCTTTCCGGTCAGCGAGTCCCACTTACCCTCCAGGAAGTACCGCGACCATTTCGTGGTACCCCCGGGAGGCATTTAATAAATGCATTTCCCAGCGGAAAACAAAGATCCCTAATCTAGGAGTTGTTGAGGGTTTCAATTGATCGATTAAGAAAGTAAATATTGTAAACAAAAGAAACAGTTCATTTTGAGTGACCCTTATAAGACAGAGGGTCAATTGAGCACACCATACATACTCGTCCTAATAACCGACACACATCTTAGCTAAGTGGCTTAATTGCTCCTGATTAACTAGCGGTCACAATCAAGTCACAATCCCATATGCTATTAGTTTTTCATGGAGATATAGTGGCACAGCTCATTGTAACCATAGTCATTCGGAGAAATACCAAATAAAGTTATTGTCATTTTGTATTAAAGTTAACTTTGAAATATAATTTTACTTACATATATATAATAATAATTTTTTTTATTATAAAATTGAACCGACTTTAAAAAGCATTAAAAAGTAAAAATTAATTGCGGCATCTATACTAAAGCCAAACTCGATTGAGAATGCTTGTCTACAAACAAATTTAAAATGAAGGTAGAAAATGTAACACATTTTATGCCTAATAAATTTAAAATTATGTTTTGTTATTTAAAAAAGATATTGAATGTAATAAATAGTTTTAAGCTTAGTTTTCTAATTTATTGTCATGAATTCGTCATTAACTACTTAATTAAAAAAAATGGGTGTAAAATGACTAGTGATTTCTACCTTCATTTTTAATTTGTTTGTTGACAAGCATTCTCAATCGAGTTTGGCTTTAGTATAGTTGCTTTATTTTCTTAAGTATATCTATGAAGTCAGTGTCATCCAAATTTAAGGAAATTTTATTTAAAGAAGTAGCAAAGCACTTTGTAGGTTCTAGGAAACGGAAACGTAAAGTAGAAAACTTGGATGGCATGAACTTTATAGATATGACAAACGTTCCTTTTTTAAAGTATGGAAAAATGAAAATATCGTACAGTAATTAAAATCTAATTGCACAATTTACCGCCATGTAGAATGTTGAAAAAGGACATTGCCAAAATTTGCTCCAGACTGTCCAAACTTATGCTCATATTTAACTGTTTTATTTTAAACAACTACCCATGTTTCATATTCACTTGAAAATATATCAAAAAAATAAAATTTTCAATCGATTTTTTGTGTTCTGAATCACGTGACCGTCGTCGTAGTATGAAAAGTCAACTTTTTCAACCTTCATACCTTTTTCCTGCGACTGCATAGCTACATACAACTTGTTTTTCTGTAAATAGAAAATCTGCACTATTTAATGACATATAGATATATATAATTACTGGGCAGGCTGGGGTACACTTTCATACAATTTTTGGCAATGTCCTTTCACATTAGAAGTTTTTCCTTAAATTCAATTTTTTAAGTCAATTGACCACAATCACACCGAATGGTAAGTGATGATGCAAGCAATCACTTGGCGGTAGGTAGGTACTTCTTTGCTAAACTAGCCACGGCCGAACTATCTGGACAAAAATCTCACTCACTCTAAGCGGGATTGACCCTTCGCCATGGTGCCACTGCGCTTGAACATTCAAAACCCTACCAAGTTTAAAAGGAAGTTTTTTTTTAAAAATATTATAGTACATATAAGTAGGACAAAAAGTTCTTTTTAATCGGTTAAGTTAAAACAATCCTTATATACATAGTATGCCGCCATGCACAGTAGCTAGTTAAGTACATGTGCATTAAATTTGTTTTTAAATGTTAAGGGGTTGAAATGAGTTTGGGGTTGGCTTTTGTTTCACGTACGCTTGTTAGGCCTAGGGTTATTATCGTGCTGCGGTTAAGGGTTCAAAGCTAGGGTTTATTTATTAAACCGAATGCGGTTTCACGGGGTTAGTTGGTGTATGGCGTTTTTACTCTGTTTTACTCTCGCAAACTGGGGCGAGTCGTAAAGAGTTTGGGGCTTTTGGCGTGATGTTAAGTTTTACATGGGGTTGTTTGAGACGGCTATAGAGAAAGGTATACTCGCAATACAGATAAAAATCCTTAAATATATATATATATTATAATACTTTCAAAATGTCGACAAATCCATTTAACTGTAGTATCTTAACAGAAATTTTGAAATCTACACTAATATTAGAAAGAGGAAAGATTTGTATTTTTGTAAGTAACGAATAAATTAAAAAAGTACTGGACCGATTTTAATAATTCTTTTTTCATTAGTAAGCTACATTATCACTGAGTAACATAGGCTATATTGTATATTTGTATTGCGTATATTATCCGAGTTATCACAGTTTTTGTCGCGCGAGTCGGACCGTGAAACTTATTAAATCGACTTTTTGCGCGTACGCTGCCTTAGCTATAGGATATAATTGAAAACATTGTATGAAATCTTAAAAAGTTCTACAAAAAAGTCCGTGATAGCATATATCTATCTTTTATATTTTGGCAGATGTATAACTTTTTGTGTTTAAAAAAATCATTTGAAACGTAAACGTAAGCATATGAAATGCTTACGTTTACGTCATTATTTATACAACTAAACTTAAATCCTCATCAAAATAAATTATTTAATAATCACAAGAATATGTAATATTCTGGGTAAGATTTGCCTAACCAATATAGAAGTTTTAAGATTAAATCGTTTCATAGATTAAGAATTGCTCAAAAAAAATTATGGGAAGAGTAATAGTAGTAGTTTTGTAGTAACTCTTTGTGATAGAGTTCCTCCTGCGAAGTAATACGACATACTTATTACTGCCGTCAAGCAACATTGCTGTTCTTGCATCGGTCTGAATTTTGTGGTGTTGCCAATGTTATTACATACACAGGCCTAATAACTAAGTCTCAGGTTGACGGCCGCTAGGTAAAGCATAGTAAACGTGGATCAAGAAATGTGCTAAAAGCTTGCTTAGGCAATTGTTTTCCACTTATCATCTAGCAGGCCATCTGCTTCAACAATAAAAAGAAGACCAAAGTTTGGGGACCTCTGACGCAGAGTGGTTGTAGCTGGAGTCATTTCAAGCGTCAGCTAACCCGCCACTGGCCGCGTGTGCCCGAGAACATAATTGCAGCGGCTCGGTCCAATCCACCCATTATCCGCGTTTAACTGCAACCCTAACCACCGGTTAGCGGTTAAATTGAGCGGCAGACGCGCGAACTTCGGCTGCGGATTGCGCAAATTGAGAGGAAACTAATCTTAGTGGCCATTACACGGTTTAGTTTTGCGTAATGCCGCGGAGGAGTGATTAGGAGTTGTGCATGTGAGTGGCTCGGTCTGTGCCAGTTGCCGGGTTATACGATTGCATCGACAATGTTTAACGTACCCCTCGATCTCACTTGTCGGATTGAAGGATATCTTTTGACGACCTCCGTGGCGCAGTGGTATGCGCGGTGGATTTATAAGACGGAGGTCCTGGGTTCGATTCCCGGCGGGGCAGATTGAGATTTTTCTTTATTTGTCTTGGTTTGGCTGGTGAAAGGCTTTCGCCGTGGCTAGTTACCACCCTACCAACAAAGTCGTATCGCCAAGCCATTTAGCGTTCCGGTACGATGTCGAGTAGAAACCGAAAGGGGTGTGGATGCTGTCCCACTCCTAACAAGTTAGCCCGCTACCATCTTAAACTGCATCATCACTTAACATCAGGTGTGATAGCAGTCAAGAGCCAACTTGTAGTCGATAAAAAAAGAAGTCGGATTTTAGCCGTGCTGACTGGCTTGATATTACGTGACAGTTGCTAAGTTTTACGATTGCATCGACAATTTTTTATGCTAAATTAGAATTGGATGTGGTTGACACGAATATTGTGAATGAAATATCTAGTCGAAATGGCGACTGAAACCGCGGCGCATTCCTAGTGTTAGATATTTCCATGCAATATTAATCACAAAGAGTGGCCATGCTAATTAAAATAACTATAAAACGCAATTGAAAACGGCTGCAGTCGGTGCCACTTAATTAAAAATAACAAGAAACACACGTTAAAGTTATAAATAAAGTAGATAAGTTAATTCTAATTTCCAGTTAGTATAGCACTTGATGACACGTAAGCAGGTTTGACTTTAAACGCGTTTGTAGCGACAAAACTCGCTTGATATGGGTCACGTGGTGTGGTACAAGTTATACCATAAATGAGGATAATGAGGTTAATAATAGAAAACTTACTCTACAAGTTCACCCTTAACTATAATCATCATTATCACTAAAAAGTTATGTGCCGATGCAGCCTAAATCGTTAACCTAATAGGCAAGAGATATAATGCTAGAATTCCAAACCGTTTAGCTTGTGTTCAAAGATGTTATATAGCTTAATAACTTGGTGGAAGTCACGGCTGAACTCATATCAACGTTTGTTACTCAATCACGGCTCAACGGCTAAACAAATATGGATAGAATTTGACATTGAAATAGATAATAATCTGGCACAGCAAATAGACTTCTTTTTATACCAATAAACCCAAAGGAACGGCATCTGTGTGGGTTATACCGCTCAATAGGAAATAAAAATAATTACTTTTTTAGTTTTATTTAAAAACCCCGCTAGTTCCAACGTTTCGATTTATATATTTTAAAATTATAATTATAAAGCTATTTTATTACATTTATTTTCTTAGGTCTCTAGGTGTTTTTCATATAAAACCACCCTGGGGCAGTTTTGGGACATCTCCTTTAGGTATAATTTAACCCGGATTGTTTAATTTAAATAAAAAATTTCATACTGTAGGTCAACTACTTTTATGCGATTCATTTAATTCCATCGATATATCAAACCAGGTCCTATCAACACTATTCTTTTTGATCCCTGTTTTTCTTACGACGGCAAACCAAAATCCGTTTGAGTTTTGTACCTTATCCGTTGCTACTTAATAATCTAAACGTATCAGATAAATTTCAATTCACGGTAAAGGAACCTTGAGCACTAGGTCTGTAATTCGTTTCTAAATTTCTTTTAACCCATTGCTAGCACAAGCTTTGCACTTGGTAAACGCGAAGTGGTGGATAAGGAATTTAACATTGCTAAAAGACTCGATAAGAAATTATAATATTTTTGAAAGATTTTCAGATAAAACTGGTTTTTGAAAATACGTATAAAACGCTATCTCTCATAAGTTAAACTGTCCCGAGTTCAAATGTCAACACAAAACTACGTCGCTTTTGAAAACGCACGGCCCGAAGGCACAGTTTACCCGCCCTATTATACGTTCACAATCCTTTCATCTCGCCGTGATACTTCTACCAGACTTCTTTCGAGATGTGTTTTGGACGTATATGTTGAGATTCGTTTGAAAATATATTTAATTATGTTTTACAATGTCGGGCCATTGCAGTGACATGTTGTTCGAGATTCTCCTTTTGTACATTAATGTTACTTTAATATGATTATATTTTCTGAGGGTGATGGCCCCAGGCCAGTACACTCACCTGAAAACTCTACATAAGTAATTAAGTAAGCTCGGATGAAAAGTCGCAACAACTGTGGTTATATTCAAAAATTCAAAATTACACAACTGGCAGTAAAGAGATCCAGATGCTATACTTATTTGTAACTGTATTAGATATGAGATCCACAAAAACTAAAGTTAAATAACGAAACTGGTAAGCGGGACACAAAGAATAAATGACATAGACATACAAACTAGATCATAAAGATGTGGACAAAATGGTCAAAAAAATTTGGATTTGGAAAATATTACAATTATTATTGGAAACAAATAATTTTACACAGTTAACAGCTTATGTGGGATCATCGTTTTAATTTGTTTGTATCTGTAATGTATTTGTTCCTAATAAACTTTTATTCTTTTTTTATTAATTTATACCTTTATATTTATCGTATTTGTTTCTGTAACTTGACTTAATATATTAGTTTACTTGGTTATAATAACAATTATTATTATTTCACTTTACGTTACACCACGTTATGCCATTTCACTCAATATATGGTTTATCACCAGCTGTGTATATTAAATAATTAATAAATTAACAAAAAAATTCGGTAACATATACATTTATGAATAATTATTTATTCATAAATGTATATGTATATTTAACAAGCGCAGCTCCACGACTGTCGCTGTGATACGAAACCTGCAGTTTAAAGTAACTGTGAAAGAGCATTCAGACCAATGTCATTGCAACCGCGGTGGTGTTAAAGTGTTAATAATGAATTATTACTTAATATTACCAAATAAATTAAGTTAATTAAATTTGATATTTTTATAAAAATTTAAATAATATATTTTTTTGAATATTTTTTGACATAATAAAATAAACTCTTATAATTCTCATGTATTTTATAAATTAACCACATAAAATTGTCTAAATAAATCATTATTAATGAATGAATGAATTAAAAATAATAATTGTGAATTAGGACATGGAGCAGGGTATACAGTTTAAAGGACCGATGAACGTTGGGGTCCCAAGGTGCTGTTCTTCGATCTCCCACTAAGGGCAGGTGGATCTTCGATATCTAAATGGGTCTCAGGGAGCCGTACTAAAATAAAGTCCATAGTTCCATAAGGATATAGTTATGTTTCGGCATGATATCGAATATAATAGCTATGGATACTTTTTACCCATTAGGGAGTCAGCGATATGTAATTCTCACAGGGTAGAGTGTAAGGGAGACACCGGTATGTAATTCTCACGAGAGCCCGGGGTCTCTGAATATGCACTGAGGATGGCCACCGAGGGGGTTTTAGTGGGTAAAAATCCCACATAACCCGACCTCTCCCCACAAGAGGTTGGGTATCTCTAGGAGATTTCCCCCCCATCAACAAAAAAAAAGGGAGTCAGCGATGGTCTTCGTGATTTCATTAATATCGCAAAACAATAGTTAGTATTTATCCTTAAAATATGTAATATCGATAAAGACTATTTTATTGTGTTTATTAACGTTATGATTGACGGTTAAATTATATAACTGCAGGAGGGCTAACCGTTATGTTTGAAGCAGTCCTACAAAACACGGCAGTGCATTGTGGAACGTGTTTCTAGCGAGTGTACCTTGCACGGTGAAGTTCTGTTATGGGGTTACATTATAGGTGGGATGTCTTTTACAAGTATAAGTCTTCTACTAGTTTTGTCTTATTATGGGCATGTTTATTTTGAGTAAATAAAATATATATTATTTGAAAATTAGCCGTGAAAAAATTACGAATCCAAGCTATAAAGTCACCTTGATCTTATTTTATTTGAAAATTACAGTTATAAAGTCAACCAGATCCAACAAATTCACCATGCAACTTGAGCACCGTCAGATGATGAAGTAAGAATTTTCAATTTTGAAATCATTCGTTCACTTTGGAATTGAATATTGTGGTCAACAGAAGTCGCTGAAGGATGCTAATGATTTGTTGGACCTGGGTTACTTTATTGATTGGATTCCTCGATTTTATTTATCAAAATAAATAAATTATTCATTATTTTTGTTATCACTAGTAATGAAAATATAATAAGTATCTGTGCTCTTAATTCATTATTGTTGTTACAATTGATCTGTCATTCTTCAGTTAAGTAAGATTTAATTAAAGTTGCATTAATATACTCCCTGAAATCTTACAGGAAAGCTGCAGTGGTAGAAGTCTACTCCATTTCAGCTTTCGTCGAATCACACTAAATTCCCAGTGAAAATAGCATCGAAATATTAAATATCGTCCAAAGAAGGTATAAAACATTGTTTAGTACCCGCATCCGACGACACGCGACAATACCGCGTCCTTGTCACCATAACTAGCCAAAAATAGGTTACATTATGGGAAATAACTATGGGACGACAATACGGCGAAACCCATAAATCGTACCGTAAAGAATATACGCCATAAACATTTTATAACCCATTTGAAGCACGCACATGCCACCCATTTATTATCAAACCGAGTTAGGCATATAATGTTGGCAATTTTTGAACACATGTGCGGCACTTTGATAAGAATTTCTTCCCGAATACGTCTTAATCTTATATAGGATCGTGTTATACGGTTGAGGAATTTGATGAACTTTTGGCGTAGATGGCGATGCGGGGTTTGGATTTTTGGAAAAATCGGGCAGCAGCGCGATTCCTCAATCCGCAAAGGCCAACATCCTGGACTGGTTATTCAGTGGAATTAAGATACATGTCACAGAGAAAACAAAATAAATTCCATGAAATAGTGTGCTGTGATCTGTTTCAACCATTGAATAGGAGTATGACAGCGCTAGTCTTCTTTGAAGCTTTTTTTTATCGACTACAAGTCGGCCCTTGACTGCTATCTCACCTGATGTTAAGTGATGATGCAGTCTAAGATGGAAGCGGGCTAACTTGTTAGGAGTGGGACGAAAATCCACACCCCTATCGGTTTCTACACGACATCGTACCGGAACGCTAAATCGCTTGGCGGTACGTCTTTGTCGGTAGGGTGGTAACTAGCCACGGCGAAAGCCTCCCACCAGCCAGACCAAGACAAATTAAGAAAAATCCCAATCTGCCCCACCGGGAATCGAACCACTGCGCCACGGAGGTCGTCAAAGCTGATGAATATGGTGTATCTTGAGAGATAGAGTAATTCCAATCTGTTTGACATGAGAACGTTTTAAACTATACATCTTTATTAGTGTTACAAGTTAGTGTATTTCTTCTCTATGGAAGACTATTAAACTAGCAAAATTGATAGCTTTGGATTTTAAAAAGTGCGAAGGTTTCTTTTAGAGTCCTGCCAATAGTATCCAAAGATATAGCGAGCCAAAAGCAACTTTTTATTCAGTTTCATTCAAATTCGTTTGTTTCAAGTAGGTTTAGTTAACAAGCATGCGCTTTGTAAGTGTCTGGCTAGTGGGAGGTTTCGGCCGTGGCTAGTTACCATCATTCCATCAAAGATGTACCAACTAGCGATGTAAACGATGTTGTGTAAAAACCGAAACGGGGGGTGGATTACTTCTATGCCTAACAAGTTAGTCCGTTTAAAGGGGTTACTGCACTCAAGGGCTAAGTCGTAATGAATAAAAAAAGTTTAATAAAATTAGTCTAGCTCTATCTAGTGTTAAAAATCTAAATCTAAAGGAACAAAGATCTCTATTACACCTTTGTTCCTTTAAGATATTTGATACTTCTTGATTTGGTAGATCAGTTTACATATTGAGCTTATATTTCAATCTACGATTATACTACAAATATAATAATAAGTGTGTAAGCTTCACAACGACACGACACGCAAACAGAAACAGTCGCTTCATGTTTACTTATCTAAACTAGATCGTGCTAATATCGGCTGCGGCAATTATGTCACGTGCAAAGATGCTATATTGTTTGTCGTGCGCTAGTCGATAGCAGCGTTGAAGTCGAATATTTACTGAAGGTATGTTTTATAGTAAAACATATATCGGCGTGTTTGGCATTAAAATCGACTCAATACCGTGACGGTAAACGGCTTGACGCTATGTTGTTAAGCCGTCTGTGTATATCATTACAAACTGCGAAGAATTTAATTTATTGTGGTCCCACAGAGACCTACAGAATCTTGTCATCGACAAATTCAGTCACGATTAACATCTGAATAGCCAAATCTATCATCCGTTATCCATCCACCATTGACGACTTAACGAGGCATGGGTGTAACACCACCCTTTTCTGCTCTTCTGTGAATCTCTTTGAAGAAAGAGAAGTACAAAACTTCACAGTACGACCCGGGACATGTACTCATAAGTAGGTGATTCAAAGTCTCATGGACTAACCCCCGGACTATAAGTGCAATTTATAAAAGTTCAGTAATGTTACTTACTTTCAAATTGAACGTCACAGTTATTAAGTTACTTGACTTTGCGTCGTTTGATAAGTCTGCCTGATAATTTTGCCGGAGTTTCTATACATTATCGATCAAATTAGCCCTAAAATGACAAGGTTACAATAATTCTCAGTGAGCTAAAAGTTGGTTTTAATGTTCAGAACACTATTATAAATAAATGCTGAAAAGTCGCTATTCGCTTCCGTACCTGGAAAAGCTTATGGGTTTGGCGAAAAATTCGAAATTCCCATCCTAGGATTTTGTATTCAGCATTCATTCATTCTTGACGGCCTCCGTGGCGCAGTGGTATGCGCGGTGGATATATAAGACGGAGGTCCCGGGTTCGATTCCCGGCGGGGCAGATTGAGATTTTTCTTAATTTGTCTTGGTCTGGCGGCTTTTCGCCGTGGCTAGTTACCAACCTACCGAGAAGGACGTACCGCCAAGCGATTTAGCGTTCCGGTACGACGTCGTGTAGAAACCGCAAGGGGTGTGGATTTCCATCCTACTCCTAACAAGTTAGTCCGCTTCCATCTTAGATTGCATTATCACTTAACATCAGGTGTGATAGCAGTTAACTTGTAGTCAATAAAAAAAAATCATTTACAATGGTGTTCCAAACATTCATGCCAATTTTTAGCTTTCTGGGAAATAATCATATCGAAACTGACCGGCCAGTTATCAGTTATATCATTCCACTATAAATCGTATTTCTATTAAATGATGAGGTGTAAAACTCTAACTTCCTAAAAATCTGTGAAGTAGATTATCCTAAAAAGTTCGGCCTGTACCGAATCAATGCACTTATTGGAATACGGTAGAGTGTTACGACCTTTTTATGGACTTAATACAATTTTACGATTTTCGATATGGCTTGAAGCAGAGCTAATAAACGCTGCCGAGATTCGGTGCTTATCTTTAGCGATTCCAATAAAAATTGCTATTGGATTACTTTTTTATATAATATACTAATGATTGGCCCAGCGACAGATGGTCATTTGATGTTAAATGAAAATCTTGGCGTATAACTAAGTAGAAGAGCAGTGTATCACATCTTGAGCTACGGAAAGCTTTTCTCGTAAAGCAAGTATGTGTAGAAATGGGTGATGACAAGTTGGATGAAGCCAAAGGAAACAGTCATCATACATCATGTATATAAAGTATAATTCCATAGCCAGTTCTCAAACCCAGGACCTCGCATCGACTAACCACTGGAGCAACGAGGCTATTACGATTTAGCACAGTGGTCAATAAAGGTATTTTACGTGCTCGCAGACCCTTACAAATTATTATAGAAAGTTGTGCGTTTATAAATTACCCGAAACGACCTGCTAAACTTTAAAACTCGTTATTAGTGACATTTTAAACTAGTACACTTTCTTTCAGTACAATTTATTGATTTATAATTGTACATTATTATACGTCTTACGAGATTTTTTACACGTAGTTTCAAAAGATCTACTTTCATTAATTAACTGTAAAAAGAAACTTGTATTCGAAATATGAGCTATTTTCAAAATATACTGATTTTTACTTAAGCTTTAATTTATAGCTGGTTTTTAAGAGAATGACTATTATTGTTTGAACAGATGCAATTTGCCATTCCTGTAATAAGTAACTTTTATTAAAATACGCTTTAAAAAATAAAACTTAATAGGTAAATCAGATTTCCTAAGTGATTAATCAGTTCTGATACAGATACTGCGATGGATCGTTGAAACTGGTCGACGAAGATGTCCAGATATCACTCTGTAGGTTTGACCATTTTTTCGCATTTTGAGTGCCCTGGCAATCTCCGTTGCGACTAAGTTCATTCTGTCCTCAACGCCAGAAAGAAACGCGATTAAAAAATATAATTATTATTATAAAAACAAAAAACCCAACTGCTTAGAAGTAATGAACTGAAAAGAGAAAAACAAGGATCCCTATATCTATATAAAATTTTAAATACTTTATGGTGCTGCAGGTGTGGACAAAATAGTTTACTACCTGGGAAAGAAAGACCTACCAAAACTACGTTTGTCCCCGCCTGCAGCACCATAAAGTATTTAGAATTTTATATAGATATAGTGATCCTTGTTTTTCTCTTTTCAGTTCATTACTTCTAAACAGTTGGGTTTTTGTTTTTATAATAATAATTTTATTTGAGACTTTTTAGTTTTAATATGTGGTATAAAATGAGACGGTACACTTGGTACACTTTTTGACATTGCTTGTTAAAACAGTAATATAAACATGATATGATATTTATATTTTTAAAATGGTCACTTTACGATCTTTTATTTGATGCCCATATTGCTAGGATAAAAGAAAAAAATGCACACGTCCCCCCTTTTTTCCCCCATTTACAGCCGCCATTTTGAAAATTCATATAGCCTATGTCACTTCCACAATTTAGCCGAATTCAACGACACCTCACATGTCAAAATCCGTTCAGCCGTTTAGGCTGTAGCGCGTGCCGAAGAAATGGACATACATACATACATACATACGCTCGAAAAACAGTACCCTTCTTCTGACGCAGTCGGGTATTACGCAGTTGCATAAAATGTGATGTTCAGTTGTTTTCCTAATTTCAAAATATTTCTTTTAAAATCAAATGACGTATAAACCAGCCAGCAACCTCATATGATACTGATATCAAACGTTTTTTTTATGTTCCGCTAAATATGCCGGTGTGTGTAGATTTAATCAATCAATTTAACCTTCAAAACTTATTTTTTGTAACTCTGTGGAACAGTATTATTTTCCGGGTAAAAGATACGTGTATAAGGACGTGTACGATCTGCATGCAAAATTAATTTAATGGAATAAGTTGAACTACAAACAAATATGTATATACAAATTCAGTTGGCAATTATTATATTACTTTGAGACAGATTTTATGTTAACAAAACAAAAAAAAAATTGGTTGTCTGTAAAGTCTGACGATAGTTGAACCTGGCAACGTCTGAAGAAAATACTGATGGAATGGTAGCATTTAATTGGTTATTAAAATTTTTAATTTAAGTATATTTTTATAAATCTTAATTTAAATTAATAAAATAATTGATTTTGATTTTATAAATTTATATTTTAAATTTATAATAAATATATTAATTTACAAATATATTAATTTTTAATTTGAAATTAATATATTTAATAGACGGATGTCGAACGCTGCCGAAAGCAAAGGCCGATTGTGCTTTTTGTCGCTCGTTCCGCGCTCTCGCTTGCACTTCAAGCCTTACATGGAACGCCTCAAAGCGAGGTAACGCCGCATGAGTCATGTTTATTCGTGCGTGCAGCCGGCTCTATCGAATTATAAAACGTTGTCACGTCAATAAGGAATAAAATATTTAACGTAAAATTAGATTTAATACATGACGCTATGGGTAGATCATGCCCTGCTTTTTTTGCTTTATAAAAAAAGTCGCGATCTCCCAAAGGGTCTCCAGGTTTCTATTATGTACATTACAAACAGTACAGCTATTACATTGTTCTTGTTCAGATTTTGAAGAGAAATTTCATTATTCATAAGGACGTCTTTAAACTTGAGCTTGCAGTGTAAGATTTTCACACAGTGCGAGAGAAAAATGCAACAACGTTTCACGTTTACCTCTTTACGCTATATACCCTTTGTCACGAGATACGTTTTATTTGTTCTTTTTGCACTAAACTCTCGCCAAGGAACTGTACGACCAAGACTGGAGGGCTCTTGAGCGCGCACACACACACACGTATATTTTTTTGCATGCATTATATCCTATTCCTTGGCAAAGTCTTTGTTTTATTTACGCTGTAAGTAAAGCAAAGAAGTTTTTTTATTATATCATTGTATTGTATTGTATTGTAAAGTAAGTTGGCATAGATACGACGTGTGGTTAGTTGGTTAAAATTGTAATTCATTTGGACTTAATTTTTTCGTAAAGCAGTTTATGTGATGAACAATCGGTGTCCAGAATATAAAATGCTGAGTGAGGACCTATTTGGGATCACATCACTTTCACATACTGTATTTAATTTGTATTAGTGATGTTTTTCCTAAATAAACATTTTTCTTTCTTATGCTACTATATACTTATGAGTTGTTCGGTGACATTGCGTAATTTGGTAACTTTGGAGCCAGACTCACGATAGCCGGAAGGCGGACACATGAGCTCCTGAACTTAAAAAAAAACCAGTGCACTTGTTATTTTTTCAATCACCGACTCTGCAAATTTAGAGCAGTAATATAAAAGTTTAGTTAGTTTATTAAAGGAATAGCGGACACCGCCGTATTTGTTTGCGTGGTAACTCTCAATCTCGAAGATGTTTATTTCCCCTTTTATCATCCTACGATTTAGTTTTTAACTACGTTAAGATATTGTTTTCGTATTTGCATTCTCCGCAAGTTAGCCCCTGACTACAATAACACCTGATGTATTTACATCAGGTGTCATTCAGCAGTCAGCAGGATGAAATCCACACTCCTTCCGGATTTGTACGACATCGTACCGGAACGCTATACAGTTTGGCGGCGTACCTCGAACGCACGACCTCGGTTTTATAAATGTCGTAACATCGTAGATTTGCTCATTTCATGAAATGTTCGAGAATTTCATGAAATGGCCGCGTTTCATGATGTGGCCAATTTGACCAGATAATTAAATCGTCTACGTTTCACGATTTTGACATCCACGTTTGGCCGAATCATATAAATAGGGGCTAGGTAATGTTTGCCCAAGGATTATATGCAATTATATAAATGACATAATAATTATTAATGTAGAATGATCTATTATGAATCTAGCTCTGAAAAGGAAAGGAATGAAAGTGAATGTTAGCAAAACGAAAGTAATGGTTTTTGAAAGAGCTGAATATGTGACAGATTGTAAAATTGTGATAGATGGAGAAAAAGTGGAAGAAGTAAAAGAGTTTGTATACCTGGGCAGTAAATTTACGAAAGATGGAACGTGTGAGAGTGATATTGAAAGAAGAGTAAATGCTGGGAACTTGGTGAATGGTGCTCTGTATGCATTTATGAACAGCCAGAAAGTGTCCCAAAAGGCAAGAATGGCTGTGCATAGAGGTGTGTTGGTGCCCACACTTATGTATGGTAGTGAAAGTTGGGTATGGCAGAAGAAGCACAAAAGTAAAATAAATGCGGTAGAGATGAGAGCATTGAGGAGTATGTGCGGGTTAAAACTGTGTGGCAGAGTTAAAAATATTGTGATAAGAGAAAAGTGTGGTGTAAAAGAAGATGTAGTGACTAAAATTGAGAAAGGGATGCTTAGATGGTTTGGACATGTAGAGAGAATGGATGAAAGAAGATTAACAAAAGAGATTTACAAGGCGAGGGTGAATTGAAATGTTGGAAGGGGAAGGCCTAGGCGAATGTTCCTGGACCAAATTCAGGACATTTTAAATAATGGCCAGGTCAAGAGTACCCTAAACCGACGAACTTGTATGAAAGGATTAATGAGAGTGGAAGAAGCTAAGGAAGTATGCAAGGACCGTGGCAAATGTAGAGATGTCGTCTCTGCCTAACCCTATGGGAACAAGGCGCGATGTTTATGTATGTATGTTATAATTAAACATAATTTTTTAACGCCCCACCCCGCCTCGCTTCGCGGGGCTCCTATTTATGAATGGTTTACAATTGTATCATTGATCTGCCCAAACCATATCATGATGTGGCCAATAGACAGTCAAAAATTTCATGAAACGCGACCATTTTATGATCTACTCAAACATTTCATGAAATGAGCAAATCTACGATGTGGCTGCGACATAAACACTGCGTCACGGAGGCCGCCAAAATATGGCTTCAGATATTCCTAAATAGGTAACAATCTATTTAGCATTGGTAAGGTTTAGATATCTGTAATATCGGAAGTTTGCAATGTTTGTTCAATGCACACTACCGTTACCGGGCAGGTTGATAATGTAACGCGTTTAGCATACGGGGCTTTAAAGGCTCTTTGTGAACGCGCTTGCAAAAAGAAAGACAGGGCAGCGGCGCCGAGGGGCTTGAGCACCCTTCAAATTATACAGGTGAATGGGGTAGAGATGCGCGCTGTGATGTCGATAGTCTTCGTTTATGCTAATTTAGTTTAATAGATTTTTATTTATTTTAATACACCGGAGCAGTTATAATATTTAAATGTTTAATTTATTTTAAAATTATTCTGTTACTTGTATGATAAAAACTAGATTTTAAACGTAAATTAAAAATTGGTTCCGCTCCCAATCCAAGGTTTTTAAGTAATATGACGTGAAATTAAAAAATATTTATATTCGTGTCAAAAAAAATACTCATCAAATTCAATTTATAGATTGTAACATGATACAAACTGACAAGTCTGATTATCATTTTGCTATTTTATTATCATTGCCTTTATTATTTTGAGTTTAAACCTGGATAAGTTGTTTCCAACAATTCCACCTCGCTGTTACAGTTTATTTATATAAGCAAAAGCTATTAAAATACCAATAAAATTCAAATAATACAATACAGTTAACAATATTAATATTAACGTAAAATCGTTAGACTATTCCGTTGTAGTCCACTTTCACAGCGATATTAGTATGCAGTACCAAATTACAAGCAATAATCCTTCGCAGATAAACTTAATCTCGGGCTAAGATAATTTAAATCGCTCAAAGGCCATTATTTAGCGCTGAATATAAGTGAACTGTCGTTTTATTGGTCACGTCTTGAATATTATATTAGCTGTAATAAAATAAGGCACTAAAGTTCAATTGGTGTGTCTCGGTGTTCGAATACTAGACGTTAATATTGAATACCTATGTCTTTGAGTTGGAACATTCAACTACGATGAATTCGGTTATGTTTTTTTAAGCTATTGTATAGCTTTTATCGGGGGCCTTGAGCGTAGAGACCGAATACAGAAATTCCGTAACGAAAAAACCTAACACCCCCTGAGTATCAAAACCATAATATCACTAGCACATTTTCGGCAACGACGTCATCGGGGAACGTGGCTTAGCGGTGAGGCGCTCTAAGTGCCCGGATTGCCAGAGAGATGCGGGTTCGAATCCCGTCGGTTCTGCAATTTTTTGAAGCACGATATTACAAAAAGTCATTAATTTAAAAAAAAATGACTTTTTGAAATATCACGCTTGAAAAAAAAATTTCGGAACCGACGGGGTTTGAACCCGCATCTCTCTGGCAATCCGGGAACTTAGATCGCCTAACCGCTAGGCCACGGTCCCGATGACGTCGGTAGGTAAACATAAGTTGATAAAAAATGCTATGTAATAGCTTTACCGCGGCAGTCTCCGAGTGCCACACGTCTTTTTTTTTTACTAGTGCACCGTTTTCTAAACTTGTTATTAATATTAAATATTATTTTATTAGTAAAAACACTTAAAAATTCATAAAAAAAATCTAATCCACCTGCTACGGGGCTCGGGGCCCAAACAACCGGTGGTCAGGGCTCCAGAGTGAGGAACCTCCTCACAATACGCGCCGTCTCTATAATTACTGCCTTCTGTATCCCTTGATACTCCCTGGATCCAACAACTAAGCGTAAGCTTCTTAAGGTGTTGGTTGAAATTTTTGCTATAAGACCATTTACTGAAATATATTACTGACCTTTAGTAATGTATTATTAATTGACTGAATTGGGTGTGTTAAATATTTTTTAAATAAATTGTTTTTAAACGCCCTGCGCCCGAGTGATGTCTTTTTAAAAGTTGCCAACATTACTAAAATACTTGAAAAATTATATATGAAAATATTTTCATGGTATAATTATTATTTTGAATAACAACCTGAGCTAATCAATGGCTTTTATAAATATAATTCGAGATTCACGTAAAAAGCGTATTAATATCATCGAATATTCTAAATATCGATATTGCTTAATGTACAATTTCACACATCACTTTCATAGTTCTTTTACTAAGGGCAAACTTGGTCTCACTTAAAAAAAAGAATAAGGTTACGGGGTCGCGACGGTTTTCGGTAAACGTCCGCGGGATTTGCATTTTTTTGTATAACTACCCCCTTTGCGTACATTTTTTGTATCGCGGGTCACGAGTGGGGTCGCCACTTGTGCTGGTCGAGTGGATGCTACAAGGTCGTACTTTGAAAAAGGCATAGGCAAAAAAGTCAGCCAATGTAGTCATTGGCTGACTTTTTTGATACTTTTATGCTAGAAGATACTAAACACTAACTAAGTAAATATGATAAGAGAGATGTGAAGCTTAGATCCAACACGCCTCTCCAATGCGGTTTGGCTAATGTCCTTATTTGATTCTTTAACGATAATTATCAGATCTTGACGATAACGACCGACGGATAAACCTGCTCTCCAAGGCACGGATTTTATGACTTTCTTAAAAGAAAAAAACAGTATTATTGAAGTGAAACTTCTTTATCGGGGTTGGAAAAAAATTTAGTGTAACATTTTTTCGTTACGCGTCACATTTTTCCGTTACGCGCCATCTTTGACTTATGGAAGTGACGTGATAAATATATATATATGTTATATTGAAGTGATCAGCAAAATCAAAGGGTTTATTTTAATTCTAATTCCAGTGATTTTCTAAAAAAAGTAAGTAATTATGACATCAATGATAGTAATAATTCTATTACAATTAATGAAATTCAATAATAATCTTTGTACTAATAAGCTAAAATGAAATAATTGTAGAATTTGTATTTATGTCTATGATATTAAAAGCCTTTTATTAAACTTTATCTAATTTAACTTTATTTAACCGATTTCTGTAAAGTTGCATATAGTAAATTATTTTTTGAAAAATAACGTCATAAAAAAGTTTCACTTCTTACGAGTGTACGCTAGTACACGCACACATTTTTTTTTACAACATGACCCAGGATTCGAAGCCAAGTCCTCGTGATCTAGGGTCACACAGTGACACATATTGTAGAATCACAAAACCAACAAGATCGTATATCCTGCAATAGACTTGCCATTGTTAAATATTTTTCTTATCGACTACAAGTTGGCCCTTGACTGCTATCACACCGGATGTTAAGTGATGATGCAGTCTAAGATGGAAGCGGGTTAACTTGTTAGGAGTAGGACGAAATCCACTCCCCTTTCGGTATCTACACGACATCGTACCGGAACGCTAAATCACTTGACGGTACGTCTTTGTCGGTAGATCGGTCTCCCACCAGCCAGACCTTAATCTTAATCTGCCCCGCCGGGAATCGAACCCGGGGCCTCCGTCTCGAGAATCCACCGCGCACAACACTGCGCCACGGAGGTCGTCAAGGGAATTCCATTACATTATAGATCTCTTATTATGTAGATCTCTATTTGTGTGGATAATTTTGAATGTGTAAGTAAGTAATTATGTGTTCCCTTTGTGTTATTTGTGTTATTACAATTATGTGGCGTGTGTTGGTTAATTAATGCTCTCTATTCGCTCTTTGTGAATTAAACCGTTTTATTTGTTTTGCATGCGGTATACGATATCTTAGATACATAATATTTAATTAGCTATTGTTTTATTTAATATCAACACCGTATAATAACGTGTGCGTTGCGAGTGGCGCAGTGGGTAGTGACTCTGCTTCTGTGTCCTTGGCTGTGAGTTCGATTCCCATTTCTGGAAAAATATTTGAGTAAGGAGCATGGATATTTTTCAGTGTCTGGGTGTCTATCTATATATTATAAGTATTTATGTATAATATATATAAAATATTCGTCATCATATCATATCATAGTACCCATAACACAAGCTACCTACGCTTACTTTTGGGCTATATAGCGATGTGTGTAATTGTCCTATAATATTTATTTATTTATTAAAAACATACTTTGTCATTTTTTAACATATACTTTAAATTCAGTAGTCAGTCTTTTAGAGTAAACAGAGAACCTTTTCACATTACGCGCCGGTCTTTATATTAGTCACACGGCATAATTTCTATTTGAAAATAAACATAATATCAAAAAAATTTGATTACTATTCAATAAAAATATAAAGAATAAAATACTAATATGTTATCTTCCAATTGAAGAGCTTTATTGCAATAAGAGCATTCAATAGTAGGTATTGTAACATGCTTCGTTCATACTAAGATGGCAATATGGGGCTTATACCTGGGCATGATAAAGCTCAAAACACTTCATAGTCACTAGTGGCAGGATGCTCTGGTCCGGATTGACAAGAGACGTGGATTCGAATCCCGTCGAACCAAGAGACGCGGAGTCAAGATCCAGTTAGCGTCGACATCACGAAATGATTAACTGTTGAACTTGTCAATCGATTCAATCATCATCATTATCAGCCCACTACAGGGTCAGGTCTCCCTCCTTATAGGAGAGGGGATATGGAGCGTTTACCCACCATGATGCTTCAATGCGTTTTTTTTATTGACTACTAGTTGGCCCTTGACTGCTATCACACCTGATGTTAAGTGATGCAGTCTAAGATGGAAGCGGGCTTACTTGTTAGGAGTGGGACGAAAATCCACACCCCTTTCGGTTTCTACACGACATCGTACCGGAACGTTAAATTGCTTGGCGATACGTCTTTGTCGGTAGGGTGGTAACTAGCCACGGCGAAAGCCTCCCACCAGCCAGGGTTGGCGGGCTTAGGGTGATAATTTTTCATTTATTAACGATCACTATCTAATGTTGATGACAGTGAATAGTGTCAGAGATTCCGTGATGAGTCAATAGACCAGGTAGTGGTACATCGCTTATAATATGTATAACTATAGATAGACACAAGTGAAACTATCCCGTCCATCCGTCACTGACCTCGCATCTCCTAAACAAGGTATTGTGTTCTAATCAGATCTAATAAAACGTATGATCCACAACTACAATGTAATCGTACCTACGCAGTGTCCCGTATAAATGTCAATTGATATTGACATACAATGTAAGTGATAGGGGATGAATTAAAAAACGATTTGGGCACCATTACCGGGGGTGGGGGATGCTTTTTAGCTGATTACACTAAAGCCATCAATCATGCATTGTCAATCGAGTTGAGTGTTCTAATAAGTTAAGTCATATAATTAAACATACATTATTATATCATTTAGGCTTTTATGGCACCACGGTTAAGAGAAATTCCAGCGGTCTAAGGTTCGATTTTCGGACGTTGGATTTTTGGTACCTACTATCAAAATCTTTTTTTTTCTTCACGTAAAACAGGTTTGGACACATTGGTTTAAAAGTATTTTGTTTTTTACAGCTATCACATGTGATAGTAAGTGATAATCCAATCTAAGATGAACTGGCCACGACTAAAGCCTCCCGCCAGACAGGCCTAGATCAATTAAGACAATTCGTCATTTAAATCGACCGCATATACCGCTCTGTTACGGAGATGTCGTTTTCTTAGAGATGGTACCATTTAATATAAGGTGGAGAATTCTGTTAACTATTACTATAAAAGAAATGTTTCAATATTGTAATATTTTCTTGCGAAGGATACGTCTCGACGTCGTGTTTATTTGTCGACCCTTTGAAGTGTCGCCGCCTCATAGTTATTTAGATTTACGGCCAACTTCTTGGAAGATGATCAGAGAACCGTTACTGGGAAACACACTTTAAAATATATTCTTTATTCTAATATTTCTATATTCAGTGTCCTTCATAAGTCGTCATTAGAAGCTTTAGATAGTCTTATTGTTAAGATTAGGTAACCAACGACCTAAAATAGAGGAGAGTTAACGTCATGAAAATGCCCTTATAGGGCGTCATTTGCAGTTTTCCATTGCGCTTTTAGTACGATTGTTTTACCACGACGTAAATAACAAAAAAAAGAACCGACTCAAAACGCACTAAAAAGTAAAAAATAACTGTGTCATTTAGTTGCATTAATTTACTTAAGCATATCTATGAAATCGGTGCCAGCCAAGTTTATGGAACATTTATTTTACGTAGTAAAGCAGTTTGTGGGTTCTAGGGAACGTCCTTAAAGTAGAAACCAGCACCGACTCCTAGATATGCTTAAGTAAATTAAAGCAACTAAATGACACGGTTATTTTTTACTTTTTAGTGCGTTTTGAGTCGGTTCTATTTTTTGTTAAAAATTTTTGTTTCTTACTTTTTAGTGATTTATCGCCACGTAATGTACTCGTACTATACTGTCATAGTATATTATATGGCACTAGTAGCCAAAAAGCTACCCAAATCGCTGTAAGCCTGCCTCCAAAATACGAAGAGTTCCTTCAATTTCCCCAGGATATCATCATCAGATTCTAACACATTGACAATGGGACCACCTTAGAAGTATGCCCTTTCTAATAAAAAAAGAATTATCAAAATCGGACAACTCTGTAAAAAGTTATGCGTGGTCATACAAAAAAAAATATACGTGTCGAATTGAGAACCTCCTCCGTTTTTTTTCGTCGGTTAAAAAGAGGAGTGTTATAAGGTTGACTGTGGGTCTGTGTCAGTCTCTGGCATAAGCAGCTTGTAAGCCGGATTGGATTGGACCGATTATGATGCGTTTTTTGAAGATTTTATAACCAAATCGAAAATCCAGATTTCGGCGTAGGTATTTGTATTCAAAGTTTTAGGTTTTTAAACATTAAAGCCGATTTTCTAGCTAAATTTATGTTAATCCCTAGGTATAGGAAATAGGAGAATTTTGAAAATTTTTAATTTTAACTTGGAAAGATAAAAACCTTTAGTGATTTCTGAATCTTGATTAAATAAATGTGTTTTACCTATTTATGACTTCAACGAATGATGAAAAGGGTTCAATTGATAAAGAGGTAAGATTTTGATAAAATGAGAAACACTGACAGCTTGTCAATTTCAAATTTTTACTAACCGTAGACTTAAGTATAAAAATAAGAAAAATTTTATGTGTCCATACAAACATTTTGTATGGCCCGTAATGCGCCTGTTTAAAAATAACAAAGAGCTATTTTATGTGTAACAATGGGCGTGAAAACAGATTATCGTGTGCTTAAAATGATTTATGATCATTAAAATACTTTCGAATGACTTCGGAGCGTTGAGGAGTCGTTCTATATCTATACTGGTGTTAACTAGTTGATGGCCGTGACTTTGTGTGGAATTTGGTTTTATCTAACTTCCGATCCAAATGATTTACGCGTCGTCCTCGTCAATCCAGTGGTTAAACTGTGTGTTTTCGGACCTCGAAATTAGTTCGAGTCCTGCGCTGGTTAAGAAATATTGTTCAAATCAAATTCAAATTCATTAATTGCGAATTGAGTACATGGAGATCTTATATAAATATTTATATAAATATTACAGGTTCTTCCAAATTCCGCCTTACAGCTTGCAATGTCCTTAAATCACTAAAAATAATGGTAATAGCTCTGTCATTCCAAACAACTAACAATTCTAACGATGCCTTTACGTCATTAAATATTCTGTCACCATATCCACATGTCAATAAAAATGAGAACGAATTATTAATTTTAAATGTATCTTTCTTTCTTCGAAGAAATTGGCATTAAAAATTCTCGACTTAAAAGTAGTAAGTTTTGGAGTAGTATCCCCGTGTCTCGGTTAGTGCCGTGCATTATCCTTATACCCGCTAATCCGCATTGGAAGTCCGCAGTCTAAGTTCGATATCTCCTATCCTAAAAGGGAGCCTGTAAGCTTATGATGCGTGCGAAGAGATATCTCGTGTAGAGAAATAGACAGAGATATATAGCTCACTCTGTCAGTTTCGCGCTATTAGGCGACCGTATACTAGGTCGAAGCGTCGTCCAATGGCGCGTAATCAAAAATACTCTATAGCTCTTTCGTTGCAATGAGGGCGAAAGAGCGAGAGATATTTTTGATTCGAATATTTGAAAAACGATATTCAAAAACCATCGTCGTTATCGAAGTGTTACCGTGCTAAAGATAAGCTCATTTGTTGCGCCATTTTGTAACAAATGTTTTCATAATCCTAGTGAGAGTTGAATTCATGTCTATCTAGAGCAGAGGTTCCCAAACTCTATTGTTTCGTTGAACACTTTCAAAATTTTACTGGATCCGGTGGACCCCCTGCAGAACTACATTATTCGCTATTTCGAAATCTCGAAAAAAAGGGATCAATTTGATCTATCTATCGAAACTTGTCTTGTGAACATCGCACAAAAAAGGTTAGAATTGATTGCTTGATAGAATTAATTATTTGATAATAAAATCGACTAAATAAGTTTTCAATAAAATTGTAATTACTGTGAGTGGATTTAAAAAAAGCTTTTTCCAAATTGACTGTTTTGAAATCTATACAGTGACTTACAGCACAAGAAGCAATCAATTCTCACAAATTTTATTGAAAAAACTTTCCACTCGTCATGACCCCCGCTTACAATTTGTGGACCTTACCCGCTTACCATTTTTTATCACGCTTGACGTAGACTCGCGTCGAGTCCCCCGTGGATCCCTGGGGGTCCACCTGGACCACTTTGGGAATTACTGATCTAGAGTCTAGATGCAATAGAAAAACTGAAAACTCACGCTATAAAACCGTCATTTTGGAATAGCCCCTGACTTGAATATTCGAAAACCATCGTCATTTTCGCAGATTCTATACTAAAGCATTCGCTCGTCTGCCCATTAAGTGGCTTTCGAAGAAGTTTCCTCAGTACAAAGGTTCCGCATAACGAAGGACAGTGTTGGTCAACAAAATGATTTATATACTTCCATTTTATCCCCTTCCCACCCCCATTTCACTTATCAGCCTTTCATCGTGTGTTTGGGGGTTCTGTGGGGTAGTTACGCGACTTTCTAACTGACTTGGAAATAGAGGTTCTATATATATCCTTAGACATGTATATTTATACCTATAGGTAATTTCCTTGAAAAAGTATCCTGCAATCTTTGTCTTGTATGTCTGCCATTTCTTCTTTTATTATTATATGTATTTATTCCGGATGGAAAAAAGTTAGCTTTTGACTGCTGTCGTACCTGATATTAGGTGATGGTGCAATCGAAGATGGAAGCGGAGTAACTTGTTAGGAGTAGGGTCAACGTCCACGTTCGGTTTCTGCATGATATCGTACCGGAACGTTAAATCGCTTGGCTGTACGTCTTTGCCAGCAGGGTGGTAACTAGCCAAAGTCTCCCACCGGCCAGACCAGGACCAATTAAGAAAAATCTCAATTGGGTCCGCCGGAAATCGAACCTAGGACGTTTGTATTATAAATCTACTGCGCATACCACTGTGTCACGAAGGCCGTCAAAACTATGTGTAAATGCACATTTACATAAAAGTATTTAATATGATTTAGGTATCATATAGCTTTCCGCTATCTAGGTATCATTAGGTATCTTAAACTACGGACCGGATTTTACTGTAACTTATCAATAGAATAGAGCAATTCAAGAGAAAACTTTATACGAAAAAAGTGTCAGGGTTTCCACCACCGCAAGTAGTTGTTAAAGAAAAGCTTAATTAAGTACAGACGTACGGTGCGGCTTTGTTACGATGGCAAGATTTTGTACCTACGACGGAGAAATGTTTTTAGGGACTAAAATTAAAAACTAACAGAACTTGTCCACAAGTAAAATCTAAGATGTTTCTAAGGCTAGGTATATTTTTCGTAAACTAAGTAACATCTAAGCCCAAGGCGAAACGTGCAGACAGTGGGATCGCAGTTTAGTAATACTAAAGTTCGGTAACGTTCGAACGTCGTGGCGCTTTTATTTATAATTATTTTCTTACAAGCTCGAATATTAAAAGCTGGCAATAATAAAGGGTTTAGAATTTTCAAAATTAAAATTCAATTTCAAAGCTTATAGAAAAATAATTCTGTCACTTTTGTTAAGTTATAAGTTTACCTGGTTATTAAGCTATTGTATAGCTTTTATCGCGGGCCTTGAGCGTGGAGACCGAATACAAAAATTCCGTAACGAAAAAACCTTACACCTCCTGAGTATCAAAAACATAATATCAAAAGCACAATTTCGGCAACGACGTCATCGGGGAACGTGGCTTAGCGGTAAGGCGCTCTAAGTGCCCGGATTGCCAGTGAGACACGAGTTCGAATCCCGTCGGTTCCGAATTTTTTTTTTTACATGCGTGATATTTCAAAAAGTCATTTTTTTTTAATTAATGACTTTTTGCAATATCGCGTCTCTCTGGCAATCCGGGCACTTAGAGCGCCTTACCGCTAGGCCACGGTCCCGATGACGTCGGTAGGTAAACATAAGTTGATAAAAAATGCTATGCAATAGCTTTACCGCGGCAGTCTCCGAGTGCCACATGTCTTTTTTTTGGTACTTTGTGGTTTGGTGTGTTTAAAACTTGACTAAATCGAAATATTTTTCTTCTTATTTATGAAGATCTTTAGGATCATTAATCAAACATGAATCATTAACTGACTTGCTACTTACTTTACTAACTTTCGGAGATCAGATTGATTTGAAATGGTGTACTTCCAAGGAATTTTCAATGATGAAACAGATGCTCTAGTATCAATTGATCTGCCGGATTTTTTGAAAAATTACTCAGAAAATTTCAGCAGAAACGACACATAAGAATAGGCTCAATGAGAAAGTGTTAGTTATATGATGAGCGAGGCAGCATGGTAGCCGTGAAACATACAAACTAGCATGCTTAATGTGGCCGTTACTTTTGGACGTGTTTTTCTTGGGGTTGTCACTTGTCTTAACGGTAAAGATTATTATACAGCACTGAATAGGGCTTGGGGTAACATTTAAAAAATTGTTCGCTATTTTTACAAGACGTTGTCATTCTACCCACCTACCGCACAGAAATAACATACGCGATATAATTTCAACAATTTTCTCAAGACTCCCAAGATATACAAGATATATTATATACTTGTAATATGTTTTTGAAACCAACCGTTTGTGAATAATCAAGTTATTCTCTTTTATATCTTGCAGTTGTTTTATTTAAGTAAGCTTTTTACTGAATTGGAATTTTTATATACTCGTGTGATATATGTTACATACCTTCTAGCTGTCTAGGTAGACCACCCAAAACTGACGTACAATACCGAAACATATTCAAGAAAATTTAATTATAGCTTTTAAGCCGTTTCGGTAGGGCTGTAATGCGATCAAAATATATCTCGTCGACGTGTTTCTCGTTATCTTTTTGACAAGATATCTCTTCGGTCGCATCATAGCCCTGCTGGAGTTTTAGTTGGACCAACGAACAAAAACTAGAATTCAAGATAGAAGGACAATATTTTTGAAATATGTCTGTCACTGTGTTGACTTTTGTCTCTGGATACGGTTTCACCTGTGGTTTTTACATGTTTTAGAATTTGGGTAGCTTGGCGCCAGGTAGGCTTTTATTTTTTTATATAATCAACAACCTATTCCGCTGAAAAATTCAAAGATATTTAACACTAATTGGAAATAACGATAGTGTGGGGCTGCTATCGTTAGTTCCAATTAGTGTTAATGATGTTTAAATATAAACGAGCGGGAATCGAACCCACGACTTGCCTACCTATGAGTGTTAAGTCTAGCCTTTAATCGTGTAGCTTTTAGGGCAACAAATATAAACTTCCATTCCCTCGAAATGAAATATTAATACTAAAAACATCGACCTTAATAAGACAAGTAAAAAATATAATAATAACATAAAACCTATCCCAGTATTATATAAAAACTTACCAGAGGACACAACGTGACCCGCGGCGTCTTCAGAGGCCATGTTTTAAAAATATAGCCCGGCGAAATAATTAGTGCCCGTCTCGTTACTGAACAAGTTTTGAACAACTGTTGTCGTTGTCTCTTATATGTTAGGGCTTGTTCACATTTCATTTGTGCTCTATATTAATACTCATATGTGTATTGTTTGGCCCTGATAAGAAAATTGAGGAGTATGTGCGGGTTAAAACTGTGTGACAGAGTTAAAAATAGTATGATAAGAGAAAAGTGTGGTGTAAAAGAAGATGTAGTGACTAAAATTGTGAAAGGGATGCTTAGATGGTTTGGACATGTAGAGAGAATGGATGAAAGAAGATTAACAAAAGAGATTTACAAGGCGAGGGTGAATGGAAATGTTGGAAGGGGAAGGCCGGAGCGAATGTTCCTGGACCAAATTCAGGACATTTTAAATAATGGCCAGGTCAAGAGTACCCTAAACCGACGAACTTGTATGAAAGGATTAATGAGAGTGGAAGAAGCTAAGGAAGTATGCAAGGACCGTAGCAAATGGAGGGATATGGTCTCTGCCTACCCCTATGGGAACAAGGCGTGATGTTATGTATGTATGTATGAGAAAATGTACATAGATTTTAGCTTCAACTAAAAACTACACTTATAATACGGATGGACATCGTAGCTTCTCGACTGACGACTACATACGATAATAAGCCAATCCAAAGTTTGGTTTTATTATTCATTACAAGTTAGCCCTTGACTGTTATCACACCTGATGTTAAGTGATGATGCAATCTAAGATAAAAGCGGGCTAACTTGTAAGGAGTAGGATGAAATCCACACCCCTAGATCGGTTTTTACACGACATCCTACCGGACGGGACGGAGGATATTGCTTCACGGGAAACTATAAAAAAATTAAATTCAGAGGGGAGCGGGGAATAAGCACACTTTATATGAAAGTCTGTCTTTAAAATTGGACGGGTACTTAATAGGTTTTCACGCGGACGAAGTCGCGGGCGACTGCTAGTGTAATATATTACCAAACAAGACCGTAGTTTATTCAGAAAATAGGCATATTTCAACTCGCAAAACAAGATAATTATTATGTTATTTGATTCTTCAAAGAATAAATCTGACAAAACAGGTCCACAAATACACAATTTCAATAAAACAAATAGTTGATTATTATTAAGTATGTATATATTCACGTAGCCCCGAGGCGCTTGAGATGAAACAAAAATACGGGGAAAATGGAGTGAAATAATTACTGCATTAGTCTTCGTAGTGTGGGAGTCCGCGTCATAAAGAGTGTGGGCGTTGCTTGTCTGTAATTTAGTTGAGTAGAACCTCTGACGTCATTGCATCCAGACGGTTGATGGATAGTTCCTATAAAATATCCTATAATAATCTGTCAAGAATTATTTTTTTAGCAATTTTGAAAGTCGTCTTAAGTCTATTTCATTGATTTGAGATTTTTACTGTAGCATAGAGTCTATGCCATAGATCTTCTCGTAACTCTACTGTGGTTGTCTCTACTCTGTAGGTAAGGTAGTGACATTGTTCGACTGACGTTCGTCACCAAGATGTTAACTGGTAATGACTGTTACGTCTGCTCTCTGAGGTACCGGGGTGTAATACAACCTACTTTCAAATTCCGACATTCTGCCGCTCAGAATTATTGGTCAGAAAAAGCTCAAAATTTCGTAGCCCGAATTCAAATAAAAAGGTTGCTAAGAAATTTCTCTTCTCGTAGATTATTATTTATTTGTCTTTGTAGTGTGGGAGGCCGCATAAAAATTGTGGATACTTGAGACATCATTGCAACAGTCTTTTGGATGCATACTCTATTAGTTCCAATAATTTCACTGTTATGAAAAGAACGACCTGTAGGCGATTATGAATGGACGTGTAAACCTTCCAACGTACATTTATTCGTAAATCGGCTTAGATTTAACGGAAAATGCAGTGTAATCGAAACACCTATGATATACTTCCCGTGCTTTTTGAAGTTGGTAAAAAGAGAGGAAACGCTATTCACACTTGCCATTCTGAATACCTTCAGAGCATTTACAAAGCGGTTAACTATACGTACTTTGTTCTTCGCATGAAAAGAATACTTAGTCCACCTGTCAACAGCGGACAGGCCCTTTCAAACAGCCCTTTGATATGGTTCATTCACCTCGAGATTTTGTGGACCGCCTCCCATACTACACGGCATTGTGCTTTTGTAGAGTAATTTGATATTATAAAATGTAGTATCCTTTACACTAATGCTTTTGAAGCACTAATAACCTGTGGAATAGGGTTGTCAACGTTTTATTATATTAATGTTACTCGAGTACAGTAGAGTTGTGAGTTTAACACTTAAGCTGTTTGTTTGTTGCTTTTTTTATTTTATTATGTATTCTCGTGTGATTTATGTCCACATCCACAAACAAATAAAAAAACACTCTTTCTTTAAGTTTAGATGGGGATGGGTGCATTGTACTTAAATATTCATTAGTGTTAAATATTTATTAGTAACATAAAAATACTGGACTGTACCTACAAATCTTGTCTTTTCTGCGTCTTCTCTATCACTATCTCGTCTCTATGGTAATAAATAAATTGCCGTACTTTTATCAGTCTGAAAGAACTTGGGAACGTCTTTTTGACAAATATAATATTTTTATAATTAATACTGGAACGGCCAAAAATAAAAAAAGTAAGAACTTTACCTACTTCTTTCTGTTAATTATCATTATCAGCCTAGTAACGGCCCACTTCTGGGCCAGGCCTCCCTCCTTATAGGAGAGGGGATTTATTTATAAACTAATGTGGACATCATAGGCTAATACAAAATAACCGCTGTAAAATAAACTATCCGTAAATTAATACAAAAAATATTAAGTAGCAATAGGACAAGTAATAACAAACAGAATAGCATTAAAACATAACAGAATTTAAATTATCTGCCATGACAAAACATCTCGTACACCATTAAACTCACCTTTCAACCGTCACTGTCTCCTTTTGTGCGGGATAAAGCAATTTGATATCATGTAGTGCAGTATCATCCGAGCTAATAGTTACTTACTGCTTTTGAACAACCCCTGGTGCAGGGGTGCCAACTGTATCTTGACGTAGTATAAACCAAGCAGGGGTGCCAACTATATCTTATCCTTGTATGAAGCAAAGACTAGTCCTGCTCTCTGTATGCTTTTGGATATTATTAATCGGTTTTCAGCATGATATATAATAGGAAATCTCCTAGACGAATAAGTATGGTTTAATAAAGAATGTCTAAGTTCAGGGTGTTCATGCGGACAAAGTGCATTCGCCAGTATTGAATTAACAGTTCATGAGATTTACTTTCAAAGCCAGATATCTCTTTGTTGTATTAAAAAAGAAATATAGTTGCTTAGATGTTGATTTTTATTTTTAATTATTTGTATGTGATAATATTTAATAAATTATATTTTACTTTGTCGTACCATAACTAAACTTAAAATAAATCTAGCAGACAGACAATTGATATTTGAATTATTGTATAAAATAAACGTGTACTAACTATTAATACCTTCATAGTTAATACATGTTTAAAATAGAAAGGAATCCTCAATTTTTAAGCAAAGACATATGTCAGATGTTTTATGTTTAATTTTCAATTTTCATTAATAGTGGCAACCCTACGTTATGCATTTCGTAGTATAAGCCAGTTGATGCCCTTTTGTGAGTTGTCGGGGTAAGAGGGTAATGTGAGAGATCAAGCCAATATCAGATCTCGGATATTGCGACTTGCATGAAAACACGGATTTGTCTGGGATCTTGTAGTATACATTGGTCGTTATAAGTATGGCAATTTACTTGTGAAATGTTATCGGAATTATTTATTATGATAATTACAAAATAGGGAAAACTTGGAACACCTTTTTTGACGTGACAACGTCTTATAATTCGATAGAGCCGGCTGCACGCACGAAAAAACATAACGTCATGCGTCGTTACCTTTATACAGATATAGTGATCCTTGTTTTCTCTTTTCAGTTCATAACTTCTAAGCAGTCGGGTTTTTGTTTTTATAATAATAATTTTTAATATAAAAAGTTTACAATTCGAATTGCTTTTAGTTCTTGTGCAATGAGAAATTCATCTGTCGTATAGTAACCACTACTTAGTAAATGTTTTAATGTGTGCATTTTGAGTGTGTGAACATTGTTGTATGCATTTCTGTGCCCTTACTATTTCAGGGATCTTGTATAAAAGAGTTGGTACCCCAGTCCTACCAAACCCAGCACTAAAGTTGTTCCCATTTTGTTTCAGAGGCCGTACCAAACGGATGAAGTCGCTCGAACAAGTCCGCAGTAGGACACCGCAGAGACGCAAACTCAAGTGCCCAGTATTATGTGATAGTGCGGTGGTAGTGCTAGTGTAGTGTCTCGCTATGGCTGCGGTCAACGTGCTGCGCGTGCGCGTCGGCGGCCTGGTGCTACGGGTGGTGCTACTCTTGTCTTTAGCTGTTTACTCTTCTTATGGTGAGTGATCATTCGACTATCACTTTCTTTATAACCGACGAAAATAAACGGAGGAGGTTCTCAATTCGACACGTATATATATTTTTTTTAACGCATAACTTTTTACAGTGTTGTCCGATTTTGATAATTCTTTTTGTATTAGAAAGGTCACACTTCCAAGGTGGTTCCATTGTCATCATGGATCTAATGATGATATCCTGAGGAAATTGAAGGAACTCTTCAAATTGTGCAGGCACATTTGCAGCGATTTCGGTTTTTGTGTAAGTATCGGTAGCTTTTTGGCTAATAGTGCTGTATATATACTATGACGGTATAGAACGAGTACGTTACGTGGCGATAAATCACTAAAAAGTAAGAAATAAAAATTTTTAACAAAAAATAGTACGGACTCAAAACGCACTAAAAAAGTAAAAAATAACTGTTATTTAGTTGCTTTAATTTACCTAAGCATATCTAGGAGTCGGTGCCAGCCAAGGTTTCTACTTTAAGGTCTATTACCTAGAACCCACAAACTGCTTTATTACGTTAAATAAATGTTCCTCAAACTTGCTGGCACCGACTTCATAGATATGCTTAAGTAAATTAAAGCAACTAAATGACACAGTTATTTTTTACTTTTAGTGCGTTTTGGGTCGGTTCTATTTTTTGTTAAAAATTTTTATTTCTTACTTTTTTATTAACTATTTTTTTTTAATCGACTACAAGTTGGCCCTTGACTGCTATCACACCTGATGTTAAGTGATGATGCAATCTAAGATGGAAGCGAGCTAACTTGTTAGGAGTACGATGAAATCCACACTCCTATCGGTTTCTACACGACATCGTACCGGAACGCTAAGTCGCTTGGCGGTACGTCTTTGTCGGCAGGGTGGTAACTAGCCACAGCTAAGCTCACCAGCAAAACCTATACCAATTAAGAAAATCTCAATCGGCCCTGCCGGTAATTGAACCCGTTCAATAAATCCATACCGCTGCACTACGGTGGCCGTTAAAGGTCATTTAATTACTAGGTTTTTAATAATCACAAGTTGTGCCCTACTATTTAAACAGGGTATGAATTCTATACTGATTATAAATAATTTATTTGTGTGACATTTTCATTTTAGTTCTAGTTGATTCCAGTGTTTTAAATGTGGTAACCAACCCGCCATTTTAGGGACAATTTATAAGTTGGTGAAATGTAAGCGATTTTTGTATGATGTTCTTCAAAAGGTAAAAGAGTCAAAGTTTTTCACAAGCGAGCGTCTGCTAGTAAAACATCATAAAAGAGCACAAATAAATGACGTTGAACGTCCGTCCATTGAATGTATTTTTTTAGGTACAAACTCTAATCAAGTCCACTCACAGATCGGAGGGAAAAGAAAAAAAATATGCAATGCGCTTGGAAAATTGGAAAATTTTTCATCTGCACAGTCATTGGAGAAAACACTCGATATCGAGTGTTTCAATCGATATCCGGTATAATTACAGTCTCTTCTTTCGTTTATTCGATTGGATACATTTCGTCAAGCGACACTACCCGGAGACGACGGGTTAAGATTATTGGCCTACAATGAAAATAGCCAACCATATTGGAGTGATAATTTCTTATGGGAAGGTAAACCGCTCGTTACGTAACGCGTTACGGAGCAAGTCTGTCTGACTTCCCTTTCTGTCGTGTATGCAGCAGGTACCTCCTCTTTCACTTGTTACTTCTATCGGGCGTCCCGAGACGAGCAGGTTTTTTGTAGGTATATTTTACGTTTAATACGTACGTTCTTCGTTAAGGTCAAATCTCACCTACCTGGGTGCCTATTGTGAGTTTTTATCGAGTCACCGTAAAAACACGTAACCACTCGTAACGTCAAATTTATATGGAATTAAATCAGTGCCAACTGTTTTTAATGTTAAAACGGTTAAATTTTTTCAAGTTGACATTACGAATGATTACGGTTTTTTCACTGTGACTCTGCAACAGCTAAGACTAGATCCTCTGAAAGACTTTGCTTCACTATCTATTGTCTATTTGTGTAAATCGGATGAAAATTGGTAATTTCGTTATTAGTTTACACTTAACGACATAACTATGTGGTTTTTCCTTCTTATACTCTTCTTTAGTTTTGCATCCTTACAATATTTGACAATTTTATATTTAACCCGGAGATCTGATATTCCATGAATTATTAAAGATTAAAGGCAATCAATTAAAAATTAGCAACTCTTTGTTAGTAGTAAATTATTGGCATTACGTTTAAAAAGGAACATCCGCAGTATTTTTGACCTTGTGGTCTGATACTTTGGCAAGCGGTAATATTGCGTATATAAGCATAAAACTTACTTACTTTTTGGCTGCGCCGGTTGATAGTTGATACCTAATATAATCCCGTGTATTTCATCAGTTATTTCATTTTATATTTTTTATTTTTACCTTCGGTTTGGGTGTGAAATTAATAAATTGGAAACATCTGGACCAATTTGATATTCACTGTGTATTGAGTCGTATAAATCCGGACACTCATTATGTTTCGACCCAAAAAGTGGTCTCAATATGAAATATCTTTTTAGGACCGCCTCGCAGTTCGGTACACACTCGCTCAAATATTTATCTACTGTAACTAAATAAGTATTTAGTGCGTCTTTTGAGAACTAAATTAACTCTTAATTACATTAAAATATTAAAATGTTTTAGCCGTGTTCGTGTTTAGCTGTAAATTAGAGAGAGCTTTGTTATGATCTAATGGGAATTAGGACATAGCTCGTGAGATTTCATTCCTTTATAATGTTAACAAACAGCCAGAAGGGAATACAACTTAAAACACCAAAAGACAAACTTAATAACAATTTATTTATAAAGACATCAAATATGATCAAAATGAAACATTATTACAGTAATTACTTAATTAAACATTACAAGCACAGATTCTAGCAATAGTCAAACATTATGACTGCGCAAGACTTGGTAACTAACGTGAATGAACAGAATTATCCATAGGAGCATATTTTATAGCCTAACGCCCGACGAGTACCGCCCCTAGTCTATTATCTATAGTTTACCCGCGGTACCACAATACAGCAAATGAGGCCACTATATTGTCTATAGTCTACAATGCTGCCAACACGGCCCTCCTGATATTGGGTCGCCCTCGACCCAGGCATCTCCGGAGACGTGACTGGGACCAGCGACACCAGTCACTGACGACTGCACCTGGAGCCGCACCATTAGCCTCTACTATAGAGGCCTGTAGAGCTCGTAGTGTCGGACACCTGCATTGAGGAAGTGCAATGCACATTCATCATCGTCACCGTCATCTGTGAAGAACAATATATTAGAAGGCAAATTCAACATTCTAAATTTTATCTTCCAACTCTTGCATCCTGTCATCACAGCAGTTCCTTCAATTAACTCTTACATCAGACAACTGAATCATTTTGAATGCATTCTTACAGGTTTTATCTGCGAGGGGTCTCAAAATAATAAAAACAATTTGATACAGTCCAATAGTTGTCCGTAGAGATAAAAGAGCACGATAGAGGTCCATGAAGTCTAATAGAGACCAATAGAATCTAGTATCGTCCTATAACGAATAGAGCATACTTGATATTTTAATAAGGATAACAAAAATAGTAAAAGTAATCAATAGTATTGAAAATAAGTGGTTAACCAAGCCACCACATGCATGAAGACAATCGTTCAAGGAGCGTGGTGCACGCGGCTAGAGGTGCGCCAACACCGCGGATGCAAACAGCTGTCAGCAACGCAGTGTTGCCAACACGACCATGCTGCACGGTGCCTGCCCCGGGCACCCCACGAGTCGAGATAAAGTCACTGTTTAGAAACAATACAGATTACAACACAAATATACACAGATATATACAGATTAGACGCTCCTGAGTCATGTTTTGTAAATTTTGCGTAGTTTTTAGAGGAATATTCGACAATCGACTTTATTTATTTACTTGATATTTACTTTACTTGATATTTTTATACTCTAAACTTTAGACTTAATACTTTAACCATCAGAGACTCTTAAAATACCAGATTATTTATTGCTACAAAGTTGTCAACGGAATATTGTCCTTTCGTTTTTACTCTCTTACGACAATCTCTTACATGATCTCAAACTCGACTCCTACAACATGACCACCCGACACCTAAAGGGAACATAGCCACACTTAGGATTCCAGATTCGCCATTATTGTAGACCATTTTCACTTAAATTCTTTACGACAAAGAAGCTCTTACAACATGACCACCCTTCCCTAAAGGGTCATAGCCACACTTAGGATTCCAGATTCGCCATAGTTGTAAACCACTCTCACTTAAAGAGCATGTATCTCACTTAAGCTGACCAAGTTGGTGAAGACATCTTGTACTTAAAGAGCATGTATCTCACTTAATCATACTAAGATGCCTTCAAGCTTAAATGTCGTTTTGTGTTTCTGCAAATTACTCGTATATTCTTAGACCAATATTCCGTTTCAACTAACATTCTATTATTTTATTACAGCTCGCTACATCTACATAATTATGGTTTACTACTAGATTTATACCAGAAAATACAAAGATAATTACTTTTCACTTATTTACTTCCAATTCCGAAAAATAAAGATAGAAACTTTTTTTTTTTACACAGGTGGGTACTTTCAAAATTAATAACTTAGATCGTTATAGCTCGGTCAGCCCTGACCTCAACTTAACGTTTTATTTTACTTTGCAACTTATAATAGATACTTTTACTAATAACTTTTTACTTTTCGTTTAATAATAAAACTATTTTTCTTACTCCTTATCCTGGTCAACTTTACCGAATTTCTTTTCTCACAATATTCTCACACAGCCAGCCAACTGATGTCCACAGCTCATCATTTTGTCATCAGCTCATCATCATTTCGTCACGTAGTATCATCAACAGCATGCGACAAAGCCACCATTCTGTAACCTTTAAAAATCTATGTTAGAAAACATCACACAAACGCCACATTATAGAGCAATAGGTACTTCTTAACCGATACATTTTAATTTTAGATTGCTTAATTAGACATTGAACACTAATTTATTCTAAAAAATGGTACTACTCATAAGCGAGACAAAGCCTTTCATTTGATAAGTACACAAACTTTTCTTTTTCTTTTTTTTTTCTTTCAAACAAACCAGCATAGCAACAAAGGTATTCGTAATTGTGTCGAAACAAATTCTCGTAATTTCGTTATGACCGTTTATTGTTAACTCGTTCTTTGTTCTTTAACTACCCTCATTCGTTTCACGTAATAATCTTTTCTTATTGCAATAACTCAAACATTTAGGTTACTCTTAGCATATCGACTTGTAATAAAACAAAATATGCAACTTCACACAATAATACCGTCAAACACAATGTCTTTCTTTTTCTTACCAACCATCGTAGCCACTGTCTTACTCACAACTTTCTCCGATTATCTTCCGTTACTCACAACTCCTCGTTACTTTCCGCCACATGAGTACTCAGCCAGAGCCAGAGTAAACCACGATGTTTGCGGCAACGTGTGTCAAAGGCTCGCCCATAAGAACCCAGACGTACGCAAAATTACACTTCAATCCCGAATCACTACTTTTATAAGATTTCATTTTGATAATCATTTTAATTTCTGTTTAAACAAAAATTTTTTTTTTTTTTTAATTTCTGTTACCTTTTTGTGGGCATTAAGATCCATACCACTTCTGATGTTAACAAACAGCCAGAAGGGAATACAACTTAAAACACCAAAAGACAAACTTAATAACAATTTATTTATAAAGACATCAAATATGATCAAAATGAAACATTATTACAGTAATTACTTAATTAAACATTACAAGCACAGATTCTAGCAATAGTCAAACATTATGACTGCGCAAGACTTGGTAACTAACGTGAATGAACAGAATTATCCATAGGAGCATATTTTATAGCCTAACGCCCGACGAGTACCGCCCCTAGTCTATTATCTATAGTTTACCCGCGGTACCACAATACAGCAAATGAGGCCACTATATTGTCTATAGTCTACAATGCTGCCAACAATAATAAATAATTTTTGTTAAAAGAAATATTAATAACAATTATTATTTTGAGTCTTAAAGAAATCTTCAGAAATCTTATTATTAGAATTGTAACATTGGGTAAATTTTCAACCTGTGAAACGGCAACTCCGTTGTATATATACTAGGCTATACGAAAATTGTTTTCTAATAAAATTGTTTTATGTATAAACCATGTTCTCAATTGCATAAAAGAGCCATATATGAAGGTTCAATAGTATAGGTGGAGACGCAGAAATCAAATTTTTGAAGGTTCGATCTCCGCCCGATTGTGTATCTCTAATATCATACACTCTCCCATAATAGTAATTCGTTGCTAGGAAATGGGGCAAATTAGACATCTTAAAACACAAGGCTGCTGATGGTGTTTCGTTTATTTTTTTGATGATAAAATATTTTGAGTTTGGTATAATTTAGGTGAGCGGGGTACAAACCTCCGAAGGTGATAGTTAATTCAGTGAAGGTAATGAAATAAATTGGGCCCCGCGAGCCGCCCGTCCTACAATTTGTACACAATTACATATTATTTCATATCATTTCTGTCTGTGCTTATAAATATCACAGGCTTTGTAAAATATAGAACTGACTGCTAATTATATTGTGTTATTTGTTATTAGCGATAACAGGTTATCATTACTTTCTACTATTGAACAATGAAGTCAAGTAAGTATCCTTTTTTAAAAAAAAAAAAGTCCTAGATAATTCGATGAAGTCACTTTTAGTAATTAATAATTAGGTAATTATAAAAAATTTAAAATCTGTATCTTTTATTTTAAGTGTCAATTTGGAATTTATATTTTCTAAATAACATCAGGCGAGCGAAGTTACTCCTTTTTAAGAGATTTATTAAAAAAACTCATTTTCATTGTCCCAAACTATGGTCCGCTTACAACTTACAGATACAAGCTAAAAAGATTAACTACATATTAATATAATCTCCACCTTTTTTTACTGTCGTACAAAAAGCCACTTCTCTCCTTTCGTCGCTCTGTATAACGGATAATGCGTTTTAGATGAGATATTAAATCGTGAAGCAAAAAGTAGTTAGAAAAATATATTAGATGTTATATTTTTACATAATGAGATATAACGCGTTCTAAATTTTTGACAGAAGTAGGTACTGTACCATAGTAAATAACTTAAAAGATGTTAAGAATAGCCACATCATTTACTCAGCCTATTGACGGCCCACTACATGGCCAATCTCCTGAGAGAGAGGATATAGAGCGTAGACCCACCACGCTGCTCCAATGCGAGTTGCCGGCCATGTTGTTGAGTGACAATGTTTCATTTTACATTTATTAACTGACGAAAAAAGCGGAGGAGGTTCTTAATTCGACACGTATATTTTTTTTATGTATGACCACGCATAACTTTTTACAGTTGTTCGATTTTGATAATTCTTTTTTTTATTAAAAAGGGCACATTTCCAAGGTGGTCCCATTGTCATCATGTTAGGATCTAATGATGATATCCTAAGAAAATTGAAGGAACTCTTTAAATTGTACAGGCACACTTGCAGCGATTTCGGTCTTTGTGTAAGTATCGGTAGCTTTTTGGCTACAAGTGTAGTAAAATATACTATGACAGTATAGTACGAATACGTTACGTGGCGATAAATCACTAAAAAGTAAGAAATAAAATTTTTTAACAAAAAATAGAACCAACTCAAAACGCACTAAAAAGTAAAAAATAACTGTGTCATTTAGGTGCTTTAATTTACTTAAGCATATCTATGAAGTCGGTGCCAGCCAAGGTTTCTACTTTAAAAACATTACCTAGAACCCACAAAGTGCTTTACTACGTTAAATAAATGTTCCTTAAACTTGCTGGCACCGACTTCATATATATGCTTAAGTAAATTAAAGCAACTAAATTACACAGTTATTTTTTACTTTGTAGTGCGTTTTGAGTCGGTTCTATTTTTCGTTAAAAAATTTTATTAACAATCACTATCAAATGTTATGATGATGACGTTATCCACGCACACGCAATAATATTGTCAATGAAGTAAAGAAACGTTGCTAAAATTAATATGAACTTGAACCCTTCTCTCATTTATCTATCTTTGCAGATATAGCTTAAAACCCAGGGCTACACCAACCACTGGACCACGAAGGCAGTTTTTCATTTAGTATAGTAGTGTAATTTCACTGTAATTCCATTTTATTGAGTCCCATCACTAGGGTCCATATCCCATACTAAGGTACAGGTATGTGAATCAAATTCCTCCGAGTACGGAATCGCTTTTGATTACAGTGAATTACACAACAGTTGTGTGTCTACCACAACAATTCGTGTAATTACGGGTTAATACACACCCGGCCCGACCGCTGCGGTTTGGTTCGTACGGCATACCGCTGTGGTACGGCTGCGAGCCATCCCATCCCTATTGTTACTAATATAACTATTTAGAATCAAGATAAACAGAATTCAGTAAGTGGGCGTCGTAACGCAGAGATCTATATCGGGACAATTTGCAATAATGTTCTAGTCTTGATATAAAAATTAATATAAAGTTTGTAGGTGGTTTATATTTAGATTTTTAACCGACGAAAAAAAACAGAGGAGGTTCTCAATTCGACACGTATATTTTTTTTATGACCACGCATAACTCTTTACAGAGTTGTCCGATTTTGGTTTTTTTTTTATTAGAAAGGGCATACTTCCAAGGTGGTCCCATTGTCATCATGTTAGGATCTGATGATGATATCCTGGGGAAATTGAAGGAACTCTTCAAATTTTGGAGGCACGCTTACAGCGATTTCGGTTTTTGTCTTGGTATCGGTTTTTGTTACTAGTGCCGTATATGTCAGTTATAGTACGAGTACGTTACGTGGCGATAAATCACTAAAAAGTAAGAAATAAAAATGTTTTAACAAAAAATAACTAACCGACTCAAAACGCACTAAGAAGTAAAAAATAACTTTGTCATTTAGTTGCTGTAATTTACCTAAGCATATCTAGGAGTCGGTGACAGCCAAGGTTTCTACTTTAAGGACGTTACCTACAACCCACAAATTTGCATTACTACGTAAAAAAAATGTTCCTTAAACTTGGCTGGCACCGACTTCATAGATATGCTTAAATAAATTAAAGCAACTAAATGACACAGTTATTTTTTACTTTTTAGTGCGTTTTCAGTCGGTTCTATTTTTTGTTAAAAAATTTTATAAGAACTAGTCTGGTCTCTTCGCTACGATTTGGTTCGTACGGCATAGTACTGTGGGATGGTTCTGAGCCATCCTAATCCCTATCGTTACTAGTATAACTATTTGAAATCAAGGTAAACATATTCCAGAAAATAAATATCACTAGAGATTGTCATAAAAACGGGGGTCTCTCAAGGAAGTGTATTAGGACCATTTCTCTTTCTCATAGACATTAATGATTTATAGGTAAGTTGTACTCTTTCATAATCCAGACGTTATATAAGCAGGTACGTAGATTAAAAATTGCTATGAATGTTTTACGGTTACTTGAGGGTATCTTCTTCTATATCGTGTCTGTCTATTGCTATAGTTTCTAACTCGGTTTTCAATAAATTATTATGACTTTCCCCGAGTGCACGGCTGTGCGCCTTTGAAATCGTTCTATTTTTAAACCGTCTCACTGTCAACTGTCAAACACGATGACAGATGGCGCTAACTGGCTGAGGCGGGGATTTGTGAAAAAGTCGACGATTAAAGGCATTGTCACATTGAGAGTTTGATTTTACACTTTTTTTATTATAATTATAAAATTAGTGATGTTAAATCTTTTCTTTGTGTTTTGGGGTAATAAGAAATAACATGATTACTATGTTTATTTGGTTGACTGTAATGTACATATAATATAACGTTGCTGTTTTATATTAATTGCATGACACGAACTATTTAGATATCCATTGGTAAACCCGTAAGGGTGCAAGTTTGCAGCCGACTGCAGACGACAGTAGCAGCTGATGTGACGCTCCCACACTGCTGGGTTCTATGTGTTTGTATGGAGAGTGACTTGTTGCTGACCGCGAGGGTTCTTAAATAGAAAATACCTTCAAAGTTATCGTCTTCAAAGGTCTCCTGTAAATTTTTTATAATATATTTTATGTAATTTATTTCTTATGATAAATTAATGACGAGCTGAAAAATCAAATGCAATTGCTCAAGAGAAGTCGATATCATCATCATTATCATCACAGCCTATGGACGTCTACTACTACTGGACACAGGCCCATTTTAAGCTAGTGGGGGGTCGACCAACACTGCGCTTTTCGGTGCGGAGTCGCCATTCCAGAACCTTGGGCGTCCAATGTCCATAAGCTGTGCGAACCACGTACCCCGCCCATTACCCTGTAAGCCTGTACTTCGAATACGTCAAAGAAGCCCCAGGGCTGGTTAGACAGGGCCTAGTTCGTTGTTTAGCATGGGCAACACTTGTAGATGAGGTGGTCTTGGAGGACTCCAATGATTTTTGGACTCTACCCCCTCCTCATTACGTACATACGGGTAATATATCGAGAAGTAGAACATGCTAGCGTGAGATAGCTATATTATTATATACAACATGAAACACCTAACTAAAGCAAACAACACGTGTACATAAAACAAAGCTACATAATCGTCCGACGTATGGAGGCGACTTAAGTTCTATATTGGGTATCTACGGAGAAAGCACGTTCCGACTATTAAAGCGGGAAGTATAATTTTAAATGCGGAACCGGATCGCTTGTTTGACATTTTGCTTTTTTAAATTGTCACTTTGTAGGCAAAGGATTATTGCTTGAGAGGTTTCGTCTTAGAGTGGTGATATTTTTTTTATTTACGCCTAAGCGTGTATACAGCCGTGATTGATGGAAAACAATGAGTGTATAGGTGGAAGGTAAAATAGGCGCTAGAAAAAGTTCTAAACTTTTCTGTACAAATCCAAGATGTATCTTAAAAAAAATTGGTTGTCTGTAAAGTCGGTTTACTGACGATAGTTGAACGTGACAACTTAAGAAAATACTGATGGAATGGTAGCATTTAATTGGTTATTAAAATTTATAATTTAAGTATATTTTTATATATATTAATTTAAATTAATAAAATAATTGATTTTGATTTTATAAATTTATATTTTAAATTTATAATAAATATATTAATTTTTAATTTAAAATTAACATATTTAATAATTATGTTTAATAGACGGATGTCGAACGCTGCCGAACGCAAAGGCCGATTGTGCTTCTTTGTCGCTCATTCCGCGCTCTTGCTTGCACTTCAAGCCTTACATGGAACGCCTCAAAGCGAGGTATCGCCGCATGAGTCATGTTTTTTCGTGTGTGCAGCCGGCTCTATCGAATTATAAGACGTTGTCACGTCAAAAACAACGTTAATAAACTACACCTTTTCTTGGCCTGTGTGTGACTACATTTACCATTAAGTCAGGTCGCGGTTAAATGCGAGCCTATAGAATAATAAAGAAATAATAGGTTTTTAATGTTTTTGTTCAACAAAATTAATTCTGCTTGGCTGCGGTCTAAGCTGATACAGTTTTGATTGTGTATTTTGTAATTTGGTATAGACTATATTGGAAGCACAGTAGCGTGGCCGAGCTTTTGTCGAGCACCGAAGATCTGCGTCAGTTTAGCTCTAGGGCTGAATGCTTGTAGCATTCAAGCGACGGAGCGGAAAAAGTCTCCTTAAGAGCGTCTCCTGTGATACACGGCCTTAACATATTGAGTCTTATGCTAACTTAACTTATGCTAATGTAATATAATTGCTCTAACTAGGAGTCGAACCCAGGACCTCCCTATTATACAATATGCATACACAAAAGCGCCAGCGAGTTCGTATATTTATTTTCGAGTCGTTGAATTTTCTATACTGTTTTATTTTGTTAAAAGATACGTTTAAATTCTTGTTGGTATCGTGTGACCTCTGACCTATATAATGAAAAATATGGAAACTTTAGCAAATTATTTATGGTTAAAAGTTTACCAAAATCAGAAAGTCTTGACAATGAGCCACCTATCTATAAATAATTTCATATTATATTTTATGACTTGTACGAGTACCGTACAGTCGACGACAAAAGTGTTTCAGAATAATATTTGTATGTGATTCAAAGTGTTAACTTGGGTTTTTAATGCTATATGCTAGCGCTTGACTGAAATCACGCCTGACGGTAAGTGATGATGCAGCCTATGGTGATACGCACTAACCAAGAAGATGCCTATTCACTCTTGACTTTATTTTAGCATTGCGTATGAGGAATCAGGTACCAAACCGCTTAATACGCGTCCAAGGGGTATTGACTAGGTAACAGTGTAGATCTCTTGCATTAGCTGGCAATCCTATGATATAGAAAGGAACGGTATAGTTAAATTCGATTATTTCGGAAATTATATCATAAATAGGCTTCGTCTGTTTTGAAGCTTAAACCAAATTATTTTTTGCGCCACACTTGATGGCTAATGTAACTTCAAGAGTGAATATCCCTTCCCTCATTTTGGTGGCTGTAGCTAATATTGCGACTATAACTGCTAAATCAGCTTTAGAGCATGTTGGGTCAAAGGTTAACAAACTCCTTTTAAAAAATGAGGTTTAAAAACAAAAGCTGCTTAATGTTGACTTTCGCTAGTTGAAAAAGTTTCGAAAATAATCTTACGTTGAGGAAATATCGTCACCAATTTTTTAGATTGCGGTTATTGTTTGGAAATTACAAAACTTTTTGAAGAGGACACTTTACGACTTAAAGTAATTTTGAAGAAAATATATAAATAATAAAAAGTTTTTTGATCCCGTAAATTTTAAATCGCATAATCACTCACGTAACCGACTGTTCCGTAAATGAGAATATATTCGCCCAACTTTGTATCTTATTTGCTGGGGATTAGAATTTAAAGTCCCGTGGGGTTGGCGTGCGATGCCATCGTTTAGGGAAATAACTTTAAATAAATCCACCGAGTTTGTAATGCATTTTGTAAGGAACACGAAATTCATGGAGTTGACTATTTCTAACTTTAAGTTAGTAGAATTAAGTGCTGTAAACGTATTAAATAGTGATAGTGGCAGTGAAATAGTTTGTTTGTATCTTCATATACGAAGACTTTCTTATTGATTTCTTCGCAGCATCTTACTGGGACGTTAAAGCCTTGGTGGTCTATCTTTGCATGTTCGATAGAAGCCACATCCAATATCGCCTATTTCAAGTAGGCTTAGCGTACAAGCACTTCTGTAACCTCAAGTTAGACTATTTGTAATGACTCTACCGCCGGCTCAGAAAACAGGTCTTGCTGAAAAGCGCCGGCATAGAACTCTTTTAAAACCATTAATTTTTCAATATTATAAAAACCTTAATTGAAATCCTAGGCAATTCGCTAACTTGGTCGATTGAAGAAAATGACAGATATCGAACTTTAATTTTTTTTTCTGAAATGTGATGTCAAATAATATTGACTTACTAGACTGACTTAGTAGACTTGACAGCTTTAGCGCTGTTCCGTATCGATGTTTTTATAATAACGCAATGTGAGTTTCAAGTTCAGAGACGAACTCGAAACGTTTCTCTATCTGTAATAGCTTATCGTGTTAGAGAGAGATAGAAACTAATTCAAAATACGATTTATAAAAACATCGTTACAGAATGTCGCTACTGAGTTGAACAAAAAAATGAAACCATCCAAGTTTGTAAGCACCCGAAGATATTATTTTTAAAGCTCAGAATAACTAAAGTACACGCGGTAACAGCTCCATTGCTTTTTGTTCTATTGATTCATTGCACTAGGCGGGGTGTAGGATTTATGACGATTGGTAAGTCCCGCTTCCGTTGAGCTTGCTGTTTGAACATAAATAATTGTTGTGTACTATGTGAGATTACACCTCTACAATGTCTATGGCTACCTTTTTAAAGATCCCTCTGGTGCGGTTGTTATGCCTTATTTTATAATCGCGAGGTGTTAGGTTTGGGACGATTTAGTTTATTCCTTCTTAGATTCGTGTGACTAGGATTGCGAATTGTGATATCTTTCAGTCATATATCTACCTAGGGGCACTTATATCCAACAATGGTGGATGCGTGGATGAGGTCAAGCGACGTATGGCCATAACAAGATCCGCCATGGATCGGCTCAAGAGGATATGGAGAAACAGAAACATCACAAAGGCCACAAAAGTGCGACTTGTAAGGGCGTTAGTGTTTCCCATATTCCTTTATGGTGCTGAAACATGGACGGTAAGAGAAAGTGAGAAAAAGAAGATAGACGCTTTAGAAATGTGGTGTTGGAGAAAAATGCTTGGTATATCCTGGACACAATTCCGAACCAACGTTTCAATCCTCCAGGAACTCGGCATCAAACAGCGTCTGTCTTACATCGTTCAAGGTCGCATTCTCACCTTCTTTGGGCATATTACTCGCAAAGGAGACACATCCATGGAACGTTTTGTGGTCCAGGGAAGGGTCGAAGATACAAGAGTGCGCGGCAGGTCACCAATGCGCTGGATCGACCAAGTGAAGACTGCCCTAAATCGAAGTGTCCACGAATGCTCAAGAGGGCAGGAGTACGGGAGCAATGGCGACGGCTTGTGAAGCTTGCCACCACTCCTGATGTGACGTCCACGACCACTCTGTCAAGAGTGTAACGACGAAGAAGAAGAAGAATACACATCAGCTTGCCATAAATATATTTTTTAATCTTAATTTACTGTAATATCGTACAATGTTTAACAAGAATGTAGATCTTTAGTACACGGGACGGGACGGAGGACATTGTTGAGAGGGGTAGCGGGGAAAGAGCACACTTTATATGAAAGTCTGTCTTTAATATTAAAAGGGTACCTAAGAGGTTTTCACGCGGACGAAGTCGCGGGCGTCCGCTAGTTATTGATAAAATGTGTCCTTACTTCGTTACTAATATTGCGTATACTTTTACATGCTGTAATGTATTTTTTTATACATTATAAGTTAGCCCTTGACTGCAATCATACCTGATGGCGAGTGATGATGTAATCTAAGGCGGAATCGGACTAACTTGTTAGGGGTAGGATAATATCCACAACCCTTCGGATTCTTTACAACATCGTACCGGACCGCTAAATCGTTTCGCGGTACATCTTTGTCGGTAGGATAGGCTGGCCGAAGCCTCCCAATAACTAGACCAGGACCAATTCAAAAAATCTTATACGGCCCTGCCGGTACTCGAACCCAGGACCTCCGTTTGATAAATCCATCGCACATACCACTGCGCACGGAGGCCGGTAAACTGCACCACGGAGGCTGACAAAACGAAAGCTCAGTAACGTATCTCTAACGAAAGCACAGTACCTAGTATTGCTGGAGTGACAACCTTCGTGCTATCAGATTTAAGTGACAAAATATTCCTTCTAAGGGCGTCTCCTGTGACATTCAGATCTTGACTTGAACGGTTGGACTAATTTACACCCACAGATCAGGTATCAAATGTAGCACGTGGGTATTCTAAGTTCCGAAGCCTAAAAGGAGAATGCTGAGGTCTAATATTTATTTTGTTAGTAATCATATCAGAAACAGTGTGCCTATCGTAAGATTTTACCGTATCGATATCGAAAACAGTAAAGGTAACTTTTATATGGAATTGGAGTAGCGTCATCTAGTTATAACGAGAGTAAACGCTTTTTTTCTTTATAATTTGACGTTACGAGTGAGTACGTTTTTACGCAGTCGCTCGGTGAAAAACTCGCTCGTGCCCCACAGAAGAAACGTTACTTACACCGCTTTATTTCGATAAATTATAATAACAATCCGTTATCACGATAAGAGTGATGTCGTAAATGTGCCACTGTTGATTATCGCCTTATCTTTTATAGGAATGCTTTGCTTTTCAAAGAAAAGGAATGTTTATTTCATTCCTTTAACAATGACAATATTTTGCAAAGTTTTTGCAAGTTATTTGGGATCTTAGATTACTTAGTGAATATAATATTTTCTGAGACCTGCGACCGTCTAGAATTAAGGTTTATTTATTTACTTTGCAAAGAAAATGACATAAAACTGCCCGTGAGTTGTAAATTAAATGTCCATTAAATACTAATTAATACAATTATTGTACTTTGTGTTTGCTAAATTATCTGTAAAAATACTTCTAGGCTGGGATTTTAGTAAGTTTTATTGTACTGGCCAAATTAACTACAATAATAATTAATTTAGATTTACCAAACCGAAGGTAAAAGTTTCAATAATACGCATAAACTTTTTTTATTTTGGGCAAAGTATGTATGGGAGTGGGGTCATCTCTTTTAATGTATAGTTTTATGAATCAACTTACTGAACATTTTTTTAGGTTTAGTATTACGTTGGAGAAGGTTTTTTCAAAGCGAAATATTGAGAAAATTACTCAGAAAATTGGAAATTTTCAAAAACGAGTATTTTATGGAAGTTACCACTGTCCAAAGGTAGTATGGATCTGGATAAAATTTGGCACGTTTTACGACGACGAAGGAGAACATTTTTGAGAGATTAAATCAAGGACTCTCTGATTTTTGTCGTGCCCCTTAAATATGTAGCTATTATGGCTCTGTTTCATCCTTACACAGAATAGACGCAGAGCCTTAATAGCTCCATGTTTAAACTACTTAGAATAGACAGGAGTTACTAAGTGAAACCCCGCAACCCTTCTTTTATGTCGGCGTAAAAGAAAAGGAGTGGCCGTCATCAATAAATAGTTCTAATTTCACTCGGGCCATTCAGGACACGCGGACGGGAGTTATTTCAGTGTTGCCATCAATTCCCAGCCCGCCCGTTCGGGGTAATTTGCCGAGACATATTCCCCCCTGATTATTTATGCCACGTTCATTGGCGCGGACGTTTTAAGTTCTTGTTCATTTTAAGATATTGCTCTTGTTCATTTTTCCGAACGCGCCCGCCCGCCGTTTTATAGTTTGGCGCGAATTTGTGACAGTGACGTTGACAGCTCCCCGCCTAAACTGTTTAATGAGGCTGAGCTCGTTTATCTTACTGCTTAAGATAAATGTTTTGAAATGTCTATCAGGAGTTACCGTTTGTGGGTTGTTTGAGTGATAATTAAAACTGTTGACTGGAATGTCCGATGAGTCGAGTCGAGTTGATTAAAAATCATTGTTTAATTTCTAACTCAATTCAATCTTTTGGCTGGTGGAGGCTTTCGCCGAGGCTAGTTACCACCCTACCGACAAAGACGTATCGCCAAGCAATTTAGCGTTCCGGTACGATGTCGTGTAGAAACCGAAAGGGGTGTGGATTTTCGTCCCACTCCTAACTAGTTAGCCCGCTTCCATCTTAGATTGCATCATCACTTAACATCAGGTGTGATAGCAGTCGAGGGTCAACTTGTAGTCGATAAAAAAAAATCAAACAGTTTTGTTAATGAATAAAGATTTTTTCATTTTCATTGTTCAATTTAGCGTTTTTACGTTAGCGCTACTTTGCTTACTTAATACTTTTAAACTGACTCGGGAGTTAGGTAATGTATCTACCTAGATGTGAGAGTTCAAAGCTATCTTTGCTACTCTATAGTAGAGCTGGCTTATTTCTGCCGCTATGTAGCATCACTGTATTCGAATCTGAAGGATCATTTTAAAGTAAACGTGTAATTACGGCTAAGGACACGAGGCGATACTTTTAACGATGTGTTCTTTGCATGTCCTGTTACTGTTTATAGGCGATAGTTTTTCAGTTAGATCAGGTGGGAAATTTTCTGGGTTATTATTGTAAAGTAAAATATCAAAAAATAGAACCAACTGAAAACGCACTAAAAAGTAAAACATAACTGTCATTTAGTTGCTTTAATTTACTTAAGCATATCTAGGAGTCGGTGCCAGCAAGTTTAAGGAACATTTATTTAACGTAGTAAAGCAGTTTGTGGGTTCTAGGCAATGTCCTTAAAGTAGAAACCTTGGCTGGCACCGACTCCTAGATATGCTTAAGTAAATTAAAGCAACTAAATAACACAGTTATTTTTTACTTTTTAGTGCGTTTTGAGTCGGTTCTATTTTTTGTTGAAAATTTTTATTTCTTACTTTTTAGTGATTTATCGCTATGTAGCATACTCGTACTATACTGTCATAGTATATTATACGGCACTTGTAGCCAAAAAGCTACCGATACTTACACAAAAACCAAAATCGCTGCAAGTGTGCCTATACAATTTGAAGAGTTCCTCCAATTTTCCCAGGATATCATCATCAGATCCTAACATGATGACAATGGGACCACCTTGAAAGTGTGCCCTTTCCAATAAAAAAAGAATTATCAAAATCGGACAACTCTGTAAAAAGTTATGCGTGGTCATACATAAAAAAATATATATATGTACATATATATACGTGTCGAATTTAGAACCTCCTCCGTTTTGTTCGTCGGTTAAATAAGAGGCTTATAATTAACGCGGACGGTATGAGCTAATCTTTCGGCAATGCCAATGTATCATAACTGCTAGTTTATGTTATTCAGGACTCAACTGTAATATTTCCAAGAAGGAATTTCAGCAATGACTAATCCGAGATAAGGCACGAACGATCGAGAAAAGGGTCTGATGTGATTGTTAGTCATCAGTAATATTTGCTGAATGACATCGAATTATATGCGTTTAAGTATAAAACTATACCGTGATAAAATAGCTCTGTATTTTCTGTATTTATTTATATAACAGATGCCCGCGACTCCGTCCGCGTGAAATTAAAAAATAGTAGCCTAAGTCCACTTTGGGGCTACACTATCCTATCCTATTCATTTAAAGCGGCTCTGTAGTTGATTGACTAATAACCATACAGATTTACTATCTATATCTTTAGTAATATATAGATTAGCTTATAACCGGGACTAGACTAGACTTCCAGAAAAGTAAAGAAAACTTTAAATTCACACTAAAATTTAGGATTTTGTTTAGTTTTCTAGAATAAAATATTAAAAAGCACTTTATAGTTTTTCAGTGTAAAAGTAACCTAATTGTGAATCCAACTATTTGTGAAAAAATCAACTGTTTAACAATCACGGTTCCTGAGGTACTGTGTGTACTATTTTATCTTTGGGTTTAGAATCTCAAAAGATACACATCCTTAAAATTATGGCATATTCTGACAAGTAATTGTAGTAGAAGTATAAAAATGAGATTTGCTATACAACAAATACCTCTCACTATTGTAATATTAATTGTGAATGGATTAATCATTCATATTTCTTTGGCGTTTCCTTTACTAGAATCTTTACACCCATGTAGGACACATGTGGAACATGTGTGTTGAACAGAGGTGGCGTGAAGTGTCCGTGTATCTTCGTTTATGTCTTTGATGTGTTAATGTTTACATTAAACGATTAAATAAACTCATTTCATTCCTAAACATGCGATAAAAAGCGGCTTTACATTGCAATAATTTATTTATTCTGCTATTTTTTTGCAAAATATCGACGAATCCAAGCGACAAAGCCACACACATCCAACGGAAAACATTATACGTACGTTTCAGTCCGAAAGCGGAGCATCAGTAGTTGTTGAGGATGATTCTACTAAGTTCAACGAAGAACGAAGCATCATTGCTCGTAAAAAAGAGATTACTTTTGGACTTGGTTAACTTTGTCGCATAAATCCTTGGGCATTCGATTGAGGTTAGGATAGACAAATGTCGAATTATTAAGCTATTGTATAGCTTTTATCGCGGGCCTTGAGTGTGGAGACCGAATACAGAAATTCCGTAACGAAAAAACCTAACACCCCCTGAGTATCAAAAACATAATATCAAAAGCACAATTTCGGCAACGACGTCATCGGGGAACGTGGCTTAGCGGTAAGGCGCTCTAAGTGTCCGGATTGCCAGAGAGACACGGGTTCGAATCATGGCGGTTCCGAAATTTTTTTTTTCAAGCGTGATATTTCAAAAAGTCATTTTTTTTTAATTAATGACTTTGCAATATCACGCTTAAAAAAAAATTGCGGAGCCGACGGGATTTGAACCCGCGTCTCTCTGGCAATCCGGGCACTTAGAGCGCCTTACCGCTAGGCCACGGTCCCGATGACGTCGGTATGTAAACATAAGTTGATAAAAAATGCTATGCAATAGCTTTACCATGGCAGTCTCCGAGTGCCACACGTCTTTTTTTTATTTAAGTTTTATACATCAAAAGTTTATAACTACTCCAATACATTTTGTGACCTAAATCGTAATGACAGTTTAATATGATAGCTCAAGAAATGAACGGAATACATAATACAACCGTCTGAAAATATACCATCGACACAGACGACTATATTCAGAAGATAAAATAAAAATGACGCGAGTCCGTTGCTTTCGCTGTGCCGCCTCCGATGACAGTTTTAAAAGATCGGGATAAAGAATGGGTTAAGGATACCATATTACGTGTCGTCGGCTTTCAAAGAAAAGTATCGAAAATAAAATAAAAAGTTCATGCGCGAGAGTGAATATTGTTGTAATGGGCTCCGTATGTATTTTAGGACATTACTGTCAGAAGAGAAGACGAACCCATGCTATAAAGTACATCCGACGTAAAAACAATCAAATTGTTAACTTCGTAATTGAACGTTGTATAGTCAACACCTTCTGGGAATGCTCTGGTTTACTGCAAGCATGGAAATACTGGAATACGGCGATACTAATCATACACAAAAAGCTCTACAACTGTTGAGTCTGAAATGTATAGACTTCACATTTATATTATAAGTCAAGTAAACACCATTGACCTATTAAAATAATACTTAAAGGTTGAGCGCTTCGGGCAGTTTCAGCTTTCGCCGGCTGCGGTTACGAAGACTATTATAAGACTCATGTTACATCGGTTGACCTAGACTTTCAGGTTATAATTTTACCCGACTGTCAAAGAAGGGTTTGTCTTTAATAATAACTAGCAAACGCCCCGAAATTTTATGCTGAATAATATTGAGATGTATAATATTAATAAATCTTCGTTTTGAACCGGTCTATCAATTAATGAAAATCGCATCAAAATTCGTAGAGTATTTAAGCGTATAAATTTTATTTTATACCATATGCTCGTATAATTTTATCAATAATTGTCAATAAAATATTTAAAAACAATTCAAGTCAAGCTCCCCTCTCTTTTGCAACAGCTACTTTTTTATTTTACTTAAAAGCAACTACTGAAAAATATTTTCTTTTTTTATTTAATTTATGTTACAAAAGCGAAAGTAGTGTGTGTTTGTTTGTGTTTTTTTTTAAGCCTTATGCCCAAACTATTGACCCGATTTTGCTGCAATTTGAATGGATATAGATTGAACATTTAACAGGAACTGTGCAGGTAAAATGCGTAACAACAAAGCAAATTAGGTTATAAAATTGTTAAAATAATAAAATAGTTGCTTACAAAGAACTTAGGATCATTAGAGGTTTCTAAAATTACTTTATGATTCCCGGTAATATTGTGAAGGTGACTACTGAGCTACATTTCACTACGGAACTCTAAAGATGAAAATATTTGTAACGGATATAACGTATCCAAATCGTTGACTAATTAATGATGATTAAGCGTTTATGCGCTTTCCGTGAACTGCATTTAAGGTTCAGTTTCGTACAATGCGATTGTATCGTTTTGATCAAAGTGAACTTTATATATTATCTGAGATTGGAGGTTTTAACGGTTATTTAATTAGTTGTTTTACTGTCACGGGTCACGTGTTACAGGTTTCATTTTTGTGTTTTGAATTGTGAGGGAGCATCTCGTAACATCGTGTTACCCAGTCGTGCCCCTTTGTCTGTACGTTTAGGTCTTTTAAACTATATTATACTCAACATATTTTAATGTGGGTTTCACAGATATTTGACGAGTTTTTTTTTTTATCGACTACAAGTTAGCCATTGACTGCTATCACACCTGGTGTTAAGTGATGATGCAGTCTAAGATGGAAGCGGGCTAACTTGTTAGGAGTGGGACGAAAATCCACACCCCTTTCGGTTTTTACACGACATCATACCGGAACGCTAAATCGCTTGACGATACGTCTTTGTCGGTAGGGTGGTAACTAGCCACGGCGAAAGCCTCCCACCAGCCAGACCAAGACAAATTAAGAAAAATCTCAATCTGCCCCGCCGGGAATCGAACCCAGGACCTGCGTCTTATAAATCCACCGTGCATACCACTGCGCTACGGAGGTCGTCAAACATCATTCAAGGAGGTCTACATTACGAAGTGAGTAACTGTGATCAATTATTTCTTGTCTATCGAGTGTATCGTTTTACAGACTTCGTGATGAGGCGGTCAGTGGTTACCTACCCAACCCTAAGACCTGTTGAGTGACTCATCACTATTGGATGTTGATGATTATCACTGGAGCCAACAGCTTGACTTACGTTCTAAGGCACAGGGGTATAACTATTCTGCTTAACATGTTCTCCGAGGCGAGCTAGTTAAGCCGGCCCTTTAACTATCATTAACGTAGTGGTCGTTAATGAATTATTGTCACCTTAAGCCCGCCAACCCGCGTTGGAGTTGAGTGCCGGGTCTTTGCTCTATATCGCCTTTCCTCAAAAAGAGAAGCCAGACCCTGTAGTAGGCCGTTAATGGGCTGATAATGGTGATATCTTAGCACCTCGTGGTCAAAAGGACATAAAATTAAGCTAACCACTGGACCAGACATTGAAGGCAACCAGGCAGGAATGTCAGTAGTATAATGTAGGTAGTAGCTGTGATATCAGTCATCATCATCATCATTACCAGCCTGTAGACGTCCACTGCTGGACATAGGCCTTTTTTAGGGACTTCCAAACACAACGATCCCGAGCCGCCTGTTGCCAGCGGCTCCCTGCGACACGTTTGATGTCGTCAGTCCACCTGGTTGCGGGTCGACCAACGCTGCGCTTTCCGGTGCGGGGTCGCCAATCTACCACCTTGGGCCCCCAACGTCCATCAGCTGTTCGAACTACGTGCCTCGCCCATTGCCACTTCAGTTCTGCGACTCGCTGAGCTATGTCGGTTACTTTGGTTCTTCTGCGGATCTCCTCATTTCTGATTCGATCACGCAGAGATACTCCGAGCATTGCTCTTTCCATCGCCCGCTGATATCAGTAGATATACAATATTTGTAGACATGTGGTTAGGTATGTAATACAGCATCCCTGTAGCTTAGGGAAAAAAGGACCTTGTGAAATATCTCGCTACAGTGGGCAGTAAATCAAACTGCCACGCCCTCCAGCGGACAAGACCGCGTGTTCCTTTATACCTACCCTGTTGGCAGAGCGATGTATTTATTGCTGTAACAAGAAGACAAGTCACTTTCGAAGTATGCATGCCTGACTCAATACAACATTACAGCACTGCCTGTCTTGTTGAGATAAAACACTAATTTTTTATTTATTTTACTCATTTATTTATTTACAATTATTTTTAAAATTAAAAAAAACACTATTAAAAATTTATAAAAAAATCCATTCCGCCTGCTGCGGGGCCCGGGGGTCCAAGCAACCGGTGGTCAGGGCTCCAGAGTGAGGAACCTCCTCACAATGCGCGCCGTTTCAAGAATTACTGCCTTCTGTATCCGACCCTTAATCCAACAATTAAGCGAAAGCTTTTTGAGATGTTCGTCAAAGCTTTTCGCTATAATACCGTTGACTGAAATCATTGTTGAATCAACATTCCATGTGACGGTAATCTCATGAGCATGGTCCAAGTATTTTGATACTTTTTCCTTTTCAGCTTTCATCAGATTATCGTCGCGGTAAAATTTTACACTAGGCACACAGTACATAGTACATATGGCAAAATGTCATTGGAGAATACCGATTTGTGGTACATGCGCTTTGCAACCGTTGTACATCGGCTACAAAACTGACGTTATTTTCAATAATACTGTATGGCGAAAAATAAACGCGTGTACACTTTGGATATTTTTCTTCATACAACACTGTGTTTCCGGCGAATAAAACGTGCCGATGTTCCGGCGCGTGTACCTTTGCCCTGACGATGTAACAATTGAAGATTTCACCGCAAAATCTCCAACGTATGTAAGTGCATTCCAGGATTTTAATACGTTACAATAATATGCGCGACATCCTTCCCCCGACGCTACCCTTGGAAGGTTTCCAAGCTCACAGATTCGCAGCTCCCAGCGCCCCGCGCCGCCGGAACAGGATGCATGTACAGCGAAACCGCGCACTTTATCTTGGAGCCATTTTTGGTTAGACTTTTTGCAAAAAATACTTAGTATTTTTGGAGGTTAATGCTACTTTTTAGAATTTGTTGGGGTTCTCTTCCAAGCTGTGCTCCGCGGCTTTATTTCTGTCGATGTCTTTACTTTGGGGTGTAAATTACCCTACCAGACTAATCTATCTCTGTGGTTACTTCAAGTACAGAATTAAATAGGCACCTTCTAGACACCGCTACATCATTCCTTGGATACTACCTACAGGATGATTCCATCCAAACACTAGCTTATACCTACTAATTACAAGAAAAAAAAATTGTACTTGTATCTTGCCTAATAAACGATCAAATGTAAAATTAAATGTTGAGTTCCTTGCCAGCAGTGCCTGCCTGCCTTCTAAGCCGGTTGTAGAGTCACTACAAATAGTCTTATTTGAAGTTTCAAAAGTGATTGAAAACTAAGCCTACTAAGTTACTTGTATCAAAATATAAAATCGTTGATTTAAGTAGGCTTACTTAAATCAACGATTTTACAAATCATATCTATTTTCGTACTATACTGTCATAGTACAGCACTTGCAGCCAAAAAGCTACCGATACTTACACTAAAACCGAAATCGCTGCAAGTGTGCCTATAAAATTTGAAGAGTTCCTTCGATTTCCCCAGTATATCATCATCAGATCCTAACATGATGTCCATGGGAACACCTTGAAAGTATGCTCTTTCTAATAAAAAAGAATTATCAAAATCAGACAACTCTGTAAAAAGTTATGCGTGGTCATACCTACATAAAAAAAAATATACGTGTCGAATTGAGAACCTCCTCCGTTTTTTTTGGTCGGTTAAAAATAAAGGTGCCTACTTTAATTGATCCCTGTGCTCAAAACAACCTGTGGTTAGAATTGAATGCACGATACAATTAACCCCGACTCCCCCTTTTCGAGTACGTACCGCAACCCCTTGAAATCCGAAGTGTTGTATACTTTACACTCGAGGAATTTAACCCCTTTAAGCGTATGTGGTTTCTTCGCTTATTTATTGCAAGTGAAAAAAATTATTTTTACGATTACGTAGGTATTGGAGTCGACTTTTTTTGTTTTTTTTTTTTTTACTTTAATGAAACTATTTTAAATGTATAATAATATTATAATATAATATAATAATATATATATGTATAATAATATGTATAAATAATAGTTGACAAAAAAGCAGATATAAACTAAAAATCAAAGCGTATATCGGTAAAACACCCTACCATTCATGCTTGCAACTGAGGCATAATTGTGACCACAAATCAACCTGTAGGTGTGAAGTAAAAAGAATTAAAGCTGCTAGTAGGTGTATAATATAAGTAGGTAGTAGATAGAGCGTATTGTGAAAGCTTTCTCAAGGAATTAATACCGGCAGGCTCGTTTCTGCCGTCGATGCGAGCATGGTGTGTCCCAATCTAAACGGCAAGCCATATGCCTCAAGTTGATAGACAAAGGGCAGATAGTTTTCCAATGCGGTACGAAGTGTTACAGTTTATAGGTAATGCCTTTCCATCCATTACAAATATATTAAAAAATGAAACACTTATAAATTAAACAGGAAGGTGGGATAAGCCCGTGCAATAACGAAATAAGAAAAGCGATGGATAAGATCGTCAACTACAAATCGATTTAAAACATATGAGACAATACATCCACCCTACATTTCCGAGGCAAGCGAGCAAGTACTTAGTCTGTAAGTAATAGCCGTTTGGATTAGATTTAAGCAATTTATGTGTGCGCGATTAAAATGGCGACACAGGGCGGCGTCCCGGCCGATTTGTAACGTGCATTACGCTGATTGTTTCTGTATTCTCTTCTCCAATGGGGGATGAAAGTGTCGTGGTCGCTAATATCGGCTCAGGGAGTTCTCCATCGATGTACATGGAGTGCTCTGTTTCTTTGTCCTCAGGTCATTTTAATCTGCACCGAATTTTTAATTTGCAGAATATAGTTGTCCTACTATGCAATATGCATAATTCATATATTCATTTTCATAACTCTTTTAAAACACTTCAGTATAAGGAGCTAAACCTCTCAACAATACTATGCGATGTGATATCTGGGCGTCCTATGATAAAACTGCGAAGGTGCTTTAGAAAAGAAATTGGATACAATATACTTGACAACAATAATAGCGACCTGCGACATTTCTGTCGTGTCAGAAATAGAACGTCTCCGGCATCCCTTTGTCGGGCGGTCATTAACAGCGCTTCTTTGCTTTTGTTGTGGCTTGCGAGACATTTTGTTACGTCTGAGTCGTGGGAGACAACTCAAAATGAACCCATAAAGTCTTGGTCATAGGAATCAGGTGAATTTGCACAACATCGTCTTTGTCGATGCCTCATAGGTAAGATGAGATCTGGCATGTGCTTCAAAAGTTTACTTTCTGATTCTGGTTGGTACGAGTATATTGTTGTTGATAATTTAACTTATAATTGTATATGGTCAAAAAATTATAATTTTAAACCTGCTAACATGATCTAAGTCCAAATCCTCATATAAAACAGATCACCCTTTTTTATTCAACGACAGTTTAAATAAGTAAATTATTTACGTAATAAGCTAGTTACTCACTACCACCAGAGTAGATTTTTGTTATCCTAGAAATTCTAGAAAAATAATAACCCTAAATTGACCCGAGCGCCTCATGGAACTAGTTACTCACTACCACCAGACTAGATTTTTGTTATCCTAGAAATTCTAGAAAAATAATAACCCAAAATTGACCCGAGCGCCTCATGGAACTAGTTACTCACTACCACCAGACTAGATTTTTGTTATCCTAGAAATTCTAGAAAAATAATAACCCAAAATTGACCCGAGCGCCTCATGAAACTAGTTACTCACTACCACCAGACTAGATTTTTGTTATCCTAGAAATTCTAGAAAAATAATAACCCTAAATTGACCCGAGCGCCTCATGGAACCCAGAACATCTCTATCATAAGCAAAGATAGGCATATATGAGTATGATGGTTTGATCGGATATGATGGTTAGATTTGGTATACTTTATTAATGTAAGTACATTAATAAAGTATACCAAAAGACAACATTTTTAAAAAATAAAAGGAAATCTTGTATAACCCCTGTGGCATTTGACCTTCGTCGCTTCGAGGTATAAAAGATTAACATGACAAGGGTTTTCTTTTTGACTGCCCTCAAAATACAATGTCTGTGCACACTTTGTCAAACGATCATTACTGAAGTTTTGAACTTCTTACGTACAACTTACTAGCAAGTTTGCGTCTAGCCAGGAAGATGGAGACTAACATTTTAAAAATGGTTTCTGCCTAAAAATAATAATGGTTAATAATCTCTATTCTTAGTAATTGAATGAATCTAAGAATACAAACAATTTGAATAGGTAGAATACAATACTTGCAATACAATGCATGTTGCTCTAGCCTCAGAAACTTTATGGTTCTGATGTTATTGTACTATTCAATTTAAAAACCACTTTGTCATTGAATATTTTTTTTTATCGACTTTTGTATGGTTTGGGACAAGCTTTGTGTTAACAGGAATGAAGTACAGACTTTAATAACTGAATGTATATTTTTTTATCGACTACAAGTTGGCCCTTGACTGCTATCACACCTGATGTTAAGTGATGATACAATCTAAGATTGAAGCGGGCTAACTTGTTAGGAGTGGGACAAAAATCCACACCCCTTTCGGTTTCTACACGACATCGTACCGGAACGCTAAATCGCTTGGCGATACGTCTTTGTCGGTAGGGTGGTAACTACCCACGGCGAAAGCCTCCCACCAGCCAGACCAAGACAAATTAAGAAAAATCTCAATCTGCCCCGCCGGGAATCGAACCCAGGACCTCCGCCTTATAAATCCACCGCGCATACCACTGCGCCACGGAGGTCGTCAAAACACACGACGTATGGTCGAGCAAACTTTAAAGATTTTCATAGTGTAGCCTCCTATGCTGACTGGCTAAGGCTGTTTTCCATCAGCCATGGTTAGTTGTTACCACTCAACCGGCAAAGATGTACTCGTACCGCCAAGCGATTTAGAGTCCAGGCACAATGTCGTGTAGATATCATTGATCATACTTACAATCAAGTGAGATTATAGTCAAGGACTAATTAAACTAACTTGTAATGAAAAAAAATCAATATTTTTAAACGAAAAATGTCAGTTTTACACTAGGGCACAATGTAAGTGCTTGCATGTACTCCTCCTAATATAGGTCTTTCAGGTCGCACCAAAATAGCAAGTCTGCCAATCCTCGAGTACTCTTGAAGGGTGATCATTAGCAAGTTTTATTTATTCTTTGCTGTTTGTTACCCGAGACACGATGTCTAGTCGAGAAAATGGTTAATTTTAACTTCGACTGTTAATTTTAACTGCCGATGAGACCCGAATATATAATTTACTCTGAGAGAATGGTAAAGATCGTTAATATATAATTTTTATTTTAAAGAAGACATTCGAAAAGTGCTAGGTATTTTCAATTCAAGAGTATGATATAATATTGTATCATCTACAATGTATATTTAAAGAAATCTCTTCTCTCTATTTATTTTGTCCTAGTTAAAATATTAAATGTTTGTATAATATTATGTTTTACAAAAAGAAGCTTGATCTCTTAAAAAGATTCGGGGCTCAGACCAAAATTTTAATTAAAAGTGAATCCAATTAAACAATACTTGTTACCAATCACAAGATCGTCAAAAATTTTGTTGTACCCACATTTTTTAATTTCCAACTGCCTACATATTTTTATGAGTCACCGGATCCCGATGAAGAGCTTCGATGAGGCTGCAGTTTGACCTAAATCGCATCTTCCAATACACTTTAAAAAAGGTTTCATGTTACGAACGTTACCTACGAGTACCCTCCTATCTATATTTTAACCTAGATAGAATTATTTTTAAAAATATATTTTTAAAATATAAGATTTTATATAAATTTTAGAATTTGTAGAACTAGTTTGCCAAGACAAATAATGAGCCAAAAATTGATAATGTTAACTTGTGTTGTCTTCTATGGTCACATTGAACGTGTCGCAGGAAGCCGCTGGCCACAGGCTCAGGATGGTTGAGATTGGAAGTTAGTCTATCGGCTGATTGACATCTACCGCTGGATGATGATGATGAAGGTTAGATAGAGATAGTCTTATGATGGTCATCATAAGACTATCTCTATACCTTATTGTTATTGCATTGTTACCGAAGCTTTTGACGACCTTCGTGGCGCAGTGGTATGCGCGGTGGATTTATAAGACGGAGGTCCTGGGTTCGATTCCCGGCGGGGCAGATTAAGATTTTTCTTAATTTGTCTTGGTCTGGCTGGTGGGAGGCTTTCGCCGTGGCTAGTTACCACCCTACCGACAAAGACGTATCGCCAAATAATTTAGCGTTCCGGTACGATGTCGTGTAGAAACCGAAAGGGGTGTGGATTTTCGTCCCACTCCTAAGAAGTTAGCCCGCTTCCATCTTAGACTGCATCATCACTTAACTTCAGGTGTGATAGCAGTCAACGGCCAACTTGTAATCGATAAAAAAAAAAGTTAGGTACGTGTGTCGGTGAGTCTGATTGAGTTTTCGAGATAAGTCTCACACATTCTAATATTTTAAGTAATTTATGAATGCATGGATACCTTGGTGGTTCAGTGGTGGTGGCTTGGTAGTGGTTACAGCTACGTATATACCTTTTCCACGAAATTTTCATCCACCCGTTACGGAGGTGTTGCGTTAACACCTCCGTAATATACCTACTTGATATGTTACGGAGGTTACCTATATCTGATAGCGCCTAGCTTAACGTTAATAAGTATAACTTGCAATATCTAAAGAAAACTCATAGATTTTAAGGCGTCACTCAAATTCGCTCTGAGGCGAAACGTCTTGATTTTTGCCTATAGCACGTTCATCTCTATATTTCCATTACTACAGTACCAAATTGTAACTATACATATGAACTTTATAGATGGGAAAATAAAAATAAATTTGACTACACTAGAGATGACATGATGCATCTGCGCCAATATGAGTTAAGCCTAAGAGTTAATCTCTTATCCCTAAAGATATTTTCTTGGTAGTAAAACTATATTAGTCTACTTTAGTATAGTAATGTGTATAATTATGTATAACATGGTGGCGTCAGTACTAGGAACACATAAAGGGCAGTACCCACTCTGCGAGGGGATGTTTCATTAGATTGTGTTTGGTCAGCGTTTAATCTAACGGCCAACGGCGCCCATTTGCACTTGATTGCGGATTCCGGAGGTGAAACCTGTGGAAATAGAAATGGCTGCAACAATAACACTTCTACGCTAGTTTTTTTTATCGCATGCGATAAAAGCATATGACTTTTGGAGTTTGTTTGAGACGTCTAATTAATTATTGTTTTATTTCTAAGTATCGCACGGCGGTGATTTCTGAAGAACTGGTTCATAAACGTAAAACAGTGGTTGCAATTTTATATTACTGGCAACATTGCTTATGACGAATAATAAATTCTATATTTGCTTGTTGTAGAGTCTACAACAATTGTTTTATTTCTAAGTATAGCACGATGGTGATTTCTGAAGAACTGGTTCATAAACGTAAAACAGTGGTTGCAATTTTATATTACTGGCAACATTGCTTATGATGAATAATAAATTCTATAGTTGCTTGTTGTAGAGTCTACCCTTTTGAATGTGTTTTGGTTTCGAAGTCAATCGTATATACTTAGAGCTTTTTTTGTGGTCTGCGTGGCATTTCCTTTTAGAAATGGTCGGGCAAATATGTTTTTGTTGTTTAAATAATAGTTTAACATGACGTTTCAAAAGCATTTGTAAGCCTACAATAAATGAAATTGATTCTGAATTTTTTTTTTAAATAACCGAATCTAGCTAAATATTGTCGTCCCATCCTTTGTCGTAAGGACTATATTAAGAGAGGCAAACCGCTTAGCAGTGAAGCTATTGAAACGGCAATGGCATCAGTGTGACAGAGTCTTTAGATCCCACCGCTCTGTCATAGACTAAAAGTTGAAAGTTTACAAAGCCAAAGACAACAACAATACGTCAAATATTAGCAAGAAAGTTTACAGTTCGCGAACTCCGCCATTGATAGCTGGAGCGGTGATCCGGTTATACAAACCGAGGCCAATTAAAACTCGTAATTAACTGCCTTTGTAAGCGACACCTTAGCTCTACCTATTGTTAACTAATAAAATTGTGACAGTTTACTGAAAACTACTAAGTTTGTAACACGGAATTGTATAGAAGGCTGCGTTTTAAAAACGTTTTCCTATCGATCTAAGTCGTTTAAAGTAATATTTGGATACAGTAATTTACTATTAATATAAATCATAGAAATTAGATAGGTATTGCAGGTTGATCATCATCCTCATCATCATCATCATCATCATCATCATTATCATCATCATTATCATCATCATCATCATCATCATCATTACCAGCCCACTACAGGGCTAGGCGTCCCCTCGTGTAAGAGAGGGGATAGACTTGATTTGCAGATTTATGTAGTAAAAAAATTGTAATTGCGGAAAACACATTGTTTTGTTACATAAGTACGTACATATAGTATTTATGTAACAAATAAATCAACGTGCGTTTAGTAAAATATTATGTTTTTTAGCTTATAGGTATAGGATAATTCAAAGTTAACAGTTTGAATGTTGATCTTCCAATTTAGAAGATCGGCTTCCCTTCTAATAGGAAAGAGTATTTAAAATACTTAGAAAATGTTTGACTCCAGTGATCACTGTAAAATGTAATGATAATAATTGCTATTAAGAATTTCTGAGAGGAAATAGAAAATAAAATTATTATTATAAAAACAAAAAACGACTGCATAGAAATTATGAACTGAAAAGAGATAAACAAGGATCACTATATCTATATACATTTCTAAATACTTTATGGAGATGCAAACGGGGACAAAATACTTAATTTTCTGCGGGGAAAGAAAGATCTACCAAAACTACGTTTGTCCCCGCCTGCAGCACCATAAAGTATTTAGAATTTTATATAGATATAGTGATCCTTGTTTATCTCTTTTCACTTCATAATTTCTATGCAGTCGGGTTTTTTGTTTTTATAATAATAATTTTATTTGAGACTCTTTTGTTTTAGTTTATGGTATAGAAATGACTCAGTACACTTTATGCCATTTTTTGTTAAAACGGCATTATAAACATGATATGATATTTATATTTTTGAAATGGTCTTTTTACAACCTTTCATTTGATACCCATATTGCTAAGATAGACAAAAGATACACACACTTCCCCCCTTTTTTCGACCATTTACAGCCGCCTTTTTGAAAATTTATATAGCCTATGTCACTACCACAATTTTTACAAATTCAACGACACCTCACATGTCAAAATCCGTTCAGTCGTTAAGGCTGTAGCGCGTGCCGAAGAAATGGACATACATACATACATACATACGCTCGAAAAACATAACCCTCCTTCTGACGCAGTCGGGTAATGATTATAGTCTGACCCGAGTCTCCTACTAGTAGGTCCTGGACCTTATATTCCGAAGCCACATAGGCCAACCTCTGGTCCAAAGAACCAATTGAGAAACAAAGAGGCGGTGGTAGACTTTACAAATAGTCTAATTTCATGTTTCAAGAGTGCTTGAAATAAACGAATTAGAATTTGAAAGGCAAAAATCAGTATTTAAGTCAAAAAATAATATTTTTTAAAAGTCCCGTAATACAAATATTAGCTAATTATAAGAGTCGTGGGTGTATTTTGTCGAAGTTAGCATTTCATTACGACTGTCAACAGTCGAGGCGACCGGCCGGAAGGGAGAACAATTGGAAAAAATTCAAGATGGCTTGCTTCAAGAGGCGACGTTTAATTAAATTGAAATTATGTGTATTTAGGTTAGTTAGCTGTTTTAATATCTATTTTACTGGTTTCAGTTAAAGCAGTATTTTTGCGGAGTAGATTGTCTTAAAAAAGGAAGGGTTGGTTGTTCTCGGTTGGCATCAATTCTTCTGCATTGTCGGCAACATGGTTAATTTCAAATATACTTTAGATACTGATGGAAGGAGGGTAAGAATGTACCTAGAAATAAATTGCTTCCTATGTAGGTCAGCAAGAATTAAATATTTTCTTCAATGCTTGAGGCTCTAAGCGTAATTAGTTAATTTAATATTCGTTCGTACTATAAATAAAGTCTCAGTCGTTTGGGAAATACCTATGTTCTTTTACTCTTGATAATACTAAATATGGTGATGATGATGTTGATTTAAATAGGTCCTTCAAGTCTTTTAATTTTTAACCGACGTAAAAAAACCGGAGGAGGTTCTCAATTCGACACGTATATTTTTTTTTTTATGTATGACCACACATAACTTTTTACAGAGTTGTCCGATTTTGATAATTCTTTTTTTATTAGAAAGGGCATACTTCAAATTCAAATTCAAATTCAAATTCAAATTCATTTATTGCAAGAATGTGGTAATACAAAGATGTTCATACAATTAAAAAGGCTTAGCACATTCTGCCAGATAGGCATGCAAACAATCATCATAATACAATTATCATTATTTTTAAAGAATTCACAATAATTTAATTTCATGATTATTATATAAATGTCAGTTAATAAATTAAATTATGTCAATAACAAAATATTTATCCTTAAGGAACTCGTCAATAGAATAATATCCTTTATCCAAAAGTATTTTGAACATTCTTCTTTTGAATTGAGCCGCATTGAACTTTTTTAGACTCTCCGGTATATGGTTATAAATACGTATGGCCATACAATAAGCGTTATTTTTATAGATGTTGATTCTTTGTCTTGGTATTACAAGCTTATTTTTAAATCTATTTGGTCGTGTCAATATATCTTCCACGTTAAAAAATTTGTCTCTATGGTTATGGACAAAAACAGATAGCTCAAGAATATAAAGGCATGGCAAAGGAAGAATGTTCTCACTTTTAAACAATGGTTTACAGGACTGCAGAGGATCAGCTGCACCACATATGCACCGTATACATTTTTTTTGTATTCTGAATACTCTTATGAAATCAACGGAATTACCCCACAAGATAAGACCGTAGCGTAAGAGAGAGGAGACGTATCCGTGATAAGCACTGAGTGATGCCTCTTTTGAAATTACCCTTTTAAGTTTATAGAGAACATACACGAATCTATCCAATTTATTACATAAATAATCAACGTGCTGTTTCCAATTACAGAATTTGTCTAACACTACTCCTAGAAACATAGTGTGATCAACCTGTTCAATGTTTATATTATTACATTTGATATTTATTTTTATAGGAGAACTGTTATATGTCAGAAATTGCATATATTTAGTTTTATTAATGTTTAATGAAAGGTTATTTTGACTCAACCAATTAGCAACATTATTTAAACTTTCATTGACTTCGTGTTCAAATGTATCTTTATTTTTACATTGTAATATTAGAGTTGTATCGTCTGCAAACTGGACAAATTTACAGCCCACCGCGTGAGACAGATCGTTTACATATAAAAGAAATAAGAGTGGTCCTAGGATACTTCCCTGTGGTACACCATAATAATTTGTCTGATAAGTTGATGCATAAGGTTTTCTCGTATTGCCACATATTTTGTATATCTGCACACACTGTTGTCTATTACTTAAATAGCTTTGAAGCCAATTGTGTGCATTGCCTCTTATTCCATACATAGACAGTTTATTTAACAACGTTTTGTGACAGACAAGATCAAACGCTTTTGACATATCTAAGAAAATACAAGCAATAGGAATTTTACTATTAAGACTTTCAGTAATTAATTTCGTAAGGGTAAAGCAAGCTAGTGACGTTGAACTATTTTTCAAAAAACCGAATTGTTGAGAATTTAGCAGTTTTTGTTTTGAACTGAATTCATATATTCTTTTATGCATCACTTTTTCAAAAATTTTGGCAATGATGGGTATAAGAGTTATAGGTCTATAGTTATTGAGTTCTGTTAAGGAACCTTTTTTATGCACTGGCTTAATGACTGAGTATTTAAGTCGGGATGGAAATTTGCCCTCTAAAATTGAAGTGTTAATTATGTGAGTCAGAGGTAATGCTAAGTGTTTAGCACAGGCTTTAATTACCTTCGTATTAATTTCGTCATACCCTGTAGCATTTGTATTATTAAGTGTCATAATAGTTTTGTATATTTCATATTCGTCAGTAGGGTAAATAAAAATGCTGTCTTTATTATTACTAATGTTATTTGTTAATGAGGATGGATGGCATTTTTTATTGGTTAAATTAATAAAAAAGTTATTAAATATTTCCGCTATGTCATGTGCATCTGTATATTCAATATTGTCACATTTTATTCTACTAATTTCCTGAATTTTATAGTCTATTTTGGGTTCAGTATATTTTTTTATTATATCCCAGGAAGCCCTACATTTATTATTTGATTGTAAAATGTACTTAGAGTTCGCCAAATTCTGCGCCTGTGTTATACATTTTTTAAATAATTTATTATATTTCTTATATTTGTCTTTATTATTTTTTTTATTACCAGCTGATAAACGGTACGATAAATACAAAACTCTTTTATGAATGCAACACTTTCTTATACCTTTGGTGATCCATGATTTTGCCGTATTGTTTGGATTAATTCTTATTTTAATTAACGGAAAACATAACTTATAAAACAATATAAGCGTATCATGGAATGATTCAAAAGCACTATTAGTATTATCATTGGTTAGTATTTCATTAAAAGACAGCGATAACATACACTCACGAAATTTTTTAATGTTATCTTTATTGAAGTCTCGTCTTAATTCAAACCAATATGGATATTTGATCTTACTATTGTTATTATTTGGTATTTTAAAAGTGATAGTTTGACAGGTCTCATGATCTGATAAGCCGACATAATGTAATTCAGCTCTCACATCGGGCATATTACTAACAATAACATCTATACAGGATTTTTTCCTAGTAGGACTCATAATGTGATTAGTTAAATTGCAGTTTTTTAAAATTGATTGGAGTTCTTGCACTGATGGGCTCTTATTTAAAAAGTCTATATTCCAATCGCCACACAAAATAATGTTCTTTTTATTCTTTTTGAGCAATGATAATGTTAAATCTGTTAAGTTTTGCAAAAAAATATTAACATTAGAATTTGGTATACGATATATGCAAACAATAATAGCGTTAAATAAGGGTATTTCAGTTGCGCAGCACTCAAATATGTAAGATATTGCTGTGACTGGAGGCGAAATAGGTTTAAACTCCAAATGATTCTTTACCAATATACAACTCCCACCTCTTCGCTGCGAAGTCCTTGAGTAAGATGCTACCAATTTGTAATTTTTAATATTTAAGTTCGATTCGGAACCACGCTTCATAAAAGTCTCTGTCAAGCAAATTATATCAATGTCTCCTACACTTTTGACAAGATCCTCTAATGTTATTTCAAATATTTCTTGCTTACTTAGGGCCCCTGCTATATTTTGATGCAATAACGTAATCTTTGAGTTTAAGCTATTCAAGAAAAAACTTATTTTTAACATTTTCAGTAATATCAGTACTAAATACAGTTTCTTTGTTTTTCATTTTACTAAAAAAGTATGGAATTGTTTTTTGTATAAGTCTGACTTTAGTATTTTGAATATTTGCACTTGGTTGATTTTTAAAATAAAAAGGTATTGTACCTTTTTTTAATGAGTAATGGTTATATGAACTATCTTTCTTATATTTAATATCATTATTAAGTAATAGCATGGGCAATTTTGCTTTTGGTTTAATGATATAATACTCTTCATACATCAAGCTGTCTATCTCAACATTAATTTTAAAGCACATTTTTTGTAAAATTTGTATTGGAGTGTCATACGGACGGATAGCCATTTTATTGAGAAACTTACAATTACTATGTACATTGCATAACAGTTGGATGCTACTATTTAATAAATTGACATTTAAATAAGGGTTCTCGTAAATATTTAATACAAATACTTGATATTTTTTAAGCTTACATAAGGCATTACTTAATTCTGATAACAAAGCATAGGGGTTCTTTTCGTTAGATCCTACTCCTAAAATAATAATGTCATTTTTATTTAATGTTTTAAGTACATCATCACAACTGCTTAGCACTTGCGCTGCAGTTGCATGTGGTTTTACAAATGAAGATATAGTATACACATCGTTCCATTGGTTTTGACGCTTCTTGAGTAGTTCACCCGATACGCCTCTTACTAATTCGTCTCCAAGTATAATTATTTTATTCGATTTTCTGTTACGGCAACCGATATCTGGATTTTCATTGTCATATGTAGCATTGCCATCCCCGTTACTTAAATTTTCTATTTCACTTAACTTATGTCTATGCTTTATATTTACACTAGGGTTTATTTTACTTTCAATTCCAATTTGTGTTTCATTTGGTGCAGTGAGTGATTTTGTAGTCAGTGGCGATGATTGTATTGTTTTTGTAGAATTACCGTTAATCAATTTTGTTAATTCATTAATTTTAATCTCATTGTTCTCATTCTTAGTCTTTAAAGTGTTGAGTTCTGACTTTAGACTACATATATCTTGATGGGCATTATTTAACTCAACTTGTAACATATCAATTTGCTGTTGTAGATTAAAATCTTGAGATGCATTATTAACATGTCCAATGTCCGGAAGGCTTTTGGACGAGGTATCTAGGAAGATTGACGACGACGACGTAGGTGATTGGCCAGACAATATTGATAAATCAAGGTCAGATTTAGCTTTGCGCCGTTTACGAGTAGTTATGTGCTCCATATCTTGATTATCTATATGTCTATGATGATAGTTATATATCAATGGCAAATATGAAAAAAAAAATTACAATTTTTTAAGTATTTATACAAACTAAATATACAATAACAAGAAAAAAAAGAAATAGAATTCAATTAAAAGATCAGGTGAGATTTGTACTGTACAGTTCTAGATCATCTCTTAAAACTTTTTCGTGTTGTTTTTTACATAATCTGTTCACATAGTTTATTTGTTATACATAATTTATTCTTACAATCTAAAAAATATGTACATACATTTTTACACTACTAAAATAATTAACAAAAAGAAGAAAACAATAAAATAAGTAGGTCGTGTGAGATTTGAAACTGTCAATAGTGGCAAATAATGTCATAACTTTTTCTTCCGTCTATTACTTTATGTTACATATTTTTTATAAAACTTATACACATAAACTAAAATATATACATATAATTTCGTAATGATGTCGTTTGTGCATTATATATATTCAAAATGTATCGTCCAAATTGTAAGTGCAAACATACAGCGTTATATAACGCATCAATGTCTTTTACTACCGCTGTGTAATTTGTTTGACAACCCGCAAACACTAAGTATTCACTAAAATTAGGCACCTTTTGTCATTATCTTGGTCATATTTTCACAGTTTCATAATGGTTTTTCTCATAAATATATTATTTAATAGTGGGAAATAAATACTGTTATAATGTTTTCGTTATATTTTTCACATTTATCAAGTTATTTCTGAGGGTTAACTAAATACAATAGTCACTATTACGTCACTGTTTTAGTCATATTTACACAGTATTGTAATGATTCTCCACATAAATACCTGTTAACTTTTTACAGGAATAAGTACTGCAGTAATGTTTTGGTTAATTTACACATATTGATTGTAAATTTCAAGTCAACGAATTCCGTTAACCACTGTCACTTATCTTTTTGAATTACACGTTTATTCTGTCGATTTGGGCGTAGATAACATTTGTGCACATTAATCACATTACTTTTGATGATTTAGGAAAACAATAGCGACTTATTTCCGTTTTTACATATTTTTAAAACAAATTACTTCGCGGAGCACTTTGATACGCAACTAAGAGCGCCATCTGTCATTCCAAGGTAGTCCCATTGTCATCGTGTTAGGATCTGATGAGGATATCCTGAGGAAATTGAAGAAACTCTTCAAATTTTGGAGGCACGCTTACAGCGATTACGGTTTTTATCTCGGTATCAGATAATATACTATGACAGTATATTACGAGTACGACACGTGGCGATAAATCACTAAAAAGTAAGAAATAAAAATTTTTAAATGAAAATAGAAGCGACTCAAAACGCACTAAAAAGTAAAAAATAACTGTGTGTAACGACTCCTAGATATGCTTAAGTAATTTGAAGCAACTAAATGACACAGTTATTTTTTACTTTTTAGTGCGTTTTGAGTCGGTTCTATTTTTATTTAAAAAAATTTATTTATCTAAATTAATATTTTAATTAAGTCTTTATTAGTTAAGAATAATAATTAAACTATTTGAATTTTTCAGTTTTGAAGAAAACGTAACCAAAGATGTTAATTGTTAACGCAGCAGTTTAAAGAATGAGCTCGTATTAACACTTCAGCATATACAGTTAAATAAAATAATATTACCTACGAGAAAATGAAATTTATATATTCCACGGAAATTATTACAGTCCCACACCGCGTGAATGTTAACGAAATTTTCCTTTTAAAAATACAATTGGAAAAATTTTTCCTCAACATGTTTTGATAGGGCGCGAGACAGAACTCGGCCAGTCGAGGCGTGGCATTAAAATTTTAAAACAGTGCCCGTAATGAGGTATTTTTCCGCGACGACCCGGGTTGCATGTAAATCAGACTGATTTGACGCTTCGAGGCACCATGGTTTTGTGGTAGAAATATATGCCATATCGTTATCGACATGTTTTAACTACACTACTGAGTCAAACCTGCTTATAGAATCGAGGATGTGAAGCTTAGACCGACAGTGCCTTATAAAAGCGAGAATATTACGAAGTTCTACCACGCTCTTCAAATGCAAATTGCACTATTAGATAATGACCGGGTCCGAAAGCTTAACGTGCCCTCCAAAGAACGGGAGTGTAACACCATAAATTAATATAATAAACTGAGAATTAAAAAAAAATAAGAGCTGAATATTTCAAAAAGCTTGCACTCACCGTACTGCACCAGTTAGACTTGGGCAATGTTGCAAAGTATACATTTTCTTTTTATTTATTTTCATAGTAAATTAAAAGAAAATGTATACTTTAACTGGTAAAAATTGTCTTGAACCATTTGTTGAAAAAGTACGACTACCCTGCTTATTTCTATCGCTTAGCATCACGTATGTAGTTACGAAAAGCTTAGGTTCAAACTATTGCTTAAGTTGTTGAGCGCTGCGTTGCAATTCTAATGAATCTTTAGGGGTAGATTGGATGTTATGTGCTCTGCTAGGGTCAGGTCAGTAAATGAGTAGCCACACAAACTGTCCACTATTATTTATTACGCGTTGTGTCTTACTGGCTACCCGTTAACGACTGACATTACTGCGGGCAAATCCGCTCGCCGTCACTACACATAATGCTTAGTCGACATTTCATTATAAACGTTGGTGTGTGTGTGTGTACGCAGCCACCACATCACTCCACCCATTTAAGAAAAAAAATTTTATACACAAAAAATTTTTTTTTTTACACAAACAAACATACATGGTTAATTCTTATAACATTACTTCTTTAGATAATCGGTTAAGCTTTAACTTCTAAAATAAACAATAGGTAAAAACAAATTCATAAGATATTTACGATCGAAACAATGGATTCGCTGACAGTAGACGAATTCCTTGTACGATTACTAACTTACGCAGCCACCACAAATCTTCCAAAATGTTATGCTTGTTATAGCCTATAACAAATAGGCGATATTTTCCCACGTAATATCAGGTAAGTTGCTAGTTTCTTTAATTAATACTAAAAATAAAGTAATTCAACACTGCAAAAGTCTGATGATATGAACAAGAATCGTGTTTCATTCATTCGCCGGTAATAAGGTATTTCTGCGCGATGACTAGTGTTGAATTTAAATAAGACCGCTTTAGCGCGAGCGGATAGCCACAGTGTAGCAACACATCGTTTGTGATCGTTGAATTGCTGTGTGTACTATCGCACCAAATATTTTACTCGAGTCAAAATGTTGGTGTTTTGAATACTTTTGACGTGACAACGTCTTATAATTCGATAGAGCCGGCTGCACGCACGAAAAAACATGACTCATGCGGCGTTACCTCGCTTTGAGGCATTCCATGTAAGGTTTGAAGTGCAAGCGAGAGCGCGGAACGAGCGACAAAGAAGCACAATCGGCCTTTGCGTTCGGCAGCGTTCGACGTCCGTCTATTAAATATATTAATTTTAAATTAATATATTTTAAATTATTTTAATTATTAATATTTTTTTTTTTATTTTAATTTAAGTATATTTTATAAAAATATACTTAAATAAAAAATTTTAATATCCAATTAAATGCTACCATTCCATCAGTATTTTCTTAAGACATTGTCACGTTCAACTATCGTCAGTAAACCGACTTTACAGACAACCAATTTTTTATTTGGACCGCCTCCCACAAAAAGAAAGAAAGCGCTGTGTTGGTCGACTGCCGACTAGTTGGAACTGACGACATCAAACGTGTCGCAGGGAGCCGCTGACTACAGGCAGCTGAGGATCCTTGTGTTTTGAAGTCCCTAAATACGGCGTATGTCCAGCAGTGGACGTTACCTACCGGCTGTTAATGATGATAATCAAATACTTTTTTAAAAACTTTTTTTTTATTGACTACAAGTTGGCCCTTGACTGCTATCACACCTGAAGTTAAGTGATGATGCAGTCTAAGATGGAAGCGGGCTAACTTGTTAGGAGTAGGATGAAATCCACACCCCTTTCGGTTTCTACACGACGCGGTACGTCTTTGTCGGTAGAGTGGTAACTAGCCACGGCGAAAACCTCCCACCAGCCAGACAAAGACAAATTAAGAAAAATCTCAATCTGCCCCGCCGGGAATCGAACCCGGGACCACCGTCTTATAAATCCACCGCGCATACCACTGCGCCACGGAGGCCATGTTGTAATTTTATTTGTTATAAAGTGATTACTTAAGTGTTAGTGATTGAATACAATTACAATAACTAATTATAGTCATTTCTAACGTAACGTTTGTGACGTGAAAACCTCAAAAAATAACTAACTCAAATCGTTTCATTCTTTTTGGAGCCGAAATCTCACAGCATTATATATACTTAGACCCAGATATACAGATTTTCAACTTAAATGTATGACAGTGACTCAGTGTTTTGCGTCGAAATTTAAAAATAAACTTCCGTACTGTATTCTTTTATACTGTGGCACGCCATGTGACCTAGTGGTCGGGGGTATAAATCCTTAAACGTTTCACTTCGCGTCTAAATTTTTAAGTATGTTTTTCGGAAAATATCGTATATTATACGTTCCGTTATATTTTGGGACAGAAATTGTTATTTCCTGTATCCATCAAGCTGACAGGAGGCGTTGTAATACACTACATTACGCTGACTCTGAAGGTCGTTTATGTAGCTCGATATCGATTATACCTCGCGCAAAAGCTCTTGGCTCTCGAGTTCATTAAATCATATCACTGTTCTGAAGCTACGAATGGATTGCACACATTTCCAGCTTTTTAAGTAACATTTTACATTAATGGGAAATTTAATGAGAATCTACTTTCTTCTCTGCACATAAAGACATTTGACACAGTTTTTATTGGAACGAAGTTCCTTATCGCGCGTTGTGAAAGGGGGCTAGACGGAAAAAATTGGTACGAAAAGTTGTCACGACACTTTTTGATTAAAGGATCTTGCCGCCGCCTTTGATGTGTGTGCGCGTGAGCGGCGGGGGGCGCCCGCGTTGTATGCTGTCTCGCGCTCTCGTGGCGCCCTCGGTGTACAAAAACAAACGCGTGTGTGGTACGCGTTTAAGTTTATATAACATTATATTTCTTAATAATAAAAAAAATATTATTATTACTTAAAAAAAATAAAATTTTATTACAATTCCTTCACTAATTAATCGAAAGGAACTTCGTTCCATCCGGGTGTCCCTTGACACCTCTCAACTTTTTTATTTATCTATTTAATTTTTATTAGTAATTTTTACATGTTTTCTAAAGTACAACAGCTAAGTTTCTTATCAAAACTTCTCAGTAAAATTTTCTATTCGATATAAATGCAGGCGGTTCAGAATTGGGCATTTATTCTATAAAAACCTTGTACTGTAGTAATACTTCATATACTAAAGTCATGATGACAATGAATGCTATTGGTAATGTCAGCACATGCCAGAAGCGTTATCGTGAACTATAGTAATTTGATCGCATCAAATCGCATTTGTGTAAGGCGACTGAATCATTAACACTAGTAAGATTAACCACATACAGTTGGATACTTTATCGGTATAGATCTGAAATCAATAATCTCTTTCATGGCAATCGGCTAATAACCCCGCTGCCCCACGCTGCCCCACGCCGCCCCGCGCCGCTCCACGCCGCCCCGTGCAACCCCACGCTGCCCCGGGGCTACATGCAGAGCTTTGTGAGCGCTGCACTGTTGACACACGTACCGACGTACATACTTACTGATATTAATTAGATATATATAATAATAAATGGAAGATAGGATCACCATGTGAGTATTCAAAAATGCGGGTATTTTTTGAGCGCAAGAAATATGAGAGTTTTTTTAATTTTTGGCATATTTATCATTGTTATGTGCTTACATTACAATATCAGTGTCAAATATAAAAACACTATTAATAAAATTATTATTATAAAAACAAAAAACCCAACTGCTTAGAAGTTATGAACTGAAAAGAGAAAAACAAGGATCACTATATCTATATAAAATTCTAAATACTGGTGTATTATTAATAAAAAATAAAAATGGTGCTGCAGATGTAGACAAAATAGTTTACTACCTGGGAAAGAAAGACCTACCAAAGCTACGTTTGTCCCCGCCTCTGACCCTGCTTCTGCGTCCTAGGCTGTGGATTCGATTCCCACATTTGGAAAAATGTTTGTTTGATGAGCTCGGATGTTTTCCAGTGCCTGGGTGTTAATCTATATATAATAAGTATTTATGTATAATATATATAAAAATATTCATCAGTTATCATAGCACCGATAAAACAAGCTACTTACGAGTATGCTTACTTTGGGGGCGATGTCTGTAATTGTCCTATAATATTTATATTATTTATTTATATTTTTGAAAAATACAAACTTTTGCCTATCTAATATGAAAAAGGATGATCCGCCTTCCGCTGGTGATCCTACAATCTTAAAATTATTATTTAACATCACCTTTACACCAGCCGATGGACATCCACTACTGGATTTAAGGATTTCCAAACATGATGATCTAAGCCCAATTAAGATTCATTAATATAACTTAAAACTTAGCTTATTATGGTCACCCCACAGCAAGTAAACAACCCGTCCGTCCGTCTCACATGCATTGCGGGGACACCACAGCCCTTGTTTCCCAGGATTATGCCAATCTGAATCAACTAGTGATGTGAGTTCTATCGACGTTTTTGTTGCATGCACTGTTGCAAGTCACTGTGTACGTCACCACTGTATCTAACTTGCGCGCTTTCTAACATTACCCTCAAAAATACCTTTTTGTTCAGAATTTAAATTTGGTACACTTATTCACTAACTCGGTGGCTTTTAGAATAGGACAGTTATCGAACTCGTTTAACATTTCATAGAAAAATAACATATATATGCTACAACGGAATATTTTTTTGAATCTCTCAGTGGTCTGAAAGCACCTTGAAGTCTATCTTGGACTTTCATACGATTTTCGATAGACGTATAGATTCGTGAAAAGCAATAGTAGAGACGAGTAGGAGCTTTACTGACGTAAACAAATAGTACCTACATTCCTTATTAAATTTAATACGACTTGACGACCTCCGTGGCGCAGTGGTATGCGCGGTGGATTTATAAGACGGAGGTCCTGGGTTCGATTCCCGGCGGGGCAGATTGAGATTTTTCTTAATTTGTCTTGGTCTGGCTGGTGGGAGGCTTTCGCCGTGGCTAGTTACCACCCTACCGACAAAGACGTATCGCCAAGCGATTTAGCGTTCCGGTACGATGTCGTGTAGAAACCGAAAGGGGTGTGGATTTTCGTACCACTCCTAACAAGTTAGCCCGCTTCCATCTTAGACTGCATCATCACATAACATCAAGTGTGATAGCAGTCAAGGGCCAACTTGAAGTCGATAAAAAAAAGACTTCACTCGTACCTGATATCGTTACATCTTATCATATCTGATATCGTTGTTGTTGTAGAATATAGGCGCACAAGCACATACTGTAGTACCCAAGCAAACCGTGGCGGGTCGTTAGTCTTTATATATATCAGATCGTGACGACACGACAATGAAGCGACAGTGTACCCAAGTACATAGCTTCCATAGATAAACAAGAAAAAATTAAAGAGAAAATATTTTCAGCATCCCTTTCCCGAGCAAAAAACGTGACGCCAATATATTTGACTTGAAAACAGTAAACAGCGAGCGAATATAAAGTTTATACGTCATTTTAATTCTCATCCCATTTAGCACGTTTAATCCACTTAGCTGCGGCGTGACCGAGTTGCTTTCCACAGTGTTTATGAGTCAGTTGCTTTACAGTGTCGACACACGTGCCAACTTACGTACCGATCAGTAATTAGAGCGAGCTTCTTATTAAATCTCTATCTTTTACAAAAAAGTACTAGTTATAGTACAATAGTTCTGGTTTAAAAACATTTAAAGAAGTACGCTTTTCAGTTATATTATGGATATTGGTGTGGCCGAATGTTCAGTGTTTGTGTCACTTGCTCTACAGTGTCTACTCATGTACCAAAATGCCGATCAGTAATTAGAGTGAGTTTCTTATCAAACACCTTGTGTTCAAAACCCTCTTAGTTTAATTAGATTTCTGAGTGCAACAGAATATTTAAGGGTTTAATATTTGATAAAGGAGCTCTGCATAATTTATCAAGGAAGTTTTGGTAAGGAGTGCTTTTTGACTACGACAAAAATTAAATTTTGATTTACATGTTACCTCTACATGAATAAGCCCACACAAAGTTGTAAGGTAAGTTGCAAGTTGACTTGTATGTAGACGCTTAAGAGTCTGTTGCTTTAGCTTGAGCTGGTTGATTCATTAAAAAAACCTTTCATTAGAGTAAACTTGTTGTGTCGCTAATAAAAGTGCCGCTTAACGGGCTCTTTCCGCTCTTTACACGTGATTGTTTGACTAACAGTTTATTATGCAGGCGGTCGTTAATTCAAAATACCTGCCTGAATCACATTCCTTTTAATTCAGAAATCCGACTTCAAAAAATTACCTGTAAATTCAATATTAATCAACTACAAGTTGGCCCTTGATTGCTATCACAACTGTTGTTTTTATAATAATTATCCCTGATTTATAATTTCTATTATTAAATAATATATAGTGCCTTGGATATATGATACATCAGTTTATTCTTCTTATAACGCTGCAGTATGCAGTTTCATTTGTATATTGATATATCGATGTTTGTTTAGCCATGAATTGCGCACAACACTAGCATAGCCCGAGGCAGTATTGCGCTCTATACGGTGCTCTGCGCCCTTTGTTCAAGCATTATAGGTACCAATGCAGGTATTTAGGTACTCCATAATATATCTACGCTTGTACGTTCGTATAATTGTATGTGTAAGCTCAACAGAAAAGAAGAAATGATGGCTGTTGTGTTTATGACTACCTTCACTAAGCTTTATATACCTAAGTGTCCCTCAATCTAGTCATGGGAGTTCAGTCGTATTCTGACAGTCGACTAGTGCGGACGTCTACAAGGTCTTAGTGATGTCGCAAGTACTTACTACAATAGCCATCATGACAATCTTTGCCTCGTTCCTTGTGGGTAATGGAGTGAGAATGAGTTTGTGTAGTTCAATTCAGACGATGGTTTTTCAAATTCAATTTCGTTTATTTCAAGAAAGCTTAATTTACAAGCACTTTTATCGTCATTTTAGACTATTTGTAGTCACTCTACAGAAGTCACTATGACTAAGAAGAGCCAGCAAGAAACTCAACAGTTGCATTTTTTTTAATTCATTCATTTATTTATAACAAAATAATAGTATACAATTCTACATCTGAGTTATTCATATGATCTTATTATATGAAGTTGAAAGCTGATTCAATTAACAAAATTAATAGAATTGTCTATGTAAATTATTCATCAATTGTATATTGAGTCTGACTCATAATAAAGTTTTTGACACATTGTTATCCGACTGCGTCAGAAGGAGGGTTATGTTTTTCGAGCGTATGTATGTATGTCCATTTCTTCGGCACGCGCTACAAACGGCTGAACGGATTTTGACATGTCGACGGTGTCGTTGAATTTGTCAAAATTGTGGTAGTGACATAGGCTATATAAATTTTCAAAATAGCGGCTGTAAATGGGTGAAAAAGGAGGGGATGTGTGTATTTTTTTCTCTTATCTTAGCAATATGGGTACCAATTGAAAGGTCGTAAAAAGACCATTACAAAAATATAAATATCATATCATGTTCATATTACTTTTTTAACAAAACATGGCAAAATGTGTACCGTCTCATTTCTGTACCATAAACTAAAACTAAAAAGTCTCAAATAAAATTATTATTATAAAAACAAAAACCCGACTGCTTAGAAGTTATGAACTGAAAAGAGAAAAACAAGGATCACTATAGGCGGGGACAAACGTAGTTTTGGTAGATCTTTGATTCCCCGCAGGTTAAAGTATTTTGTCCCTGTTTGCAGCACCATAAAGTATTTAGAATTTTATACAGATATAGTGATCCTTGTTTTTCTCTTTTCAGTTCATAACTTCTAAGCAGTCGGGTTTTTTGTTTTTATAATAATAATTTTATTTAAACTTATGTATTGGTCTAAGGTTTAAAACTGTGTAGGGGATCTTGTAGTACAAAAGATCTCACATCATCCAGCCTTCTGCTTATTTTAGATACTACACCTAGATGTAAAGGTAAAAGGAAGAAAAATAAAACCAAGCTGTTTCGTGGCTGATACTTAAACCTAATAAATCTCGACTCTAGTATTTCATCAGAAAGGTTTTCAACAGAGACATACATATAACTTCTACAACTATATGCCAGTGTAACTTATATCACGGTGAATAGCCTTTAAACTAGTTTTTGTGAGTAAAGCCCAACAATTAACTTTGCAGGCTTCATAGATAAGACCTCCCGTAAACCGATCGCATTAAATTTCAAAGCCAAGGGAAGAAAAGGGTCGACTCAGTCACGTGGAAGCGCGGCCGCCCTACGTTACCTACTGACGTCCTTATGTAGATAACTAATTTCTGAGTACCTACCTTGGAGTGTATGCAAAGTACTTCACAGATAATGTTTTTTATGTTTTTGTATTAGACTTTAAACTTGCGCTTGATTTAATATCATCATCATCATCATTGTCAGCCTATTAAAGACCCACTACAGGGTCAGGCCTCTCTCCTTATAGGAGAGGGATATGGAGCGTACACCCACCACGCTGCTCCAATGCGGGTTGGTGGGCTTAGGGTGATAATGTTTCATTTATCAACGATCACTATCAGATGTTGACGACAGTGACCGAGACCGACAGCTTAACGTGCTCTCCGAGATACAGGGGTGTAACACCGCCAACTTCCAGACTCCGGGCTTTGAATGTACTAAACATTTCATAGAAGAATGAAAAAGCTCAGAATGGTTCCGTGACCCGACCCAGGAATCGAACCCAGGACCTCGTGATCGAAGCCACATAGGCTAACCACTAGACCAACGAGGCAGGTTGATTTAATACGTATTATAAGAAAACCTTTGACGACCTTCGTGATGCAAGCTATGCGTAGTGGGTTTATAAGGCAGAGGTCCTGGGTTCCTAAATCGATTAGATTGATTATTTTTTGCCTAAGGATAATATGGAACGGGTTAAGTACAACATAAGACCGTTAAATTAACGCATTAATTAGATCACTACACTTACCTACCATAGGAGAATGACTGACAAATTGTCAGCTTTTATGAAATAACTTAAGTCTAGCCATGACAGGCTTCTAGACTAATAAGGAAGCAAAAAATTTACTGTGACCGAAGGGCACATGGACACAAAAGTTACCCTGTGAGGGTTCCGTTTTTAACTGACGAAAAAATATGGAGGAGGTTCTCAATTCGACACGTATATATTTTTTTATTTTTTTTTATGTATGACCACGTATAACTTTTTACGGAGTTGTACGATTTTGATAATTATTTTTTATTAGAAAGGGCATACATCCAAGGTGATCCCATTGTTATCATGTTAGGATCTGATGATGATATCCTGGGGAAATTGAAGGAACTCTTCAAATTTTGGAGGCACGCATACAGCGATTTCTGTTTTTGTCTCGGTATCGGTAGCTTTTTGGCCGCTAGTGCCGTATAATATACGCCACGTTTCGTGGCGATAAATCACTAAAAAGAAAGAAATAAATTTTTTTTACAAAAAATAGAACCTACTCAAAACGCACTAAAAAGTAAAAGATAACTGTGATACTTTTTTTCTTTTTAGTGCGTTTTGAATCGGCTCTATTTTTTGTAAAAAAAATTTATTCCTTTTGTTCCGGAATCCGAATAATAGATATGGACGTCAAAAGATCGAACACCTACTGATCCGACCGTTCGTACCTATTGGTCGATTGATTATTATTTCCTTAAGATAGTAATTCGGAGCAGATTGGATATAACATAGGGCGTTGCTAAACCCACAGTCATTAGATTAGTCCAATACTCGGTAGGACGCTAATCGCTTTGAGTAAACTTGTTTCGATTATTGTTTGTGAGCCGTGTGTGCGAAGGACAAATTAATTACTGTACAGTACAGTACCAGAATATTAATATTTGTGAGTAAATTAACGTGCGATTTAGCTTTCCATTAAATCGCTGACAGATACGTTCTGTAGGTATTTGATATTATTGAAACTGTCTCGTTGGTCTAGTAGTTAGCATATGTTGCTGCGGTCACGAGGTCCTGGGTTAGAATACTGAGTCGTGTTGTGGAATAATTCTGAATTTGTTATTTTTAACCGACGAAAACAAAACGGAGGAGGTGCTCAATTCAACACGTTTTTTTTTTTTTATGTATGACCACGAATAACTTTTTACAGTGTTGTCCGATTTTGATAATTCTTTTTTTATTAGAAAGGGCATACTTCCAAGGTGGTCCCATTGTCAACATGTTAGGATCTGATGATGATATCCTGGGGAAATTGAAGGAACTCTTCAAACCGACTCAAAACGCACTAAAAAGTAAAAAATAACTGGGTCATTTAATTGTTTTAATTTACTTAAGCATATCTAGGAGTCGGTGCCAGCCAAGGTTTCTTCTTCAAGGACGTACCTAGAACCCACAAACTGCTTTACTACGTAAAATAAATGTTCCTTAAACTTGGCTGGCATCGACTTCATAGATATGCTTAAGTAAATTAAAGCAATTAAATGACCCAATTATTTTTTACTTTTTAGTGCGTTTTGAGTCGGTTCTATTTTTTGTTAAAAATTTTTATGTTAAGACACTTTCAGCAAAATCGGAGTCGGAAACTTGCTTTTACCATCGGTCCCTATTATTATCGATATTTGGTAGTGATCGTATATTAACACGTAAACATTAGCACTCTAAGCCCGCCAACTCGCATTGGAGCAGCTTGGTGGGTCCATTTCCCCTCACCAACATAGAAGGAGGCCTGGCCTTGTAGTGGACCGTTAATAGACTGATAATGATAATGATGATGATCATTATGATGATGATGGTAATAATGATTATTTAGTACTGACTGCACCCAACGGCTATACCCACGGTGATCACATACCTGTGGAAATTTGTTTAAAAAGTTTTTTTTTATCGACTACAAGTTGATTTTTAAATAAGTCTTAAATTTTTTCTGTTACTTCAGATCAAAGGAAAAATCCTATGTAGTATTAGGAGTGAGCCCAACAAAAATTCAACGCCCGGGTATCGAACCTAAGATCATTCGATTTTGAGTCTGTCCTCTTAACTGTGGACTGTTGAAATGTTGGGGCTTTTATTTTGTAGTTCTAGCAATATAATTAATAAATTTAAAAAGCCGGTCTAGTATTACATATTCAATGTCTTAGTCAGAGGCCCACCTTTACTTAATTAAACATTAAGGAAAGCAATAAATCGGGCCCAAAGTTAAAATTAAAAATCTCAGAAGTCATAAAACAAAACCGCAGATATGGGAGAGCCAATCAATCGTTAAACGCAGCTATAAATCTGACGATGTGCCCAAACGAGCGATATTGGAGTCGGAAGCGATAAAAATTCTTACTAATTCCAACAAACTCGGGTATTCGTATGCTCTATCTAATACAGATATTATAATATGTATTGAATGCAGTTACATATTATGAAATCAAGGTTTTGACGTATTCGCTTGCGGACTTTATTGCGGACTGTATCGCGTATTCGCTTGCGGACTTTAATGCGTATTCGAGAAATTCTGTTTTGTGATACTTCGAAAAAAGTAGTCTATGTCCTTTCTCAGGTTTTAAACTATCTTTGTACCGTGTAATTTCATTTAAATCGGTCCAGTAGTTAAGCCTTAATTGAGTAACAAACAGAGTTAGTTACTTTTATACATACATACATAATATCACGCCTTGTTCCCATAGGGGTAGGCAGAGACCATATCCCTCCGTTTGCCACGGTCCTTGCATACTTCCTTAGCTTCTTCCACTCTCATTAATCCTTTCATACAAGTTCGTCGGTTTAGGGTACTCTTGACCTGGCCATTATTTAAAATGTCCTGAATTTGGTCCAGGAACATTCGCCTAGGCCTTCCCCTTCCAACATTTCCATTCACCCTCGCCTTGTAAATCTCTTTTGTTAATCTTCTTTCATCCATTCTCTCTACATGTCCAAACCATCTAAGCATCCCTTTCTCAATTTTAGTCACTACATCTTCTTTTACACCACACTTTTCTCTTATCATACTATTGTTAACTCTGTCACACAGTTTTAACCCACACATACTCCTCAATGCTCTCATTCTGCCGCATTTATTTTACTTTTGTGCTTCTTCTGTCATACCCAACTTTCACTACCATACATAAGTGTGGGCACCAACACCTCTATGCACAGCCAGTCTTGCCTTTTGGGACACTTTCGCATTTATTATATTAGTATAGAAGTATAGATAACTGAAAGGAATCAAATTGTTTTAGACAATTCAGTTAGGTATTTATTTCTGTGTCAGAATTTCTTTTTGTTCGCTTCACACTCGTATGGGTACTTTCCTCTGAGGTAATATCAGAAATAACACATAAAATTGCTATTCCTGACTTCAACCTTTATTTTAATTTTCTTCAAAATTTGATAATTGTTCGCATTCATAATATTAGTTAGTACACAAAAAAGAATAATTAGAAATGTTTGTGCATACTCAAATAATACAGAATAACATAAAACTGCCTCCACTATTACCATATATTAAAATTACCACAAAAATAAAACATCAAAGAAACAAGTAAATACTTAACTAATGCCGCGTACGGGTGTAATAATTGTCTAAAAACACGCGGCGACAGGAAATAAAACATCCATCTTGTTATGATTACAAATGCGGCATTACAGGAATCTGAAATGGGCCGTTTGTGGACAGAACTACGTTATGGCGCGAAACAGAGCAACGCCATCTTCGAACATTTTATTTTTGAAATGAACCACACTGTATTTTGTATGTTGGCACTTCTGACACTGCTTAATGCTAAGAGCCTATGATGGCTATATTTTCGTCATTTTATAAACACTGAAAGGTCAGTTCATACTTCTACAATAAATATGTATGGTACCTGTAGTGTTGTAAGCTAGTGTATGTATAAATAGTGATGTGTAGTTTGTAGGTAGTAAGGTTAGACTAAGTGAGGGTGAATTAATAAATCAGTTAGCATCTAACCGCTGTGTTTAACTCACGTACATTACACTGGCGACGAGTCGGGATTAATTATTTTTTATGTCACGCGTGCTTATAGTATTTAAATTATAGTTCGAAAATGCCTTTCGGTAAAATTGAACCGTTTGATCTTTATTCCGGGAAGTGGTCGTTGTATGTTCGACGAGTGGAACAGTTTATATTTCTAAATGAAATTAAAAGTTCGCACAGAGTAGCCACGTTGATCACGTTAGTGGGGGATCGTACTTACAACTTAATGTGTGATTTGTGTTCGCCGACTAAACCCGAGGAAAAATCGTTTGACGAATTGGTGAATATCGTAAAAGATCATTTAGAACCTCAACGGTCAATTTACGTAGAACGAGAAATATTTCGTCAACGGAAACAAAATGTCGGTGAGTCCATACTCGAATTCTTACAAAATTTAAAACATTTGGCGACAGACTGTAATTTTGGACAAAATTTAGAAGAGAATCTTTGTGAGCAGTTTCTAATTGGGCTGCGAAATTCGGAAATTAAAGCTAGATTATTAGTTGAGAGGAATTTAACATATAAAAAGGCGGTGGAGCTAGCTCTCGGACTAGAAGCCGCGGAGAAGCATGTAGACAGAGTCAGCGGCCGCAATAGCATGGGCGGTGCTTATTCTGGAGACTTCGGCGGCAACGCAGGCGCGAGCGGTGCCGGCGGCGACGCCGGCGCGCCCGGCGCGTCCGGCGCGGGCGCAGCGAGCGGGAGCGGCGAAGCGGGCCGGGAGGGCCTGCACGCACTACGGGGCGGGGGCCGCGGACGGCCTGCCAACGCCTCCGCGCACTGCTGGAGGTGCGGTAAAGGACATCGAGCAGATAAGTGTCGATTTAAGCAGTATAACTGTGACTTGTGTCAACAAAAAGGCCATTTAAGGGCTATGTGCAAATCAGTGAATAAATCAAGTGTAAAGCGGCATAATTTTTTAAGTGATGATTCCGAAAGTGAAATATACAACATAAGGGCAGTGTCGCGCGGGGACAAACCGTATTTTGTAGACGTGAAAATAGGCAATTTAACACTGAAATGTGAATTAGATACCGGTAGCAAAATCTCGGCAATAAGTGAAAACTGTTACAATACATTGTTTTCGAATTACTTAATAAATAAAGATAGAATTAAATTATGTTCATACTCGGGCTCACGAATCGAACCGGTCGGGTATATATTAGTCGACGCATCTATTGAGGACAATTATCAGAAAAACTTAAAATTATATGTTATAAAAAACGGAAGTCGACCGCTATTAGGTAGAAGTTGGATTCAGAAATTCAATATAAACGAGTTATGTATTAATAACATTTCAAATGAGCGTAATGACAATGAATACCGCGATCGGTTTGTAGAGGAGTTAAAGAGAGACTATCCGTCTGTGTTTACGGATAAGTTAGGGGAATGTAAGAAACAAATTCGTTTACAGCTCACAGATAACGAACCGATTTTCATGCGCGCGCGGCCGGTACCTTTGGCGTTGCGAGCCGCAGTGGAGAGAGAAATTCGTCGTTTAGAAAAAGAAGGATCTATTTATCCGGTTGAACATTCCGATTTTGGTACACCGATAGTTCCGGTTATTAAACCGTCTGGAGAGATTAGATTGTGTGGGGATTATAAATCAACTATTAATCCGAAATTAAAACGGGATCATTATCCTCTTCCACGTATAGAGGATTTATTCGCGGCTTTGAGCGGGGGGCAAGAATATTCAAAGATCGACCTCACGACTGCGTACATGCAAGTACCTCTCCACCCGGACTCGCAAGCGTGTACGGCGGTGACGACTCACATAGGCACTTATGCATTCAAAAAAACTCCTTACGGATTGAACTGCGTACCGGAAAAGTTTCAAAAAATAATGGAAGAAACACTTAGGGGCCTATCGAATACGGTAGTATTCCTAGATGATATATGTGTTACGGGAAAAGACCTAGAAACTCATAAAAGTAATCTGAGGGCTGTAATCGAAAGATTGGCGGCAATGGGTTTAACTGTAAAAATTAATAAATGTAGTTTTTTACAAAAAAGGGTATCATACCTAGGCTTTATTATTGATCGAGATGGTCTACATCCAGACTTGACAAAAGTGGAAGCGATTGTAAAAGCTCCAACCCCGGTAAACATGACTCAATTGAAAGCATTTCTAGGCTTAATAAATTATTATGGAAAATTTATTCCTAATTTAAGCTCCTTGTTGCATCCGTTGTATGCCCTATTAAAAAAAAATCAGGAGTGGAAATGGGATTCCAGTTGCGAAAAAGCATTTAAAGATATAAAAAATATTTTAGCTAGTGACCGAGTATTATGTTATTATGACCAATCACTACCTTTAGTTCTGTCAGTGGACAGTAGCGCTTACGGCGTTGGGGCAGTTCTGGCACATGCCTTTCCCGATGGCACTGAACGACCTATCAGCTGTGCCTCAAGAACTCTCGGAGACGCGGAAAAGAATTATAGCCAATTAGATAAGGAAGCATTGGCGATAATGTATGGCATACATAAACATCACCAATATCTCTTCGGAAGAAAATTTATTTTAAAAACGGATCATAAACCTTTGGTGTATATTTTTGGTCCAAAAGGGGGTATTCCACAAACGGCAGCGAGTCGACTGCAAAGATGGGCGGCTAAATTGGCGGCGTATGATTTTGAAATTAGTTACGTAAAATCAAAATCAAACGGCAATGCGGATGCGTTGTCGCGCTTACCGCTCGTGGGTGAAACCAGCCGTGAGCAACTCGGAGAAGAGAAACATTATTTATGTTACATAGATGAAACGTTACCGGTGAGTTATAAAGACATTGCAGCCGAAACAAAGAAAGATAGGTTATTAAGCCGAATTTATGGATATATAATGTTTGGATGGCCAGAAAAATGTAAAGAAGATGAGCATGCATTTTTTGTAAGGCGCGCAGAACTTTACATGGATCATGGTTGTATTCTGTACAAATACCGATTAGTAATCCCACAAAACTTACAGGAACGGGTTTTATTTGAAATACATTCAGGACATTTAGGAATAGTCAAGATGAAATCGATTGCTAGAAATTATGTATATTGGCCGTCTATAGATAAGGATATAGAGTGCGTCGGGCAGAAGTGTGAAGCTTGTCACAATGTACGGGACGCCCCTCCAAGGACCACGTTACATCCTTGGGAGTTTCCTACGGGACCCTGGAAGCGACTTCATGCGGATTTCGCGCAAATACAGGGCAAATACTATATTGTTGCAGTTGACGCGTACAGTAAATGGATAGAGGCGGAACAAATACGTAGCACCTCGGCACATGATACGATCAAGTTTTTCCGGAGTTTATTTTCTAGATTTGGATTAATTGAACAATTGGTAACAGACAACGGGCCCCCTTTCCAAAGCGCAGAATTTAGAGAGTTTTGTAATAAAAACATGATCAGACATGTTACATCTTCTCCATACAGACCTCAAGGAAACGGAGCCGGGGAGAATGCAATTAAAACTGTGAAAAAGACGATTAAAAAAGCAATTCTCGAAGGCGAAGACATACACGCTGGTCTGTGTCGGTTTTTGTTACAGTACAGGAATTGCACACACACAACGACGGGGGTTGAACCGGCAGTTGCTTTGTTAGGGAGACGTCTTCGGAACAGACTAGACGCTATGCGGCCGAATACGGCTAATATTGTGGCCGAGGCCCAGACCAAACAAATAGAGAACTCAGGGGGAACCATTCGAAAATTCGAGATAGGGGATAAAATATTAACACGAAATTATGCTCCGAAAGATAATAAGTGGATAGAAGGAGATATAATAGAAAAAACGGGACCAGTATCATATAAAATTTTACTAAATAAAGGAAATATTTGTCGCCGCCACACAGATCAAATTCTACCACAAAAAAGTAGTCGATTTTCGTGGGATATAGGAGGGAAACCAGACCCACCTACATCAGAGATAAGTATATCGGATCAATACGTAAATACAAGACCTCGAAAACAGAATGCACAGCCAGAAGAGACATATTCCCCCGTAAGAGAAATAGAAAAAGGTCAGTCGCAAGAAGGTAACAAGCAATCGCTCTCGACGCAGCCACAACCTCAACAAGCATCGGCATCGTCACCTACTGCATCTCCAATACCTTCTGTAGGACTAGATTTGATTCCAGAAGCAGCTTTAGATACGGTAGAAAGACCAAAACGGGCTTGTCGACTTCGGAAAAAGAATATAGAATAAATTGATAAAAAAAATATATATTTAAAAAAAAGAACTTTCAATTGAGGCAGGTTTCATAAATAGAAATGATAATAGCTATTAAGATATTGTAGTTTAAAAGATGCTATTATTATATGCTAGAAATGATAATAGCTATTAAGATATTGTAGTTTAAAAGATGCTATTGTTATATGCTATGCTATAGATGTTCTCAAACAACATTAATTTAGATTTTATATTTTTTGGTGAAGGGAAAGAGACAGAATATGGGTAATTTTATATTGTTAGTAATAAGGGTATATATGTAGTATTAAAATGTTATTGTAAACTTAATAGGAAGGGGAGATGTGTAGTGTTGTAAGCTAGTGTATGTATAAATAGTGATGTGTAGTTTGTAGGTAGTAAGGTTAGACTAAGTGAGGGTGAATTAATAAATCAGTTAGCATCTAACCGCTGTGTTTAACTCACGTACATTACAGTACCAACACAATCTTAAATGGAACATTCTAGTTTTTGAATGATGGGTGTTGTTTGAATCTTATTTTGTGTGTTGGTATTTCTAGCACAATACTCTAGTCTGAGAGCTTGTGATAGCGAAATATTCGTCATATTACAATACTGAGAGGTCAGTCCATGCTTCTACAGTGTTTGGTTTGACTCAGAAATGGGCCGTCTGTGGACAGAACAACGTTAGGTCGCGAACCAGAACTCTTCAGCGCCATCTTGTAACATTCTTATTAGTTTGTCAGCCTCGTACCATGGTAGGCAACTATGGAGTTGGGATTGTGAAGGCTTTAGGAGGTAGCAGCTAACAAAGGTAGTAAGCAGATAAATAACCGTTCTTAGTCATCGTAAGAGTATTCAGCGTTATTTTCTGCCAATAAGGCGCGGGTAGTATTAGAAATCATTTCTTCGGTCGTCAGACTTAGGAACCCTTCGCTGGCCACCCTTATTTTTATGATTTTAGCATAGATCATAGATTTACTTTATATGATGATCAGCATTAACTCTTGCTCTATATTATTAGGAAAATATAAACAATATTTAGACAACGACGCATTGACTTTATGAATCAAAAATCATAAGTTATTATTTATGGTGAAGCCTGATTGTTTTGATACGGAATGACAGGCAGTCTTGTAAAGAAAGAAGAGATATTAAAACAGGCAAATTTTTCGCACCTACCAGAAAAATAAAAAAGCCTTTGCATAGTAGGTATGATATTTGAAGCCTGATTGTTTTGATACGGAATGACAGGCAGTCTTGTAAAGAAAGAAGAGATATTAAAACAGGCAAATTTTTCGCACCTACCAGAAAAATAAAAAAGCCTTTGCATAGTAGGTATGATATTTGAAGCCTGATTGTTTTGACACGGAATGACAGGCAGTCTTGTAAAGAAAGAAGAGATATTAAAACAGGCAAATTTTTCGCACCTACCAGAAAAAGAAAAAAGCCTTTGCATAGTAGGCATGATATTTGAAGCCTGATTGTTTTGATACGAAATGACAGGCAGTCTTGTAAAGAAAGAAGAGGTATTAAAACAGGCAAATTTTTCGCACCTACCAGAAAAATAAAAAAGCCTTTACATAGTAGGTATGATATTTGAACAAATTCAAGGGTTATATATAACTTTATTTTGCTCACAGTGAAATTCCCGAGTTAATCTACAAATAGATACAATATACACATTAGCCTTTAATATCTAATCTGAGATTCCTCTGTGTACGCAATATGCATTAAAAGGGGTTCCAGTTTTCTCTTCACCTATTAGTATAATAGTTAAGCTGCTTATGTGGAACATTCTAGAAGACAGGCCTTAATACTCTACATAGAAACTAACAAGCATAAGCTGGTACGTATATATATTCGTACTAACGTATGCTATGAAATACCACAATAGAGCTTTAATGCACAATGGGATTTAATTAATTGAATAAAATATTATTTTAACGGAATAAACTGACTACAGGTCAATCGAACGTACTTTTACTAACAATTAAAATTGGATGTAAAAGTATTTTTGAAGATCTCGGTGGTATTACCGTTTGAATCCGTTAAATCCGATCTGTGTTTTATCGTGTTGTAAACCTGAAGTGGCAAATACTCGTGGCTCGAAGTGCCGATGAGCGTTTTGGTCCCAAGGTCTAATGGACCCCGTATCGGAAAACGCAAAGTTGTGCGACTACATAAGAAGCCGTTGAATGTAGGTGGCGGTAATAGCGTGGTGTATAGATTATAGAAGTCTTTGCTTAAAGCAGTTGATGCGTATCGGTTGATCATAATGAAGACTGATGACATTTTTAACCGTCGAAAAAAAACGGAGGAGGTTTCCAATTCGACACGTATATATTTTTTTTATGTATGACCACGCATAACTTTTTACAGAGTTGTCCGATTTTGATAATTCTTTTTCTATTACAAAGAGGACACATCTTAGGATCTGATGATGATATCCTGAGAAAATTGAAGGAACTCTTCAAATTTTATAGGCACACTTGCATCGGTTATTGTGTAAGTATCGGTAGCTTTTTGGCTACAAGTGCCGTATAATATACTATGACAGTATAGTACGAGTACGTGGCGATAAATCACTAAAAAGTAAGAAATAAAAATTTTTAACAAAAAATAGTACCGACTCAAAACGCACTAAAAACAAAAAATAACTGTAAAACACGCTTGCCTAGAAGATACCTATGCGCACCCGATTTGAAGATACTCAAATATTATCAGTATAAGGAACGAAGAACCAAATGAGACATTTGACAATACCAGAATCTAAAAGCATCTCTTTTAAACCATTTAACGTCAAACAACGGCTTTTGTGTTCTGGAAGCGGTTGTCTTAACTAAAGCGAATAAAGATGCAGGTGCCATCTCAGTTAACTTATTATTTTCTAAAAAAAATATTAGATTTTTAAATGGGGCGATTACTGAATATTCGTTTTGTAGACAACATTCGAAACAAGTTTACTCAAAGCGATTTATGTTCAAGCATCCTTCATGTTCCGAGGTCTTTGAAGAGCGGTGGCCCTGAAGTTTTGAAGCGAGGAATTTTAATTTTGTTATTGTTGTATTTTGTTTTGTTTTAAGTTCACGAAAGAAAGTCTTGAGTTCAATTAAGGGTAAGTTCACATCGTTCGTGAAGATTTGACGATTGTGTAGCTGTTACGTTACGCAGTTTACTGTTCATCTATTTCCAAAACTTGAACAATTGATAGATATAGGACCTCTCTGTTGTAAACAACGGTATATATCAACAGATTGGCGAACGATACGTTATTACTCTGAGAGACGTTACTGACTTTTGAGGTTCGGCTGTTCTACGAGTAGGTATATCATTGGATAGATATAATGTAATCATCACAAAAGGTGATGGATATTCACAATAGTGCCCAGCAGGACATAGGCCTTCTAACAAACACAACACAAAGTTCCAGCGGCGTTAGACGACGTTTTTTTAGTAGTTACACCATTTGTTGTCAACTAAGATTTGATAAAAGAGTGTACAAAAGAGCAAGCAATGACTGCTTAATACGATTTTGCATACACTATGCATGTTATTTGGGCCGAGTGGCGCAGTGGGTAGTGACCCTGCTTCTGCGTCCTAGGCTGTGGGTTCGATTCCCACATCTGGAAAATATTTGTGTGATGAGCATGGATGTTTTCCAGTGTCTGGGTGTTTATCTATATATTATAAGTATTTATGTATAATATAAATATAAAAATATTCATCAGTTATCATAGTACCCATAACACAAGCTACCTAAGCTTACTTTGGGGCTATATAGCAATGTGTGTAATTGTCCTATAATATTTATTTATTTAAGTAGTATATTTTATGTAAGTGAAATTAGGTTAAAATCACTAGCAGACTTAATAAATAAATAAACTGACCATGATTTTCGGTGCAAGAATCGTCTGCCCAATAAATTAGTAATATAGAATAATTTAAGGATTGCGACACGTTGAGTTATGTTATCAATCACATATATATGAATATTTTATATATATTACACATAAATACTTATAATATATAGATAAACACCCAGACACTGGAAAACATCCATGCTCATCATTCAGGCCACGTTTAAAAAAAAACTAAGAGAACACTTCTTGCAATTTAAAAAAAAATTAACTCATGGATTCTATTTTTATTTTATTTTTATTTATTTTTTCATTTTGTTGCTTGACTTTTGTTCCTTGTTCATATTTGTCTATTCTTTTCCCATTATGTACTGTTCATGTTTACTTCTTCTAATATATATACCCTCTATTTATTAATTCTTATATTTATATAATTTTAACATATTGTAACGTATTATATTTTATTATGTGTTTATATATTAATATACACCTCATCTTACGGGCTTTAAGGAAGACCAGCGCGATGTCCTGAAGGGCACTGCAAAATGCCGAGTGAGGTCCTGTTTGGGATCACATCACATTCACATCAAATATTATATTTCTATTCTTAAATATTATTCTTTCTTTCTTTTTTTCTTATATAAATCTGGTATGGTTGTTTACAAATCTTATTGCTAATGCGCTAAAGCTGTTAAATTACGTTTATTTCAACGTACAGTGAAAAGCTAGAGTTAAGACTAAGACAGCGGTCGACACGTTAAATTTGAAAGCACCTTAACTCTCAATCTCGCCCTCTTGTACTTAATTTGTTTGATCTGCATTTTTCCATATGAGATACTTTTGTTTGTTATAACTTATAACTTAATTATTTTTGTTCACAGGTAAGCGAGTTTTGTTCAACGTTCTCTCATTAAGCCGTAGAACCGTTAGATTGTTGGTGTGAGTATTACTTTAATCCTATTTATATTATGAACTAGGGTTGCCAACCGTCCTGTTTTCCCAGGACCTATGTCCTAGTTTTTGTAGTGACCTGGGACGTCCTGAATAGTTTTTAAGCGGCGTCCTGGGTGTTTATATTTTAGGATTCGCGCGCCTCTTTTCAAATTTTTACGCTACGAGCGGCATCACGAGTTCACGACTCGCAAGTACTCGTAATTGCGATGCCGCGCTGCTGTGCTGTTTTAAAAATTTGTTATAAACTGAAGTGTTTGTTTTTTATTTTAATAACTGGTTTTCAACTCGTACTCAAGTATTTTTATTTAAAAATGTAATTATTGTAATTAATTTAACTATTGCAACTGTATTAATGCGTCCTGTTTTTAAACGGAATTGTCCTGGTTTTTCCAACTCAAAATCCTGTTTTTTTTTAATTTGAGGTTGGCAACCCTATTATAAACGCGAAAGTTTGTATGTATGTCTGGATGGATGTTTGTTACTCTTTTACGCAAAAACTACTGAATTTATTTTAATGAAAGTTCGGAATAATACAGATTATACATCAGAATAACAGATAGGCTACTATTTATACCGAAAATTTTGGGTGAAACCGCGGGCGATCTCTAGTTCATTTTGAAAATGCCCTGACAATTATTGTATGACTTATTTTAGAAAAAGGTAGGAGTTCCATCACAATAGACAAACGCTGATATTTTTGGATTGGCTTGTCAGGTCTTTATTATAAATATAGCTTCGAACAATCTCGATCACGGCCACCAAAAAAAACTGCATCATAATCGATCCATTCGTTTAGAACTTTAGAAGCCACATCATAGACAGACAGATACATACAGACACGTCAAACTTATAATACTCCGTTTTTTATGCTTCGAAAGTTAAGTTATGGAGGAGTCCACTATAAGATTAAAAGACGAGTTAAATTAAAAAACTATATAATTTTTAACCTACGAAAAAAAACGGAGGAGGTTCTCAATTCAACACGTATATATTTTTTTTATATGTATGACCACGCATAACTTTTTAACGAGTTGTCCGATTTTGATAATTCTTTTTTTATTAGAAAGGGCATACATCCATAGTGGTCCCATTGTCATCATGTTAGGATCTGATGATAATATCCTGGGGAAATCAAAATGAAATGAATGAGGAAAATGTCAGAATGTATTTATCTGATCATACACGTAGGTATCAATCATCATCTCGATCACATCAGCTTTGGAACAATAAAATTTTTTAACAAAAAATAGAACCGACTCAAAACGCACCAAAAAGTAAAAAATAACAGTGTCATTTAATTGCTTTAATTTACTTAAGGTTTCTACTTTAAGGACGTTACCTAGAACCCACAAACTACTTTACTACGTAAAATAAATGTTCCTTAAACTTGGCTGGCACCGACTTCATAGATATGCTTAAGTAAATTAAAGCAACTAAATGACACTGTTATTTTTTACTTTTTAGTGCGTTTTGAGTCGGTTCTATTTTTTGTTAAAAAATTTTATTGTTCCAAAGCTGATGTGATCGAGATGACGATTGATACCTACGGGTATGATCAGATAAAAAATTCTGACATAAAAGCCGTTACTTTAGTTAATATTCAATATTATTAATATTAACAAACGCATAGGGGTAGGCAAAGACTTCCTCTTTCCTGCCACTTGCTACGGTTTCTCATGCTTCCTTTGCTTCGTCCATTATATTTTATACTATTATTTGCTTAAGTGACTTCCTCTGAAAAATTTCAAAAAAACAAATCTTTTCTGTTTTTTTGTTGAGGCAACTTATGTTACCGAGCTGATTATTATTATTATTATATTTTAATTCTTAATGTGTAAATGAGTTTCTGTTGCTACTTTTAATTTTTTGTTTATTTCGTGTTCTATAACTTTTTTTGTTTTTTGTTTGTTTGTTTGTTTGTTTTTAATTTCGCATAACAATAAAAACACTTAATTGTATAGTCCGTATTGTTACCCATTTAAAGGTATCCCCTGAAAACCAGCGCTGCAGCTTGCTGTAGCATAATGCTGAGTGGGAAACCTTTATTGGGTCAGTCTTTGTTTTACTTTATTACTTTTATTGCTAAGTATAATTTAGTATAAGTCTGATCAAATAAAAATATTTTTCTTTCTTTCTTTCTTTCTTTCCATTATGAGTGGATGAAGCTGAATTTTAACTTGGTTTATTTTCGCAAACGCAGTACGCAGACAAAGCTGTTAAAACAGGTTTGTTTATATCCGAATCCCTTAGAAATAAACAAATCATTAGCCGCCCGTAGCCGTGATTCCCGTGCCTACACCTCATGACTCATGCAGACGTTCAAATATTTACGCGCCTCGCGAAATAACGCGTTATCTCAGCTGTAACTTTAGTGTTACTCATCTCTGAATGTAACAGTCACACCTTTATAGCGTTACAGTCACCTCCAGCGATGTTTGTGACTTCGACCGCGAACTTGTTGATTGATAACTTTTTGTCGCGAATCTTTGAGATTCTTAGCTTGTATAACGTTAGTCACCTCTGAATGTATTCGACGACCTCCGTGGCGCAGTGGTATGCGCGGTGGATTTAAAAGACGGAAGTCCTGGGTTCAATCCCGGCGGGGCAGATTGAGATTTTTCTTAATTTGTCTTTGGTCTGGCTGGTGGGAGGCGAAAGCCGATTTAGAGGGTTAGGGGTTAATTTAGTCTAATGTATGAGATTTTAGCGCTTATTCAGGGGTTAAAATATTTACAATTAACGCATGCTCTCAGCACACCTTCATAGCGTTACAGTTATATCAGTGATTGTGTGAGTTCATCCGCGAAAACGTTTTAGATTTTTATAATAGACATTACACATAAGTATATAATTTGACTAAATTGTAGAGCTTATGAAGTTAGGCTAGGCATGCCAGTTAGAACCTTGCCTCTACATGATGATAACTTTTTGTCAGTGCAGGTCATGTTATCGTCTTGGAAACATTTTACTTATTTGTGTGAAATCTTTTTGGTGGGATATTTTAAACATGCACCAGGATTGTAGTGTTTATAAAAACGTAAATTAATAAGCAAACTAGTTTTTCAATGAACTAGATCTTATGCTAATTATAATCAATGGTGGAATAATTGCGATTGCTAATTATTCCCAACAAGTTACCCACTAACTACTAACGCAGTAGGTAGGCAGTACGCACCCTCAACGCCAGAGGGCGCACTTCAATCTCGATTTAGTATTCCGAGGGAAGATTGTGGGGAAAAAAACATTTCACCACCCAGTGGAGCAAGTATTTGAACAAGACGTCAAGTCAATTTATCTTATTTAATTATGTGTTCAAAATTTTGATGAAATAATTTTATCATGTAAATCATAGCTGAGTATTTTTTTGTGTTCGGTGAAATAATAATAAAATAGCGTGTTTTTTTTTTCGAAATTTATGAATTTGTTTGTTAGACTATGTATCGTTTAAAACAATTGAGTTCGTTTTTCCTTTTTTATTTGTTGTGTTCTTTTGCATTTACTTTTTACTGTTATCGCACATAAGAACACTCAAATATTTTATAGTAAAAAGAGGAAATGTTGAGTTTTTTTCCAGCTAATTTTGATTAAATTTCCATTACGGCAGACATTGATGTTTTCTAAGTGCCTGTGAAGTATGTAAGTTTAATCTAATTGCCGCGTTTTTATTTATTTTAAATTTATTTCAGAGACGAGTTCATTTTAAATGTGATGAATATTCCCATTTTCTTTCAATTATAAGAAAAGCAGGTGAGTAAGTAGATACACCAGTTCAACAGACGTGCATCAAAATCAAAAATCAAAATTTGTTTATTTCAAGTATCCTTATTTAACAAACAGTTTTGAAACGTCAGATTCATCTGGTTGTTTTGTAGCGACTTTAGCACCGACCTCTACTAATCTACTGATCTGATATAGTAATGATTATTTTCGATTACAATGTCTTTTAGTTACCGTGAGAAGATCAAAACTTATCAAATGGCCTCCAATCTTCTATCAAACTTTTGATCTCTTCATTTGTTAATTTCATTAACCATTGAGCTTCTACGGGTTTAACTTTAATAATATTGATCTAGATATATATTGAACTAAAGATTTCTTGCTTAAGAAATGGTATTGTGTATACTGAACCTATTTTTTGCCGCATGTGATGCCACTTGTATGCCGAAGTCTTCTCCAAACCCCAGCCGTACCCACATAATGGCAAACCCAAAATGGACACATAATGTTACTTAAAATTTCCAACCGCACGAAATCGCCCGGGGCACAAACCGATCTCGATTTAGTATTCAGTAGGTAAATTGAAACAGAAAAAAAAACTACATTTCATTCCTAAAGCAAGTATTTGTACAAAATGTCAAATTATCTTCATTTAATTAAGTGGAATACGTAATTTTATTTAACCGTACTATTATTTAGGTTGCTCGTCTCGCTTTCGGATGATATTTTCGGTGAGTGGAATTTAAACTGTGCGTTGAGTTTTTAAGGTCCATTTTTGTGTAACTTTCTGACGTCGTAACATTGGAGTAGCATGGTGGATTTAAGCTCCAAATAATATCTCTTATAAAAAAGAGGCATCAGGCAATCCACACAACATTATATTTAATGCTTTACGGGATGTCTTGCGTGAGCGACGAACACGACAAGACACGAAACTACGAACGCGACGATCGCGATTCAACCAACGATATCCGCTACTTGCGGCCTATGTAGCAGTCTGCGGCGTATTGGGCACCTGTACCGTGTCGCGTAGCATTGTGTCACGTCGCGTTAAATTTGTCGCTTACACAGCACACCCCGATACAATTGCTGCCCTCTCTCTTGGTCTTGGTTGGTGGACACACGTCAACTTGATAGTAGGAGAGACCAAGAAGAATTTTTTTGAAATACTTTAGCGTGACCGATGAACTTAAGGGGGATGCTCTTTATTATATTTAATACTTCCACCAAGTATGAAACTTTTATTTTGGGAGACAATTGGGATAACCCGTAAAAGTATTTAAAAATGTCAGTCATTATAATACTCAACCAGCATGTCAGATTAAGACAGGGTAGATTAATTTCTAGCTAAAATATTGTGTATTTTGAAGAACTGATAATTTGACTTTAACGTCAGTAACGGAAGTGGGAAGTTGAAGCAAGCAACTTTGTAACTCACACTCCCTTCACTTCGACACAGTGAGCTTTTTCTGTTGAAATTTCACCGGTAATAAATCCCATAACATCTAAAACACAATCAGGCGACAGAAATGGGTAAAATAATGTCATGTAGTTTTACTCTCTCAAAGTGTCTCAAAGGGAGCCCTACTAATCTTTAATACATAATATCACATTGGAGACTGGGCAACTGTACCGTCTTGGGTATAAAATCTGTAAAGTTTCGCAAGGCAGGTATTCAGTAATTAGTTATGACAGGTATCGAGGGTAGATTAACATTTCAAACGATATTAATTCGCAACGAATCCCGGCCAGCCCCGGGGACGGGCTCTTTAAATTGTTTAGCAGTTTACGTAATCTTGCTTGCGGTGAGTTCACGGTTGCCTGTCACACCGCCCTGCAAGGCACATTTCTATACCAATCATTTAAGGTTCGTGTTCGTAACCGGCTGCAGACGACAAAAACAAGTGACGTGTTGAAGCGATACTTAGTTTATATGTCATGATAGGCATCATCATTGTTCTCAGCCGATGGACATCAACTGCTTGATATAGATTTGTATTTTTTTTATCGACTACAAGTTGGCCCTTGACTGCTATCACACCTGATGTTAAGTGATGATGCAGTCTAAGATGGAAGCGGGCTAACTTGTTAGGAGTGGGACGAAAATCCACACCCCTTTCGGTTTCTACACGACATCGTACCGGAACGCTCAATTGCTTGGCGATACGTCTTTGTCGCTAGGGTGGTAACCAGCCACGGCGAAAGCCTCCCACCAGCCAGACCAAGACAAATTAAGAAAAATCTCAATCTGCCCCGCCGGAAATCGAACCCAGGACCTCCGTCTTATAAATCCACCGCGCATACCATTGCGCCACGGAGGTCGTCCAAATGTATGTAGATGTTTCTATGAAATACTTTCCGTGGCTAGCGATACGTGTATGTTAAAAATCATAGACACAAATAATGTCGCGGCGAATCTTCGCCTGCTATTGATGTCCTCTGTCTGCTACGAACGTGTGCCCTAAATTCGTAAGTAAATTACAGCAGCAATATTTTTATGATTTGAAAAATCAGATCTAAATTGAAAATATTGTAATTGGATTATGGGACCTAGGGATCTTTAAGGATCGGTCAATTTACTTTAGTTGATTGACATTTTAATCTGAAAATAAATTTTGTTTTTTAAGACACAGATATCCAAAACAGTTGATTGTAATCATCTATAATAACAAAATGGGAAAATTTTGTTGTAATATTGGACTGTGAGCTTTATTTTTAAGGGAATATTTTAATCCTGAAATGAAGTTCTTTTAAACAGATACAGTACTAAAAACAAGTTTAAAGTCTCTTTAACACCCCAATTTGATTTTATTTTTATTTAACAATAATTTAAACTACTTTCTAGGTTTCATTAAAATACTCGAACGTCCTCAGGTGTTTAAGAACTTAACTATATTCAATTAAAATACTGTTTGCAGTTACTCTGCTATCAGGTCATAAGGTATATTCAACTGAGGTCGAAGGTCAGTATTATGTTAAATGCAGTTGAGTATTGTCTTGTACGTGATCATAAGAATTACGTTTCGGTGTGAGGCAAGTCTTACCCGAGCACATGTAAGCCGATTTGCGCGAGCCGATCACAACTGCGGGCCGTGTGTTCCACGAGCAGCTAATGCTTCTAAACTGACCACGCTTGCTTGCCTTCCATTATATGTGTGTTTGTTTGGCCTTTGTTTACTTATAAACGTCTGGACAGAACTCTCCACTCCAACGTTAGTATTTCAACACTTGCCAGCTTAAATATCTAAGTCGTAGGTACCTAGTTTTGTTTTAGTCTGTTTTGTTTTGCGTAGTTGTTTCTTACTTTTTATTCTTCGTTTTCTAATGAATTCCTACTGCTAAATATCTTTTAAGAGACTTTGAATTTTCTATTCTGAACTGTTTACAAGTTCTCTTCAACAAGTTTCAGGACTTCTTTTTCGATTTTCGCTATTTTTAACCGACGAAAAAAAAGAGGTTTATGACTATGGAGTCGGTGCCAGCCAAGGTTTCTACTTTAAGGACGTTACCTAGAACCCACAAACTGCTTTACTACGTTAAATAAATGTTCCTTAAACTTGGCTGGCACCGACTTCATAAATATGCTTAAGTCATTTAAAGCAATTTTTTTTCTACGTTTTAGTGCGTTTTGAGTCGGTTAAATTTTTTGCTAATTTTTTTTTCTATAATGGAAACCAGGGGTAACGTATTTTTGTTGCTAGACTAGTATGGACTCAATGGTCTGAATTATCACCATCTTGGAACAACAATTGGATGTGCTAGAAAATTTATGTAGCTACGTTAGTTACCTCCCTAATGACGATCTCCGCGGCGCAGCGATATGTGCGGTGGATATATAAAGTGAAGGTCCTGGGTTCGAATCCTGGCTGGGTCGCTTGAGAATTTCTTCGGCCGTGGCTAGTTACTACCCTAATAGCAGATGCGTACCGCCAAGCGATTAGTGTTCCGGTACGATGACGTTTAGAATCCGTATAGTGTAGTGGATTTTATCCTTTGCCTAACATGTTAACCGACTTTCTGAATAATATTGCATCGTCACTTACCATGAGGTGAGATAGTAGTTATGGGCTTACTTGTAGACTGTATTGAATAACAAAACATGCTTATTTATGCAGCCTTGCATCATTGACGTGTTTTGTCTTCAAAGAATATTGCTGGTGACATTACACCTGACATTGCACATGGCTAAATACGTCGATCTGCTCTCGGCGCTCCATACCTCCTCTCCTACCTGGAGGGGGGGGGGGGGGTCCTGGCCTTGTACTGGGTCGGTAATAGGCTGATAATGATAAGACTAAAACGTATTAAGTATGTTATTGGTTGAAGGGCGAGATGTAATGCATAGTAAGTAGTGTGCACTACGAAGTGTTACATAAAGTTGTTTGTCCGATCAACACTAATAGAGGAGTAAACATGAGTAGCGCAAACCCCTACTTACTAGTATTTAGCCAGATAACACATACGAACTACGCCGAGCGATCAATCTAGCTTTAATATCGGTTTCAAGTTGGCCCTTGACTGCTATCACACCTGTGGGGCAAGTGTGAGTTTACGTAAAAACGTAGTCACTCATAACGTCAAATTTTATAGCAAAAAAAGCGTTTACTCTCGCTACAACTAGATGGCGCTTGTAAAATTCCATATGAATTTGCGTTAGGTTTTTACGCAGTCTAACTTGTTAGGAGTAGGATGAAAATTCACACCCCTATCGGTTTCTACACTACATCGTATCGGAACGCTAAATCGCTTGGCGGTACGTCTTTGTCGGTAGGGTGATAACTAGCCACGGCGAAAGCCTCTTACCAGCCAGACCAAGACAAATTAAGAAAAACCTCAATCTGTCCCGCCGGGAATCGAACCCAGGACCTCCTCTTTATATATCCACCGCGCCTACCTAGTCGCCCCTCCTAAAACTTTAAAGTCAGCAAGGAGAAGGAATTAGTACATTGATGAATTTTCATATTATAGAATGTATTTGGTGATAATAAAAATCCGACTGTGTTGGGTACACAGTAGGAATTTTACTGATTTTGATGTAGCGTTTCTTAATTCACGAATCGATATTTACCTAACTATAAAATGACGATGAAAATATATTGTACAGCACAACACTAAAATGTATTTCCTGCATCCTGTGTAGTGATGTACATAAGTATAATGTATATCGATACCTCAATATCGACACTAGCACGTTCGTAATGAAATAAGTTGGTTGTATCGCGCGATCTTGCGGAGTTTTGTTAGGGTTGTCGCTGCTATTTTTTTACTGACATTATAAAATTAATAATTGTTAAGACATCAAATCATAATAATCTTGGCGTATTTTGTAAGTTGCATATTTTTTTATGTTAGGTAGGTACATGTGATGAACAAAATGTTACAAACGGTCTTAAACGCTTGATTACCGATAATAATTTAAAATGTTTGGTTTTAGACAATTAAGTCAGGCAATAAAAGTAGGACGACTAATTCATAGAAATATTGGGAATTAATGTTAACAAAAAGCCTACTAGGAATATTTTTACATAGCTTATTGTAATTGTTTTAAAAATTTCTAACCATTAATGAACTGACAATGTATGATAATAATATTGTTAAAAGTTTCATTTGAAATTATAGTAAACTTTTGTATGTTAAATGATATAAAATTATATTTTATAGTTTTAAACAAAAGGACAGTACAGCTAAAATATCCTTGATCTGCATTCATTCTAAACCTGGATCAACATAAATATGTATTTATGATACTATCAATTAGATCTATATAGTTTACCGTATTCTAAACCCTTTCATTTAGGTCAATACGAACTACAAAGCACATCATGCATATAAACCGTATAAAATACCTTCTGTACGTAGCGAGTACATTTCCTTTTTTCCACAGCTTTTTTCCCTTACCAAAGCCTATAAATTAAATGGCTAATGAAAGCTGACGTAATATCGAATGTCATTTTCCCTTTTGCAACCCGATCGGGCTTTAAGTAAAAAAAAGAAACGTACTTATCGCAAAGTAAATTGAACGTGAATGAGCTTGACAAGTTGTCGGTGACGGCTTAAAAGTTTAAAACGCTGCTTTTTTAATGGTAAGCTTTTGCGTTTGGCCCGCATGTTACCCCAGTCACACTTTATCAATGTAAAGTTGATTATGCTTGCAATTTACGTCGATAACAGCGTACGCTTCATTATCTACTGAATCAACTTATTGAGACAAGACTCTGTGGGTATTTGATACGGCTTCAAGAGTCATATTTGGAAAAGCTAAAACCTGTTTTCTAAAAGTGATTCTATCATAAATAGATTATATTTTTTAACTATTAAAACTGCTTTAAATATCGTAATTAACTACGTCACTCTTTTATATCGCATGGATTTTTATCGAAGTAAAAAGGATGAATAAGTCAATTAAATAACTAAACTTGGTATGTAAATTTTATTAGCAATTAAATCTCGATAGTGTTAATAAATAATAAAATATGACCCATGGTTTTCATCGTGAATACTACCTCCTACTTTTCCCTAGAGCTAATCGCAAAACATGTTATATGTTTTGCGATTAGCTCTAGCAATGACAGTAGTGCTACGGCTAAAGAGTGAGGACAGAAACCAGGACCTTTCAGGATACAGACCGTGACTGTAGAACTTTTAAGGACATTGAATATTTCTTGAAACTTAACTTTTGTTAATATTATCTAATTTTCTAGTTAATTATAGATATACAAACAAATAGATAACAGACAGTTATATTATATATAGGATTTAATAATAATAAAAAATAATGAACAAAATAATTGACTTATTTATTATGTATTTAATATTATGACTTCATACACAAAATTTGACTCGTGTCTTTTGTAATATAAACATATTTTGAAAACTCAAAAACTGCGTTAACTAATTAAAAAGTATTTTATCTGAATGTCATAAATAAATATGTATCCTTTATTTATTCTCTTTATTTGCACACGAAAATAGAGAGTATACAGAATATAAAACGAAGAAATAAACAATAAAACAGACACAGCAAAAATAAATATTAGATGTAACATACGAGTATAATTTAAATGTATTATTGAATTATCCCCTAACATTACACTCGTAAATTGATGACAGCCCTAAGTGACTGACGCAAGAAAAAAAAACTCGCTACACATTTTATATAATGTTTGTTACATTTTATTCCTTTGATATGTTTATCGTTCAAGTTGCGAATATTATAGAATGAGGGCGGGCTGTTTACAGTCAACTTGACTCCACGTAATAAATGAAGTGTTAACGTGACTAGTTAACAATTTTCCTGAAGTCGAGTCAATTTATTTTCACAAGTTGTCCACAAATGAACTACGTATTCGTATCTTCTACTGAAGCAACTTTTTAATGGTGTGTTTATTAAATGTTGATCGGTGTATTTGTGTTCGTTAACGCTTTACTGATGTCTCAAGTAAATAAATCCCATCTGATGTTAACTATCGATTTAATTTAAGATAATATACCGTTATGTTTTGAGTGGTAGGTAATTAACATCTCTATCTAATTGTGACTTTTCAGTAGTCGGGTTTTATATTCTGTGTGCCTAGTGTAAGATTTTACCGCGTCGATATCGAAAACAGTAAAGGCAAATTCTGTATGGAATTGGAGTAGCGCCATCTAGTGATAGTGAGAGTAAACGCTTTTTTCTACATAATTTGACGATACTGGTGAGTACATTTTTACGTAGTCGCTTGGTGAAAAACTTGCACTTGCCCCACTGATTAACTATTTTAAAATATGTTTTCTAACCATCAACTACCTGCTAAACCCACTAACCTGCATTGTAGCAGTGCAGTGGGTCTAAGCTCCAAATCCTCCTTTATGTAAGGAAGAAGATCTTGCCCTGTATTGGCTGATAATGATTATGTTTACGAAAATACGATAATAAACAGAATCAAGACAAATAACTATGAATTTACTTTATGAGTGATAGCTTTGTAATAGTCGGAAAAAAACTATTATGTATAAATATAATAGAAAAGTGGAAAATCGATATTATGCTTAATTATTAAATTTTAAATGTATACGTAGCTATAAAATGATTTGATGTTTCAAAGAGCTCTGTATAATAATAACAAAGGGCGTGGCAAGTAACGCCTTTAATTAAGGTATCCAGTTTAATAAGTAACCAGTGTGAGACGGCACTATGTTTTTGACACGTGGTTAAATTGTAGTTTAACCTCGACCTTTTTCATAATACAATTTTTAACCGACGAAAAAAAAACGGAGGAGGTTCTCAATTCGACACGTATATTATTTTTTTTTTATGTATAACCACGCATAATTTTTTACAGAGTTGTCCGATTTTGATAATTCTTTTTTTATTAGAAAGGGCATACTTCTAAGGGACCACCCATTGTCATCATGTTAGGATCTGATGATGATAACCTGGGGAAATTGAAGTAACTCTTCAAATTTTGAAGGCACGCTTACAGCGATTTCGGTCTTTGTCTCGGTATCAGTAGCTTTTTGGCTACTAGTGCCAAGTAGTGCCAAGTAGTGCCAAGTAGTAGTATAATATACTATGACAGTATAGTACGAGTACGTTACGTGGCGATAAATCTCTAAAAAGTAAGAAATAAAATTTTTTAACAAAAAATAGAACCGACTCAAAAAGCACTAAAAAGTAAAAAATAAATGACACAGTTATTTTTTACTTTTTAGTGCGTTTTGAGTCGTTTCTATTTTTTGTTAAAAATTTTTATTAAATCTCAAGAGCTCAATAGTAGCCACAATTATGAGAGATATCAGGTTCAAACATACGGTACCTTAAAAAACTTGCTTCTTTATCCCTATAAATAATGTCTACGTATCTACTATGTCCCTTAATCTATATACAAGTAAAGTCAAGTTAGTTTACATTGACGAACTGCGGAATGTATCTGGAATAAAATGAACACTGCACTAATTAAAGGCAGGCAGAGCAGGTATAACTGCGTGTCACAACTCGTATAGAAATAGCAATTGTATCACAAAAAGCAATATTTTGTTTTTCTTTTAAGCAAAAGGTTTTCAGGCTGCGACCTAAATACAAGAAACCTTTATGGCTCTGTCTATCCGTCTGTTTTTATTTAGCTATTCGACATCTTTCCTTTTCGCCGAGTTTTGGCTTGCCATGTGTCACATCATTTCCAACCTATTTTAACGACCTACTACTGTGATAGACCTTCTTTCTATAGGACAACGCAGATTATATTTATAAGGTAGGTATAGCATTAAACGGTTACATATAATTAATTTTGAAAATGTATAAAATGGTAATAAATGTTTAATTATACTACGAAAAGGAATAAAAGATCAAAGAAGGCAGTAGCAAACTAGTTGATCAATGTTAACGTTTATTTATTATGAAATAGAAAGATTAAAGGAGGTAATTCCAAGTTTATGGGTAAAGTCTAATTATTTATTAATCAAGTATCGATATTATTGACGGAATGATAGAGAACATCACTAGAGCGGTTTTCGTAGCAAGTGATGACCTATTATAATATATATGGTCACAAGTTAAGACGAAAAAGGCAGATTTAAAGTGGTAGTACTTAATAAGTTGATGAGTAACGTTTAGTTATTGATATGAAACATCTATTGACGCACCATGACAATAAAATTGACATTAATGTCTCGTCGTTGTGTTTCACTGCTATCTGTGTATAGCAAAAAAACAATATTCAATAGAAATTGACTTAATTAATCAAATATTGTTTTGGTACTTGATTGTAATCAACTACCAAAACAATATTTCTCACTTTACATACATACATACATAGCATCGCGCCCCGTTCCTATGAGGGTAGGCAGAGACTACATCCTTCCACTTGCCACGGTCCTTACATACTTCCTTAGCTTCTTCCACTCTCATTAATCCTTTTATACAAGATCGTTGGTTTAGGGTACTATTGACCTGGCCATTATTTAAAATGTCCTGAATTTGGTACCGGAAATTTCCACTTTATTTATTAAAAATATTTCATATCTGAGGGGCGTGTGTGACTTTTTTAGGAAATCGATGTTTTTATCGATATAGTGATACAGAGCATCACTATCGAGTCACGTAGCGAGCGGCGACCTATTCCGAAATACACAATTTATCGTCACAACTTTCGTATGTTCTCAAACATTTTTTTCCCACTTTCTATTTCTAATTCCAAACTTTCGCAAGGAAAGGTTGTTACGGAGAAGTTGTTATTTTAATATGCTCGAAATTATAGAAAACCTGCTTAGTTGCTTTCCATGACTCTGCTCATGTTATACTTTTTCTTTGTTTTATTCTTATCCTTTCTCCTTTTGATAAATTAAAAGAAAAACTTTTTAAAAGAAGCTTTTATTTAAACGCTCTAAAAAGAAAAAAATTGAATTTTCCTTAAAAATTTTAACTATTAACTAACCTTATTATATACAATTTATATGATCATAAAAGCTTGTCTCTATCTATTCTGCCATCTTATATGTCCACCATATTGGATTTAGAATGATGTCACAAACTATATATCATGCATTGCCATCCAAAGTAAACGTGTATACAAAATTTCAGCTCAATCGGTTGAAGGTACTTCAAAATTAAGCTCAAAGATTTCACCCGAACTTACATACTTACAATGCAAGTTAAATAAAAGATTTTATTTAATTAAATAAATAAACAAATAAATAAATATTATAGGACAATTACACACATTTCAATATTATTGCTCCAATTTTTAGAAAGCGGTTTACTGTAAGTAACTTATGTTATAAGTGCACATCCATGATCCATGGATGATTCTCCAGTTACTCTGGGAACATTATATGTTCATTAACATAAACATTTTCCAATTTGGGAATTTTTAACCCAAATTTTACTAGGACAGGAGCGATCACTACCCAGGGTCACTGGTTCAATGAATAAATACCTTTAAGAATTTTAATACCCTACAAATGGAACTTATCACCTATTTTTGTGTTTAAATTAATGAAGCAACTTTTATTCTAAAATGTACAAACACAAAACCTTTAAAGGTACAAAATATAAAAAAATGAGTAAAAAACAAAAAATCTGATTTTTTTAAAAAAAAAAGTCCCTTAACTTGAGAACGATTAAATTTTATTGTTGCACATAGAATTAATCATATTTTTTCAATTTACCACCTTTTAGAGCATTTTTAAACTAATACTGTGACCCTGTATAAGACGGAGGTCTTGGGCTTGATTTAATAATTTGATCTAGGTCAGTCTGGTGAAAAGCCTTGACCGTGACTAGTTATCACCTTGCCGTAAAAACGTACCGCCGCCAAGCGATTTAGCGATCCAGCACTGTCATATAGAAACCGAAATGTGTAACCAAACAAGTAAGCTCGCTTCCATTTTAGTTTGCATAAACACTTACCATCAAGTGTGATGCAGCCAATGGCTTGTGGTAGCTAAGTAAAAAAAAATAAAGCTCAACCACTAGACCAACTAGGGAGAGCTATCATTATCATAATCTGTAAACAAATGAACGTCCCATAGGTTTCACAATTTAATGCATTAGCCAGTTCGCCAGTACTCAAGTGGGTTAAGCCTAAACTGGGCTGAACAGTTAAGCGCTAACTCCGCGAGTCGGCCGCGGCGCAGCGGATGGGCTAATTAGCGCATTTTGTGGATAGACGCGCTAACTTTTATAGCCCTTTTGTGTTTGTGTTGGTGTGACTCATCCCAGTTGAAATGTGAAAGGTATAACGTTGGCGGATACTAATGTTTCCAGCTTCTACATTAAAAATCAGCATCTACGCTTTATAATTTGACTTGAATTTATAACAGCTTGACTTATTTATTTATTATCTGTTGCATCTACCTATTGATTTGGCGGGGCGGAATGGTAATATTGGAAGAAAAAGGCCTTGGCGAATGTTTCTGGACCAAATTTACGACAATTAACGTATGGCTAGGTCAAGAATACCCTAAACGGAAGAACTTTTATGAAAGGATTAAGGAGAGTAGAAAAAGCTAAAACCATGGCAAATGGAAGAATATAGTATATATTATATAGAATATATTATATATAGGTATGTAGGTATATCTATCTACGCTTTATAATTTGATTATTATTTATTATCTGTTGCATCTATCGATTTCAATAATTTATTTAAATTAGTTATTGCGGCCGAGGGGTGCAGTGGGAGCGCACATCTGGAAAACGTTTGTGTGATGAGCATGGAAAATATTTGTGTGATGAGCATGGATGTTTTCCAATGTCTGGGTGTTTATCTATATATTATAAGTATTTATGTATAATATATATAAAAATATTCATCAGTTATCATAGTACCCATAACACTACTTACTAGTACGCTTACTTTGGGGCTATATAGCGATGTGTGTAATTGTCCTATAATATTTATTTATTTATTATTATTTTCATAACACTAAAATCGTAGGTATTATAATTTTGTTAGCAATTGCCCCATGTTACGATCTCCGTGGCGCAGTGGTATGCGCGGTGGATTTATAAGACGGAGGTCCTGGGTTCGATTCCCGGCGGGGCAGATTGAGATTTTTCTTATTTTGTCTTGGTCTGGCTGGTGGGAGGCTTTCGCCGTGGCTAGTTGCCACCCTACCGACAAAGACGTATCGCCAAGCGATTTAGCGTTCCGGTACGATGTCGTGTTTTAACACTTTATAACTATGTTAGCCCGCTTCCATCTTAGACTGCATCATCACTTAACATCAGGTGTGATAGCAGTCAAGGGCCAACTTGTAGTCGATACAAAAAAAAGAATTCAAATTTAAAGGAGAATGCCAGATCCTAACCCAGAAAGAACACAAATTGTAAGTATACTAAAAATATCCTATTATTATATAGATGTTTTACAATAAGCCATTTTTACTGTTGGACATCGGAATAAAATTTTGTTAAAAAAAGTAATTAAGCTATTTCCTTTTTATTTACACCCTTGACGCATTTTTAAATCTTTATTGTTGCACTGGGTTCTAGCCTTTTAAATCGTTGTTATTGTATTTTCATCAAAAGTGTGCTCTAAAAGGCTAATAGTAGTAGTAGTCGTTGAGCCTGTTTAAAATGTATTTAATGAAGCTTTGCGATTATCATGTTAGTGTGACAGCTGTGCTATGTGGTTGTTTACGGAAAAAGGCGATAACCAACTCGTATCGAATACTCCGACTTCTAGAACTTTTAAATGTAATTTATATTAAATAGTAAAAAAAATGCAATAAAATGATGCATAATACATTGTTGTACAATATGTTTTTATTCGTGGGTTAAAGTCCTATACATTGTCTAGCATTCTCCTTTAAATTCGTTTATGTCAAAGAGACTTAATTAAAAGCACTTTTAAAACGTCAACGTTAGATTATTTCGAGGCACTGTTCCAGATATATATTTAGCTTAATTTGTATGTGAAAATCAGTAGCTTACAGTGACAAAAAAGTACTTGTATATGTACTACGCTAACTTATCCGTCCGAAATACCCGCTCGTATGTTTCCACATGAAAACTAACTTTGTCAAGATTTGAGCGTGCCTTATAGAATTATACATGCAAATAACATTTTGATGGTCTGTAAGTGATACGCCGTGAGTACGGAACCCGGGGGATTTGGGAGTTCGCTAATTATTTCGGGTAGTTCGTTGTTTCTTGTCAACTTGGCCGGAAGATTTGTTTGTGGACTGTTCCAGTAAGAATATGTAGCCGTACTAACTAGTTTTGACTTACACACCCTGTTATGAAGTCGAGGGGGAATACTGCGGTTATGTTTACTTGGATACTTTTTAATTGTCTTAAAATATAGTCATTTTTGTTTGTCGATGGGCTTCCATTGCTGGGCATAGGCATCCTACAACTGGCTGCCTGCAACCTGTTTACTTAATGGAGTGTCAACCAACCTTGCGCTGCCCAATGCAGGATTGCCATTCCAGCACCTTTGGGTACCAACGTCAATCGACTCTTTAAATTAGTTATTAATTATCGATTGAAATATAGTTTTTTTTTATCGTGTTCATAGTTTGAAGTGGGCATTAGTACATCATAGAAATAGCACGTTATGACAGATCTCGTCTAAGGAAGTAATTTACCATACTTATCGAATGCTTCTATTTTGAAGTACGCAAAGGATATTTTGTCGGATCTGATGGCTTCGATGCCTTTTTTTTTATTGACTACAAGTAGAAATCACTAGTCATTTTACACTTATTTTTGTTAATTAACTAGTTAATCACGAATTCATGACAATAAATTAGAATAGTTAATATATTCAGTATCTTTTAAATGAGATTTCTTAAAATAACAAACATGATTTTACATTTATTAGCCATGAAATGTGTTGCATTTTCTACCTTCATTTTAAATTTGTTTGTTGACAAGCATTCTCGATCGAGTTTGGCTTTAGTATAGATAGAGTAATTTTTGAGAAAGCTTTTAGTGTATAATTTGTTAAGATTTTGTATAAATTGGTTCAAATAAAACGATAAATGTTGGGAGAGTCGCATCGCCAAGTAGCTTTCATTGATCTACATTTCATTAGATCTACACAAAAAGGCTGAAAAGGCATATATCTAACCATATATTTATTTTTTATTATAAGATAGCTTGCTACACTCATTCTTTCCATTAAAAAGGGTAACATATATTTTTTGTTTTTGGTGTTGTTGGAAGTTTGCAATACAAACGCTCGCAGACAAAGTCGCGGGCGTCTGCTAGTAAAGAATATAATAAACGAAACATGGAAGCACGTAAAAAGTTATGATAATACAATACATCGTGATGAATTTCCAATGGGCACTGTTTATGGGCCGGGCTTCAATTCGTGACCTATTTAAGTATTCCTCACGATTGTCCCGCGGTTAATACTTAATCTTGTATATCGAGTTGACCTTTGCCAGCCACTGGGTTTGGGTGCTGGTCATTTGTTACCCACGGCTGCGGAGATGCTTTTGCGTTTGCGCTGATAGATTGGTAGATTTATAAGACTGTGATCCTGGGTTCAATTCCCAGCAGAGCCGTTTGAGATTTTCTTAATCCAAGCCGATTGGTGGGAGACTTGCGCCGCGGCTAGTTATCACCCTGCCGACAAAAATTTGCCGCCAAGCGATCGTGTAGAAACAGAAAAGTGTGTGAACAAAAAACACTTTCATCATCACTTACCACCAAGTGTAACCACACTTCCAATCGGAGTCAAGAACTGACTTGAAGTAAATAAAAAACAATGTTTGTTATAAGTAAAAAGGGATCTTAACTGACATAACAAAACAGTCAGTTCATTTGTTCGTTCAAATGATCAACTATAAATACATTAATTCATATTTTTTTATGTATTTCTTTGATTTACCTATTGACGACTTCCGTGGCGCAGTAGTATGCGCGGTGGATTTATAAGACGGAGTTCCTAGGTTTAGTTCCCGGGGGGCAGATTGAGTTTTTTCTTAATTTGTCTTGGTCTGGCTGGTGGGAGGCTTTCGCCGTGGCGAGTTACCATCCTATCGACAAAGACGTATCGCTAAGCGATTTAGCGTTCCGGTACGATGTCGTGTAGAAACCGAAAGGGGTGTGAATTTTCGTCCCACTCCTAACAAGTTAGCCCGCTTCCATCTTAGACTGCATCATCATTTAACATCAGGTGTGATAGCAGTCAAGGGCCAACTTGTAGTCGATAAAAAAAAGAAGTAAAGCTTTTTGTATCAGTTGATTGACTGCAGCCGAGGAAATACTACCGGCATGCTTATTGCTTTAGCCAATCAGAATCATTGTGTCTGAAACTAACAGACATAATTTTACTCAGACAATGTAGCGTCTCTAGCCGAGTGAACCTAAAGATTATTATAGGTTTTTTTAAGAAAATTGACAAAAGAGGCCATTAAATTGCTGATTTTTACAAAACATCTATGGATGCAGAACCGATTTGTATTTTAGAAATGAGTTGTAACGTGAAACTAACAAAAAATAATTTGTTGTAGGGTGTACAACAATATTTCATTCGTAATCATATTTACAATAAACATTAGTGTAGGTTATTCGATTTGTCGGTTTTTTAACACTGCACACTTGGGGTGGGTCACCCCTTTGAATAATTAATGTGGGATTCGAGTATCTGTCTATGGATACTGATTATGGTGACGGTTGACTAATACTTTTGGGGGTATTTTTACGCGTGCGCCCAAATTACGTAAAACGTTACACAACAGCGTAGCGTAAGGACTGCCTCGATGGTCTAGTGGTAGTAGCCTATGTAGCTTAGGATCACAAGATGCTGTGTTTGAGATCTCGATCGGGCTGTGGAAAAATATTGAGTGCTTCGTTCTTATAAGAAACTTTTTTACCGACGAAAAATAACGGAGGAGGTTCTCAATTCAACACGTGTATTTTTTTTTATATGTGTGACTACGCATAACTTTTTACAGAGTTGTCCGATTTTGATAATTCTTTTTTTTTTTAGAAAGGGCATACTTCCAAGGTGGTCCCATTGTCATCATGTTAGGATCTGATGAGGATATCCTGGGGAAATTGAAGGAACTCTTCAAATTTTGGAGGCACTGTTACAGCGATTTCGATTTTTGTCTCGGTATCGGTAGCTTTTTGGCTACTAGTGGCATATAATATACTATGACAGTACAGTACGAGTACGTTACGTGGCGATAAATCACTAAAAAATAGAACCGACTCAAAACGCACTAAAAAGTAAAAAATAACTGTGTCATTTAGTTGCTTTAATTTATTTAAGCATATCTAGGAGTCGGTGCCAGCCAAGGTTTCTACTTTAAGGACGTTACCTAGAACCCACAAACTGCTTTACTACGTAAAATAAATGTTCTTTAAACTTGGCTAGCACCGACTTAATAGTGCCAGCCAAGGTTTCTACTTTAAGGACGTTACCTAGAACCCACAAACTGCTTTACTACGTAAAATAAATGTTCTTTAAACTTGGCTAGCACCGACTTAATAGATATGCTTAAGTAAATTAAAGCAACTAAATGACAGTTATTTATTACTTTTCAGTCCATTTTGAGTCGGTTCTATTTTTTGTTATGTACAATTGTAAGCCTGGGGTTAGGTAGATGTTACACCCAGTGTCTAGGAGAGTACGGTCGTTATCATCAAAATTTGATAGTGAAGAATGAAACATAATCACCCTAAGCCCGCCAACCCGGCTTAGAGCAGATGCTTATGCTGATGTTGACAATATAGTACTGGCCGCTTAAGAATAATACCTAACCTAACATTCTAATATTATATTAGACTGGGCATATTGTCTTTTCCGTGTCTACCTTCAAAAAACTTTACTGTAACTGTAACTGAATGTAACAGAATACTTCCCACTGAATAATACTAGACGTACTAAGACTTGGCATTATTGTCAGTAAGTAATTCTCAGCTAGAACCTTTTCGATGTCTACCTTCAAATTTAATCTAATGGCAAAAACGGAATGTTCTCCGCCCCGCACTAACTATCGATGCAATCAAATAACTCGTATATCATCGGCCCCGACCTAACGGTGAGGATTACAACGATTTTGGGGAATAGTGATGCGCCTGCTCGATGCGGTTTATTGATTTTTGACCGATTTCAACGATGTTCTCCTAAGTGTGCGTCATTTGTACTGAATACGGTTATTATAAATGTATAAAGGCTTTTAGATCTCATCATAATAATTTTTTGTTACATTCCTTTTGACAGTTGAAAGTACTTTTCGGTAATTTAATAAGTACAATGAAAAATAAATTGTAATATTCAGTAAATAGTCTGTCAAAATCAATAAATCGAATATCCGGTTGTAGAATCACTACATACTTGACAAAAGAGTTTGTATACAGCTTATTTAAAAAAAATAATATTTTGATTTTGAATAATTCTCCACTCTCTACTACTCTACTCTCTCCAGGTGTGATACTGGATACTGGAGCATTCTCAGGAGATATTGGCTCTACAATATTCTAGAATTATCGCGGAAATTTTATTCATAGTTTTAACCGACCCAACATGTAATGAAGCTTACGTTAGTAGCTATATTTAAATCGTATTTAGTCGTATCTTTTTTATTTACTAATAACGAACAAAAATAATTTAACAAGAAGCTCTTATGATTGCGAACCTTTCCATTTAAGAACGGAGGAGAAAATATGCATTTTAAAACAGTCGCTGTTTCTATAAATAGTCCGTAAATAGGTGCAAACTCAACGGTCTTAGAAAAATATGTACACGTATACCATTAAGTAGGAAACATTTAACCTTTACAAAGTATTAGAAATTTTAATTACTAACGTCCCGACTGTTCAAATGTCATTGCATAACACCTTTTGCTAGAAAAAGGTTTCGTTACTTTTAATTGTTTAAGTACTAACATGTTGGTTCTGGTATGTGTAGACAGTAGAGTAGGTTGTTTTTGTTAAAAAAAAGTGTTTACTCATTTTAGTGTTGTTCATTATTTATTTTTTAAACTATTTATTAACTTTTTTAAACACATCAACTTGTGTCGAGCACTCTGACAACACTGACGTGAGTTGCAGCCGTTTATATTTTAAAAATTTGGAAAATTTTGAAGTAATTATAATATTTTTTTCGTAAATAGGCAAAATGTCATTTTATTTATATGATAAAAATGAACCCAAGTTTGCCAGTACCTAACGTTTATTATAGTAAATTGCGAATACTAACGAATGGTATAGTTGGTAACATGGTCTACTGTTTTAAAACATACAACATTGCCGGCCGGTTGATTTTCAAACACAATCTATTTAATTTAAATTTCGCTAGAATTTCAATGAAAAGGGACTTTCAATTGATTACTTATTCGTTTGTTTTATTCCCACGACTATACCAAGACATTTGCTTAGTATAGATGCACGTAGAAATGGCAGATCAACTTTAAATGGTTGTTAAGTTTTACGCCTGAGAAAGTATGCACATTGGAGTCAAATGCATGTTAATTAAGCATAACTGCAAAGTATTACAATGGCTGGTGGGTTTTTCTGTAATTGCTCAGGGAATTAAACTAATGTAGGAATTCTGAACGTGCATTCAATTTGAATTGTAAATAAAGTACTTGGAAAATGTACTCTTTTGTAAAGGTTAGGTCAATCTCACCAGGTTTTAAATCGCAAACCGTTGCGAATCACGAAATGTATTGCAATTAAGGTTACCTAACATTTTAAATAATATCTATACTTTTAAAAGATAATTTTAGGTATGGATCAATGATTAATTTGTCGTTGCAAAATAATATCGACATCATATTTTCATCGATAGTTCAAATCTCTATTGCAACCTCGCATTTTAATAGGCGTTTTGTTTACAATGCCAACTGAAGGGGACTAGCATCTGTCCGGTGCAAATGGACTTAAAACCAAACAATTAAAATTGAACCATATTCCATTCCACACACGTTCCACACTCCCGTGGAAATGTCCCTGCTCTCGCCACTTGGTTACTCGGAAGCGTAACGTCGCAAGTGACATTTATGAAAAACCTTATTGATTAAGTAATTAGGGTTAAAATCGCGTGTTTTTATGTATGTATACCAGTGTTTATGAGTACAAGAGATCAATAACTCAAATTGAGTTCCCGTCGCCTATCTTCGCTCGGGAGTTGGTGTTTTTTTACGCGATGCACACGTTTTTGTTGATTGTCGGTCAAAGATGGTGCGTTTATTTGAATTTGTAATCGCATTGTGTGTTAATTAATTTGCGATCTCTCACGTTGTTACAGCGAATACAATGTTATTCGTTACTTTATACGTAATGTGTTCGGAAGTAAAGACTGTATTTCTCAACGCCATGTATGATGTTTCGCGGTATTTATTGTAAATGCCACGTATTTATTGTATTGTGTGATTCAGTCGGCGCTGGGAACATTTGTAGTGTATGTTTATGAATTCTACGAGTTGGGTATTGGTAATACTGTTCTTACTTAAGAAGAGTTAATAGAGTCAATCGAAACAATAGTGTTGTTACATTTTTAAACGACTTCAAAAAAAAGGCGTTTCTCAATTCGACCGTATATATATATTTTTTTTTTTTTATGTGTGTTCGCGCATAACTTCGTCGTTTATGAACCGATTTTGATATTTTTTTTTTGTTGGAAAGTAGATAGTCCGGTGGTGGTACCATGACAAGGAAACTAGGATCTGATGATGGGATCCTGGAGAAAACGAGGGAAACTTTCAAAAATTGTAGGGACAACAAGTACGCTTGTTAATTTTTTCGGTAAGTATTTAAAAGCACTACAATTTGATGAAGGTCTGGAGTCGATCTGATGATGGAGCCGATATATAAGAGAACACCTTGACGATTTACTACAGTTACCTTATGTTTGGGCTCGATTAATTTGTCTAGATGAGAACTTTACATTTAAATGGGCTGTGACTGTCATTGAGGGTCTGGTGATGAAGACGAAGTACAGTTAAGAGAGCTCCGTAACGGTTTACAGTAGCTACCTTGTGTTTGGGCTCGATTAATTTGTCTCAATGAGAACTTTACATTTAAATGGGCTGTGACTGTCATTGAGGGTCTGGTGATGAAGACGAAGTACAGTTAAGGGAGCTCCGTAACGGTTTACAGTAGCTACCTTGTGTTTGGGCTCGATTAATTTGTCTTCATGAGAACTTTACATTTAAAGGGGCTGTGACTGTCATTGAGGGTCTGGTGATGAAGACGAAGTACAGTTAAGGGAGCTCCGTAACGGTTTACAGTAGCTACCTTGTGTTTGGGCTCGATTAATTTGTCTCAATGAGAACTTTACATTTAAATGGGCTGTGACTGTCATTGATGGTCTGGTGATGAAGACGAAGTACAGTTAAGGGAGCTCCGTAACGGTTTACAGTAGCTACCTTGTGTTTGGGCTCGATTAATTTGTCTCAATGAGAACTTTACATTTAAATGGGCTGTGACTGTCATTGATGGTCTAGTGATGAAGACGAAGTACAGTTAAGGGAGCTCCGTAACGGTTTACAGTAGCTACCTTGTGTTTGGGCTCGATTAATTTGTCTCAATGAGAACTTTACATTTAAATGGGCTGTGACTGTCATTGATGGTCTAGTGATGAAGACGAAGTACAGTTAAGGGAGCTCCGTAACGGTTTACAGTAGCTACCTTGTGTTTGGGCTCGATTAATTTGTCTTCATGAGAACTTTACATTTAAAGGGGCTGTGACTGTCATTAGGTTGGTGATGAAGACGAAGTACAGTTAAGGGAGCTCCGTAACGGTTTACAGTAGCTACCTTTGTTTGGGCTCGATTAATTTGTCTCAATGAGAACTTTACATTTAAATGGGCTGTGACTGTCATTGATGGTCTGGTGATGAAGACGAAGTACAGTTAAGGGAGCTCCGTAACGGTTTACAGTAGCTACCTTGTGTTTGGGCTCGATTAATTTGTCTCGATGAGAACTTTACATTTAAATGGGCTGTGACTGTCATTGATGGTCTAGTGATGAAGACGAAGTACAGTTAAGGGAGCTCCGTAACGGTTTACAGTAGCTACCTTGTGTTTGGGCTCGATTAATTTGTCTCAATGAGAACTTTACATTTAAATGGGCTGTGACTGTCATTGATGGTCTAGTGATGAAGACGAAGTACAGTTAAGGGAGCTCCGTAACGGTTTACAGTAGCTACCTTGTGTTTGGGCTCGATTAATTTGTCTCGATGAGAACTTTACATTTAAATGGGCTGTGACTGTCATTGAGGGTCTGGTGATGAAGACGAAGTACAGTTAAGGGAGCTCTTTAACGGTTTACAGTAGCTACTTTGTGATTGGGCTCGATTAATATGTCTCAATGAGAAGTTTGACAGGTTATAGTTTCCAGTTAGTTTAATGTTTACTAAGTCATGATCCGATGATGAGATCTACGAAAACTCGAGGAAACTCTTCAAACTTTATATTCACTTTTGCAGGGACGTCGGAATGTTATAAGTAGCTAGTGAATATTGGTACTCATGGTTTAGTTCGAGTAGGTTTATGAGTATGTTCGTTGTTGATAAATCACTAAAAAGTATGAAATAAAAAATTTTTAACAAAAAATAAAAACGCCTTCAAAACCCACTAAAAAGTAAAAAATAACTACGTCATTTACTTACTTTAATTTACTTAATCACATCTATGAAGTCGGTGCCACCCGAGCTTTCTACTTTAAAGTCTTTACCTAAACTTGGATGGCACCGACGTCATATATGTGATTAAGTAAATTAAAGTAAGTAAATGACGTAGTTATTTTTTACTTTTTAGTGGGTTTTGAAGGCGTTTTTATTTTTTGTTAAAAATTTTTTATAATGTCTTTACAATGATATATTGTAGAGTCAGTCAGGACGCTCCGGTTTTAGAGCGAAATATACTTTTGTGGTAGGTGTTTTTTTTGGGTCTAGGTGGCTTTGTAGTTAAAATTTGTCAGTTTATAAGCAAGGAATAATGCAATAACTAAATTATTCACAGTTTTTTAATTTCCGCCTAAGAAAAGAAGAACATTTATAGTATCGTTTGCAATGTCCCTTTGTTAGTCAGGCTAGTTAGAATAATATTTTTTATTAAATTTATCATGTCATGTGAAATAAAGTGCTAAGAGGGAGAATCTGTTTAGTAATTTGAATTAAAGAAGATTTGCACTTTTTTTGGTGGACCAGCTAACCTATGACTGAAGTTCTGGACCTGTATCAGAAATCGAATTAGCTAACCACGAGACCTACGGGAGACAATGAATGCCTTCAGTTCAATTATTTATCATCATCATTATCAGCCCATTTAACGGCCCCCACAGGGCCGGGACTCCCTCCTTGTAGGAGAGAGGATATGGAGCGTAAACCCACCACGCTGTTCTCGGGCTTGGGTTTTGCTTATGTTTGATTTTGTCACGACCACTATCAGATGATAATGATGACGACCGGGACCGACGGCTTAACGTGCTCGCCGTGGCACAAAGGTGTAACCACCAACTTTCGAACATTGGCGTAAGAACTTTTACTGAGAATTTTTTTTTTATCGACTACAAGTTGGCCCTTGACTGCTATCACACCTGATGTTAAGTGATGATGCAGTCTAAGATGGAAGCGAGCTAACTTGTTAGAAGTGGGACGAAAATCCACACCCTATCGGTTTCTACACGACATCGTACCGAAACGCTAAATCGCTTGGCGATACGTCTTTGTCGGTAGGGTGGTAACTAGCCACGGTGAAAGCCTCCCACCAGCCAGACCTAGACAAATAAAGAAAAATCTCAATCTGCCCCGCCGGGAATCGAACCGAGGGCCTTCGTCTTATAATTCCAACGCGCATACGCACTGCGCCACGGAGGTCGTCAAAAATTAAAAAGGTATTAGAAAGAAAAGCTCAATATTTTATAATCCGACGCTTGATTCGAACCCTGCACCTCGAGACCCAATGCCACTGTAACACAACTGGACCAACAAGGCAGAGACTGCTGTATAATGGCCATATAACAGAGCTGAACCCGGTCGATCTCCGCGCACCGATAGGCAAATCAAACACATTACTGTAATACACCTAATTGAAATTATAATAGTTATCTGCCTTCATTAGACAACATCTAACAGTTATTCGGTTGATTGGATTATGTGTTATGTTTAATATATTAATTGTTATATAACAAGGTGTTTTACTGCGTACTTAATGAGAACAAGTGACCAACTTAGATGTTACAATTGTTACAAACTAGAAGTCGGGGATTGGAAGAACAATCACAACAGAAGAACAGTATATTATTAATCCCTAGATGAATCACCACAGCATGTGGCGACGCGGTTGATTAGTGCTCCCAAGCCTGAAGGAACCCATCAACCGCAACGATTATCTCCCTGGACATCTCATAGCCCGCCCCATCTCAACAACACTGGGAGACGAGTTCAGATTCATCGTCCATAAACCCGCACTAACTCGTTGGTAACATCTTCCTGGGTTCCTTTCTGCCATTTTCATTCCTCGACGACTCGCTGTGGACTCCGTAGAAGGTTCCAATATTTTTTTCGTTTCTAATAAAAAATAATTTGTAACGTTTCATGTTCTTTTAACTTTATCCTTTTTTTTTTCAAAAGAGGTTTTCTTTTAATTCAAATGAGATTTCCAATCAAAAATCTCTTTTACTTTCTAAATCCTCTGAGGGATTATCCGTAACATTATGTGATGATAGGTATAAGAGCGGACTTGACCGGTACGAGGTATACATTACCTCCTATTAATCAAGTTCGTTCTGTACACGAAGCGTAAGCTTGTACTACAAAACGGGTACCAGCGCCGCAATGATATTTGCGCAATTGAGCATATTTCACTTTAGCGGGGCCTAGATGATTGCAATGAAGTATAAGTTTAGATTTCATTTATAATAATTTTCGATACTTATTTTAATTCTTATGTGAACAATATGTCCGGTTTGTAGTGGGAATGATTAAATCCAACAATTTTTCATTTTGATGTAATCTTGGTTAAATCGAGAATTAAAAAATCAAGTGTCATTGTTGTTACTTCAGATACCAAGGGGTGTAATGTCATTAAATGTACTCGTAGCAGATGTAAACGATAGACACAAACTGCAACACCAAACCCTGCATGTAAATATCAACTTTTAAATTGCATCCAGTTAACAGAAAGACGTGTCCAAGTCAAAACCTTTCCTATTAATTCCTTAAATGACAGCATAAAGCAACCGCTTGAATCCCATTTCAAGCGACTCGCGACCCGCGGCTTAGCCTTTGATGTATCAGTCAATCAGTCAGGGCATGCCTTTTTATCCTGCGCCATACAAACGTCTGGCATCGCTGCCAGTCTGCCAGATGTCTACCGGACAATAGGTCGGAACAAAGGGTCATTAACCGCGGCGCAATTTTTTTTTTATTTTTATTTTTGCATTAAGCTCTTTTATGTGCCGACTATAGGCTTATAGAGTAAGTGGCGGGTAGAGGGATTTTTAATTTTTATGCATGATTTATTAATGTACCTATCGCGTTTTAGTAGAGTTTTTATAAATGTACATTTGATTTTTTTAATAAATATTTGTTACAATTTGTAATTATTATATTACAATTGTGTGTAACAGTAGCAGACACCTGTTTTTAAGCTAATTGTAATTTTAAAACTGACCGACTGCTTAATACCGCCAAGTTCCCGTCTCCGGGCTTTTACTAAAAAATATATTAGAAGAAAGAAAGAATTATTCCTCGACCCGACCCAGGATTCGAAGCCAGGACCTCGTGATTCAAGCCACATAACGTACTTACACAATTTTTTGCAAATGAAGTCTCATTCTTTACTAGTGTGGCCTTCAAACCGAATGTATACGAAAAAGCGCTTCAATATAAGCAGTACTCAAAAATGTCTCAATTTTATATCTAAAAATGTCCCTATCGAAGCAGATAGATGCAAACATATAAAATACGAAATATGATTTTCTCGAAATTAAATTCGCCTTCAGAGCACGATATTGGAAGTTTCCGTAGATTGCATATATGAATGATTTGCTTACGTATCGCCAGTACTAAAAATATTATGTGCATCCATTTTATTGTAATGATTGAGGTAGTTTCTCGCGGGTTTGCACGTTTTAATTTAAAGTTTTATTTATTCGCTAACGGCATCGTATAAATAGATAATCATATAAATTTATTGACTTAATGTAAGGTAAACATGACTGCATTTATATCAAGGACTTAAAAAAACGTTGATCGAAAATTTTTCTGCCACCAATCGATTTTGCTTGATTTTTTAAGGTCAATTTTATAACTGATGCCTGCTGCGTCTTTTTAATCTATGAGTATCAATTTTGAAGAAATATAATAAGTTCAACAATTACTCTAAGTCTACTTAGTTTCTAGACAGCATTGAACACTAAATGTCTGTGTAGTAGGTACGTATTTGACAGTGCGTTGGTAACTAGCCATGGTCAAATATTAAATCTCTGTATTGTTATAACTCAATAAGTTGCACCTTTTATATTCCTTGTGTGGTATAAAAAATAGACTAATTTATATACACATTTAAACGGGTTCTAAGCGAGTGAAAAATTAAATATTAAAAAAACAACAAAAATCGTGTAAAGAAACTCTATCTAACATTTTAATAAGTAGTTCATGTAGGTATTAGAATAAAGATTATTTTGTTAAATATTTGTAGGTACTATGTGTATAAAAAATATATATGTATTGTATAAGTAATATATATGAATACTAGTTGACCCGGCAAACGTTATTTTGCTTAAAAAATTAAATGAAAATTAGATCGTAGCCGATTCTCAGACCTGCTGAATACGCATACAAAATTTCATCAAAATCGGTCAAGCCGTTTCGGAGGAGTATGGCAGCGAAAACACGAGAATTTTATATATTAGATAATGTGTATATATATGTATGCCGTATTAGATGTATGTATATTGTAGTTTTACTTTCTTTTCTTTATTTTTGCAATTTCCCGTCTCACAGAATATTTAGAATCTTTCGGTAGATTGCCTGGAAGAGATCGCTCTTAGTGATAAGGCCGCTTTTTGCCAATTAATGTTACTTTGTTTCTTCTGCTATGTTTATCTTTATAATTTGCAATAAAGTTTTTAAAATAAATATAAACAATCAATGTTTACTGCCTCTGTCAATAAGTACTCTGTCACAGTTAAATCGGGAGTGCAATCGCTACCAACTTGCTACCGAAACCACGAACTTTTAGCCTCTGCCTGAAACTTGCCAGCCTATACACGGCACGGTAACACTTCTGAGTTAGAGATGTATGTCTATAACCTATAAATAAATAGCAGTGCTGCGTGGTTAAACTCGCTTAGAACCTGTACTTTTGGAAATATCGAGACATAAAAAGTCTTATGCTGAGTTTGAGGATATTACCTCTATGCCTGCATCAAAGTTTATTTAGCTCTATGCAGTCGTCCTGCAGTTATGAAGTGAGCTGATTTTGTTTAATATACTTTGTACATAGATAAGTATCGAATAGAAATAAGCGATATATAGTAGCGAGTAGTCGAGTCCATATTGAATTGTGCCAGAAGCCCAGAATACGTTCAGTTAAGTACTACTGCTGAAATAGATAGTAGCATCATATTTATTTGTTAACAGCATTTGTTGTGTTTGAGTCGAAGAGTGGGCAAGTTGCAAGCAGCATCTTGATTGACCGTGTCCATACATAACGTGAATGATCACAATTTTCCATAGGGGCATATTTTATAGCCTACCGCCCGCCATTTTTGTTCGACGAGTACTGTCCCTAGTCTATTATCTATAGTTTAAACGCGGTACCACAATACAGCAAATAAGGCCACTATATTGTCTATAGTCTTTTCAAACAGTATATAATGCTGCCAACATATTTAACAAACATTTAGTAATTTTTGAGAATTGGGAAATTTGTTATGGTTCCAAACTGCATGCACAGTGGTTACCTGGTAAAATTGTCGAGTTCTGTTTATAACTGCACTGTGGGCCGCAGTTAAATCGAGTCTGGGATTGGATCGGTGGCGGTCGGCACAACTTTGGCCCGTAACCGCACTTTTTGATTTCACTCTAAAAACATGTTCCAATATGCACAGGGGGTCAGGTTAGATTATGTATGTATGTCAAGAAAAGCTTTGTCTCGATTTGCGAATTGTGGTTGGAAATAATGTAACAAAGCCGATTCCATTCATTCAATACAATTCAAATTGGAAAATTTTGATGTACTTAATATTAAATGTACTGTTTTACCCGACTGCGCCACGGCTGAACGGATTTTGACATGTGAGGTGTCGTTGAATTTGTCAAAATTGTGGTAGTGACATAGGCTAAATAAATTTTCAAAATGGCGGCTGTAAATATTTTTTTTCTCTTATCTTAGCAATATGGGTACCAAGTGAAAAGGTCGTAAAAAGACCATTTCAAAAATATAAATATCATATCATGTCCATATTACTTTTTTAACAAAAAAAGTCTACCAAGTGTACCGTCTCATTTCTATGCCATAAACTAAAACTAAAAAGTCTCAAATAAAATTATTATTATAAAAACAAAACCCGACTGCTACTGCCGATAACTTCTAAGCAGTCGGGATTTTTGTTTTTATAATAATAATTTTATGATGTTTGATGTTTGTTTTGGTAGACCGAACCATGAAATCATCGTGGTAGAGTGTTAGTACATTTAGGTAGCTAATAGAGTTACCTATATACGTCGGTTTTATATATTTTGAAACATTTTAACCGTATACATTAATTGAATCATTAAGTAATTACAATACAATTATAAGCTATCCTTATACATAATTCAGAATCATTTCAGGGTGTGACCTCCTCGTACACGGATAGGATTATTGCCTACAACAGCCAAGTAAAAGTTTCTTAAGATGTTTGTTGAAGATTTTTCCTATGTGAACATTGACTAGAAAGATTTTATTGTTATAAATGTAGTTCAGTCTAGAGCACTTACACTGCTACAACTTTACCTTAGACAGGCTTAGACAGGCCCCGTGGGCTATGTAGTGCAGTATAAATCGGGGCTCAGCATGTGTCTTCTTTCTACTGCAGTTCTCATCACTTCTAGGGTTCTGTACTAAGGCCTGTGTGCACCAAGATTTCGGTTATCATAACTAACGGTTAACATAACTTTACTATAAATTTACTGTTCACGATAACCGGTGTACGGGTTGTCGTGAACAGTAAATTTTACGTTTAGCTTATGTTAACGGTTGGTTATGATAACCGAAATCTTGGTGCACACAGGCCTAAGTAAACTAACCGACCGTTATAATTGAAGTATGGTAGGACAAATAACTATTCCCAAGATCCAAACGCTTTTGTGGGGCAATATGCAGGTTAAAAATAACATTTATATAATGTTTCGGGTGACATATCAAATGAACTTTTTATAAACCTTAATATACCATGATAAACTTCACACGTACCTAAAGTTTTTGATTGGCTAAATTTTTACTGGATAGGATGTAGGACACTTTGTGAAACAAAGAATTTTCATTTTGTTCAGTTTTAAAAAGAATTAAAAATCATCACACGGGCATCTATAGTCTACCTTAAAAATATTTATTCTACCCTCAATTCGCGTTGACAAGATTAAAAAAAAACTTTCAAAATAATTAGTATGTCGGACACAAAATCTATCACAGCCGGGCAAAAACATTAAAAGGGAAGTAGGCAAGTAAAATTAAAGATGGGGCTTTCAGAAGTTTGTTCATTATGCCGTCATTATTAAAAAGGGTTGATCTGAGAAGTTTTTTATGCGGGGGAGCCAATTTGTATACCTGAGACTATTGATGTTTGAATTTTAAAATATCGAGACAAAGAAGGATTTAATTTATTGTGTATTTGCGAATATATGAGAAGCCTCATAAATCGAGAGGTCTGGGATTCAATCCTTGCCCGTTGGAATATTGCTATGCCACTAGAAAAACTTTTTGACGACCTCCGTGGCACAGTGGTATGCGCGGTGGATTTATAAAGGCGGAGGTCCTGGGTTCGATTCCCGGCGGTGGGAGGCTTTCGCCGTGGCTAGTTACCACCCTACCGACAAAGACGTACCGCCAAGCTATTTAGCGTTCCAGTACGATGTCGTGTAGAAACCGATAGGGGTGTGGATTTTCATCCTACTCCTAACAAGTTAGATTGCATGTCCATCTTAGATTGCATCATCACTTAACATGAGGTGTGATAGCAGTCAAGGGCCAACTTGTAAGCATTAAAAAAAAAAGCTTTTCGCTTTATCTTTATGTATCAGTCTATGTTATCAGTGGATGACGTCCACTATCGGACATGGCCTCTCATAAGGACTTCTAAACAATGTTTAGAATGTTCAGTAAACATTGAGTTCTTGAGCTGCCTGCAATCTGGTCATGTAAAAAAATACCTAACAAACAAGCTCTTCAGGACGTATAGAAAAATCTCAAAAAAACTACCCAATTCTTCGAGGACGAATACGCTAACAACTGCTAGCTTATATAGGTAGGTTTGTTTGTTTGTTTAGCTAGATTTTACAACATTTAATAGTCATGCTATAGGAATACAACAGAAAGCAATAAACAACAAAAGTTGTCAGAACGAAACCGAAAATCCATCAGACACTCGACGTTTCAAAACTAATATTATAGCTGAAACTCATACAAAAACCACAATTGTATATTATATACTCGCAATCTGTACAGTAAAGAGTAGAGCGACGCGATCTATGTCCCACCGGGGGAGAGGCTTTTCGTTGTCCTCAGTCAAGATACAGGACCACTGGGTCTAATGATGATAATATTAAAAACTAATGTCTAATATTAAATTAGGTAATAGGTGTGGTAGATATATATACCATTACCTATTATAATATTTAACAGTAAAGTTGACGTTCTAAGCAACAATAAAAAGTAGGTTTATTTACAAATTTATTAAGTTTAAATTTTCATAAACGACATCGTGGTAAGAATAGCCAAAGAAAATATTCGACATATTTATTACAAGCTGTGTGCTGCGATTTCCTTTTGTAGGTCCTATAAGTTTTATCAAGATGAAAATAAAATGTTCTATGAACTATTCTACTGTGTTTTATATCAGCCGTTCTGGAGAAATAAATAGTGTAACTTACTTATTAACTTACTTTTTATTTTAGGTAATATGTACAGATTACAAAATGTGTGAAATATTTTCTTCTCGACACGATGCTAGAAGAAAACATTAAGTATTTAATCCAATTTATTCGTAAAATTAAACATGTTGCATGAAACTGTACCTACACATTGTATCGAACTCCCCAGGGCATGTCTGTTATGAAGCTTGTTCCTCTATACTTCCTAGTACAGAGTGGGTACAGACGGACAAATCTAACTTGATATTATTACTGCTGACATATTCATGGGTTGAAAACAAACTTTACTCATTATTTTCCCTTCACATATTGTGTACCTGGGCTCGAGGATGTTTCTCATTCAATGGTTAGCTCGAGTGGCTACAATTTTGATGCTAATGATTTATTGAACTGATATTTAGGTGTTGCTCAACTTTGTTGAACTTTCGACAATTGTTTACGTATAATTTTAACTGGTTTTATTTTAAATGAATATATTTAATTGATTATAATCTATGTTAGATATATGACATACATGTTTAAAAAAATCTTTATCATTTAAAATTCAAGACCTCAACATCGATTTGGCTAACGTGGTAATTATATTTAAAAGAATAATATTTTATCAGAATTATAAAATATATAAATATGTTTTCGCTTTAAATCCCTCTGTTAGTTAAGTTAAGGATGAAATATTTATTGTGTACGTTTTGACGTGAAAACGTTTTGTAAGTCGGTAAAGACTGGAAGCAGGACACGAAAGAGTATGACTCAATGTGGCGAGAGAATCACTTTGAGGCGTTCCACGGGTGTAAGGTTTGAAGTGCAAGCGAGAGCGCCACGCACCTCCTCTGTTCAAGTTATTCTCCTTGCCCAGCCAAATTTGAAGCACAAGTAGGACTTTTAATAAATTTATTATAAAATTATAATCAAGTATTGTATTAATTTAAATTAATTTTTACAAAATATAATTAAATTAAAAGTTTTAATAACCAATTAAATGCTACCATGCCATCAGTATTTTCTTACGCAGAGCGTATGTACACGTGTCAACTATCGTCAGTACATACCCAGGTGACGTCAACCTTTTAGACGAATCGAACTCCCATACATTATGTCTATTTAAACATAAATGTTTGTTTGTATTCATACAATTTATACTAATTAACTATTGTTTTTGTTTCAGGTAAGAAATAGTTTCCCAACAAAACTAATGGATTATTTAATACGCAGGTAGTGTGTGAAATTTTATTCAGTTACTCTATTTAAAGTAGAGTTCATGTGACTCTACCATCTCGAGTTCATATAAAATACATTCATAAATAATGTTGCACTGTTTGTCCGTTTCCCACAACAACACAGTGTCACTTGTAGCATGTACAGTTATTATCAAAAGTGTGTTCTATCAAAAAATAAATACAATAATTTATTAATTTTTGACAAATCACTAATCACTTGCAACCAAACAAACATGATAGCAAAGTGCAATTTGTGTAGGTAAACTTGTTTGTAAAAGATCCAAAGTCCTATGCCAGATGTAGCATCATTAAAGCGTTTAAATGATTGGGCCATTGACTGGCGCAGACTTTATAAAGTAGTCGTACAATCTATCAGTTGGATGAATCTGTCAATCGTTATTGTTTAGTGCATCCTCAAAAGAATTATAAAACTTTTTGCTGTATACGTTTTCGTGAAAAATATGTTTCCATTTTATTCCACCCGCCAATAAACCGTACTCTAAGTATTTGATGTCGTTACGGGGGTGAAAAATAAAATATAATTACGTCAGGGCGCGTTTTGATAAATAAACATAATGTTATTTAAATAACAAATACTGGAATCGGAGTAAATAATGGCGGTCGTCTGGAGATTTCACGAATAAGATATTTTTTGAATTGTTTTTTGAAGTTCGAAGGATCTTCATAGTTTCAGTTTGAAGAGTATAATTATCAGCACTATTATAGGTGCAAAGAAGCTTAACAAGCCTTGATTCTAGGTGGGGCAAACTGGGGCCTGTACCCCAAGCGGCAAATTGACACTTCGAAGTTGCGGGTAATAATGGACTAAAACAAGAAAGAATCGCGCTACACCGGCCGTCATGACGTTCTTTCCGAAGACCCATGTCCACCAGATGATGCTGCCGGCATTTTTTGGCTTGACGCAATTAAATTTTGACGTCCTCCGTGACGCAGTGGTATGCGCGGTGGATTTATAAGACGGAGGTCCTGGGTTCGATTCCCGGCGGGGCAAATTGAGATTTTTCTTTATTTGTCTTGGTCTGGCTGGTGGGAGGCTTTCGCCGTGTCTAGTTACCACCCTACCGACAAAGACGTATCGCGAAGCGATTTAGCATTCCGGTACGATGTCGTGTAGAAACCGAAAGGGGTGTGGATTTTTGTCCCACTCCTAACAAGTTAGCCCGCTTCCATCTTAGACTGCATCATCACTTAACATCAGGTGTGATAGCAGTCAAGGGCCACCTTGTAGTCAATAAAAAAAAAAGTTTTTGCCCCTTGCAAAATTCAAGATCCAGAGCTGGCCCAAACTTACGCCTCAAAACACATTGACGGGCACAATGTAGCACATGGAGCTCCTAATGAATGTACTCTGCGAAGTGGACTATTACGAGCAGATGTACCTATTTTTGAAAAACTCAAAAACTCAAAACTCAAAATATCTTTATTCTTTGAAATCTTTATGATTATTTGGAATCGTCAATTTTTAGATTATGTAAAGGAAAGGAGATAATTAAACTTTTTTAACTTAAAATTAAAGCTACAAGGGTTCCAAATGCGCATTAATATTTATTTATATTTATTTATTTATTTACTTAAATACCAATAGAAATAAAAAGAAATGAAAATGATCGTAGGATTATAAACATCGTAATACGTCTCTCATGTTGGTTGATGTAGAGCAAGTACTGTGGGGCCAGACCAACTACAGGTTGAGACTGATAGGAATAGCCTGATGTTGATGATTCTACAGGCGTTAAGCCTCATGCTTCTCCAACAGATACTGCAATTCTAATAGACAGCAAAAACTGTATTGCTGTCCTACCCGGACGAGTTCTGGCACAAAAAAAATCTGTGTCATGGAAGTTTTTGAAATTTAGTTTACTGTAAGTGCGAAGGATAAATAAAATTACCATTACCCCGTAAACAGGAATGGGAGGGGGTTCCGGGGGATTTGAATAATTCACGCGACATCAAAACACTAATGGTGAGAGATGGGACGAATGGGACGGTGGCACACCGAGATAATGTCTATTGAGTGGTTTATATATTATCGATAAAATAATGTTGCGAGAAATATATGAGTAAATTGTTTTTAATACTATTTAACTTTCTGAAGTTTTTAAATGGTTTGGTGTTTTTGCGTATTTTCTGTATCAATGCAATAACATAAGTATAGTATGCGCTAAACTTCTAGTTCAGTCTAAAGCTATAACACGTCGAACTGTTCAGGTTTAAGAGGTTTGCTTAGAACTGATTTTGTACTACTAAATCAAATAGCACTGCGCAGTAATATGTCTCTTGTTTGGAGCGGACAAGGAATTTTGTGAGATTAATACCACGATTGAGTCGGAAAGTAACCCTGGAAACTTCTAACCTAATCAAGATTATAAAATACATAGTGTAAGTTTGGACAAATTTTTCTAAACAATTATTCTTCATATTACAACCATTAAAATGTTCCGCCTGCAAACTTAGCAATATTAGAACTTTCAAAATTAAACATGCATATCAGATTGAGTTCTTTGGTGTTTCGGGTAACCTTAAAAAAATTACAATTATTTAAGGCAATACCAGCGTAACGAATATATGACAGAGAGTAAGGGCAAAGTGTTTGCTGTACTGAGAAATTTTGGCGATTGTTTTCCACTAAAAAACGTATAGACAACTTATTATTTCAACTAATGGCAAAAAGCCTGTTGCCTGTTTAAATTTTAATAAAGATAAATATATTACACATTCACATACGCGTAATTCAGCTCACAGCAACACAAGCTTTACGAAAAGGAAATTACATCGAATCGTCGACGCTGTATTAAAGTTGTCACTTATTAATTAACGGCATATTACTCGACGCCGAATACAGATAAACACCAGCTGAGTGATTCCCTTAATAACTTATAAGGCGTTACATTAATCACTCTTATCCATTATTCGTAGGTAGCTGCGGTTTTCAAAGAAGACATTACTTGTATCATTGAGACTATTAAAATTTATACTGAAGTTTAAGGAACTTATGTATTTGTAACATACTGTTTGTTGCCATGTGGATTTTTTTGATATAAATAACTCTTGTTTTTTAAGTCTATTTTGGATTAAATAATGCTATGTGTTACTTTAGACTAAGTTTAGAAGACTTGAACAGATAGACATTAACAAAATTGTTTTATTGTGCTGCTTTTGTAGCGCCCTGTGTAATTTTTAATAATTTATTTGAAATATAGGTACAGATACCAAATTTCTGTTTGTTTGTTTATTGCAAACAATCATTATAGAATTGCCTGGCCTGGTTGTCAGGAAGAAATCGGTGTTAAGCTGTAAGGCCGCTTTTTGTACCTATTCGACTTATTGCATTTTATGTCTCTGTGCTGTTTTTCTTTGTGGTTTACAAATAATGAATAAAAAAAAGACGTGTGGCACTCGGAGACTGCCGCGGTAAAGCTATTGCATAGCATTTTTTATCAACTTATGTTTACCTTCCGACGTCATCGGGACCGTGGCCGAGCGGTAAGGCGCTCTAAGTGCCCGGATTGCCAGAAAAAAAATTGCGGAACCGACGGGATTCGAACCCGCGTTTCTCTGACAATTCGGGCACTTAGAGCGCCTTACCGCTAGGCCACGCTCCCAATGACGTCGACGCCGAAATTATGCTTTTTATATTATGTTTTTGATATCCAGCGGGTGTTAGGTTTTTTCGTTACGGAATTTCTGAATTCGGTCTCCACGCTCAAGGCCCGCAATAGAAGCTATACAATAGCTTAATAAATAAACAGTGTAAATTCAAAATCATTTCTTTCAAAAAGGCTTGGTTTATTAAACACTATAAAACGTCATATTACACTATTTTTAGTCTATCTATTTTTTTACAGTACATACATATGTACTCGGTGTGCCGCAGACTTTTTATTTCTGGAAATTAAGACTAATCGACGATGCTATATTAAATTTGTCACTTATTTATGACGCCATATTGCCGCCACCCTATACGCCTGAATGTCAGATGAGGGATTTCTCTAATAACTTTATATTATTAATTATAATTATACAATTATTATTGCTTAATAATGATTTTTATTTATTACCTTAACCCTGAAATTGCAGCAGTCATTGATCCAACTACTGGGCGGTTGATCAATACTGCACTTTTTGGTGTGAGGTCACAATCAATTACCATCTTGGCACTCCAAAGCCCATCGGCTTTTCGAACTCTGTGCCCCATCCATTACTACTTCAGTACCACTCTTACAGCCCTATTAATAAACGTAGACTAGAACGAAACTAACTTTAATACTAGTTTTTAATCTCAACTAACAAAATGTTGTATTAATTAACGCAGAGAAAAGAACGACTAAGCAAGTCACTCTCTACTACCGTAATCAATTTTAATCATTGGTGCTACATAGTTTAACGAATGAGTAGTTGACATAATTGCAGTTTTTGACGCTCACAGCGCCTTGTCTTCCGTGATTTGTCTCGATGTATTGTGATTGTTTATAGTAAAACTTAATTAAATTAAAAATTCATATAACAAAGACGTATTATTCGACAAGGGATTTATTCATAGACTCACGCTTTTTACGTTTAAAAAATGTCGGTTGCCATATTGAACACCTAAATACCGGGTGTGGAAAAGTGTCATTATCTGAAGTAACTCCATATTTAAAAATAACGACTTTCATCTTAGACTTCATTTCATCACAGTAACATCAGGTGTGATAGTGAGTTTTTTAATAAAAGCCAATTGTAGTCGATAAAATTGGAAGTCACTCTCTACTACCGTAATAAATTTTAATCATTGGTGCTACAGGGTTTAACAAGGCAATGAGAATAGTTGACCCGATAATTGCCGTTTTTGACGCTTACAGCGAAATTAGGCTAGTCTTCCTTGAGTAACAATATTTTCGCTTTTATGTATTGTGATTGTTTATAGTAAAACTTAATTATATTAAAAATTCATATAACAAGATGGACAGGGATTATTATGTAACTCTTTTTACTTTTAAAAAATGTGGGTTGCCATATTGTACACCTTAATACCGGTTTAAGAAAAGGTCATTAATCTGAAGTAACTCCATATTAATATTAATTTCAACGCTGATAATACTTCGTTTCTCTGATAGTTACTAGTCTGAGTGTAACGAAGAGTGATTTTTATTAATAAAAGTGTTTTTGAGTTTATTTTCTGTATCGTTAATTTTCATGCTGCGCTCTATTCCTCTGTGGATCTATTATCCTTATTTTCTGATTTCCAAATTTGGCATGCGGAGACTGTATACTCCAGAATTTAGTATAGCTTAGTTAGGAGGCTGAGGGAATAACAAGGCAATGATAATAATTTTACCCGCTCGTAGTTTTTCGTTTTCGTGCGGGATTTATTCCAAATTAAGCGAAATTAGGCCAATAGTTGCTGCATTTAGTAACAAATACATTTTCGCTTTTATGATATTAGTGTGTTGGTAAAATGATCAGCATTAATACTTATTGAGACCTCAATAATAACCGTACACAAATGGGCATCTTGTATCTATCTCCTAAACCGTAGAGACAAAGTCTTAGTATAGCTAAAGAAACAGATGAATCATTCATGTACCAATCCGTCTGTGTGTCACAGTATCTCGGAGGAGCCGCGTGTTGTGGGAACTTTTTATAAAGATTTATCACTTCACCGTACAATAGAATGAGGATTTCATTGGTGTACTGTTTGCTAGTAGTTGATGGTAATAAAAAAAGTACCTTACCTAGCTGAGTTACTTGTAGGCTCATTAATTTCTGCATTTTTATGTCAGAAATCGAAATTGACATTTTCCAGCCAATTTACACATACATAAATTGTTGCCGAAACTTTAGTTATGTTTTGACGGCCTCCGTGCGCAGTGCTATACGCGGTGGTTATATAAGACGGAGACCCTGGGTTCGATTCCCGGCGGGGCAATTTGTCTTGGTCTGGCTGGTGGGAGGCTTTCGCCTTGGCTAGTTACCACCCTACCGACAAAGACCTACCGCCAAGCGATTTAGCGTTCCGGTATGATTTTGTGTAGAAACCGAAAGGGGTATGGATTTTCATCCTACTTCTAACAAGTTAGCCCGCTTCCATTTTAGATTGTATCATCACTTAACATCAGGTGTGATAGCAGTCAAGGGCCAACTTGTAATCGATATAAAATATATATATGTATATATATACAAACATACATACATATATATATATATATATACATACATACATCAATTACGAAAACGAACAGGACGTAGTGATTTCTACAAGAGTTCAGTTCTAAGTAATACCAAACCTTGGTCGAATATAAATTGCTAGCACATAAAGTGAAATGGTTTCGAAGAAAACATCCAAGTTCTGTGAAGTGGATTCACTTCCTGACTAGTCTGACTGCGGTCACACGCGGTGTCGGGAAAATGAAAAATGGCGGACCGACGCGTCATAATATATTTCCCGCGTTTCCCGTGAATGCAATACACATGAAACCACTTTATATTGTTGTGCAGAAAGCATATTGAACAGTGATTTATTGTGGGGACGGTACTGCGAGTTATGACGCCTCTACACCGTCGCGCACGACGCAAACTATTCCGAGTGAAAGCATCATCATTATCAGCCTATTGAAACGATCCTCTAGGCAAGTACGGTTCGAAGAATGTGAATGATTCCTTACCCCCTCTTCTGCAAGGGTATGTAAGTTAAAAGAGGGGGAGACTTATCTTGCTTTAATGTGACTTCTAGTTAAGAAAGAGACAGAGAAGCTCATTATGTCGAAACCCGACCAAGGGTCGATGATCCGCTAACTATATGATAGCAATCGGTTATCAATAAAAATTTTTAAATAAAAATAGAACCGACTCAAAACGCACTAAAAAGTAAAAAATAACTGTCTCATTTAGTTGCTTTAATTTAATTTGCCAAGTTTAAGGAACATTTATTTAACGTAGTAAAGCAGTTTGTGGGTTCTAGGTAACGTCCTTAAAGTAGAAACCTTGGCCGAGACCGACCCCTGGATATGCTTAAGTAAATTAAAGCAACTAAATGACACAGTTAGTTTTTACTTTTTAGTGCGTTTTGAGTCGGTTCTATTTTTATTTAAAAAATTTTATTTCTTACTTTTTAGTGATTCATTGCCACGTATCGTACTCGTACAATACTGTCATAGCATATTATACGGCACTAGTAGAAGAAAAGCTACCGATACAGAGACAAAAACGGAAATCGCTGTAAGCGTGCCTCCAAAATTTGAAGAGTTCTTTCAATTTCCCAGGATATCATCATCAGATCCTAACATGACCTTGGAAGTATGCCCTTTCTAATAAAAATAGAATTATCAAAATCGGACAACTCTGTAAAAAGTTATGCGTGGTCATACATAAAAAAAAAATATACGTGTCGAATTGAGAACCTCCTCCGTTTTTTTTCGTCGGTTAAAAATAGTTCATAGACGGACTGACTCACACCCTCCATCTCATAATCTGTAACCACTGTACGAGTCAGTTAAAGCTTGTAAATAATAAATACTAATCTAATTTGAGTACGCGTATATGATATGCAGATAATCCCTTCGGGCGGAATAAAAAACAAAACGTGTTTGCACGTTCAATCCGATGTAACAACTCTGCAAGCATCCGTTTCCGATCCGTTCCGGACCCGCCGGGATACGGGAGCGGAATGGAAAAGATTCGTCGATTTGCACATAAAACTTCCGGACGTCCGGAGAGCGTACGGCCGCGGCTGTGAACACCTGACTTCCGGTGGATTTTAATCTGTAGTTTAGATTGTCTTTTAAAATTTAATTCGATTTATTCAATACCTGTAGCATATAATCTCTTATACCTGCAGGCAGCTTAAGCAGTATTAACTATATCCTTGTTGGTGTAATTGCTGGGTACAAGCGGCTGAAGAACGGTTGAAAGTGTTATTTGGAAGTCCTTTTTTTATCGACTACAAGTTGGCCCTTGACTGCTATCACACCTGATGTTAAGTGATGATGCAATCTAAGATGGAAGCGATTTAATTTGTAAGGAGTAGGATGAAATCCACACCCCTATTGATTTCTACACGACATCGTACCGGAACGCTTGGCGGTACGTCTTTGTCGGTATGGTGGTAACTAGCCACGGCGAAAGCCTCCCACCAGCCAGACCAAGACAAATTAAGAAAAGTCTTTACAAGAGGCCATGTTATCTGTGGATGTCTCTCGCCGGCTAATAATGAGAAGTCAACTTGACACTACTATCGTTTTGGAAAAGGTAAAAAATTAAAAAAGAGTTTGTACATATGCGGTTCGGTTCGTCGTTTGTTAAATAGCAAACTAAATCAATTGTTAACAAATATTTGTTTTTTGCCGGAACTTCGAAGCAGAATCTGCCTTTCGAGCCGGTGGTAGAGTCACTACAAAGTATAGTCTAACTTCACGTTGCTTGTTAACGAAGCCCACTTGAAAAAAAAACGAAATTGAATTTGATTTTTTTGATGACCGTACGTTTGAGAAAGAATGTCGACGTACAATGGCAGTGTCATATGAACAGAGTTGAAATAAGTTAAAAAGTGACATTACGAAGTTGTGTAGGGTCCCATTAATATACCGATTGTGCCATCCCCTATAGGTTAATTAATTAAAAGGTAACCAGCCGTGAAATTATACCAATTATGTATTTTATTATACAACGTGACATAGCGACTTTGGTACTTACAACTCTTTTACCAGATAATTAAAAAAATGGGGAGAAAATATTCCATTGGGTTTCTAAATTATAACTACTACTTGTTAATTAATGAAGGTTTCCTGGCTGTTGTGTCATTGCAGATGCTCCTCGACTGTACTATTGCAGTTTACAGACCTGAGTTTTTACAAATAACTGGGGGGCAGGTACTTTAAAATAGGAGAATTAAATAAATATTTATCAAGTGATTTAGTGTATCAGTATGATGCTTTATTTACTTAATCCTCTATTAGGTTGCCTCTTGCCTGGTAGAGTTCGATTATTAGCGATAAGACAGTCTATATCTGTTAACTACTTTCTGATATTTTACTTTAATTTGTTCATATGGTGTACAATAAAGTGTATTTTTATTTTATGCCGCGTTTAAACCAGTCGATAGCATTTCTTGATAAAGCTGTCTATAAAATTGTAGAAAGGATTATTTAATACAAAATTGTACTTTACCTATAACAACTTATCATTTAAGGAATAAAAACTGTAAGCCAAATATAATTAAACAATCAAAAAGAATCGCTTATAATTCTACCAATACAAAATCCAACAATATCATTAATTACAACGCAATACACTCCAGTGGCTATACGGTGGTTATAATAATAAAATACCCCCCTCAGCCCAAACAATCAAAGCTAAACAATTACACAACACGACTTAATCAATCTAACTATATGACGCGACAGTTTTTGACCCCAACCTACCCCCCAATTTAGTTTTACGCTGGACGAGGCGGATCCGACACGATAATTGGTCCCCTATATTATTTTCACGGTCATAATTCGCAAGTCACTCTATTATAGCATATGGTGATTTGTAAGGTTAAGCGTAGCGTGACAGGCGAAGCTGTTGTGCGCAGTGCAAAAGCTACGCAACTTGAGAGACTAAACGAATATAAATCGTACCATCTACATTAAGTAGAGCATAGTATCATCTCTTTTAGTTTAATTTAAATAACTTAACTTAATTCATAACTCATAGGTTGTAATTTTCTAAGAGTATGTAGCTACTGAGGTGTTCACAAGATCTTTATTAATATTTCACTCTGTCTCACGGTCTATTTATATTTTTGTATGAAAATGTTGCCTATGTTCCGGCTAGGTAAGTAACACTTTATTATTATTATTATATATAAATAATAATAAGTAACACTTTACCAAAATTCATTTAAATCGCTTCTGAGGTTTAACATCTAACAGACAGACAGATTTTCTTTCGCTTTTGAAATAATTATGATACTAGATATGGAACGAGAGTACCTAATCGTATTACGTATGGTACTAAAAGCTAACAAACGTAGTTTTTTTTTTAAATAAAAAGTCGTTGCTATCAGAGACTCTTAGGCAAAGATCAAAATACTATAATTTAAAAAAATACAATTATATAGCAGAGTGATTTATCTCTATCAATGTGATGACTTGCCATTTAGAGTGTGGGGTCGAAGACACCCCGGGTGGGGTGCATTTGGACCCACATATGTCGCCAGTTAGAAACCGTTAATAAAACGCTTTGTCACCGTAATCCAAGAGATTTCAGTCACAAACAGTTCACTGGTTTGATGCCGCGCATCGAAATGTAGTAAGGAAACGACAGTGACTGACTTCGTACGCGTGAAAATTCTTATTTTCCGGTTAAGTGTTTTCGTTTCATTCGATCATGATGAACTAAGTTTAAGTGCCCTTATGTTGTTCTAAACATCGCTTAATGTGCTACGAAAAAAGCCTGTGTATTTCCGTCGAGTGATCATTAAGATTACTGGGAACAAATAGACATGCAATAGAGTAGAAAATAAAAATTTGTTCATGCTGCTCTATTATATCCCAGATACATCTTTTGGTAATTTTATTCAAAGTATAGACTTTCTTTCTTTTTACCCGACTGCGTCAGAAGGAGGATTATGTTTTTCGAGTGTATGTATGTATGTATGTATGTATGCCCATTTAAGGTGTCGTTGAATTTGTAAAAATTCGGGGACAAACGTAATTTTGATAGATCTTTCTTTCCCCGTAGAAAATAAAGTATTTTGTCCCCGCTTGCTTCTCCATAAAGTATTTAGAATTTTATATAGATATAGTGATCCTTGTTTTTCTCTTTTCAGTTCATAACTTCTATGCAGTCGGGTTTTTTGTTTTTATAATAATAATTTTTAACAGCTTGTCCTTTATTTATAAACTAGCAGTCGCCCGCGACTTCGTCCGCGTGAAAACTTAGGTACCCTTCTAATCTGAAAGACAGACTTTCATATAAAGCGTACTCATTCACCGCTCTCCCTCTTAATTTAATTTTTTTATAGTTTCCCGTCAACCAATATCCTTCGTCCCGTCCCGTGTACTAAAGATCTACATTTTTGTTAAACATTGTACGATATTTTTTGACATTAACATTGTTCGACCAAATTTGATTAACATATAAACGGTTCTAGTGAGTTAATCTTAAAAGATAGACATATACTGTCGTAGACATTTTTTTAGATCATTTCAAGAGGAATAATTCTTTCATACATATATTTTTGGTATCTTGAACCGTTTTCGCAGCGCACGCAACGGAAGCCCTCAAGGATGAATAATCTTCCCCGTTTTTTTCACTTTTTATTTCTTCGCTCCTAATAATTGCAGCGTGATGTTATATAGCCTAAAGCCTTCCTCGATAAATGGCCTGTTCAACACAAAAATAATTTTTCAACTCGAACCAGTAGTTCCTGGGATTAGCGCGTTCAAACAAACAAATAAACAAACTCTTCAGCTTTATAATATTAGTATAGATTACGTATGCCACAAATTTCATAAACGAAAAACGGCTTCAAATTAAATATTAATTCATTATTAATTTCTATAGTATGTAGTATACCAACCTCTCCGGGTCTCGGTCCCTGTCAAAGTAATATAGCATCATGTCGTATTAATGTTATAAAAATAGAGTGCAAACGATTAGACTCACCTGATGTTAGTGGTTACCGTCGCTTGAACACGACACCTGAGGTTCCACTCCTGGGTTGCCGGAATTTTGAGCTTTTTTATTCTCCCCTTGAAATGCCCAAATTCCAAGACTGGGGACTCGAAGTTGGGAGCTCTTCCACCCCTTACAGGTGCGTGGGAGAACAATTCCTAGTATAGCGGATGGTAGTACTATAACAACATCCGATAGTGAGGATAAATTTCATTATCAGCCTAAGCCCGCCAACCGCATTGGAGCAGAGTGGTAGGTATAGCTCCATATCCCTCTCCATAGTACAGTCTATAAAACAGAGAGGGACTGCGCCCTGTAGTGGTCTAATAGACTCATAATCAGATGATATAATATCTATTAAACATTCGAGTAAAACAGACAGTGATGAAACAAGACTACAACGACTGTCCGTCAAGTGGACACCTATCTTTATCGTGACATCCGCTTCTCGAGCAGCTGATGCGTGTAACACTGAGTTACAGTTGTTACTTACATTTCGTTAGCTTATATCTATGAATATACGAGTAGCTACTAGTACAAGTATCTTGCTGAGCTTAACATAACATCGTAATACAAGCGGCTGATAGACTTATTCGTTCTTAAAAATCGACGACCTCCGTGGTGCAGTGGTATACGCGGTGGATTTATAAGACGGAGGTCCTGAGTTCGATTCCCGGCGGGGCAGATTGAGATTTTTCTTAATTTGTCTTGGTCTGACTGGTGGGAGGCTTTCGCCGTGGCTAGTTACAATCCTACCGACAAAGACGTATCGCCAAGCGTTTTAGCGTTCCGGTACGATGTCGTGTAGAAACTGAAAGGGGTGTGGATTTTCATCCCACTCCTAACAAGTTAGCCCGCTTCCATCTTAGATTGCATCATCACTTAACATCAGGTATGATAGCAGTCAAGGGCCAACTTATAATCGATAAAAAATATATTCAGTTATTAAAGACTGTATTTTTGTATTCCCACTACTCCATTCCTGTTTACACAAAGCTTGGCCCAAATCATACAAAAATAATAATAGTAATTAAACTGCCAACTGAATGGAAGCTACGGATATCCAGTGTCTGAGGCCATGCTGATGATTTGGAGATGTTTTAGCGCTGACTGTGAAATGTAAGCGTGATGTTTCACTAAAGAAACCGCCACAAACTAAGCAATCATCAATCAATCATCATCAAGTATTGTGCAAAACTTATACTTGCTTGTTGACATCTACTCCTCTTGAAGATATTATTGAGATTATATCCAAAGAATAGCCTATCTATATACTATTGTTTTGTCTTTGTGATCCCAAGATGCAAATTCTTGGCCCTTATTATGTGTAATAATTAGCTAACTGAATAACTATAGTTTTATAGCTATGTCCAGTGGACGAGCAGCTTTACACGACACATCCGCTTGTCGAGTGGCAACTGATGCGTGTAACTATGAGTTATAGTTGCTGAGAATATTTGGTGCGCCTTTGTTTTACTCTCGCCGTGTCTATTTATACATAGCGACTGACGCCAGTAGCGTAAATAATGTTATAATTTATATATTTTTTAAAACAAGCTCATTAAGACGAATCAACCAAGTCCAAATTCGACGGAGTTGGGTTGTTTTACTGCGTAGTTCTTATGACAATCTTCCCAGCATTAGATCAAGTCCGTGTCAAAATTTTGTTTTGTCATGTCTATACATGCAAAATTTCAATTTGATCGAAAACGTGGAAACTGACCTAATCAAAACCGGAAGTGCGTTAAATTTAACATAGAAGACTTCTTTTCAGGCACCGAGAGAAGTAAACTCAATAAAAGCTTATAATTTAGTGGTAGTAGAGCTCGTCATGACTCATTTTATTTTTAAACGACTTCAAAAAAAAAGGCGTTTCTCAATTCGACCGTATATATTTTTTTATTATACTGTTTATTCAGTTTTCACCCTGATCTGAGAGACATGTTCGCTAATTATGCATACATATACATAAACATCACGCCTTGTTCCCATAGGGGTAGGCAGAGACCACATCCCTCCATTTGCCACGGTCCTTGCATACTTCCTTAGCTTCTTCCACTCTCATTAATCCTTTCATACAAGTTCGTCGGTTTAGGGTACTCTTGACCTGGCCATTATTTAAAATGTCCTGAATTTGGTCCAGGAACATTCGCCTAGGCCTTCCCCTTCCAACATTTCCATTCACCCTCGCCTTGTAAATCTCTTTTGTTAATCTTCTTTCATCCATTCTCTCTATATGTCCAAACCATCTAAGCATCCCTTTCTCAATTTTAGTCACTACATCCTCTTTTACACCACACTTTTCTCTTATCACACTATTTTTAACTCTGTCACACAATTTTAACCCGCACATACTCCTCAATGCTCTCATCTCTACTGCATTTATTTTACTTTTGTGCTTCTTCTGCCATACCCAACTTTCACTACCATACATAAGTGTGGGCACCAACACACCTCTATGCACAGCCAGCCTTGCCTTCTGGGACACTTTCTGGCTGTTCATAAATGCATACAGAGCACCATTCACCAAGTTTCCAGCATTTACTCTTCTTTCAATATCACTCTCACACGTTCCATCTTTCGTAAATTTACTACCCAGGTATACAAACTCTTTTACTTCTTCCACTTTTTCTCCATCTATCACAATATTACAATCTGTCACATATTCATCTCTTTCAAAAACCATTACTTTCGTTTTGCTAACATTCACTTTCATCCCTTTCCTTTTCAGAGCTACATTCATAATAGTTACCATATTCTGTAACTCATTAGCAGACGATGCAAGTAATACTTGATCGTCGGCATAGAGAAGACATTTGATGAGTAACTCATTCATTCTTAAGCCAAATACACTTTCTTTCAAATCTGTCAAGCAGTTGTCCATGAATAAGTTAAACAGCCATGGCGACGCTACACATCCCTGTCGTACCCCTCGCTCCACTGGGAACCACTCAGTGTATGCCCTATTTATTCTGACACAAGCACTTGAATTATCATAAAGAGAGTTCAGTGCTCGGATCAAACTGCTGCTCACCCCATACGTGGACAATGTTGACCATAGTTCATTCCTCATCACACGGTCATAGGCCTTTTCCAAGTCAATGAAAGCACAATAGACTTTTTGGTGTTTAGCTAAAAATTTTTCAGCTATACACCGTAAGGAAAAGACCTGATCTGTACACCCCATTCCTTTCCTAAATCCTGCTTGCACATCCCACATTTTCCCATCAGTTTCATTTATCAACCTCTCAGTCAACACCTTTGCATACAGTTTGCCAACAACACTGAGAAGGCTGATCCCGCGGTAATTTTTGCAGTCTTGCTGTGACCCTTTTCCCTTATAAATTGGAACAATAACGGCCTTAGTCCAGTCTTCTGGAACTTGCCCTTTCGTCCATAAGTTGAAAAGGCAGTACAACTGACTTACAACAATACCGCGTCCAGCCTTCAGCATTTCGACTGACACTCTGTCATACCCAGCAGCCTTACCTGATTTCATACATTTCAACGCTTTCATAATCTCTTCCATACTAATCTCACTGATATTGATCTCGTTCTCATTATTTTCCGCAGGGGATATGTCAGTCCCTGCTTCATCTCTTTCAAATAAACTTTCGAAATGTTCCTTCCATCTCTTTAACATGCATTCTTCACCTTTTATCATACTACCATCTGATTTTCTGATTTTACTCAGATCCGAGGTAGTGGACCTTCCTCGAGCATACCGTATGGATTTCCAGAATAACTTAATGTTAGACTGAAAATCATTGGTAAGTCTCCTATCATACATATCTCTACATTCTTCTCTCTTTCTTTTCACAGCTTCCTTATGGGCATCATAATAAGCTCCGATTCATTCAGCAGTTAGCTCAATGAGTCGTTAAGTTGTAATAGCAATGGACGTAGCACATATTTCACAGTGTCGGTGGAAGGTGCTGAAATCGCGGCACCAGTTCGGAAGACGCTGTGCCGGGAGACCTCTATTTATTTGGACCGATGACATTACTCGGTTTACTCGGTTGCTGGAACAGACAGCCCAAGGCCGTGTTATGTTGAAGGCCTTAGAATAGACATGTCCAACAGTGGACGTCCATTGGTTGATAATAATGATGATGAGGACATGTTTCTTCCACTAGTACTCAGTGGGTACTTTCAAAGAGCAGCTCCTGAGTTTCTTGCCCAATCTTCTCGACAGGATCTGCCGTCCGATCCGGTGGTAGAGTCACCACGTACGGCGGACGTTTAAAAGGTGTTTTTAAAACAGCCTACTTGTAATAAAAGAATTTAAATTTAGTGTTTTGAAAACGTTACGAATTATTGCAACCCCTAAATCCTAGATAAATTTCTCAATTATGGGTTGCGTAAGAAATCGTCACCCAAGATTTAGCGTCAAGCGGAACCCGAACCCCGTACTACTTACGGATCGGGGTCAGAGCGCCGCAAAGGGGCAATATAATGTGTACGACAAAGGCGCAGCTACCCGGGCCCGGTGATTAAAACGCGCCTCGCTGCGGCGCGGTGCATCAAAGCTTTTTATTGCCGACCTCAACTTGTGTATCCGCATTTTAATCAAAATCACGACTCAAATATCTATCTATCATTAACGTCGGCCTATTTTAAAAGAGCAGAAACATCTCCGCTTCCTTTAGACCTAGCATACCGAAGACATCTCGAGTGAAAACAGACAATGTCAATAGTGCAAAAACGAGATTTTAGACTTAAGCTTTACAAAAGTGTTACTGTAGAATTAGCGACTTTCTTAACGACAAAGAATCTTGGAGGCAATCGCCTGTTTGCTACTGCATACAAGATAAGATAACTAAGATTGTAAAAATATAAAATACATATTGTACGTTGATTGTAAAATATGAATTTTTAAAAGAGCAACTGCTAAGTTTCGTGCTGGCTTTTCTCGGCCGAATCTGCCTTCCGAACCGGTGGAAAAGACATTACACACTGACACTTTACTTTTCTAAAGTGCTTGTATAGCAGCCTACTTGAATTAAATGATTTTATTATATTTATTTGATTGTAGATTTCTCTCTAGTTGCACTGGCACATTTAATAATTGCGCCGTTATTAGGCGATGATACCTTTTTTACTCAACACGAGTAGATCTTCTATAGGTGGATTGTAAAAGACAGCCTGTGATTTGACCCTAAAGCTACCACGATGCCCTATTGCGATGTGGTTCCTCTCCGCTCAGCAAGACTTATCATTATTCCATGACTTAAATGATTGGATTATGTAGCTAATATGTCATTGACAAAGGTATAGATTCGCAGTAAAGTTATACTACTACCACTAACTACAATTTGTCGTCTACAACTAACTTAGTACCTAGTCACAGACCATCCACAATCGATAACATAAGAGACATCGTACAATTACGGGATTCGAACTCGGGATAGCGGGATATTCCGGGATTACGGGATTATGGCCGGGACAGGCCACTAACGACGCCGAGAATGTTTGCCTCCCTTTGTATCTTTACGCTTTTAATATAACAAAGGATTGGGACTTGTGGGTTAAATAAAAAATCTCAAGCTTGATATCAAAATATTAACAAAGCGTTTGATCGACGCCTCCCGTGACCAGAGGGCTGGTCTCTTTTTAGGTCAGAGGATCAGCATTGCCATTCAACGTGGAAATGCTGCCAGCCTTCTGGGCACTTTACCGCTCGACACCGATTCGGAGGAATATTATGACGCCCAAGTTTTTTTTACTGTTTTTTTTTTAATTGTTTTATATATTATATATAGTTTAGGTTATTGAAGTGTTGAAACTTTATTTATTTAATTGTAAATATTTACTTTAATTTACATGTTTAACTGTAAATAAATTATTATGTTGTCTAATAAAACAATTCAGTCAGTTGAATACATACAAACTATTCAATGAAATTCAAATATTAACATTATAATAACGCATTTTAGTAATACCTACTTACAGTAAACTATGATTCTCAGCAATTTCATTGGTTCCATTTTTATTATTGCTACAGGATTTTAAGGTTTTAAGTAGAATCGCCATACAGAAATTGCACCAATAAAACTATCTCTCCAGGTCTATAATATTATAAGTTAGTGTAGTCACAATATAAATAATTTTACCACACCACCGCAAAATACTGCATGTTTTTAATTTACTTAAAATAATTATACACCGACAAAGAAAGCGTGTGGAACAAAACAGTATAAGAGGGAAGCGGGAGCAGAGAATACAAAAGTAACTTCGAGTAGCGAAATTAAGAATAACGATCAAGGCTCCCGGTATAATTGTCACGAGAGTGCAATAGTTCCGGGGTCGCTTTGTCCGCGCCGTATGGCCGACCAGCACGCAATGTGTAATGCACTTTGTTCGATTAAATTTTTAACAAAACTCTTGGAATAAGTCCCCGGAGAGTTTTATTGCTGTACGTTGTCCTGGACAATTTTGTTTTAAAAGCTCATTTTTAACTAACATATTGAAAAGAAGGTTCGCGGAAGCGTCAATAGCTACGGTTAAGGACTCACTCAATCACGAGATATCATGGTATTGATCTCTTAAAAAGACCAATTTTTTGTTCCGGCTTATCTCTGGAACTACTAGTCGGATTGTAAAAATTATTTTTGTATGTGACAGCCACACTAATGAGGACTGACATAGGCTAATTAGTATTCTGTTATTTCCACGGGAATCACGCTTATTACATACGTACAAACATAGCATCATGCCTCGTTCCCATAGGGGTAGGCAGAGACTACATACTTCCATTTGCCACGGTCCTTGCATACTTCCTTAGCTTCTTCCACTCTTATTTAGAATTTCACACAAGATCGTCGGTTTAGGGTACTCTTGACCTGGCCATTTTTTAAAAGGTCCTGAATTTGGTCCAGGAACATTCGCCTAGGTTTTCCCCTTCCAACATTCACTCTCGCCTCATAAATCTCTTTTGTTAATCTTCTTTCATCCATTCTCTCTGCATGCCCAAACCGTCTAAGCATCCCTTTCTCTTTCTTCTCTACGCTTATTACAATATTAATATTTTTTAAAAAATATTTTATCAGTCCCTAAGTTTATTTCATCGCGATAGTTTGAGAATTCAAGCCCAATTTATCAAACCTAGGAACATTTTACGCCATTATTCGCTCCCGCTCCAGAAACACATCGAAATTATTAAACTTTCGTGACAATCACCTACGTTAATTAATTATTTGCTGTGAAATTTCATTGCAGTTCCAAATATTGCGTTCACGTATGAGTGAATGCAATTAATGTTCTTAATTTCAGATAAACGATAATGCCAGCTTTTCTCATTATGAACGGTCTTTATAACGAACGAAAAACATGATTAAATATAATGATTGTAAAAGGCAATATTTTGTGTTTTATCAATTTAAAATAAATGTTGACAGAGTATATCATAAGTTGTGTGCTTATCAAGCGGTATTTAGAAACTCATCGAAACCTTTGTAAGTTCCAAACTTGGGGTTTTCCATTAGGATTAGTGTTATCTCAAGATCATAATTTAGTAATAAATACTAGTATAACGAATCCCTCTGTGAAAAGCCTGTGCTAGGAATAAGTACGATAATAATATCTAATGAAATTTAATCCATCGAGGGTGAAAATTTAACCCAAAGCATCTCGGCTAACTAATCTAACCTTAACCGTGGTTATAGAGGCTTCAATATATTCGTTACTCGCACGAGTCGTAGGTAGGACAATATGCGTTTCCTAGAAAATTCATAGGGTTCAATAATAATCAAGTGACATTATCACAAAGCAGAACCAACATAACACTAGTAGTAGGCATGACAACTAGGCATTGTCTGCTCAATAGGCATCTAAAGATAATGGGAATTAAGGATCTTCGTGTCCAGAGTGTGGCGAAGAGGAGACCAGCTATCACTTCATAGCTGAGTGTCCCATGTACGCGCTGGTAAGATGGGAGATACTAGGTAAGGATATAGTGAAGCAGACCTGACGAACCTCACCATAGGGGGAATTGTTAGGTTCACGAAGGCTACAGGTAGGCTTGAGGGGAGGGCACTGTCGAGATACCAGTGAACCTGTGTCTCAATCACGGGAATTGGGTAGAATAGTTCTGATAAGGACTATTATAGTTGATGGTAGGTATGCTGACCATCCGTCTGGCCTTGACAGACGTCCCCTCTAGAAATAATAAAAATAATAAAGGTTGAGAAAAAATTATTTGTACCCGCACAAAGATTACTGTATCTTTGTGCGGGTACAAATAATTTTGAATTAAACATATTTATTTAATAATAATTTTGTGAACTACACTTCATTAAACCTCCGTCCACTTTTTGTCTTTACCTATTCCAGAAAAAGCCCATCTACAGATCAAACCCAATTTAGAAAATATACTTTATTTTGTCAGTAAAAATTAGGAATGGAATTACGGACTCTCCCATCATAAAGTACAAATTCGTATGGAATGTCAAAAATTAAGAATAACGATCACTATTGTATACTGAGTATAATTGTCACGGAAGTGCAATTCTTCCGAGGGTGCCCCGCTTACCTCTTAGATGTATGGGGTGCTGGCACGCAACTTAGGAGTAATGTAGTTACCTTTATCACAATGTAAATTTAATTTATAAACTGCCTCGTTGGTCCAGTGAAGCTTTGGTTTCGTATCATGACATCTGGAGTCCGAGTACAGTAAATTGAATGTTGAAAAAAAAATATTATTACAAAAACTAAAAACCCGGCTGCTTAGAAGTAATTTAATAAATTATATATAACTTAATTACTTATATATATCTAATAATAAATAACTTTTTAGTTTTAGTTTGTGGTATGGAAAAGAGACGCTACACTTTTTGACTTTTTTTGGTAAAACAGTAATAATAGGGGTTAAAGAATGAAATTGCCGTTTTATTGTAATAGGTACTTGGAATTGACATAGATGCTTCATGGTTTAAGATTTTAAAGTGAAACTTTTTTCATACGGTACCTGTGTAGTTCTTCTTTTAAAAAATGTGCAACATTTGATTATCAACTTTCAATTGTTTTTTTATTCAGCTTAGACAATAAAGATGGATACTTCGAAAATTCGTAAAATACAATGGCTGACCCCAGGTCAAACGCTGCAACAGTGTCCTAAAGCAAAGCTTACCAATAAAAAGGTAATGGTAACTGTTTGATGGTCTCAGCGTGGTGTTATTCACTATAGCTTTCTCCGATCTAGTCAAGCAATAACGGCAGATGTCTACTGCGGCGAACTCCGAACAATGATAGCAAAACTAGCAGTGAAACAGCCCCGACTTATGAATCGATCTTCACCATTATTGCTCCATGATAAAGCGAGACCTCATACAGCACGAGAAATTGTTTTAACTCCACAGGAACTGCAATTAGAAATTATTCGTCACCCTCCATGTTCGCCAGTACTTGCTTCAACGGACTACCATTTTTTTCGTGATTTCGACAATTTTCTACGTGATAAAAAGTTTTCTTCTCAGGAGGCAGTGCAAAATGCTTTCACACAGTTTGTCGAATCTAAATAACCAGAGTTCTATCGCAAAGGCATAAATGAGCTTCCTATTAGATGGCAGCAATGTATAGATAATAATGGTAATTATTTTGATTAAATAAATATGTTGAATTAAAAAAAAAACGAATTTTTATTTTTCAGTACAAATCGGCAATTTCATGCTTTAACCACTGATATTAATTCTGTAAAGAGCATAGTTAAATTCATCATTTCTATATGAGTTATTTAAATTTTCGACCACTTATTTAATAGTCATAGGGCACTCATGTCTATTTAATTGCTAATTTACTGTGCCTAGACCCTTCTTATTTGTAGATTATGCTATTGAGCTCAGTGCCCGTTCCCAAAATAGCACCCTCCATAAGGAGATTTTACAAATTAATTGTTCAAAAAAATCCTAATAAGGAAAAAACGGGCCACTTAATGAATATAAAATAAAAGGAAATTGTTTCCTTATTTTTTTTATCTTTTCAATTATCGTATCTCGCAAAGCCTCCTTAATTCGTGTTTTGATATCGAAAACATTCCATTATTATATTAGGTACTAATAAGTTAACGGAACTGGATAAGGCACACGAAAATATATCAACTTAATTTTAATGCTTAATATTCAGTATGGTATTTTCCGTACAGCTGAATTTGATTCAAATTCGAAAAAATCGGGTTTCAAGAACTCTGAACTCTTAATATTGCTCTGAATAATATAAAAATAATAATTGTTGTTTTTTAGTTTTTAACCACGTCAAGTTTTCACCGCCACACAGGAAGAAAAATATGTTAAAGAATTACATAGTATTTCCTTAACTAATTTAAAACAAGTTTAATTGATATAATTTTGTGTCATTGTTTGCAACTACGAACGATTGCAATTGCTCTAGAAATTGACACATTGTAATACAAGGGACTATGATATGTCAAGTTATCACTCCAAACAAGTAGGGTACACGACTACAAGTACAGTATCGATTCTTTTGTATGGTTCTTTGGTATGGTCTGTTATGTAGCACTATGTAGCGGTGCGATAACCTAGGTTAGTTAAGGTAATTTTGTGGCATTGTTTGCGACTAAAACGATTGCGATTGCTCTGCGCAATAACCTCCCATACATTGTAATCTCGTAGAACTTGACACATTGTAGTACAAGTGACTACAGGACTACAAGTACAGTAGTGATGTCTTTGTATTATATCCGTTATGAATCACCATGTAGCGTTGCAACTTACCTACGGGTATATTTACCTATTCGTAGGTTAGTTTACGTAATTTTGTAGCATGGTTTGCGACTAAAGCGATTGCAATTACTCTCCGCAATAACCTCTTATATATTGTAATCTCGGGGAGCTTGACACATTGCAGTACAAGTGACTACAATATGTCAAGTTATCACTCGACACAAGTTCGGTACACGACTACAAATACACTAGCGATCTCTTTGTATGGTATCCGTTACGTACTCGTAGCAACTTACCTACGATTTGCGACTAAAGCGATTGCAATTGCTACACGTAACAAGCCTCCATACATTGTAATCTCGTAAAACTTGACACATTGTAGTACAAGTGACTACAATATGTCAAGTTATCACGCGACACAAGTTCGGTACACGACTCCAAGTACAGTAGCGATCCTCAATCCTTTTGTATGTAATATGTTATGTAGCGTAATCTTTTACGCTTGCATGGATGAAAGAAAGCTATATTAATATATTATCGGGTGAATATAAGGAGCTTTAAGCGCGAGTCAGTTTTGTGTGGCTTGGGTTCAGTGGCTTGAGGTGCTAGATACAGAAAGGCGCTACCTTTTTATATAGCTGACTTTTATTAGTATCTGTATACGAACTTGAGAGACTAGAATTTGTATAATGAAATGAACGTCAGTATAGAAGCCAATGTACAACAGTTGCATAGCGGATATAGCAGAAATCGGAATTCTCCAATAACATTTTGTCGTATTCGATTGACAGTCGAACTGAACGAGTGATAGTGGAGATGATCGTACAATGTACTTTTTTCAGGGATCGATATTCATTGCCGTTTCTTAGAGTTAATATTTTTTCCTTTAGTTAAGAAAGGTTTCTAATATAATAAGATACTTTTATACGTGTTAATATTACGAAAGTTGCACTATTTTGATGTGTATAATTAATAAAGAGTATCTGAAAACTAACTCCGAAGGGAATCGAAATTTTCAATTCAATTAAAAAAATTGTAAATTATTTTCTTAATTAATGTTTTTTAGATTCCCCTACAGTATCTTTTCTTTTTTTCGACTGTTATAGTCGAATATTTATGAACGGTCAATCCTCTTCTTTTAATCCATAACTTTGCTTTCGAAAAGCAAAATAGAAAATAAAACATTTTTTAAATTTTCGCATTCTCTTCAATAAAACTGGTAGGTACAAAATTCATAACCAATATAAGGTATAGAACATACGCTGTTATAAATACAAATTACTACTTAGATATCAGACACATGTCATGTATATTTCATCGCGGAATCCTAAAAATCTAGACTACAAGCCGGCAGCTCCAGTAGGTATGATAAATCACAAGACAAGCACTTTGATAAATGTACCTCTTATAACATCAGACTGGGAGTAGTGATACGACCGGGCCAGGTCTCACCGGGACACTGTGTTTTAGATTATTACACGGCCAGCAGATGAGAGGGTTGGATTCGGTAGCTGCGTGGTAAGTACAGTGGTGTGGTCTTTGGTTGGGGTAAGCACTAAGTAGGTATACTAAGCAAAAAGTTTCTTTTGTCATAAAAACCTTTGAGGTAGGCAGAGCATTATGCGTATATAAATTGCACGCTATAGAGTAGGTATAAAGATAGATATAAACTTACCTTAAAATTAAAATTAACTCCCCTTTACCATGTTAACGGACGCTTGCAAAGTGTATCAAAAAGTCGTTAATTTCTAGTAGACATTTACAAGCACTTTCGAATTGTCAAATTTTAGCGGCTCTGCCACCGAAAGGCAGGTTTTGCTCATACAGCACGAGAAATTGTTTTAACTCCACAGGAACTGCAATTAGAAATTATTCGTCACCCTCCATGTTCGCCAGTACTTGCTTCAACGGACTACCATTTTTTTCGTGATTTCGACAATTTTCTACGTGATAAAAAGTTTTCTTCTCAGGAGGCAGTGCAAAATGCTTTCACACAGTTTGTCGAATCTAAATAACCAGAGTTCTATCGCAAAGGCATAAATGAGCTTCCTATTAGATGGCAGCAATGTATAGATAATAATGGTAATTATTTTGATTAAATAAATATGTTGAATTAAAAAAAAAACGAATTTTTATTTTTCAGTACAAATCGGCAATTTCATGCTTTAACCACTGATATTAATTCTGTAAAGAGCATAGTTAAATTCATCATTTCTATATGAGTTATTTAAATTTTCGACCACTTATTTAATAGTCATAGGGCACTCATGTCTATTTAATTGCTAATTTACTGTGCCTAGACCCTTCTTATTTGTAGATTATGCTATTGAGCTCAGTGCCCGTTCCCAAAATAGCACCCTCCATAAGGAGATTTTACAAATTAATTGTTCAAAAAAATCCTAATAAGGAAAAAACGGGCCACTTAATGAATATAAAATAAAAGGAAATTGTTTCCTTATTTTTTTTATCTTTTCAATTATCGTATCTCGCAAAGCCTCCTTAATTCGTGTTTTGATATCGAAAACATTCCATTATTATATTAGGTACTAATAAGTTAACGGAACTGGATAAGGCACACGAAAATATATCAACTTAATTTTAATGCTTAATATTCAGTATGGTATTTTCCGTACAGCTGAATTTGATTCAAATTCGAAAAAATCGGGTTTCAAGAACTCTGAACTCTTAATATTGCTCTGAATAATATAAAAATAATAATTGTTGTTTTTTAGTTTTTAACCACGTCAAGTTTTCACCGCCACACAGGAAGAAAAATATGTTAAAGAATTACATAGTATTTCCTTAACTAATTTAAAACAAGTTTAATTGATATAATTTTGTGTCATTGTTTGCAACTACGAACGATTGCAATTGCTCTAGAAATTGACACATTGTAATACAAGGGACTATGATATGTCAAGTTATCACTCCAAACAAGTAGGGTACACGACTACAAGTACAGTATCGATTCTTTTGTATGGTTCTTTGGTATGGTCTGTTATGTAGCACTATGTAGCGGTGCGATAACCTAGGTTAGTTAAGGTAATTTTGTGGCATTGTTTGCGACTAAAACGATTGCGATTGCTCTGCGCAATAACCTCCCATACATTGTAATCTCGTAGAACTTGACACATTGTAGTACAAGTGACTACAGGACTACAAGTACAGTAGTGATGTCTTTGTATTATATCCGTTATGAATCACCATGTAGCGTTGCAACTTACCTACGGGTATATTTACCTATTCGTAGGTTAGTTTACGTAATTTTGTAGCATGGTTTGCGACTAAAGCGATTGCAATTACTCTCCGCAATAACCTCTTATATATTGTAATCTCGGGGAGCTTGACACATTGCAGTACAAGTGACTACAATATGTCAAGTTATCACTCGACAGAAGTTCGGTACACGACTACAAATACACTAGCGATCTCTTTGTATGGTATCCGTTACGTACGTAGCAACTTACCTACGATTTGCGACTAAAACGATTGCAATTGCTACACGTAACAAGCCTCCATACATTGTAATCTCGTAAAACGTGACACATTGTAGTACAAGTGACTACAATATGTCAAGTTATCACGCGACACAAGTTCGGTACACGACTCCAAGTACAGTAGCGATCCTCAATCCTTTTGTATGTAATATGTTATGTAGCGTAATCTTTTACGCTTGCATGGATGAAAGAAAGCTATATTAATATATTATCGGGTGAATATAAGGAGCTTTAAGCGCGAGTCAGTTTTGTGTGGCTTGGGTTCAGTGGCTTGAGGTGCTAGATACAGAAAGGCGCTACCTTTTTATATAGCTGACTTTTATTAGTATCTGTATACGAACTTGAGAGACTAGAATTTGTATAATGAAATGAACGTCAGTATAGAAGCCAATGTACAACAGTTGCATAGCGGATATAGCAGAAATCGGAATTCTCCAATAATATTTTGTCGTATTCGATTGACAGTCGAACTGTGTGCCTAACGAGTGATAGTGGAGATGATCGTACAATGTACTTTTTTCAGGGATGATAGTGGAGATGATCGTACGATTACTTTTTTCAGGGATCGATATTCATTGCCGTTTCTTAGAGTTAATATTTTTTCCTTTAGTTAAGAAAGGTTTCTAATATAATAAGATACTTTTATACGTGTTAATATTACGAAAGTTGCACTATTTTGATGTGTATAATTAATAAAGAGTATCTGAAAACTAACTCCGAAGGGAATCGAAATTTTCAATTCAATTAAAAAAATTGTAAATTATTTTCTTATTTAATGTTTTTTAGATACCCCTAAAGTATCTTTTCTTTTTTTCGACAGTTATAGTCGAATATTTATGAACGGTCAATCCTCTTCTTTCAATCCATAACTTTAGAATTTAAAATAGAAAATAAAACATTTTTTAAATTTTCGCATTCTCTTCAATAAAACTGGTAGGTACAAAATTCATAACCAATATAAGGTATAGAACATACGCAGTTGTAAATACAAATTACTACTTAGATATCAGACACATGTCATGTATATTTCACCGCGGAATCCTAAAAATCTAGACTACACGCCGGCAGCTCCAGTAGGTATGATAAATCACAAGACAAGCACTTTGATAAATGTACCTCTTATAACATCAGACTGGGAGTAGTGATACGGCCGGGCCAGGTCTCACCGGGACACTGTGTTTTAGATTATTACACGGCCAGCAGATGAGAGGGTTGGATTCGGTAGTTGCGTGGTAAGTACAGTGGTGTGGTCTTTGGTTGGGGTAAGCACTAAGTAGGTATACTAAGCAAAAAGTTTATTTTATCATAAAAATCTTTGAGGTAGGCAGAGCATTATGCGTATATAAATTGCACGCCATAGAGTAGGTATAAAGATAGATATAAACTTACCTTAAATTTAAAATTAACTCCCCTTTACCATGTTAACGGACGTTAATTTCTAGTAGACATTTACAAGCACTTTCGAATTGTCACATTTTAGCGGCTCTGCCACCGAAAGGCAGGTTTTGCTGATAAGAGCTAGCAAGAAACTCAACAGTCTTTACAAATCATTCTTTATTAACCAGCGGTGTGTCCAGCGGTTCATTCATTCTTAGTGAGCGTCTACATCGCGAAATGTGTAACTATGCTGAATAGCAAGTCAATCGAATGTAATGTTTTATAGAGATTTTAGAGATAATGAGTCAATCAGTGGCATTTCGCTTATATCTTCTCTACGTGCCTACTTAAATAAGAATAATATTTTTATGTTTGTATGAAACAAAACAATAAAACGGCAGATCGCGACCCCCGGGCGTTCGGTTTACCCGTTAATATGTTTAGTGTATATAATATTAGTGCGCCACATCCAGGATTTGTCCGGATTAGTGCGTTGATTAAAAACCGAGCGCGCCCGATCGGCCCTTGATGTATTACGGCTTTATTACAAGCGAGTGTTGACTCGCCGCGGAATACTGTGGGATCTGATTAATTTGCCGTTTTCCCGGTACCTGCGCCGTGCCGTTACAGTGACTATTAATTAAAGAATAAGAGCGAATCTACACTTACTGGATAATAAGTTTAGTGTATATAATATTAGTATAACGCGAGAATTCGGCCGAATTAATGTGTTGATCAAAAACCGAGCGCGCTCGATCGGCTCTTCATGTATTACGGCTATATTACAAGCGAGTGTTGACTCACCGCGGAATACTGTAGGATCTGATTAACTTGCTGTTTTCCCAGTTCCAGCGCCGTTACAGTGACTATTAATTAAAGAATAAGAGCGAATCTACACTTACTGGATAATAAGTTTAGTGTATATAATATTAGTATGACGCGAGGATTCGCACGGATTAATGCGTTGATCAAAAACCGACCGCGCTCGATCGGCTCTTGATGTATTACGGGTATATTACAAGCGAGTGTTGACTCACCGTGGAATACTGTAGGATCTGATTAACTTGCTGTTTTCCCGGTTCCTGCGCCGTTACAGTGACTATTAATTAAAGAATAAGAGCGAATCTACACTTACTGGTTAAAAAGTTTAGTGTATTTAAAATTAGTATGACGCGAGAATTCGCCCGGATTACTGCGTTAATTAAAAACCGAGCGTGCTCGATCGGCTCTTCATGTATTACGGCTATATTACAAGCGAGTGTTGACTCACCGCGGAATACTGTAGGATCTGATTAACTTGCTGTTTTCTCGGTTCCAGCGCCGTTACAGTGACTATTAATTAAAGAATAAGAGCGAATCTACACTTACTGGTTAAAAAGTTTAGTGTATTTAAAATTAGTATGACGCGAGACTGTATTACGGCTATATTACAAGCGAGTGTTGACTCACCGCGGAATACTGTAGGATCTGATTAACTTGCTGTTTTCTCGGTTCCAGCGCCGTTACAGTGACTATTAATTAAAGAATAAGAGCGAATCTACACTTACTGGTTAATAAGTTGAGTGTATATAAAATTAGTATGACGCGAGAATTCGCCCGGATTACTGAGTTAATTAAAAACCGAGCGTGCCCGATCGGCCCTTGATGTATTGCGGCTTTATTACAAGCGAATGTTGACTCGCTGCGGAATACTGTAGGATCTGATTAACTTGCCGTTTTCCCAGTACCTGCGCTGAGCCGTTACAGTGACTATTAATTAAAGAATAAGAGCTAATCTACACTTACTGGTTAATAAGTTTAGTGAATATAATATTCGTATGACGTGATGATTCGCCCGGATTAGTGCGTTAACTAAAAACCGAGCGCGCCCGATCGACCCTTGATATATCATTACTTTATTACAAGCAGATGTTGACTCGCCGCAGAATACAGTCGGATCTGAATAACTTGCCGTTTTTCCAGTTCCTAACTACATTGTATCGTTACAGTACTATTTATTAAAGTATACAAAAGGATTTACATTTGTCAGGCGTGTCGTATCGTAATAAATATATTAAAAATAAAAAATAAACTAAAAAAAATTAAAATTGTGAAAATATTTGTTTACTTAATTTTATATTTTTAGAATATTGGGATTATTGGGTTTATTTAAAGCTATACGAGTTGCACACGCGCGCAGTTTCAGAAACCTACAACAAATTCCACCTGCGTTATAATTTTTAATATCGCCATTCAAGCTTTAGTAGTGTTTTAACGTGCCTTGACTTTTAATCCCGCAAACATTCGCCGTAGAGAGAAATCGCTTGTGCGAATGTGTTTTTATATTTATAACGTTTCGAATTATTAAATTAACTACTTAGCAAATTAATTTGTCTAGAAATTATATAGGTATAAAAAGTTTCATATAGAAAAAGTAGTACTCCTGAGGGAAATGAAATATAACTTGTAGACACGGGCAAAGCCGATGTCTTAGCTTTTACATTAAATTAATCTTGAAATTGTTATTGACTATTGTTTTTTTTACTGATGCTATAGAGTCATCGCTGTGACTCAGTAAATAAAGTGTTTTACGTTAGACTAGTCTGTCTGTATCCTTACTCACGTGACCCGTTCGGGATGACGTACTCGTATTTAAAACAAAACAGCGTACATAAACAATAAATCTTGATATGTGCCCATCATAAACAATGCTCCTGTTTGCAAAAACAACGCACACGTCAGGTGTAGGGTTACCAAATGTTAATCTTTTGAATTGTTCATTTTTATATATTGCTAATTAATGTACGTGTACTATCAACTTGACTGATGACAACAAGTGAAAATTTAGTATACATACAATTTTCTTTTAAAAAATTTTAAATTATTTTATGATCCCTCAATTATGTTAATGACACTTAAAAGAATATCTACATTAAGTGTTAATATGACATGATTTATTTTTTACGTATTTAATACTATTTGCATGTGCTTTTAGATGGATTAGTAGCTTAATTTAATATTGTTTCTATGGTACACAAAATATGCCTACAAATAGTTGCTTTATTATAACGTAACTTGTGATCAATTAAGAATTAAGACAATCGAACTAAACAATCAAAATAACTTGTTTTTCTTATTATATAATAACTTGAACTTAAATTATAATTCTAGCCACTTTACATTGCCATTTACCAAATATTTTATCCTTATTATAACAAGGAGTTTGTATTTTCCCAATAGATAGATGGGGTGTAACTGTTCAGGGATGACAGTAAAGTACGCCTGGCCCTTCAGGGATTAAGAATTCATGATCCTACATAAACAACAAGGTCATACGTATCTGTGGGTCGAAGAATTTGTCCCTATCAAGAGTTTTATTGCTCTAGAGATATACTTCTCTTTATTTTTAGTGCTATAATAACATTGAAAACTTTTAAGACACTTTCAAAGAAAGTGGTTGTCATTCAGCAGTTCTACCAGTTGAACATGTATTTTATATTATACAAATAGACCCTTTGATCATAATAGGTTCGTCTTTCTGAATGAATATATAATTCTGGAAAGAACTCAAAGCTGCTCAGGTTCGCCTGTTATTATGTTTCGTCAAATAACTGCCTAATAGGCCGACGTCAGTAGTCTAAGGTTTAGTACATACGGTTTAGATGAATACGGACAATTTACGTGATAACTGGGTACAGTGCACATACAGTATACAGTACCTATACAGTACACAAACAAATTATATGTTTATATGCCAAGCGAACAGCTATTGTTTTTTTATATAAAATTAGTATAAAGTATAATTGATATGCTTACACGAAATTGACGAGGCAGGTATGCTTGTTACATTGTATGGGTTTTCTTTAGTAGGTATTAATTTATAATTCGTATAACATTCTAAAAATCAAAATTGAAATTATATGTGTCTCCTAAATTTTACAATCAAATGAAATTGACGAGGCAGGTAGCATTTTTTATCAACTATGCTTGTCTACACAGTATGGGTTTTCTTTTTTTTAAGCGTGATATAAAAAGTCATTAATTTAAAAAAAATGACTTTTTAAATTTTACGTACAAAAAAATACGTACAACTTTCTAAAAATCTCCTAAATTGTACAATCAAATCAAATGACTTGAATAAGGTTTGGTTTTTTCGTTACGGAATTTCTGATAAGGGATAAAGCTAAAAAAAATATTTATTATTAAATCACTTTAAAAAAAATTTAACATGACACCGTGTAACTCGTTCGTAAACAACTAAAGTTAGTATTTTTTTATAAAACCAGTGAAACAAAAGAAATGTAACTAGGACTTGTCCTAGCGATGTCAGCTGTATAGGGCCCCTACAAAACGTTACGTTTGACTATCAGAATGAAAACACGCACCACATAAAAGTGTTTATTTGTTGCGAAAAAATGGGAAAAACGGGAAAATAAGCATTTTCCCAACGGATCGGGGTGAAACGCTCCGCGGACGACGGTAAAGTACGTCTCGCCGTCTCTGACATTAACAATTCATCCACCTACATCAACTACAAGGTCGTATTGACGGAGGGTTGAAGGATTCGCCCCTTTTTGGTTATTTTTAACGTTCTACAATGCATGTATTAGCACTAGCTGTAACTCCCGGACTTGTCGAACCCTGTAGTATCAAAACAGAGCATTTTGGTGTTGGTTTAGCTAAATGATATGCTTCGAAAAACTATTTATTTTTCTAATACAAATCGCACCATGAACTTCTGAGCAATGCAAGATATCCAGCACTTTAAATATGTAAAAAATTATTAATAAATTTCTTAATGATGATTTTCTTGTAGGTATCTAGTGATGTTCGTTTCATATTTTATAAAATTACAATTTCATATAAATCAGTTCTCTAGATACGAGTCTCTTTCTCGGATGAAGCTAGGATCTCTCACGACACTCCCTAGTTAAATCCCTGTTGAAAAGAGCTTACTCTTGGCTAGACTGATATATAATAGCCCGACTAGATCTGTTAGTTTTGCTAGACGCGTGATAGACAGCTTGGAAATGAGAGTGAAATTAATGCTAAGAAAATAGCGTTTGCTCTCTAGAGACAGTTGCAATTTTTCATATATAAAACTTATTTCATATTGTGTTGTGAAATGATCTTTTTGATTTTGAGGAGTTTTTTTTGGTACCTACTCATTATCCTTACGTCCGATTTTAGTGAAACAAACATTGACATATTAATACTATGGACTTCGGGTCTAATGCAAAATTTACGTCAAAAGTGTTCCAAGATATTTTATACACACTAGGATGTATTTATGTTTTTATAAACAAAATAACATTGTAATGTATGTCTTATCGTATTGTTTTACAGCCTAATTTGCAACGGTCTAATTGCATGCAATAAGTAATCAGCTTCGATTGACGGTTACCATGGCAGCCTTTTTTTGACATGACAGCTTCTCGTGAAAATAGTACAACATAAATGGTGTGGAGTCGGTAGCTTTCAAATTTTTTTGGCATCTTATATTTATATATTATATTTACAGCAAATTTTAATTTATATTTACATATCCCTGACCTCTATATGCTGGGATAAGATTTATCCCAGCATATACAGCATTGTACCAAATAATAATTGTTGTAATTATCTTGTATAAAATAATAATTAGTTATAATAATAATTAATTACAAACCAAATCCACTAATGTACAAAATGATATGCCACTCGACATAGTTCTTTACTTTGAAATTTTCAGTTCTCGATATTTTCCTCTTTTTGATTAAACTGAAAATATATTTTTTTACTTCAATGACGTTAGATCACTTTTATAAATAACTGTTCCTAATTTCATGTAGATAATTCTTATAGTTATCAAATTAATATACCATTATGAATATTAATCAAAAGTTATTTGATTAATATTCATGACATAAAAAATAAAAGTTGACATAAAAAATAAAAATTTTTGAATTGAAAATAATCAAATTATTTTCATTCAAAAATTAAGTAAATAAATAATTCAAATGTTAAACAACAAAATAACTCTATGCAGTCGTTGTTCTAAAACATTCTATTGCTCACGGCAGATCCGAACTAAATGTGGTTAATTAGATAAACATAAAAGAGAAAGAAAATTAGATAAAGCAAAATAATACTTTAAAATCATCAGTAAATATTTACTTACTGAAAATATGGTACACCGTCTTCTTTTCTCACCTTACTCGGGTAGTTCTTACAAGTTTTTTATAATAAATTACGGCATTATTGACGTGTATTCTGTCAGTCAGCTAATATGAGACTGAATTGCGATTGGAAATCATTTCGCGTTTTGGCTTACTTTTGGTTCGGACACGTTTTATCGCTGATCCGAAGTCCATAGTATTAATATGTCAATGGAAACAAAGCCTTAATCTGCCCGCGCAAATCGTATGAAAATATGTTCATTGGTTATTCAGTGACGTTTGAACAGATTAAAGAAACAAGTGTTTTGTGTTCTGTGTCTCAGTTACTTTTTTTCAAAACAAATTGATTGTGTAGAACTGACTTTGCTACATTGTAACTATAGTTAGATATTAGATTAGAAAGTGCCTGTACCAACAGACGTTTGACGACCTCCGTAGCGCAGTGGTATGCGCGGCGGATTTACAAGACGGAGGTCCTGGGTTCGATTCTCGGCGGGGCAGATTGAGATTTTTCTTAATTTGTCTTGGTCTGGCTGGTGGGAGGTTTTCGCCGTGGCTAGTTACAACCACCGACAAAGACGTACCGCCAAGCGATTTAGCGTTCCGGTACGTGTCGTGTAGAAACCGAAAGGGGTGTGGATTTCATCCTACTTCTAACAAGTAAGCCCGCTTTCATCTTAGATTGTATCTTCACTTAACATCAGGTGTGATAGCAGTCAAGAGCCAACTTAAAAAGAGACGTCCTGTCACATAATAAAGAAACTTTATCTATAAACCCCATTACATTTATGAAAAATATTAATAAGAAAAACAAGCGACAAGTAATTCGAAGCGACTTAGTTTTATTCTATGTTAAAATTCTCACATAATCATAAATTAAATGGTTACGGTACAGACAACCTGGGCTAAAGTGAAAATGTATTAGACCCACGTGAAAAAGGAAATATCTCGGCGCGGAAAGCAGAAACTTCCCGTTTTAATTATTCTTATTACATTTAATTAAACAATAACAACGCTTATTTGTCTGTAATAACACCACAGATTAAATAAAGCACTTGAAACCCCAACAACGATTTGAGAATAAATAAAAGGAATATAAAAACATAATGAAATCACAGCCGAGTGGGTACGAATAATTTCTATATGAACAATAAGCAGCGTTGGGCAGTTTTTGTGCGTGCGACTACGATGCGATTCCGGCACGATTTCGACATATGAAAAGTTATATTAATTTACACTTATATGTCTTTCTGGAATACTATTTTACTAATAAGTATTGTTAACAAAATAGTTGGTTTTACCAGTAACGCAATTAATTTAAAAAAAGAGTTATTTGATTGAACTATTGACGGCCGCCGCCATTTCATAGAGAAATCTACATTAATTTGGTTTTTTTTCGGTTAAAGTTTTCAACAAATCGTTCAGTAATTAAACTTGGATATACTGTCGCATGATATCGTATCGTACTTTATAAATGTATTTGTATGAAAACTTATTACTAAACACTCGGTGCCTTATGGCGTTGATAATAAAGGTTATAAGGACGACGCAATCTATGGGATTGTTGCCCAGTGTACAATACAATAAAATGCGTAACAAAGGGACTTTTATGGGGTGTTTTTATGGGGAAGATAGATGTAAAAATAATTTTGATATAAAAATTGGTCAAGTGCGAAATGTGCGAGGGGATGCCATAGTAAAAATTACTATCTATGTTTTTTTTATTTCCGTTTTGTCGAACCTGTATTTTTATATGATAATCATTTGTTATTATTAACGTAGTTTCTATTATGTTGCTATTACAATAAACGATGCTCACGCGATTTACAACCACGATTAAATCTAAAGCTCCACAATTTAGAAAATATAAGCTTGCAAATTCAATTTTAAATTATAATTATGATGGTAATACTACTTCTGCTTCGTTAGATCAGTGTAGCAAATGTGGGCCAACTTTGGGACTGAGCTAGCTTTTCTTTCTTCCGTAAAAATTCTCCTAAAATGGGAAGCCGGTGGTACGATAACACCGTGCCTCTGTCATTATCATTAATATCGAATAGTTAAAGAGTGAAAAAAAGACGTGTGGCACTCGGAGACTGCCACGGTAAAGCTATTGCATAGCATTTTTTATCAACTTAAAACGTTTACCTACTGACGTCATCGGGACCGTGGCCTAGTGGTAAGGCGCTCTAAGTGCCCGGATTGCCAGAGAGACGCGGGTGCGTATCCCGTCGGTTCCGCAATTATTTTTTTCAAGCATTATATTTCAAAAAGTCATTTTTTTTTACAAGCGTGATATTTCAAAAAGTCATTAAAAGTTCTGGATGATAGATGGAAAAACTAACAAGTACACCGTTTAGATTTTCCATTTATCACGCTTGTAAAAAAAAAATTAATGACTTTTTGAAATATCACGCTTGAAAAAAAAATTGCGGAACTGACGGGATTCGAACCCGCGTCTCCCTAGCAATCCGGGCACTTAGAGCGCCTTACCGCTAGACCACGTTTCCGATGACGTCGGAGCCGAAATTATGCTTTTGATATTATGTTTTTGATATTCAGGGGGTGTTAGGGTTTTCGTTACGGAATGTCTAGATTCGGTCTCCACGCTCAAGGCCCGCGATAAAAGCTATGCAATAGCTTAAAATTACGTACGTCTTAGGTGGTAACACCTAAGCCCGCCAACCCGCATTGGAGTAGCGAGGTGGATCTAAGCTCTAGATATTCTATACTGCAGAGAGGAAGACTTGACCCCGTTGCAATATAATACTGAAATTTATAATAGGTATACTACTGCAAACTGCACCAAAGATGTCATCAAAAATTGGTAGTCCGTTGAAAATTCACTTATTTGTATTGCACTGTATGTTTCGCGAAATTGAAAGTAGGTTGTCAAAAGTGGGTCACAATAAGTGAGTTATCGTGCGAGCGGTTCATTTGCAGCGGGATGCGATTGCTATTGCTATTGCTATTCGTTATTTGCTGGCATTAGTTTGACTGGCGCTGGGATTGGGCCGTTGCAATTTTGCGATCGATTTTACAAATGTTATTACCGATCTAGAAGCTTGTATTGCAAATAATAACAAAACATCATTATAGTTAATGAAGAAATTTGGAATAAAAAATACCTACCTTTATTTATTTATTCCTTTAGTTATTTTACTTTGTAGGGGGTACATCCCAAATACCAAAGACTTGATAATCATCGGTAGTTTACCAGTTTTTTATTTCTTTTTAGGATATATTTTGCAGAGTGTGCTCAGTAATTATGTAACCGTATCGCACAACAAGACATCAGGTAAAGACATGTCAAAGGCAGCAGATTCGAATATCGGAGTTGAAGAAATTGGACTTAAGACAAGCACAGCGCTAAGCTGGCCGTTGTAGCATTTTTTCTGAGATGTCCATCGGATGATGTCGTGGGACGGCATTTATTAATTTTTGCACCACTTAGAAAAAATCAATACCCGAGGCTGACCCCTAGATAAATGTCGATTTCCATAGCTTTTATTAAATTTTAAAGGGGTAAGCTGTATAAGCGAACGCGCCACAACTTTACACACAAACTTCTACTGCCTAGTTGTTACAATTTGTATGACTTCTAACTAAAAATCGAATCAAAAACCCAATAAGCCATTTGTACGACAAATTACACATCGGCTTCCCTACAAAACAATTTTAATACCTCCCGGTACGTACATCGAATTAGAGACGTATTTCTCGATTGGCCGGATCTCGCGATTCGATTACCGACGCCGGCCAAACAGTTCGGTGGAGTGAAAAATATTCAACTAATAACCGTGTTAGGGTGCACATTGGGCCTCTCGTTAACGTGCTACGGGTTCACACCTTGTTGGTCTTAACAAGCCTAGCTGAGAACAATAAAACCTTAGGTGCAATTAAAAGAACCGTTTCTTAAATTTTACTTAGACAGACTTTTTTTGACGTGAAAACGTCTTATAATTCGATAGAACCGGCTGCACGCACGAAAAAACATGACTCATGCTGCGTTACCTCGCTTTGAGGCGTTCCATGTAAGGCTTGAAGTGCAAGCGAGAGCGCGAAACGAGCGACAAAGAAGCACAATCGGCCTTTGCGTTCGGCAATTTAAAATATAAATTTATAAAATCAAAATCAATTATTTTATTAATTTAAATTAATATTTATAAAAATATACTTAAATTAAAAAATTTAGTAACCAATTAAATGCTACCATCAGTATTTTCTTGAGACGTTGTCACGTTCAACTATCGTCAGTAAACCGACTTTACAGACAACCAATTTTTTTTAATTGACTACAAGTTGCCCTTGACTGCAGTCATACCTGATGTTAAGTGATGATGCAATCTGAGAAGGAAGCGGGCTTACTTACTAGGAGTGGGATGAAAATCCACACCTTTATCGGTTTCTACACGACATCGTACCGGAACTCTAAATTGCTTGGCGGTACATCTTTGTCGGTAGGGTGGTAACTAGCCACGGCGAAAACCTCCTACCAGCCAGATCAAGACAAATTAAGAAGAATCTCAATCTGCCCCGCCGGGAATCGAATCCAGGACCTCCATCTTATAAATCCACCGCGCATACCACTGCGCCACGGAGATCGTCAAAATTTATATTATTATATATTTTTAAATTATCGAGGGCGCGTCTAGAAAGAAATCCATTATTTATGTTGTTGTTATTATTTAAACGCTTTTAACTATCGCAGCAGAATTAGACTAGCAGTAGAATTTGAAAATATATAAGTTTATAACTTAAGTGGGATTAGAATTTTCTACGAATACAATTTAGTTGGATTCATATTTTTTTAGACTGCTAATAAAAATTTTAAGCTGTGATGCATCGATCTCATTTCAGAGATAGACGTGGAATATAAAAGACAGACAGAGGTACATTCGCTGTTTCTGTGAACTGCAGAATGAAGACAAGCTGCTCTACTAATTTGAAAACTATATCTGCGGGGTCATCACAAAAGAAAACTGCTCCGGTTTTTTAATTGTTCCTCTCCAATCTGAGATTACTTTCGCTCTCATTTCAATTATAACGGACGCAATGAACACGGAATGGGTTCATACAAATTCCAATACCGACCTCTCAGAATCTTAATCATACTATAATTGTGAATGCGAATTATTCTGTTGTTTCTTCTATGTGTGGATTTAATGGAATTATATTATAATTATTATTCAGCAGATATCCGTAACTTCTTCTGCGAGAAAATTCTTTCATTTTGTATTTAGTAGATACTATGTCCTACTTCTTCTGCGAGATAATTTTTTTTTTTAGTGTTTAGTACTATGTTCTGCTCCAGATAATAAATATTTTAGTAATCAAATCAAATAACACAAGCTTTCATGAAAAGGTCAAGTTTATCAGTGCGTAGTGAATCTACCACTATTTCGGAAAACAGATTATATTATTATAGTTAGAGATTAATTTTATATTTGTATTATATATATTAACCGAGTTATCACAGTTTTTGTCGCGCAAGTAGGATCGCAAAAATCTGTTAAATCGGCTTTATGCGCGTGCGCTGCCTTAAATATTGGGAATAATTGAAAGTAACTTTATGTATGGGAAATTTATATATCTTAAAAAGTTCTACAAAAAAGTCCGCAACAGCATATATATATCTTTTATATTATAACAGATATAGAACTTTTGTGTTTTAAAAAATCTTTAATTCATATGCTTACGTTTACGTCATCATTTATACAACTAAAATTAAATCCAAGTATATTCCAAATTTACCATTAAATCTTTATCATTTATATATTTTAGCTCAGCGTCGAATCGACAGATTGACGCATTGTCACATCGGGGGTGAATCAGTCAACTGTAACTGGAAGTGGGGATTTTAGAATAGCTGTGCAAGATAGGGCGTGATATTTTAATTTCGATGTAATAGACATCGCCCTTTGGGGCACGAATCGATGTGCTTCGTTTTATATTTTATTAGGTGTTATGAGATTTTGAAGTAACTGTAAAAATGTGTTTTGAAGTAATAATATTTGTATCGAGAAACTTGAAAAATGTTGATTGAATACCTAACTTTGATATTGACTAGTACCTATAAGCAAAGTAGCGTTGCTGTAGGATTGTTTTAAAAGAATATATTTGTTATTTACTGTAGATCATGAGCTGCAATTCGTTGTATATCCAATAGTTTATTTATGCCTCAATACTCTGAAATTCTAGTTATATCTCTGAAATCGGTCCTTAATGTCTGAAATCGTGATCAATTAATTGATAAGCTAGTAATCGTCTGATATAATATATTATATAGTTCCTTTATAATGTTACAATATATGACTAAAATCGTGTATATCAAAATAAAGTTATTTAAAATTTTATTACTAAGGCACTAAAGGATTGATAATAATTCATAGGCACTGCATTAGCCCGTGAACCCGAATAAGAGCAGTGTGCTGAGTGTACGCTCCATAGTTACTTACAAAGAGCCCCTGTAGTGGACCGTTAATAGGTTGATAATGTTGATGATCACTACAATAGGTAATCGTATGACTAGTAAACGTAAGTTAGTCAAAAAGTAATATAAATTGTACTTTAAAGTGTAATATCCGGTATATCGGTGAAAACTCGCGTACACGGGAAGTTTTGAAAACAAACAGCCACTGTAAATAGGCCGTATTGCGCGCCGGAAGTCACGTGACGTCATCGGCGGAGCCATTTCCGGTCGCCATTATCCAATCGATGTCGGGGAAATTGTTCAATATGACAGAAGTTCGCAGCTCGACGAGATTACAACGGATCTGAGTTACACATCTGGAAACTTCTTACGAGGCTTTTGATTATAACCATTCGAGAGATTTTTCGATTCTATGCGTAAACATGTATTTCTTCGATATTTATGCATGACTGTTAATAACTTTAAGTTTTGTATTAGATTCGTTGTTATTATCAACATCATCTTCATCATTATGGTTAGGTAAAGGGCTTCCACGGAGAAAGGGATTATGAAAAGTCAGACATCTTTGGAGATTGGACAATGCTAGTGGATCTCATAAAAAATCATAAAAATTAAATAAGCATTTTTCGAAGAATTTTTATTAAGCAGAGACAGCTACACGAAGCTTAAAGCTTAGCTGTTTCTTTTGCCAACTTCATTTTGAAGGCAGCTGATGATTAAGTTGATTGATAAGCTAAGAGTCCTGTGTAAGCGACAAGCGCAAAGCGATGCGACACGATGTTACGCGACGAACACTATTAGAACAACGACATTTCCTATGCGGCCTATGTAGCAGTCTGCAGCAGGACGCAACGTAACCACCTGTGTCGTGCCGCGTAGCAACGCGTTGCATCGCGTTGCATCGCGTCGCGGGACACTCCGTAAGTGTCTAGAGAATGAGAACATGATTTCTCATATCATCCTAAAAAAGGACAATACTACGCCTGGGTGATTGATTTTTTGAAGCCTTAGAACTTGCTACTTAAAAGCAGCATAGTCAGAACTCCTACTTGCCTATGATACAAGCATATTTTAAAAAACTTTCAATTATAGAATCGCGAAGGTCTGACCAACGCTGTCTCTTGCTCTATAAGCAACTAAAAACGCGTATAAAGGAACATGTTTATGCTCGTACACTGAAGTATTTTCCGTTCCAATAATTTCCTGATACCTTTCCTGTAGACTAGTTACCGTCGTAGCTTCTATAATAGTAGGTCACACATAAATAACTTATTGATATCTTATTTCAATTCGCGACCTATATTTCAAAAGAGATTGTTTTAAATTGAACCTATAGTCTAACAGTAAAATTTGACAACACTAAGTAAGGCTTAACTCAGTTGTGCAGAGACAAAGCGACGCGTCACGTCATGATAGTAAATTGTTCTAATAAATTCTTATTACTTAAAGCTAAAAGTTACAAATATGGACTTAAGACAAGAAAGATTTGAAAATAGAGATGAATATTTTAATTTTGTCGTGGTTAATAGACTTACTGGCTTAGCGATTTAACGTTCCGGTACGATGTCGTAAACAAACCGAAAGAGGTGTGGATTTCATTCTACTCCTAACAAGTTAGCCTACAACCATCTTAGAGTGCATCATCACTTACCATCAGATGTGATTGTAATGAAGTACTTACTAATTATAAATCTTAATCAGTACAACCGGGAATTGAACGTAGGACCTCCGTTTTGTAAATCCGCTTAACACTGCGCCACGTAGGCCGTCGTCGTGGTTCACAGAGGTAGGCCATACGCTACCTAATATTTAACAATTTGTACCAGTACCTACCTATTGTGCCTATATATACCTACCATAACATAATTATGAATCTGCATAGATATTCTTGATTTTAATGATTTTTTTCTTTTATTTCAGGTAAGTACCGTTCTAAATAATAAGGACTCAAACACACTGGAACTCGGTGAGTGCGACTCGCTGCAGACATTCGGAGTGTTACTTTGTAACAACGTAACGTTAGTCGCGAGTGTGCGCTGCTCTCGTGTTTGGTTGCTAATTTGTTTTCTCTGGTGACGATCGATGAACGCGTACCTTTCCGTTCCCATTGTCGGACGGCACGTCGCTCTTACAGTAACAATTAAGTTTCAACGACTGGTTTTTATGGCCCTTATAACCCACAATACTGATCCGTTTTAGATCATGTTTTATTTATATAAATACAGATTTTTCAAGATTAATAGTGCAGTAATGGTTTTGCACTAAAGTAAAATAGTTTGGGGATAAGACAGATTAACAATTTGTTTTATTTTGATTTAAAGTAATGTGGACACGCACTTGACTTCAAATAAATGATACCATTGTGCTAGAAAGGAGTAATCTATAAAAAAAGTATTATTACTAAAAGTATTATCTTAATTCGATTTGAACTGCTTGTTAAACGGAGCCTGACAATAATTGAGAATTTCAGCTTGCTTTTTAATTATATTAAACAAATTGAAGTAATATGATTAATAATAACAAGTGCTATATTATATTAGAGAATATAATTCAATTCAAATTCAAAATCATTTATTTCAAGTAGGCCAATTATAAGCACTTTTGAAACGTCAAATTACACTATTTGTAGTGACTCGACCACCGGCTTGGAAGGCAGGTCCTGTTGAGAAGAGCCGGCAAGAAACTCAACAGTTGCTCTTTTAAAAACATTGATTTTTAGAATATTAACTGTATTGTTACATAAAATTATTTATTCTACTACTTGTGTGAAGTTGAAAGCTGATCCAATTTATTATAATCCGTTAACCCGATATCCAAATACCTCAATTAGAATTTGAACCGTGACGGCACAAGGCACAACGGAGCCGCGCCGCTGTAACCCTATAGCACTTGTAATTCAGGTTGCAAACGCGCCCGACTCGGGAATCGGGGCCCCTTTATTGGCTTGTATTGAGGCGGCCCATTGTACCCGTTGTACTGTAGTTGGCTTGTGTGACTGTTTCAGGGTTATTTGCGGCCTATTTACTTGTTTCGACACTATCGAAGCGCTAACAGGCATTATGGGTATATTTGTTTTAGGGTTAGTTGTGATATAATACATTAGCTTTCACGAGTAGAACAACGCTACAGTTGTTTGTTGACTTAACTAGTGCAGTTGATAATGCCTTAGCTTGCAACAGAGTATAAAAGATTGAGTATGATTTCCAGCCCGAATCATTTGAGGATATATAATAATCGTACCTACTTTTAAGCAATTCAGCGATCATGTATAATGCCACTTAGAAATAATTTGTAGATACGGTTGGAAAGAACATAACATCTATACTAAAGCCAAACTCGATCGAGAATGCTTGTCAACAAACAAATTTTAAATGAAGGTAGAAAATGCAACACATTTTATGCCTAATAAATGTAAAATTTTGTTTTGTTTTTTTATAAAATCTTATTTAAAAGATATTAATAACTGACTGACTAATCTAATTTATTGTCGTGAATTCGTCATTAACAAGTTAACTAAAAAAGTCAGGTGTAAAGTGACTAGTGATTTCTACCTTCATTTTTAATTTGTTTGTTGACAAGCATACTTAATCGAGTTTGGATTTAGTATAGACTGCATTGGTACTTAACATCAGGTTAGGATAATGATCACGAATTTTGTCGCGAGCATGTCGCTGTTTGTGGTCAAGACTTTAGTGTTGCAAGTAATATGATTAAAGATTACAGTTGCAGTTAATTCAACCAATAATTACAGTCCATACAAAGTATGCATCGAAAATTAGGAATTGTCCACGGGTTTATGTCAAAATACATTAATAATTCCGTCCGGCGGAACCAAAAACAATGGCATAAAGGCGGGAACACACACCGCCTCATTAGCGTGGACGCGACCTTATTAATATTCCGCGCGCGCTTGCAACACTGATTCGGGCTCACATCGCGCTAATGCTGTTACTGGCAACTCTGCAAACGCAATTTATTAGCGATTTTGGTTTTACAAGCTCTCTAGTGTTGTTAAACTTTAGTGATTATTTATTATATGATAAAAGCTAATCGCTATATATTCGGCGACATCTTACCATACCTAATATGTAGTACGAAACAAATCGCTTACCGTCTGTAAACTTGGAATTTAAATTACGCAACAGATTTTAATGTGGTTTTTGACGTGACAACGTCTTATAATTCGATAGAGCCGGCTGCACGCACGAAAAAACATGACGTCTTGCGTCGTTACCTCGCTTTGAGGTGTTTTATGTAAGGCTTGAAGTGCAAGCGAGAGCGCTGAACGAGCGACAAAGAAGCACAATACAATCGGCCTTTGCGTTCGGCAGCGTTCGACATCCGTCTATTAAATATAATTATTAAATATAATTATTAAATATATTAATTTTAAATTAAAAATTAATATATTTATTTTAAATTATTATTAAATTATTAATTTATTATAAATTTAAAATATAAATTTATAAAATCAAAATCAATTATTTTATTAATTTAAATTAATATTTATAAAAATATACTTAAATTAAAAATTTTAATAACCAATTAAATGCTACCATTTCATCAGTATTTTCTTACGACATTGTCACGTTCAACTATCGTCAGTAAACCGACTTTACAGACAACCAATTTTTATCAATAAATAGGGTAATTCAAAACGAAGTTCAATAAAGAATTCCGCGGTTCAGTGTTTATAATATTTCAGTTCAGTGTTTGCAATAGTTACAATTTTCATAAGGTTCTACACCTTCAGATCACGATCGATCACAAGTTCGAACCTGTTAGGCACTATTTGTAATACAACGTTATGGCAGAGGTCATAACATCCCTGCATGGTGGTAATAAAAAGAGCTAATAAAATATGAGTCCACACACTACACGTCCAAACACATCAATTCAACGAGGCACCTATCGCACGTCAGTTCGGTGGGCGTGTAATAAATAAAGAGTACTCTTCATTTGACATAAAGACGTATTAGCTCCTGGAGGAAACTATAATAAATTCCGTTCTGGTGGTCTCTTTCCATTCGCCATCGTAAAATTCGTATCGAATTTTAGGGGTCGCGTTGCCACAGTTTTCACAATCGTACAGTTAGAAAACCGAATGCGTCGCTCGCATCGACGTTTCTAATAGGAACAGATAATAGTAGTAAGTCCTTTCGACATCAGTGGGGCAAGTGTGAGTTTTTCACCGAGCGACTGCGTAAAAACGTATTCACTTATAACGTCAAATTATATGACAAAAAAAGCGTTTACTCTCGCTATAACTAGATGGCGCTACTAAAATTCCATACAAATTTGCGTTACGTTTTTACGCAGTCGCTCGGTAACAAACTCACACTCGGCACTCAGTATTTCCTCTCACGTCTGGTTTACGCACATTCAACGCAAGTGTTACAATTTCCAACAAAATTATCATTTGTTTTTCAACAGGTACTTTTTCATTGAACTACTCTTGTAGTTCAAGAATAGCTGGCGTTAATACTTACGATAGGCGATAAAAAGTACCTTCTTAAGGAGAACATTTGAATTAGGAGATTCCACAACGGCGCGTTCTTATAGCACCAACCCAGAAAATCTTAAATACTCACAAAATTAAAATATTTAATAATTAATAAAGAATTTTCATTTTTGGCACTTCATACTGTATGTTAAATGGTGCACGTAACTTGAACGTTTTTTGTCGCTCGTACTAAGGCTAAATACATTTTTCATGTCATCTTCTTGTTACCATTTCTACACACGTCTATATGTTCACCTTACTGTACTCTTACTAACCGGCGGTAACCCTGTCAAATTGAATTCAGGTACTTAGCCTTGACGGGGTCCCCTTTACCCGAGACGCAGATATTAAAGGCTTGCGAGCGTCTGTCTGTAGGGACTTAATATCTAAAGACGCAAAGGTTTTGATACGTCACGTTCTCCAACGAACGAGTTAATGAATATTATACCTTCTGCCATTCGCAGCTATTATTAATAATTCAGAAAACGTATACTTGTCAAAGTGATGGAGAAAATGAGTTTATGACAATCGAAAAATGTTTCATGACTCTCACTTCTACGAGTATCAATAAATTATACGAGATTTTTTATCTGTTATCGTACCTATATCACAATATGACGGCCTCCGTGGCGCCGTGGTATGCGCGGTGGATTTATAAGACGGAGGTCCTGGGTTCGATTCCCGGCGGAGCAGATTGAGATTTTTCTTAATTTGTCTTAGTCTGGTTGATGGGAGGCTTTCGCCGTGTCTAGTTACCACCCTACCGATAAAGGCGTACCGCCAAGCGATTAAGCGTTTCGGTACGATATCGTGTAGAAACTGAAAGGGGTGTGGATTTAATCCTACTCCTAACAAGTTAGCCCGCTTCCATCTTAGATTGCATCATCACTTAACATCAGGTATTTTTTTCTTGATTTATTTAGACGCTACGACATGGATTTGAGCTAAGCCGCTCTATAACGGTAAAAAGTTAATAATTTTTTATATTAATATTCGCCTATTTTACATTTTAAAATAGATGTGAAAACAAAATTTTAGATAAAAAGCACATTTTTCATGCTTTATGTAATTTTTATAATCACTTCCGGTTGATGAATATTAATTGAAAGTAGCTGTTGCACTGCACAGGACAATTCCTGATATTATGCAATAAAAAATATCCAAATCGGCATAACAAAATAAAATAACGAGAGAATTAAGTGAGAGTAATAGTAGGTACAGCAAGAGCTTATGATAAAGAGCTTTTTCAAAAATGTTTTACTATTTGTTGTTACACTGCGATTTAGGACATGGTTCGTAGACGCAACTAAGTCTCAACTTGTGGGTGAAATGAAAAAACAGTAACTATTGATATGAGGTTTTAATATTTTCTAGTAGACTTAAAAGTTCTAGGTTTTATTTCCTTCAAGTCGAATAAAAGTTCACCCGTCGAAATCTTTAGTAACCCATTGGCATTAGTAATCTAGAGCAGCTATAAAGCGTCGAACACACGCTATCAGCGTCTTTGCCAGTCCCAGGTGGGTTTGTTCGGTAGGTTCACCAAAAGTACAGTTTCCGGTGGGCATGTCATATTTTTTGTATGTAGCGTTCTTATACACGTACTCGTACACGCTATTGAAAATCACACTCGAGAACAATACGTTATGTAGATAAAGCCATTTTTAATAAGAAATAAAAATTTTGAAATAAGTAAATTTTTATAAAAGTAAATTAAAGAAGCTAATTGACACAGTTATTTTTTACCTTACGCATTTTACGTTCATTTTTTTATTTTAAAGTAAAAAAATAAAGTAAACATTAATTGACTCGGTCTATAAAGTACCTAATAATAGTTATCAATTATTTAATATAGCTTAAGTATTTTGTTACGAGATCAAATAAAAGTGTATAAAACTATATTCGTAGCGTGATTAAAAACTCTTACTCTGAATTATAAAACTAAACTCGTTCATCTACTAAAATACAGCTGACGTTTAAAAACCCTAAGCAAAAGCATCATAATCTACTATTAAAATATTTCGAGAGTAACAAATTAGGACAGTCCTGCAAACCGTCGGCGTTCGTCACCCTACTGGAGTGTCAACATATAACCAGGTGTTTATTACCAGGTCTGCAGCAGGCTGGCGCGCCGCCAACCGAGATCTGATCCGATTGCTGGCTAACTTTACATTTTTATGGTAATAAAATAAGTCGAGGCGCACTCTCTATCTACTCTAGCATATGAAATGAGTACTATCTCTTGTTATTAAAGATTTTTTATACGAGATACGTAGGTTTCTATAAGTATTTTGAGAAAACGCAATTTGTTTATATAAAACTAGCGGACGCCCGCGACTTCGTCCGCGAAAAACTCGTTTTGTGATAGTTCAAAAAATATGTATTCCTTTTTACTAACTAAACTATTCTGTACTAAATTTAATTTCAATCAGTTCAGTAGCTTAGGCTTAGATTGAGTAATAAACAGGCAAAGTTACTTTCGCATTTAAAATTAGTGTGGATAAGCTCGCGATTCACGATTGCTCCTTTGATGAGCTTACTTGCCTAACATGCCTAATCTCTCTTGTTTGAAAGATATTTACAAACATTATAATAATATGTATATGTAAATTGTTACATTAGATGGTTACATGACGTCACGCAATGTACTTGTTTATTTTAGACTAGCAGTCGCCCGCGACTTCGTCCGCGTGAAAACCTCTTAGGTATCCTTCTAATTTTAAAGACAGACTTTCATACAAAATGTGTAAAGGCACATATAGTGTGCTCATTCCCCGCTCCCCCTCTCAATTTAATTTTTGATAGTTTCCCGTGAAGCAATATTCTCCGTCCCGTCCCGTGTACTAAAGGTCTACATTTTTGTTAAACATTGTATGACATTTCAGTACATTAACATTAAAAATATATATTTATGGCAAGCTGATGGGTATAAATTGATATTAAATAGTATATTTCACTCTTGAGTCTAGCGTTCAGAATAAACAAAAATAATAAAATAAAATAAAGCCCGTTTAAACAAACGAACAAACTCTTCCGTGTACTAAATAGATATTTGAACAAAGATCGAATTCTTAATTCATCATCGTATTATATAACATAGATCTAAACTCTCCTCCCGCACGCGCACCCCCGCCTTGGTGACGCTCACTTCGCAACGCAGAAATAGTAATATTTTAATTTCGCCATAACTTCAAAACCAAACGTCCAATTTTAATCTTTTAAATACCAAATATTATCTACATAAACTGTACTTAGTGATGAAATAATTTATTTTGATAAGGATTAATAGCATGAGTAAAATAAATGCGTTTAAATGTAGTCCAAAAAAAATTAAGATTTTTAAATAAAAAAATGGTTGTTGTGCCTCACTCGACATAGATAGATATAGTGTGTCGCGGACTTTTTTGTAGATATTTATAAGATCTCCAATTAATTAGAACATTTTATGGTTCTATCTTTTATGGTTTACGCAGCGTACGCAAAATAAGTAACTTTTCTGGTTGATTTTTTACACCTTGTGTCCGAAAAACCCAAATATTTTACGGAACCCTAATTTTTTCCAAAATAAAATTTAGCCTATGTTACTCGTGGATAATATAGCTTTCGAATGGTGAAAGAATTTTTAAAAACGGTCCAGTAGTTTTTGAGCCTATTCATTACAACCAAACAAACAAACAAACAAACAAACAAACAAACAAACAAACAAACAAAGTTTTCCTCTTTATAATATTAGTATAGATACCAGAGTTACATATTATAAGAGTTCCTTCGATTTCCCCAGGATTCTCATCAGATCGTAACATAATTACTATGGGACCTTATTGGAAGTTATAATGTTTGTAATATAAAAGTATGTAATTATCAAAATTACTATGTAAAATGGGGTGCTCTATTTGTTCTATAAAACTGTTGATACACCATATTAGTGCTTAGTTCTATATAGAACTAATGGGACAAAAGTAAAGAAATGTCGATATCAAAATCTTGTTTGTACGTTACATATAAATTATCTATAGTTTTTATAAGTTTTATATGGAATCTCTTTTGATTGCAATAATAAATGTTCACTTAAATTTGAGAGTATCTATAAACATACTATATCGAATACAGCTTTGCTTAAATTGCACAAAACGTCTTTAAAATGGTATTGAGGTTTTTAATATAATTTTTTTCTAAACATAAATAGTTTTCGCGAAAGATACTTCCAAAGTGGTAAAATGTGTCCCCCCCTGTAACTTCTAAAATAAGAGAATATTTTTTAGACACAACTACTACTTGGTTTTAACAACTTAGCTTTTGTCGCAAGGGACATTATTTTTGTTAAAAACAAAATGAAATATCAATCAAAATAATATAAAGTTTATAACTTATATGGTATAAGTAAAGTCAAGAGCAAAAACTATACTACAGTACTATATAATATAGTATTGGGATATAATTTAATAGCACGGAAAATATCCCAACAGTTCTATAGAACTACGGTATGGGGTACTACTGGGATGCACCCGTAAAATGTTATGCGTGGTCAATACATAAAAATAAATATATTATATACGCGTCAAATTGAGAACCTCCTCAGTTTTCCGTCATTAAATAGTATGTTATCGTAGTCGTATCTCTGGAAGACTTTGTTCGTAATATAGATTCAAATTTTAAAGAAACTAATTTAGTCCAGAAAGATTTTCATACAAAACAGCATGCGACGTATATACGTAAAACCCAGAGCAGTCACCGTCTTCCAGTCGTAAAGCCATTCCGACGTTCTCATATACCTCGTAAACCTCCTCAGGCTTTTATATGGAGTCGTAAACCGAGCGGAGACGGGCGGCGAGCTAGCGCAATAAATCGTATACTAGGAAAATTTATTTCACAACATGTAGAGATTCGAGTTTAAAATTAACTTTGGACGTAAACACGCTATTTAATTTGCTTTAATTACCCTCTTTTTTGCTATCGGCGGATGTTCGCTACGGATTTATCGGTTTTTTGTTTATTACTTCTTTTTCATGTTTTTACAAATTATTTTGTACGGATATTGCAGATTGAGAATAAATCGCGTTTACCGTTTTACAGATACCTATTACCTACTTCCTAAGTCTACTAATATTATAAACTAGCAGTCACCCGCGACTTCGTCCGCGTGAAAACCTCTTAGGTACCCTTCTAATTTTAAAGACAGACTTTCATACAAAGTGTGCTCATTCCCCGCTCCCCCTCTCAATTAATTTTTTTTATAGTTTCCCGTGAAGCATTATCCTCCGTCCCGTCCCGTGTACTAAAGATCTACATATTTGTTAAACATTGTACGACATTTCAGTTCATTAACATTAATGTATAACAAAATATATATTTATGGCAAGCTGATGGGTATAAATTGATATTAAATAGTATATTTCACTCTTGAGTCTAGCCTTCAGAATAAACAAAAATAATTTTACAATCCGACACGCAGATAGTGATAAGCCTGTTTAAACAAACGAATAAACTCTTCTATGTACTATATAGATATTTGAATAAAGATCGAATTCTAAATCCATCACCGTATTAACGTTTCGATCATGAAAGCATATCAGTACAAAAATGCTGACCTCTATTCAGTACGTATAATATAACACTAAGGAGGACAACTAAATTTAGACGTACTACCGGTATTTTCGCGCTTTCTAGAAATTTTGTAATATCTCAGAAAACATATAAGTAATGTAAAAGACAAATCTTATCTCAATTTAATTGTATAAATGATGATGTAAACGTAAGCATATGAATTAAATGATTTTTAAAACACAAAAAGTTATATATCCTTGTGATTACTAAATAATTTTAATATAAAATGATGATACATGCTGTCGCGACTTTTTAAAATTATATAACTTTATTAAAAGATAGATATATAAAGCTTTATATACATTGCTTTCAATTATTCTCAATAGTTAAGGCAGCGTACGCGCATAAAGCCGATTTAACAGATTTTTGCGATCCGACTTGCGCGACAAAAACTATGATAACTCGGTTAATATATACAATACAAATATAAAATATAGCCTATGACATTCACCGGAAAATATTCTTTCACCAGTTGAATGCTACGTTATAGCATTGTACTGGTAAAAGAATTTTTTAAATCGGATCAGTAGTTTCGAAGATTAGCCCCGACAGAACTTTATTTACAAATTTTACCTCTTTATAATATTAGTATAGACTAACGGCCAGCCGCGAGGTCCCCCAAGTATAACTAGTAGATAGAGTGTAATTCTAACTAATGGAAGAACCCCATCCATTCAGTAGGCAAAGAGCATTTATAAGAAGGAGGTCCGTCCTGAGTTCCATTCTCGGAGTTTTAATAGGTCCAGGTCTGGCTGGTGGAACGTTTCGGCTGTGACTAGTTACCAAAAAAAGGTACCGCCAAGCGTTAGCATTAACGTTCGGGTACGATGTCGCGTAGAAATCGAAAGGGGTGTGGATTTCATCCTACTCCTAACAAATTAGCCCGTTTCCATCTTCAATTGCATCATCCCTTACCATCAGATGAGATAGCAGTCAAGGGCTAGCTTGTTGGGAGTGAAAAAAAGACAATGTGGAGGTCATTGCTCTATGCACAGATAATCCATGTAGATCCCCTAATAGTTTCCTTACATTTGATGAAAGTTATCAATTATTAACAAGGTCGTAAAATTTTCCTTCGATGACATCACATTATGAGCGGGGAAGGGCTATCGGTCCCCGGGCGGCACTAAACCGAATGTGCGCACTCCCTTATAGCGTGCGAGTGTGCGGGCCACGTATCGTTACGTTGATGGAATTACAGAAAAACAAAACTAAAATATCAAATTGTATTTGCGATTAAATAAGAAACTTGTTTTTAGTCACGTTTGATTGCAACGTTCCATCTTTCGCTTTAGATGGATACTATACTGGTACAGGTAAAAAATATTTAAACGTATTTCAAAATATAATTAACGATAGAAAAGTTAATAGACATGTTGCCGTTTATTTTTAATGACTCTTTTTTTGATAGCTTAGCCAATGTCTGCCTGGCGTTCTTCCCGGTATCACTCATTTATTTATTATTTGTACACGAAGATAAACAGAACAGAGACATAAAATAAAATACAATAAGTAGAGCTGCTACAAAAGGCGGCCTTATTGCTTAACAGCAACTTCTTCCATTCTTCTTTTTGCATGTATACTATATCGAATGGATAACATACGGTATATTACACAAATCTGTCGCACACGATTGATCGAGACTACGTAAATATCGGGCACATAACGACGGGCGCGGCTCCCCTGGCGCGGCCGGTGTAGTGTGTACACGTCTTAATGATATCGGCCCGAGCAAACAGCGACATGACAACCTGTGGGCGGGTTTGTGTTGACGTCTTTACCCTGTACGAACATATACGTAGATTATAAACTGGCGCGTCAATACATTCACATTGCACTTAATCCTAACTAATATTATAAATGCGAAAGTAACTCAGTCTGTCTGTCTGTCTGTCTGTCTTGCTTTCACTCTACAACTACTGAACCGATTTAAATTTAATTTGGAACACAGTAAGTTTCGAAAAAGGACATAGGCTACTTTTAATTGCGAAAAAAGGGTTGTAAGGGGTTAAAGGGGGGATGAAATGTTTTATGAAAGTATCGTCATTTTGAAAGCTTAAGACCTATTTCTTAGACAGTTGATTAGATATTAATAAATATGACATTCAAAGCTTAGAGAAATTAGGCTGCCGTAATAACTAATTCCACGCGGACGAAGTCGCGGGCAAAAGCTAGTAGTTTTAATAAATAATCGGTAGCTGTCACTATCATTTACATTTAATAGTGATCGGTAATGAAAACATTATCAACCTAAGCCCGCCAACCCGCGTTGGAGCACCGTACTCCATATTCCCTCTTCAACAAGCAGCCTGGCCCTGTAGTTAGTCGGCTGATGACGATTATGATGTATTTTTATCACGTATATATATATTTTTTTTTTATGTATGACCACGTATAACTTTTTACAGAGTTGTCTGATTTTGATAATTCTTTTTTTATTAGAAAGGGCATACTTCCAAGGTGGTCCCATTGTCATCATGTTAGGATCTGATGAGGATATCCTGGGTAATTGAAGGAACTCTTCAAATTTTGGAGGCACGCTTACAGCGATTTCGGTTTTTGTCTCGGTATCGGTAGCTTTTTGGCTACTAGTGACATATAATATACTATGACAGTATAGTGCGAGTACGATACGTGGCAATAAATCACTAAAAAGTAAGAAATAAAAATTTTTAAATAAAAATAGAACCGACTCTAAACGCACTAAAAAGTAAAAAATAAGTTCTGTCATTTAGTTGCTTTAAATTACTTAAGCATATCTAGGAGTCGGTGCCAGCTAAGGTTTCTACTTTAAGGACGTTACCTAGAACCCACAAAATGCTTTATAGTAAAATAAAAATTCCTTAAACTTGCAATATATAGATATGCTTAAGTAATTTAAAGAAACTAAATGACACAGTTATTTTTTACTTTTTAGTGCGTTTTGAGTTGGTTCTATTTTTATTTAAAAATTTTCATAATTATATTGCTAACAACAGGACAAGTCGATATCTGTACCTACTCATAGTAAATAGGAAACCGATGTTTAAGATCAACTCTTTGTATTCAAATAACTCGTCTTCCCCTTGTACCCTTCAACCTGAGGCATACATGTTCAGCATCAAAATTATTACACCAACAAATATTATACCGAACAGGAGCACTACAACTGCTGCAGTACTGCTTGGCGGCAGAAGCACCGGTAAAAGAATTACGTATACGAATAGCGAAAATAAGTACAGACACGATATATATACACACACCTCACACACACGCACACACTCGCGCGCACACACACGCACACACACACACACACTCACACACACTCACACACACTCGCATGTACACACTATCCATTTTAAGTATCGTAATATATCGCAATCTGGTAGAACTGACCCCCAAGTGTGTAGTGGCACAAGTAGCTACTAACACTCGATGAACCCAGAGGCATAGTGCGAAAGAAGCACCGGTATAGCAGTTCACTAGAGAGCCCGGTGGTTCGCAAATGCACTGAGGATGGCCACCGAGGGGTTTTTAGTGGAGAAATCTCACATAACCCGATTTCTCCCCTGCGAAATCGGGTATCCCTGGATATTTCCCCCTCGAAAAAAAGGACTGACCCCCAAGTCACGGGATACCTAGTTTGGGGGTCCAGGGTAATTTAAAAAAAAAATTAGCATGGTACTAGACTAAGACTTACTAGGAAACGAGCTCAGTCACACACAAATCTACAACTAAAATGCGGTGTTATCCGTAGAACACCATTTCTGATCAGATGACGTAGAGTACACCTTCCTAACGCCCATTAGGAGACGGAACGCAGGTCGATAGCTATGTTTCAAGCCATACATTATGACATTAGTTCTGCACCAAAACCAAATTATGACACATGTATGTGTGTAAGTGATGATATAACCCTTGACTGGAATAGTATTCGGCCCGATTGTCGGTCCCTCTAAGCCTTTAATTTAAATTATTTCCTACGACCTTTCACGTGTCATCGGGCATTACGAAAACTACGAAGTTGTGTACTTTTATTATTACTATTTTTTATTTGTTATTGTGTCTAATTATGTGTAAAATATTAATATGAATCGTTTTGTAATAAAAGCAATTTGCAATATAAAACCTTCTACTTAGCTAAAAGCAAAAAAGTGCTTTTTAGTCAAGTTTTTTAACAATCAAGGAAGAATATGAATTAGGTGTCATTTCAACGTGAAACACACATTGGCTCCAAAGCGACACTCCATGAGGCAATTGCCGACCTGGGACTGGGAGGCCTCCTAAGCTTCTTGAGCGAGCTCGGCTGGCTGGAGTGAGTCAGCGGGAGCCTACACCAAGGGACCCACGCACAACGGCCAATCTCTGGCTAAGTGCGGAAATACCCAGGAGAAAAGAAGAAGAAGAAGAAGATGTCATTCCATTCACAACAACATTTAGATATTTAAATAAAAAAAAACAAATTGCTCTGGCAAAAATTGTAAACAATTTAGCTGTTTGCCGAAAAATAAAAAAAGGCTTCATTTTTCCCTTTCTTAAAAACTACTTAGACTCCAAAATACGAAAAACTGTAATTTTATGTACACTCGTACTGCCAACAAAATTGTAAAAAAAAAAAACAAAATGTGGGTAAAAAATAGCCGATTGCAAGTAGGGCAAAGTCCACAGTCAGCGCGATCGCAGCACCCTTTATCACCTGACGCGGGTATCGGAATGTCGGGATTTGGCAATTAATCACTGCGCGTTACAGGAGGACACAGAGCGGGGGAATTATTGAGGAACTTCGCTAAAAGGCCGCGCTGGGGCAAGAGTGCGATACTTTTACGCTTTCATCTCAACTCGGGGACAGGCGTAAACAAAACTTGCGGCGACGAGCGACCTCAAATATACATACGCGTTGACTAGTGCGTTGATAGATTATAAATTTTATTGTTTGTTGTGTTATATACTCGGAGGAATTTCGTTGTTTTTACCTACAGTCATAGATGTAATATGCAATACGTTTGGTAGGTACACGTGATGTGGAGCTTGGAGGAATTTCCTGGATTCCTCTGCGATTTCAAACGTTGCCTCGTTGCCTATTGTCTAAGTTTGTTCCGGAGTCTGTTATGTAGTACTAGTAGTCTACTATTGTATAGAGTTGTAAATAATACATGATTAAAAGAAAATTAAAATAAGTAATACTTCTAAGGCAATTCATCACATAAGGGCAGCTGGGGGGAATTATTCGTTAACTTCACTAAAAGGCCGAACCGGGGCGCTGGTGCTCACTTTTACGCTTGTATCTAAGATAGGCGGAAATATGCGCGTTTACAAACTAAAACTATGTACTCTGAGGATATTTTCTTAATTCCTACGAGGTTTCTTTTAAACACACGGATCGTATTAACAACATCGCTATCTTGAGTATAGGCACGCAACCAAACACGCGCAAATAAACACGAACCCAAGCCTAAAGGACAATGGTCATACGCTGCGAGTGCGTTTAATTAGACTCTGCACTGCTGGCGCAAGTAATCGTATAGTAGTCAATCTGTTTCGAGAATTCGGACTTAAGAATTTGAATTTTGGGTGTGGCTGTACGGTATAAAGACAAGGTTTTGATAGGCGCACAGGTGTGGTATATATATAGAAGAAACGTGCTGTTTCGACATTCCTCAAGTTATACACTCAAAATGCTGTCATTAGTCAGGTAACCATATCACACAGCTAAACGAAGTATACAACTTGAAAAAAAATATATAGAAACTAGCTGACCCGGCAAACGTTGTTTTGCATTAAAATTAAAAAAAAATTAGATAAAAATTAGATAAAAATTAGATAGTAGCCGATTCTCCAACCTGCTGAATACGCATACAAAATTTGGTAAAAATCGGTAAAGCCGTTTCGGAGGAGTACGGTAACTAATATTGTGACAGAGAAATTTTATATATTAAAGAATATATTGATATTTATGATGGTTAATGTTAATGTTCATTCAAATCCTGACATGTACGTATTGAATACGTTGTCACATTTTGGTAGTCACAATGTTCGACAAAAGTGTATGCTTAGTATTTATATTTTCATTTAGGTGTACGCTTTCCCTGTCCGGCGGTGTATCTGCGACGGACATTAAGTACACACAGTTCGTTTAGTAGATATTGTTGTTTGCCTGAGTTTTACTACTGCATTCACGACCGCTCTGCATTTGAATACCATAGCCCATACCTATACTATTAACTACACAAAAACACAAACTATTAAAATATTTTTATTTATCCTTGATGTTAAACTAAACTATGAAAATTTCAGGAAGATTTCAGAAAGATCGGATGTAAGTAAATTTTTGCCTATCTTTCAAGATCAAACATTTTAATGTTATTTAAAAAGAGCTGTAAAATTTTTGGAATATTTTTATATATGTACTCCTTTACCAAGTTCATGTATCAAGTTTAACATTTGGCTAGTACTGAAAACTATCAGCAGTCATGACTTGAGCCAATTTAAGAAATAAACTCCTGAGTTGATCGTACTATGAACTGACCCCACGAATTAAAATTTAAATTAAATTTATTTCTTTGATGTAATGCAGTTTTGAAAAGTAGAGGCAGACATTGATTAGTGCCTCTACCAGCTGTTTGAAAGGCAGATTGTGCCGAGAAGAAACAAAGCGTTCTTCACAGAGAGTGTTTTAATAAGTGTTATTTATTAGAAAGGGCATACTTTCAAGGTGGTCCCATTGTCATCATGTTAGGATCTGATGATGATAACCTGGGGAAATTGAAGGAACTCTTCAAATTTTGGAGGCACGCTTACAGCGATTTCGGTTTTTGTCTCGGTATCGGTAGATTTTTGGCTATTAGTGCCGTATAATATACTGTGACAGTATAGTACGAGTACGTTACGTGGCGATAAATCACTAAAATTAAGAAATAAAAATTTTTAACAAAATATAGAACCGATTCAAAACTCACTAAAAAGTAAAAAATAACTGTATCATTAAGTTGCTTTAATTTACTTAGCATATCTAGGAGTCGATGCCAGCTAAGGTTTCTACTTTAAGGACGTTACCTAGAACCCACAAACTGCTTTACTACATAAAATAAATGTTACTTAAACTTGGCTGGCACCGACTTCATAGATATGCATAAGTAAATTAAAGCAACTAAATAACACAGTTATTTTTTACTTTTTAATGTGTTTTGAGTCGGTTCTATTTTTGACGTGAAAACGTCTTATAGTTCGATAGAGCCGGCTGCACGCACGAAAAAACATGACTCATGCGGCGTTACCTCGCTTTGAGGCGTTCCATGTAAGGCTTGAAGTGCAAGCGAGAGCGCAGAACGAGCGACAAAGAAGCACAATCGGCCTTTGCGTTCGGCAGCGTTCGACATCCGTCTATTAAATATAATTATTAAATATATTAATTTTAAATTAAAAATTAATATATTTATTATAAATTTAAAATATAAATTTATAAAATCAAAATCAATTATTTTATTAATTTAAATTAATATTTATAAAAATATACTTAAATTAATAATTTTAATAACCAATGAAATGCTACCATTCCATCAGTATTTTCTTAAGACATTGTCACGTTCAACTATCGTCAGTAAACCGACTTTACAGACAACCAATTTTTTGTTAAAAAATTTTAATAATACACCTTTGGACCTAACGTGATCAGAACAAAGTTGTTTAGCCTGTGAACATCTATTAGTTTGTGTAAAGCGTTTGTAATTGGAATCCAACTGCTATCCTTTCAGACACGCTATTTACTGTTCAGTGCAAAGTACTTGCATCGGTGCACCGGATTCCGTGATATGGACGAAAATCCTAGATAATCTACCTACAGTTGGATCGAAATAGCTTTAATTAATTCTCTATTTATACAAATAGAGAGTGCGATGAGGTTTTCAAATTGAATTTGTTCTGTTTGTTGTTGTCTTGTTAATTTACATTCTAGTGGAATTTATATTAATATTTCTCTTGAAATATTCGACTTGGTAGAATGTTAAATTTTATAACATTCTACCAAGTCGAATATTTGCGCTTTATGAGGGGTGATTACGAGTTTTGTTTATGCCATTTCTATTCATATTATAATACTTGTACTATGTCTGGGAATATTTTTGCGAATTTTATGATTCATCAAGAAACATTGTCAAAAACCCAGTAAAACAAATTCTCTTTTTGATATAACTATACGTTCTGTCTAAAAATAAGCATAGCAATTTAAGGGGACGAATAATCATTTATATTGTCAGCCTATGTTAATGTCTAGGCCATTCTTATAGGAGAAGGAATATGGAGCTTGAACCCATCACGCTGCTCTAATTTGGGTTGGCGAGCTTAAAGTGATAATGTTTAATTCATTAACGATCACTATTTTTATAGAGAATTTTACTGAAAATTTCTTAGGTAAACGCAAACCTCTGAATTTTACCACAAACTGGCCCAGGCTCGAACCCGGGACCTGATGATCGAAGCCACATAGGCCAACCACTATACCAACAAGGCAATTTTATTTAAATACCTATAGATTATACACACGTTTAGCTTAAATTCTAAGAAAATATTAGTATATTAATGATGTTACAGAGGTAAAAGGACTTTTTAGTTATCCCTAACGAGAATTACTAAGCCAGGAGCAAACCGCTAGACTACCTTGAGTTCAACAAAGTTTTCATCTACATTATATAGATTAAAGCATGCCTTGCCTGTCTGTCTACTGTCTACTGTTTCTGCTACTAATTCTACTAATTCTACTGCTACTCGTAATATTAAATTCACATTGTATGTAGGTATTATGGACGACACGAGATCGGCGAGTCGACGACCCTGCCGCGGGGTCACGGTATTGTGTTTATCAGCGGATTACCATAGAGTTAGCTTAACGTTCTCTGAGAATCAAAACGAAACACGTATAAAATGTGTTTTCTTTTTTGTTAAATTATTAACAAAAAAGAGGATATTTATTTTCGTACTTTTGCTTATGGAGTACATATGTTTTGTTTGTTTATCCTGTACTCTACTTTTAAAGATTGTACCTTCTTTATTTAACGTCACGAATTTATTACTATCTAAATTAATGAAAAGTCAAACATAGTAAAATAAAAATAAATATAGGTAATTATATTTTTTCTTTTGTAGATAAATACAATTAACTGACATGGCGCTCGCAAAAATAACAGAAAAGCCCGGCAAGTAGATAGATTAACATCACAAAGAGACTCTAGGTTTGGATAAACGCTGTATAATACTTAACGGCTAGAAATTAGGACACAAATCGTTAATGAATATAATAATTACACAAATAACAGGCTAAAACCTCCCTAGGTTTGACGACCTCCGTGGCGCAGTGGTATGCGCGGTGGATTCATAAGACGGACGTTCTGGGTTCGATTCCCGGCAGGGCAGATCGAGATTTTTCTTAATTTGTCTTGGTCTGGCTGGTAGGAGGCTTTCGCCGTGGCAACTTACCACCATACCGTCAAAGACGTACCGCCAAGCGATTTAGCGTTCCGGTACGATGTCGTGTAGAAACCGAAAGGTGTGTGTGGATCTTCGTCCTACTCCTAACAACTAAGCCCAGCTCAATCTTGGATTGGATTGTATCATCACTTAACATCAGGTGTAATAGCAGTCAAGGGCCAACTTTGTAGTCGATAAAATTTATCATCATAATAAAGTTATGGTCTCCGTGACGGAGCGACACGTGCTGTGGATTTATAAGACGGAAGTCCTTTTTTTTTTTCGCTGGGAAATGCGTTTACGCATCCCGTCCGAGAGGCATCACAGGAGCAAACCTCCCGGGGGGTATGTGGGACTCGCTGGCCAGAGAGCAGAAGACGGAAGTCCTGGGATAGGCCGATTGAGTTTTTTTACAATTGGTCCGAGTCTCGCTGGTGGGAAATTTCGGCCTTAGATAGTTACCACCAAGCAAAGAGGAAAAACAATAATAGAGACATCGAATAATAATAATACAATAACACAGACAACGCATCAAAAACTATTTTTTTTTTTAATTTAATCTCTGTATTATTAATATAATATATATACAGAGACTAAATTTTTAACAGTTTTCGATGCGAATATTAAAATGAATAAATTTCCGCTATATACTTATACATATAGTAATATAGTTATAATAGTCTACTTTTAAGTATCCATATCTTTATTTTTTTCTAGGTCGTCTACAGCAGGTATTACTTTAATAAGACTGCAGTAACCAGAGCTATGAAAGCAATAAGCGAAATTCTCAAAACATTAGTAATAAAGACACAAAGCTGAGAGGAATTATTTTAATATTTCTAATAACCGAGGGAATTCCTCCCACGACCTTGGAGTCCCTTCGGCGGACCGCATCTGTTGTCTTTTAATGCGATGTAATAAAAGAAAAGAAAGAAAAGGTAGTTCTTTTGCTGAGAACTATGTTTATATGAAGGGTTGTTTTGTAGATACAATTAAAAGATTCAGTCAATGCGATTTGGTGGGCTTAGGATTACAATGTTTAAAGATCGATATAATTTTTTGATGAAAGTGACGGTACACGTTTCTTAAGGTACCGGGTTTAAGACCCATCCACAATCACCAGCTCCGACTCCGGGAGAATTCATACATACATACATAAACATCACGCCTTGTTCCCATAGGGGTAGGCGGAGACCACATCCCTCCATTTGCCACGGTCCTTGCATACTTCCTTAGCTTCTTCCACTCTCATTAATCCTTTCATACAAGTTCGTCGGTTTAGGGTACTCTTGACCTGGCCATTATTTAAAATGTCCTGAATTTGGTCCAGGAACATTCGCCTAGGCCTTCCCCTTCCACCATTTCCATTCACCCTCGCCTTGTAAATCTCTTTTGTTAATCTTCTTTCATCCATTCTCTCTACATGTCCAAACCATCTAAGCATCCCTGTCTCAATTTTAGTCACTACATCCTCTTTTACACCACACTTTTCTCTTACCCGCACATACTCCTCAACGCTCTCATCTGTACCGCATTTATTTTACTTTTGTGCTTCTTCTGCCATACCCAACTTTCACTACTATACATAAGTGTGGGCACCAACTCACCTCTATGCACAGCCAGCCTTGCCTTTTGGGACACTTTCTGGCTGTTCATAAATGCATACAGAGCACCATTCACCAAGTTCCCAGCATTTACTCTTCTTTCAATATCACTGTTTTTGTATCAGTGAATTGGGAGAATTCAGCTAAAAATTTTTTAGAAGAAAGAATATCTCAGAGTTTTTCCATAGCCTGACTCATATTTCGAACCAAGGGTATCGTGATCTGAAACCGCACAAGACTAGCAATCGTATTTTATGTAGGTACGATAGTGAGCAATTAATATCATATACGAGTAGATCGAATAAATAAGAATATTAAATTTTAAGTCAATCAGTTTAAGTAAGTATTTTCCTTATTTATTCACAGAAATTAATGCATAATTGAACCATTCACCGTAACCACTGTTCCCGATCTACTTTGCACATGCATTTCATGTCACTAGTAGGGTAGATGGAAATAAATTAAATAAAGCGTGTAAAATAACCCAGAGCTCCACTAGCTCCTACAAACCGCATTACGCCCGACCCTTACGTATGTTTCACTTACTGAGCCCCGTACTGCCATTAGACCTTGTCTAGCGTGGGAGTTACAAGGCTTTCTTTTTTAGGGTTCCGTACACTACGTACAAAAGGAATGGAAAACAGAATCGTCATTATCATTATCAGCGTATTAAAGGGTGATAAGGTTTAATTTATTAACGATGACTATCAGATATTGATGATAGTAACCGGAAGCCTCCTGCACCTATAATGGCACGGCCGATTAAGATAAACTAAATTTGTAAAATCCAGATCCGGCTGCTGGCTAGCTTCGGCCATGACTAGCTAAGCTAGCATCCTGCCGCGAAAGACGTACTGCTAAGCGATTTATTGTTGCGGTATGATATCATGTAGAAACTGAAAAGGGTGTGGATCTCTTCCTACTCCTAACTAGTTAGCCCGCTTCAATTGCATCATTATTTACAATCAGTTGTGGTTGCAGTCGAGGGCTAACTTGAAATAAATAAAAAACATATATAGTTTTTAATAAATTTTCTTATAGACTTTACGTACTAGTAACTTTCGATTCGACTAGACGATCCCAACTGTAAGTGAGTCGTAATTCTATCCGGAAAGTTGTTCGCAGGCGGGAGGGGGCGGGAGTCCGAGTCGTCTTCGAATAGAGTTTACTTTGAATCGAATTAGTCTGTAGGGTGGGTCCATACAAACTACACAGTTAGTCATGTTGGTACCACGAGTTGTGGTAACCTAAGAAAATGGAGATTAGGGTTAGTTCCATCATCAATAGAGCTCTGCGGAACCTTCGTGATTTAATAAAAAATTGAGAGGTGTCAAGGGACACCCGGATGGAACGAAGTTCCTTTCGATTAATTAGTGAAGGAATTGTAATAAAATTTTATTTGTTGTTGTACACCGAAACACCAGAGGGCGCCACGAGAGCGCGAGACAGCATACAGCGTGGGCGCTTCCGCCGCTCACGCGCACACACATCAAAGGCGGCGGCAAGATCCTTTGATCAAAAAGTGTCGTGACAACTTTTAGTACGAATTCTTTCCGTCTAGCCCCCTTTCACAACGCGCGATAAGGAACTTCGTTCCAAAAGCTGACAGTTTGGAACATGCTCCTATATATGCCTCAAACTAACTAAAAACGCCCACTGCTGGGCATAGGCCATTTTTTAGAGAAACACAACGATGCTGAGTCGACTGAAGTCAGCAGCTCCCTTTGACACGTATAATGTCGTCAGTCTACCTCCTGTCGTCGACCAAGTTTCCGGTGCAGATTCGTCAAACGCAACGGCTAAAACTATACTACTACTTAAATACGTACAGACATTCTGCTTTATGTTTAAATTATTTAGTGTATAAATTATTTAAAGAGTATGACATAGAAACCAGTTTATTAAATTAACTGTTGCATACCAATAACTAACGGTGTATGATAAATAATATTTCTGCATTGAGAGTAAGTCCAACGTCTGTTTGTACACCTTACTATTGCAATCATAACAAAATCTTCCTCATAAATAAATTCGTGCCCGTCCGTCGTGGACAGCTGCTGACGATGTGTCGCAGCGACACTACTAATTTCTATATATTCATATAGCAATGACGTGTAAGAACCCACGAGTGTAAGACTCGTGGGTTCTTACACGTCGTTCATATAAATATTGCGACTTGTCGTATGCGGTCGGCTACCAACTTTCACCTTTAAACCCATACCTCACCTTTGTAAAAAAATAGCATAAAAAGTGTGTTACTTTTTAAAGTAATGTGAGTATTTTACATATTATTTAAATAGAAAACAGTAAAAACTCACTTTTTAATAGTTTATTACCTGCGAATTCCATCGTCTTAAAAGTCAGTAAAAATGGTTTAAAGTTAAAGTTAAGTTAGCCCCGTGTACTATGTAACAGTCTAAGTTTAAACGCACTAATGTTACTGTAACGTCGATGCTTGTGACTGGAATAGCAATGGATCTACTCTAATATGTTTAGACTGTGTCTTGGGGCGCGAGTTGTAAGCTTAAAGCGATCTTTTTATAACTTGCACTGTAGGTATTTTAAGACTTGAATAAAGCTGGTTCTCATTTAAAACGTATATAACGATGGTTAGAGTGTTGCTATGATATAATAATGAAAATGAAAATAATGAAGTTTATCGTCTATCACTAATTATAATAAAAAAGTATTCTAATTAGTTCATAATTCCTCCCTTTTTACCCGACTGCGTCAGAAGGAGGGTAATGTTTTTCGAGCGTATGTATGTATGTCCATTTCTTAGGCACGCGCTACAGCCTAAATGGCTAAACGGATTTTGACATGTAAGGTGTCGTTGAATTCGGCTAAATTGTGGAAGTGACATAGGCTATATGAATTTTCAAAATGGTGGCTGTAAATGGGGGAAAAAAGGGGGGACGTGTGGATTTTTTTCTTTTATCTTAGCAATATGGGTCGTAAAAAGATCATTTCAAAAATATAAATATCATATCATGTTTATAATACTGTTTTAACAAGCAATGTCAAAAAGTGTACCAAGTGTACCGACTCATTTCTATACCACAAATTAAAACTAAAAAGTCTCAAATAAAATTATTATTATAAAAACAAAAAACCCAACTGCTTAAAAGTTATGAACTAAAAAGAGAAAAACTATATCTATATAAAATTCTAAATACTTTATGGCGCTGCAGACGGGGACAAACGTAGTTTTGGTAGGTCTTTCTTTCCCAGGTAGTAAACTATTTTTAATTATTAGACGTCGTCATTTAACGTATAGATATTACGACATTAATGTTTCCCCCGCCTAACAAACTCCTAATACAATATTACCATACCACTGCCATAACCAAACGATATCTGAATCTCCTCTTATATATGATATTTAAATTATAGGTAATAAAAAAGTAAATAAACTGTCCGAAATTTGAAAATAAGTACTGAGGAATTTTGGAGTCATTACAACACTCTACCTCCAACCAATGTTTTATATCCGAGTGTTTATATTGAAAAACTTAAATTCAATTTTGAATTTAAGATTGTAAATATAAAGCTAATACCGCTAGTAGCGTGTAACTTGATCGGTCCCAAAAGTAAGTTAGTTAATACTGAATAGAGAGGAATGCTCCCCGTCTCTAAATTCTGAAAGAAACATTACCTTTCGTTTTCACGCTTCCATTCTTATTTTGTTAACCAACTACACAAATGGGAGGGTGTTCAAATGGTCTATTCAGAATAAAGTACCTTTAAAGTAGTTAAAGTGTAGTAGAAGATTATTGACTTGTGAAACAGCTTGCCAATGCTAGTGCTAGGTAGGGCTCTTTGTGTATGTCTCTTGGATATGGTTTTGGGTGTAATTGACATCATGTACCGTGCTAATGTAGCCCCAAAAATTATAAATACATCGAATTTTTATCAAAATTATTGATATTTTGTCATCAAAAAGAAGTCATAAAAACGAATACGATATTTAAAAACAAACATACAATACAGGCACATATTAGACGAGTGTGTGTTTTTATGTCTGTTTGTTTGTATATCGTGTGTATTGGAAAGGTACAATTAATAAACAATATACAACAAAAGCTGGATTGAATACATTACCTCATTTTTTGAAGTCGATAAAACGTATATCATGGAAGGATCGCATACGCAATACCATTGTACTGCAGAGAATGGGGAAGTCCAAAGAGATTCTACAGTGCATACAAAAGCTCGAATACCTGGGAATATATATATAATAAATACATATAATGCGAAACTCCAAATATGTTATGCTCCAGATTATTATCCAAGGCAAGATTAATGGAAATCTTTGACGACCTCCGTGGCGCAGTGGTATGCGCGGTGGATTTATAAGACGGAGGTCCTGGGTTCGATTCCCGGCGGGGCAGATTGATATTTCTTAATTTGTCTTGGTCTGGCTGGTAGGAGGCTTTCGCCGTGGCTAGTTACCACCCTACTGACAAAGACGTACCGCCAAGCGATTTAGCGTTCCGGTACGATGTCGTGTAGAAACCCATAGGGGTGTGGATTTCATCCTACTCCTAACAAGTTAGCTCGCTTCCATCTTATATTGCATCATCACTTAACATAAGGTGTGATAGCAGTCAAGAGCCAACTTGTAGACAATAAAAAAAAATGGAAGACCTGGTTGTAGGAGCATTTCCTGACTCAAGAACTTACGCCAATGGCTTTATATGAGCTCTAGATCACTGTTTCGAGCAGCAGGCAATAAAGTTAAGATAGCCATAATGATAGCTAACCTCCGATAGGAGATGGCACTAGAAGAAGAAGATAAAACATGTTTGCCGTGACATTGCGTCCTATACCGGCACTAAGTATCTGTTCGGTATAAAGAAGGATCGCAATAAATATTTCAAGTCGTCGCTATTTCACAGAACATCGTAAACAAACACTTAGCGAACTTTAAGTTGGAATAAAGTTTTAAACCCCGACTGTCCTCCGAGAATTAAACTCGACTATTGAAATAAAATATTAACTTAACAATAACTTATGAAGTCTTGGTGTGACCATGAATATGCACGACTCAAATGGGACGTAACGTTTTGAATGAGTTATAAATTATCGATGATTGCTTTGTTAGTCTAATGATAAACCTATGTAGCATCGACCACAAGGTTCTGGGTTTGATATTGGGTCAGATGTAAAACAGTAGAACGAAATTTTCAGTAAAATTTTAGACCGAAAGTCGGAAAATTGGTAGTATAGCACGCCCGTGCCTCGAAAAGTACCTTACAAGGAAGGAAAGCCTCCCCGGTCACTATCAGGTGTTAATCCAAATCCAATATTACGATATCGTAATATTGGAAGAAGGGAGACTTAGACGTTCATTAGCCAATAAATAGATAGGTATACAAGATTCGATGCAGCACGCTGCGACACCATCGTTTCACGCTTTTAAGCCTGAAGGAACCCATCACGGCGGCGACGATGATCTGCCTCGGCACCTCACGGCCACACACCCCAACCACACTGGGGGACGACTACAGATCCATCGTCCTTACACGCTGAATTCAAGAAGGAATGTTGGGAGATCTTAGGGAACATCTCCCAACATTTCTTCAACCATCTTGGCTCAACGACAACTCGCTTTGAACTCTCTAAATCTTGCCTTCGTTCTTCACACGAAATAATTTGAATTATTCCATTCTTTTAACTTATTCCTTTTTTAAAATTGCGTTTACTTTTAATCCAAATGAGGTTTACAACCATAAACTCCTCTTTTCTAATTCCTCCGAGGGGTCATCCGTAACAATATGATGAATCAAACAATATCACACTAAGTCCACCAACCCGCATTGAAGCAGCGCGGTAGGCGCTCCGTGTCCCCTCTGAGCGAAGGAATGATGATACTTTGACATAGCTCCACGTGTCGCGAAGCTAAATTGAAAGTCCTTACGGGACGATTATATCCAGCAGTCATTGGCCAATCGGCTGATAATAATGACGAATTTGCCATTACTAGTTAAAAATGTTTAAAAGTACTCTCAAACATTATTATTATAACCTATTGATTTATTATGTTCTGAAGTAAACTCTTAGATTATGATAATTATTACACAAGTCTTGTATAAGTTCAGACCTTACTAATGAACTAACCAAAAATGGCTATGTGGTTAGTTTATACGCGGTAGAAGTGGGTGCTAGGGGTATACCAGCGAAGTCTCTCTACAACCTGCTAAAAGACCTTGGCCTTACTAGAAGTGCAATAAGCTCCATATTGGAACGAGTGTCCAAAGCTGCTCTAGTAGGGTCCTTCCGAATTTGGCTGGACAGGGAGAATAACTTGAACAGAGGAGGTGAGTGTTGACGCGCGTCACTAACGGTACCCTTAAACCTACACCCGAGTCACAAGTCTCGGGCTCTGTTCGGAGTTTTTCTCTCAGCCACGCGATGGACCCGGCACCCGCACGGTGAATCCATGGAATGCTAAGATATTCGTCTCATAAGTTAGGTAGGCACCAAAATCAGGACAAATCCTATCATAACTTAACACATGGCCACCCCGCCATGAACACGATTTTAAACCGAACAATAGAAGTTGAAAACAACGTAATACATAGGAAACCTTTTAGAATCGTTGACTTTAGAATAACTTGACGAAATAAAAAAAGGAATTTGTAAGTTGTAACGTGGCGGGATATTCTAAACCAGCACTTATTATTAAAGTTTTGACTGCATACAATGTGCAGCGGGGTAAAAAGTTTATGATACCAACTTACTAGACGTCTGTATAAAGGTCGACAACAAAAGCGAATAAAATTAATATTTGAGTGGCGCTCGATTTGTACGGATGCCTTCGTGCGCGAGTCTGATTCGCACTTGACCGGTTTTTTTTATTTATTTGCATTAATTTATGTATGTATACATTTCAAATAAAAACATCTTGACAGACCTAAATATAAGAACAGTTAGAGAGGAAATACAGTCCTATAGTTATAAATATCAAAAGCGATAAACGGTACATTTAATTGGTTGTTAAATTTTTACTTGCAGGAGATTGTTAACTTGCAATTTCGCAAATTAAAGCGAAATAGCATTGTGAATCTAGAAAAAAATATGTTAAACTCAGCAAAAAAGGGAGATTTTGTCAGTGGACATACTCCTGCTAAAAAAGAAACAAAACTAAACCCACAGACGAACGGCCCAATGTCCCAAGACAGATTGCCGAGTCACAGGAAAAAAACAAACGAAAAAAAAAATTAATTTATGAAATAGATGTGTGCCGATTTTTGGTGGAGTTTTGTATAAATAGATGTTCGTCTATTGTATGATGACAGGTGTTTGACAGGCCTATTAATGTACAACTGTTTTTGATAACCGAGTTTAATATCTCCTTTGTATAATAATCAGTGTCACCGAAAGCTGAAAAGGAAAAAGTATCAAAATTTCTTGATGAGATTACCATGAGATTACCTCCATGTGGAATGTTGATTCAACAATGATTGTTCCTATAGTCGTTTCAGTCAACGGTCTTATAGCGAAAAGCTTTGACGAACATCTTAAAAAGCTTTCGCTTAATTGTTGGATAAAGGGTCGGATACAGAAGACAGTAATTCTTGAAACAGCGCGCATTGTGAGGAGGTTCCCACTCTCCCAAGCCAGATTGCTGAGCCCCGGGCCCAGCAGACGAAATAAAAAATAATGTATAAAATAGATGTGTGACGATTTTTTATAAATTTTTAATAGTGTTTTATTTTTTTATAATTTTAGAAGCATTGTTAAAAATTTTTAAAATAATTGTAAATAAATAAATGAGTGTAAATAAAAGTGTCACCTATTGTTACTTTAGTTTCCATACATAAACATGCTTGTCTCGCCACCTTAAAACAACCAAAGTAAAAGCCCGTCCCAGGACTAGAAACCAGAGCCGCATGATCCAAAGGCGAAGAAATTAACTACTGGACCAGTGAGGAGCGAGTTTGCCGATAATATACCAGTAAGTGGTACGTACCCACTCAATAAACTCTACGTGTTCAGGCTGACAAGGAAAACCTTTCAAAACGATATTTTTCCTCCTACGTACCGGCTCACCTGTACCTCACTAGCAGTCGCCTGCGACTTCGCGTAGAATATAATTTTCCTTTATCACTACCTTGGAGTTAATTTTCTTAAATTAATAGATACTCTTAACTGCTTTGTCAGTCCGTCGTCGTGGTTGTGGCTTCAGCTCACAAGGTCTTGTGTTGGGCTATGGATTATTGAACTTTTCTTTATATTATTTTCTTTATTTTTGACGTGACAACGTCTTATAATTCGATAGAGCCGGCTGCACGCACGAAAAAACATGACGTCATGCGTCGTTACCTCGCTTTGAGGCGTTCCATTTAAGGCTTGAAGTGCAAGCGAGAGCGCGGAACGAGCGACAAAGAAGCACAATCGGCCTTTGCGTTCGGCAGCGTTCGACATCCGTCTATTAAATATAATTATTAAATATATTAATTTGAAATTATAAATTAATATATTTGTTAATAATTTAAAATATAAATTTATAAAATCAAAATCAATTATTTTATTAATTTAAATTAATATTTATAAAAATATACTTAAATTAAAAATTTTAATAACCAATTAAATGCTACCATTCCATCCGTATGTCCTTAAGACATTGTCACGTTCAACTATCGTCAGTAAACCGACTTTACAGACAACCAATTTTTTCTTTATATTATAAACTCCCGTGTCTCGAAGAAAAAACTAAGCCTGCAGTTCCAATCATTATCATTACAATGTTAAACTCTAGCCTAAGCCCGCAATCCCGCATTGGAGCAGCGTGTCGGGTCTTAGTTTCATATCCCCTCCCAAAGAGCAAGGCCAGGATGTGCGCAAAGACATATCTCGTGTAGAACAATTTCAACAGCGCGAAATCGCTATATTATCGCTCTTTTGCTTTACTCTCGCGTTGCTGTTTTGTTTGGATCGAAAGAGAGAGCAATATTTCCGATTTCTCGATATGTGTTTTCTCTACACGATATATGTCTCATCCTAGGTCATGTAGTCCTTAAAATAAATTAATAATGACGAACGAAATAAACATACGTTATATTGCTTCAATTTTCTTTACTGCTAACTTCAGAAATAGGTTACTACGAGTAGATAGATAAAATAGAGCATCTAATTGTCGTCTGTCAATCGATCGACTCTATTTAAGCATTCAGTATCTACTAATGAATGTGAAGTTGCTTAGTAACATTAGTAAGGCGCCTGGTTGACAGATGTGATTCGGAAAGACGATACAATATCAAGACTAGATGCTGAGTTGTTAAGTAGCTTTTTGGGTATAAAACTTAAAAAATTTTATACTGTTTAATCTCAACTGATCATATTTTACTTTTTTTATTGACTACATGTTGGCTCTTGACTGCTGTCACACCTGATATTAAGTGATGATGCAATCTAAGATGGAAGTGAGCTAACTTGTTAGGAGTAGGATGAAATCCACACCCCTATGGGTTTCTACACGACATCGTACCGGAACGCTAAATCGCTTGGCGGTACGTCTTTGTCGGTAGGGTGGTAACTAGCCACGCGAAAGCCTCTCACCAGCCAGACCAAGACAAATTAAGAAATATCTCAACCTGCCCCGCCGGGAATCGAACCCAGGACCTCCGTCTTATATATCCACCGCGCATACCACTGCGCCACGGAGATCGTCAAACTCGTACTTATATTATATAACAGAACAAGATGAATTAAAGATTATAATAAGGATCGAGATTTTCTGAATTCTATTACGTATTCTGTGTTCTGTGCGGCTTTACAAGTTTAAACCACTTACTTACACAGCAGTAGCTGTTGGTAACCAAGAATGCAGCCAATGGTGGTATGTACTCTTGACTTCAAGATCCCCAGTTTGTAGGTGAAAAGAAAAAGACGTCGGTGGTAGGACGAAGGGCAGGTACACCAACGTGTTTTTTTTTTTTTTTTATCGACTACAAGTTGGCCCTTGACAGCTATCACACCTGATGTTAAGTGATGATGCAATCTAAGATGGAAGCGGGCTTACTTGTTGGGAGTGGGACGAAAATCCACACCCCTTTCGGGTTCTACACGACATCGTACCGGAACGCTAAATCGCTTGGCGGTACGTCTTTGTCGGTAGGGTGGTAACTAGCCGCGGCGAAAGCCTCCCACCAGCCAGATCAAGACAAATTAAGAAAAATCTCAATCTGCCCCGCCGGGAATCGAACCCAGGACCTCCGTCTTATAAATCCACCGCGCATACTACTGCGCCACGGAGGTCGTCAAAATGGTGGTGTCCATGAGGATGAGGAGAAAAATGGTGAAAAGAAAAACGGATGTTAGAAGCTCTCCATAACTTGTCAGTGCAAAACTGGAACGAAGAACCAAAATGCTAAACACATACTTTAAAACAAAGAACAAGGAACGTAGAACTCAGCTCGCAGGGTTAAAAGCTTAAGAAATAGACTAAAAACACAATTTCATCTGCACATAAGTGTACGGAAATTAAGTTATTAAAATATACATACGTATTACGTACCCGGCTAATGTCCGACGGATCTCCGGCCGGCCGGTTGCTCGGAGTAAACAGGTTCGATCCCCGGGGAGCACATTTCATGCCCATCTAAATGGAATGCCCATGTACTAACCCCCTCGAGAGGCGCGAGGAAAAATGTACCGCCGCTGTAGAGAGGATTATGTGCCTATCTGTGGAATTATGAAATATTAGCTCTACAACGCGGCACTGCCTGCGCATCGTAGTATGACGACTGTACAGTTCTGTAATAGATAGTAAAATAATTATTTTTATATAAAAAAAATTAACTCTACGTTTCATATTTTTGAATTAAAAGGATCTTCTAGTTAAATGCGAATCTGTTTACATTTTTTTAAAAAATGAAAAAAGAATAAAAACGTTTTAGAAAATTATTTTCCAAACTTGGTCTGGTTTTGTTAAACCTCGTTTCAGTAAAGCGTTTAAATCGTTTAATATATAAAACACCATATAGCTATAACACTATTTTGTATCGTTTATAGGCCAAGATCACGACACCTCTACGTTAAAAGTAAATGGTACATAATTTTCCGCACTCCTCGTAAGTAAATAGCTATCATAAGGTATTGGCTGGACAGGAAGCGGAAGTGTTGGAACTCGCGCGAACCGACACACTGGCTCTCCGACTAACCATTTGTAAATAGCTGATGTAGTGCGGCTTACACACTTTGATACTTGATTTATGTCTTGTATCAGTTTTTTTATTATATGAAATGGTTTGAACTCTAAGTTTTATATGAGGGCAACTGTCTCTGTAATTCAAAGGTTTTTGATTATCCGCCGATGGACATCTAATACTGGAATGTCTTGTTTAATGTCATCCAGCCAAAAGGCGGTTTATTTTTATAATTCTTATATCGCCTGTCGCCTCTTCAGCTTTATGTGCTATTGTATATGTCAAATGAAAATTAAGCATATTGAAATCAAATAAACCTAAACCTATTTTTGACGTGACAACGTCTTATAATTCGATAGAGCCGGCTGCACGCACGAAAAAACATGACGTCATGCGTCGTTACCTCGCTTTGAGGCGTTCCACGTAAGGTTTGAAGTGCAAGCGAGAGCGCGGAACGAGCGACAAAGAAGCATAATCGGCCTTTGCGTTCGGCAGCGTTCGACATCCGTCTATTAAATATAATTATTAAATATATTCATTTTAAATAATAATTAATATATTTATTATAAATTTATAAAATCAAAATCAATTATTTTATTAATTTAAATTAATATTTATAATAATAATAATAATAATATCTTTATTTGCTAGAATGTAGTACAATATGGATCTTAGAAATTAAATTACAACTTACATTCTACCATAATACATGGTGTGCAATATTAATTGAATTTACACATCAATAAAAGTAAATTATAATAGTTAAATTTAAGTCTGTTATAAAATATATAGTGTCCATTACATTATAAAAATTAATTAAAATGAGTATTAAAGTGTTAATTGAATTAATTATTAAGATATCAGTTAAACAATGTTTGTCATTATAGGTAATTAATTATTTTAAAAGTTCATTAGTACTATAAAAGCGTTTACTTACTAGCCAGTCAAATAATTTTTTTCTAAATTGTCTCAGTGGAAGGGCTTTGATTGAGTTTGGTATACTGTTAAAAATCTTAATACACATCCCAGGGCAACTTTTGAGAAATAATTTTGTTCTAGGAAAATGATTTAACACTATATTATTGGGATGTCTTGTATTCTCCGAGTGCATATTAAATCTTTTACTAAAAAGTTGCTCGTATTTTTTAACTAAAAACACAGATATCGAACAAATACAGGCTTGGTAGGGTTAATAGGTTGAGTCTTAGAAATAATGGCTTGCAAGAATCAAGGGGCACCGCCCCACACATAGCTCGGACACACTTCTTTTGAGCAATAAATGTTCTATTAATATCAGCGCTATTTCCCCAAAATATTAATAGCATAGGACGGAAGCCACGTATGCATGATATACCTCTAAGCTGACTTTCTTGTCTACTACTTGTTTATAAAAATATACTTAAATTAAAAATTTTAATAACCAATTAAATGCTACCATTCCGTCAGTATTTTCTTAAGACATTGTCACGTTCAACTATCGTCAGTAAACCGACTTTACAGACAACCAATTTCTTTTTAATGATGGATCCTAATGTGACTCTACAGCTTTACCGGAACTTGGAACGATTTTAAAAGCTCTGCCTTTGAACGATATTCGAAAATGTTGGGGAGATTGTATAAATAAATATTATATAAACGAAGTTTTATTACCTTGTTCATGTATATCACGTGTCTACCAATATATAAATACACATATGTATATGGATGTAATTAGTACAGTCTGGGTAATCGGGTATGTAAAGAACATGTTCATTTCTTATACCAAAACATTTGTGGCATGAACAAGTATCAAATCGTACCAGCTTATCTATAAATCGCCGACAAGTTTTGATCGTCATTGCGCATCGTTAAGTGATTAGCTCTTAGTGGGCCCGGTCAGCCGATTTAAGCCGATTTTTATACACATTACGGACCTATTTGTTTTCTTCTTATTTAAATCGCCAAGGCCTTCTGTGTGTTATTTAGGGGAATGTACAAGTTAGTTTTGCCACGCTACTTTAATGCGGGTTGGCGGACATAGACTAGCCAACACCAAATAATATTATCAATGTAAACTATTTTGTTGGACAAAATAGTTTACTACCTGGGAAAGAAAGACCTACCAAAGCTACGTTTGTCCCCGCCTGCATCACCATAAAGTATTTAGAATTTTATATAGATATAGTGATCCTTATTTTTCTCTTTTCAGTTCAGAACTTCTAAGCAGTTGGGTTTTTGTTTTTATAATAATAATTTAATTTGAGACTTTTTAGTTTTAATTTGTGGTATAGAAATGAGACTTGGTACACTTTTTGTTAAAACAGTAATATAAACATGATATGATATTTATATTTTTGAAATGGTCTTTTTACGACCTTTCATTTGATACCCATATTGCTAGGATAAAAGAAAAAAATGCACACGTCTCCCCTTTTTTCCCCCATTTACAGTCGCCATTTTGAAAATTCATATAGCCTATGTCACTTCCACAATTTTGACAAATTCAACGACACCTCACATGTCAAAATCCGTTTAGCCGTTTAGGCTGTAGCGCGTGCCGAAGAAATGGACATACATACATACATACTCCCTCCTTCTGACAGGTAAAAAAGAAGGTTAGGTTAACTAAAGCCGTACCACGGTGTAAGTCGTACACCGGTAGTCATTTATTCCCTTAGAAGGTACATCTCACATTCAGGACCGGTGTTTGTTTGTAATAATAATCCCTATCAAATGTTAAACATAATGACGATTTTATAAAGAAGCGCAAGATTGTGATCGTAGGCCTGACGTGTTCTCTATGGTACGGGGTATAGTACAACTAACTTCCCAACTCTTTTTTTTAATATCTTGAAATAAATCGCCAATGGCGCAGTGTTATGCGCGGTTGATTAATAAGACCGAGGTCCTGGGTTCGATTCCCCGCGGGGCATATTGAGATTTTTCTTAATTTGTCTTGGTCTGGCTGGTGGGAGGCTTTCGCCGTGGCTAGTTACCACCCTACCGGCAAAGACGTATCGCCAAGCGGTACGAGAAACCGAAAGGGGTGTGGATTTTCGTCCCACTCTAAACAAGTTAGCCCGCTGCCATCTTAGACTGCATCATCACTTAACATCAGGTGTGATAGCAGTCAAGGGCCAACTTGTACTCGATAAAAAAAAAGAGTTAATATTAAAGTTCGTCAAATCGTCATACGTACAAAACGTATGAATGATTTCAGAGCTCTATTTATATGAAATGAAATCTAGATTTCTTGAAAGTTGCATAATTTCTCTTGAACGATAACTAATCATCAGATTTAGGAACCGGAAATAGCTATACGAAATACTAATAGCCAACTGGGCTACCCGTGATAAATATTCATACAATCAACTCGGCTGGCGAGTAATTATAATGCGTGCCCAATAGATCGAGATCACTATCGGAGCCTCAGAATTTCCCTGGCGCTACATTGTGTAATTTATCCGACTTGAAGGAGAAATGGAAGGACTATGTTAGCAGTGGCTTTAATTGAGCTAACGTGTTCCATTGTAACTTCAATCAAAAAAATTGGTTGTCTGTAAAGTCGGTTTACTGACGATAGTTGAACGTGACAATGTTTTAAGAAAAATTTTTTAACAAAAAATAGAACCGACTCAAAGCGCACTAAAAAGTAAAAAATAACTGTGTCATTTAGTTGCTTTAATTTACTTAAGCATATCTATGAAGTCGGTGCCAGCAAGTTTAAGGAACATTTATTTTACGTAGTAAAGAAGTTTGTGGGTTCTAGGTAACGTCCTTGAAAGTAGAAACCTTGGCTGGCACCGACTCCTAGATATGCTTAAGTAAATTAAAGCAACTAAATGACACAGTTATTTTTTACTTTTTAGTGCGCTTTGAGTCGGTTCTATTTTTTGTTAAAAAATTTTATTTCTTACTTTTTAGTGATTTATCGCCACGTAACGTACTCGTGCTATACTGTCATAGTATATTATACGACATTAGTAGCCAAAAAGCTACTGATACCAAGACAAAAACCGAAATCGCTGTAAGCGTGCCTCCAAAATTTGCCAATCTCATCAGATCCTAACATGCGGACAATGGGACCACCTTGGATGTATGCCCTTTCTAATAAAAAAAGAATTATCAAAATTGGACAACACTGTAAAAAGTTATGCGTGGTCATACATATAAAAAAAAAATATACGTGTCGAATTGAGAACCTCCTCCGTTTTTTTTCGTCGGTTAAAAATAATGATGGAATGGTAGCATTTAATTGGTTATTAAAAGTTTTAATTTAAGTATATTTTTATAAATATTAATTTAAATTAATAAATAATTGATTTTGATTTTATAAATTTATATTTTAAATTTATAATAAATATATTAATTTTTAATTTAAAATTAATATATTTAATAATTATATTTAATAGACGGATGTCGAACGCTGCCGAACGCAAAGGCCGATTGTGCTTCTTTGTCGCTCGTTCCACGCTCTCGCTTGCACTTCAAGCCTTACATGGAACGCCTCAAAGCGAGGTAACGACGCATGACGTCATGTTTTTTCGTGCGTGCAGCCGGCTCTATCGAATCATAAGACGTTGTCACGTCAAAAATACTCTACTAAAGCCTAGGTCGTTAAAATAAGCTGATCAAAGCTGAGGGCTCCTCCTTATAGGAGTTGGAATATGATGCATAGACCTACCACGCTGTTTCAATGTGGATTGTTGGGTTTATGAATATAATCTTGTAATGTTTATTATCACGAAATAAGTATGTTACTTATGTTACGACAAGGTTGTAACAGCAGCAACTTCTCAGTGGACGGCAGTTTTTGACGGCCTCCGTGGTACAATGGTATGCACGGTGGATTAAGGAGGTCCTGAATTGAAAAGTGAGATTTTTCTTAATTTGTCTTGGTCTGGTGGTGGGAGGCTTTCGGTGGCTAAACCTACCGACAAAGACGTACATTTGGAGTTCCATACTGACTGACTGGATTCAACTGTAGCCCGCTTCATCTACTTGCATCATCACTTAACATCAGGTGTGATAGCAGTCAAGGGCCAACTTGTAGGTTATAAAAAAAAAACTTTTAACTGACAATTTCTTAAAAAATTTAAAAGGACAATTATAATCATCAAAATGTTTACAATCATCTGATTTTTAGTAACACCGTCACCTCAAAATGTTAACATCGTCTATTTTTTGTGAGAGGTTAAAAATATTTAAAAACAAGAAAAAAGTGTGACTGTTCCACTCATTCCTGCTCTTAATTAAGTAGATTTCTCTTCAAAAGTAAACAAAGAGTTGTCAAAAAAACAACATTAATATCAGAATTAACCCGTCATGGTGAAACACAATGGGGCATTCAATGTGGTATTACAACAACAAAACAGAAAATATTACAAAAGCGGACGGAAAATATTTGATTAGAATCGCCTGTGCCTTTTTACTACAAAATGAAAAACTCAAGTTCAAAGTGATATTGTTCAAGTCAAACATTAAAAGTTTTCTTTGAATTAATTTGATTTTTTATTTTCACTTTAAATAAGAAAGGTCTTTTAATAATTTTAAAATTTGCAGATCTTATGTCTTATTAGACTTGAGAAGCCCACAACAAACTTGGGCGGATATGTCGTTATTAAAAACTTATTTAAATCCAATTCAATTAATTTTAATTCAAATATGGATTATTTGATTGCACCATCAGGTGTGATTGCTGTCATGATAATACGTTTTAAATTTTTTTTTATCGACTACAAGTTGGCCCTTGACTGCTATCACACCTGATGTTAAGTGATGATGCAGTCTAAGATGAAAGCGGGCTAACTTATTAGAAGTGGGACGAAAATCCACACCCCTTTCGGTTTCTACACGATATCGTACAGGAACGATAAATTGCTTGGCAATACGTCTTTGCCGATAAGGTGGTAACTAGCCACGGCTAAAGCCTCCCACCAGCCAGAACAAGACAAATTAAGAAAAATCTCAATCTGCCCCGCCGGGAATCGAACCCAGGACCTCGGTCTCATTGCGCCACGAAGGTCGTCAAATTGTTGTCTCTGGATACGTACGATCAATAGTTATGATTTTCATTTGGTTCTTACTGGGTTATTACGCTTACGCTTTATGCCACGCCTTTAGAAGAGAGGAATTGCAGCTTAAACTCACCATGCTGCTGCCACAGATTTAAGATGCAACGCTGCTTTTTTTGTTTTGTTCTGGCAGGTAATAAGGGAGAGTTGACTCAGTAACGATCAATATCGATGTAAATGATAATAAACTTGACCGACTGAGTAACTCAACGTGTTCTCCAAGACGACCCGACTTCCCCGACTTTTATCTGCTACTGAGAATATGATTTCCCGACTCAGGGCTCGAACCCAGACCACAACATCCGACTAACAATCATCACTCATCATTATCAACCTATTATCGGTCCATTGCAGGCCAGTTCTCCTTATAAGAGAGAGTATATGAAGCAGAAACTTACCTCGCTACTCCAATGCGGGTTAGGAGGTACTGGAATATTACCCATACACTTATTATAGACTTCCTTCCGGTAGGTAGTATCGGTTCGACCTACATATAGGCAGCGAGGAGGTACTCCGTATTGCGACATCCACGATATGATCAACTTATCAGCATAATTTATGACTGACGTAGCCATGCAACCTGCCTGCTGCTGAATTATGTAAATCATGGCCCTCTTTACAATAACTACGTGACAACCTGACTCCACATGCACTTCCTATGCTTGCATTGTTTTTTTTATCAATATCTTTACAATCTATAATTTTAATTACGTAAAAATACTACTGCGTCGTAGGCTAACCACAGGATCAACATGTGGGTTTGGATTATGAGAAAGAAAGAAAGGATTCCAATCTAGGACAGAATCCTTTCTTTCTTTCTTTCTAAAACATATATACACATAATTACCCACATACATGCACACACACTCGCACAAAAGTATTTCAGTTGTGTATTTCTGATTAGATTTTGTTTTTTTTTAATTCAATTTTATTCACGTATATTTAGTTAAATAACTTGTTATATTGTATTCTTCTTTTTTTAATTATCTATGTGTAATCTTATTTGGTCTTATTTTTCTACCTATTTGTAACTCTATGTATTTCATAGATTAAAGACTACTAGATGGAGTCATAACGCGGCAGTAGGTTCAAGAGCGTGACAGACACGAGATTATTTTTTGTCCCTTTCAGCGTGTTCGTTTTTATTGTTTGTCAAGAGTGGAGTTTGTGACAAGCAAGGGACATTTAAATTATTAGCTTTTTATTAAATTTGCTGATAAATAATATAACTTTGCGGTTACGATAATAATTTAAACGTTATCGTGCTATGGTGGGTTGTAGTATTTTCGGCTGCAACAGTAGCAGCGAACAGCAAATCGAAGGAATTACGTTTCATACGTAAGTAGGCATAAACTTCATTGATTGATGATTTAAAGCTTAGATATGTTATTTTTTAGCAAATTTCATGTATTATGCGTTTACTAAACTATCTTATATAAAGTAATATTTCGTATTTTACGATATTTTAAAACATAACGTTTTATGATGTACTTTAAATGTTGACATGTCATGTCAATAAAGCTGATTTGCTGTCTCACGAGTGGACACGCTATGGGCTCTATCTAGTTGTCTTTAATCTATGATGTATTTGTAACTGTACGCTGTTGATTACAATAAAAAAAAAATCTAAGTAAAAATTCTTAGCCTGGAGTAGGAAGTTTATATCTGCCAACCGATTACCGTTTACGGGTTTAGAGTAAAAATATTTGGTGTAAATGAAAATTATTATAATAGAGATCAACCGCTTGACCTTTTCTCTGAGGAATGTGGTTGTAATACCACCATGACTTCCCAGCTTCGGACTGAGAATGATTAATGAGAATTTCTCGGAACATAGAGGAGTTAAATAGATCACAGGACTTTAAGTTCCCAAGTCAGATAGGCTAACAACGGATCCAAGACGTCTACGTGCCAAATATATCCCCTCTCTTTCAAGGATGCAGGCCTGGTCTTAAGTCGCCATTATTCTCACCTACCCCTATATCCACACTTCTAACACGTGATCCTGTAGTAAGCCGTTAAAAATTGACTGTTAACTATAATACAAATATCGGTTATATATACCTATTTTAATACCTGCAAGTTAATATAAATAATATGCAAGTAATTGCTCAGTCAACAAATAATTTAATGGCCGTGTGCATGCCACCTCAGCAATAAATAATGCCGCAAGAGATTGCTAATTCTAATAAATCGAACGAGTCATTGCTTAGATTGCAGTTCGATACTCTTGTTAAACCGTCGACCCATCTTATGAGCTAAGCTAGTGCTTTTCTTAAGCTATACGTCGAAGCTATTGCGGGAATTTAAGTTTAAGGCCTAACCTATGTACCTACCTACTGTTGCGTACTTTGCGTTTCACTTCCAACTTTATCGCACTACGTACAAAAATAGAATGACGAAAATCAGCTAAGCGGAATTACTTTGTCCAGTTTGGTTTTCCAGTATCCAGACGGTATAAAGTAAATTGTTTTTCTGTTGTAGAAGATGGTATTGGTCATTTGTTGGTTCCGTCAACTAATAAGATATTATGAAAATATTAGTAGTATAGCTTTTATGATGTCACTGTATGTCCGGGAAAGAAATAGAAGAAAATATTTACTTCTGACGTAAAGTAGTATTGCTGCGTCCAGGCTCAAGAAATTATAGGCACATGAGGCTTAAAAGGTACACCTTAAGTTGATCGACACAGGGCAGCACTGTGTAGGTGTTTCAGACATGCCTTACGAAAGGTCGCCATAGCGCCAAAAATAGCCCACGACCGAACCTCAGGCCTACCAAATATACGCAAAATTTCGATAACGAACACAACGGCACTAGATTTTTATAGGTGAATACAAAAAAATAAGTTTACCAGTATAAGAAGAATAAAGTAGAGGTTAGGTCACCGGCCTTATATTGGTTATGCAACGGATTCCGCGGTACCACTGCAGACTGGCTTCTTGTCACGCGAGTACATTCGCAATATATCGAGAGCCGGGACATTCGAGCTGGGAACACGTTGGCGTCACGCCACGCCGCGCCACGCCACGCCGCGCCACGCGTGCTCACTACAACTAAATCATAACACACCCACTAACTTATTGATATCACCAAACACCACACGATGAGACTATTGTGTATTCTGTAGCTCAGCGGTTAGAGACTAGAGAGGTTAGAGAAATCAGAAAGGTTTAGAGTCTATCCCTATGTCGCAGTCACTACTGGCTCAAGAATTTCGCATACTTGTCATGGGAAAACATGTTTAAAAGATTATAGTATGGTATTCGTTTTAAATAAAAGGTAGGTTGAAGAAACTTTAAAGTAATGGAATACTAGCTTAAAAATTAGGCTCGTTAACTCAAAATATTTTGAATCCGACATCTGAGTAGATATATTTCTTTTTCTATTACTATACCGATAGAGAGAAATTATTTTTACAGGATAGCTATTGGAATCCTAAAGGATATATTGTCGGTCATATTTATGATATTTTATTAATAATTAACTAAAGTAAACCGCGACGAAATATCTAGTGTTTTATGAACCGGGCGAGAATACTCGAGCATCCGCTGGAGGTCTTATAAACTGCATATAACAGTATTTTTCATGAGAGCCTGCCTTCCAAGTCGGTAGTAGAGTCACTATAAGTAAGCAGTCTAACTTGATGGTTCGAAAGTGCTTCTAAACTAAGCCTACTTGAAATAAAAGAATTTGAATTTGAGGTTGCTATCATCACGGTAAACCTACTTGATTTAGACAAATAACTAAAACTGATTGAAAACGATAGAATCGTATCGACCTTAATATGAGTGTACGTCAACTGCCCACGCCGACTGTCAACTCGATGTCGATTAGATCGATCGATACTAATTTGCCTGTCATTCGATTATCCGCTAGTTTGGTGGATTTTATGAAGGACAGTTGGAGTTACTATCTACGATTTCGATTCGGTTCGATGATTTTGGTCCTACTCCGTAACTTGTCCATCATACTGAATAAATGAATTTTCACTTCTTTTGCTCAAAAAGACACTATTGTAGTGTAACAGAAATAAACGAAGGTAGATAAATAAAGTTGGACATTTGCGAGCAGCTTTTAACTTATTAACAACTACGTTAATGGGAAGGAAGTCGTGGGCAAAAGCTAATATTTGATAAACCGGAAAATAATACGTGCACTTACGGTAAACAGTTAACAAACTACATATAACTGCATACTAATACTGCTTTCATCGCAGCGTAGACAAAAAAAAACTGATTGAAACGCTAGAATCGTCGTATCGACCTCAATATGAGTGTACGTCAACTGCCCACGTCGACTGTCAACTCGATGTCGATTAGATCGATCGACACTAATTTGCCTGTCATTCGATTATCCGCTAGTTTGGTGGATTTTATATGTGATAGTTGGAGTTACGGTCTACGATTTCATTCGATGATAAGTTTGGCTTTAACTTGGCTCTCATTAAGAATTGATGAGCTTTCGCTTCTCTTGCTCACAACTTATTGTAATAAAATACAGCAAGGATAAAGTAGCATATTTAGGTCTAAGAAATAGAGGTTTTTTGTAAATATCTTCTACAGCTACAAAGCTGTGCAACATCAGTGAATAGTTGTCTTAATTATGAATGAAATTAATTTTACGTTATGATAGGCTCATAATTATTATTTTTTTATAGATTTGCAATAAAATTAATTTAATTGAGGTATATCTAGTATTTACTAAACTATGTAGTACATAATAAGTCATCGTAGAGCCTTGTCTGAAAATCTACCTACAATGACATTAAACTACTATAAAATTAAATTTTGACGACCTCCGTGGCGCAGTGGTATGCGCGGTGGATTTATTAGACAAAGGTCCTGGGTTCGATTTCCGGCGGAGCAGATTGAGATTTTTCTTTGTTTGTCTTGGTCTGGCTGGTGGGAGGCTTTCGCCTGGCTAGTTACCACCCTACCGACAAAGACGTATCGCCAAGCGATTTAGCGTTCCGGTACGATGTCGTGTAGAAACCGAAAAGGGTGTGGATTTTCGACCCATTCCTAACAAGTTAGCCCGCTTCCATCTTAGACTGCATCATCACTTAACATCAGGTGTGATAGCAGTCAAGGGCCAACTTGTAGTCGATAAAAAGAAAACCTCTTTCAACCTCAAACACAAGTGGCAGATAATTTATGTATGTTCGCTGATTTTGAAAAGATTTTAATAATACATTGTTTTTAATATAGTGGTAAAAAGAATTCTTTGGATTAAGTGTTCAAGTCAATGTTTTAAAACGCAGTATTTTTATTTACTGTTACATCTGAAGCTACGCTGAAACCCAGATTTCATTTTGTTAATTAAAAACGTTATCTTGGCGAATAGGAAGCGAAACCGTCATGGCAGAGCTTCATCGCGGTGGAAATGGGCTCGTAAATCGTAATATCATCCACAACCGTCCGTGTCAAAAGTCAACTGTCATCTGTCAACTCGACGCCGATACTAATTTGCCTGTCACTCGATTATCCGGCCCGGCCGTTTTGAGGCTTTGACAGTTTTCGAAATGTAACCTCAGACTAGAGTCGAGTTAAGAAAACTGCTTTATTAGGTTGAACGCACATAAGGCATCTTTTACTAGTCTTCTGGCAAAGATTGTTGGGGAATTTGTATTATGATACAGGTTGTAGAGAACTTCCGTAGCTTCTAAGAAAAGGGGAAAATTAGTTTGAAAATTTGGCAGTTGGTGTTGTTCAACCCGCAAGTTCCGGAGAGCACGTCCAGTCATTGGTCACTATCATTAACATTCGATAACGATCGTCACAGAGTTAAACATTATCACCCTATGCCTCTCAGCCTGCATTAGAACAGGTTGGTGGGTTTAAGTTCCAAATTCCCTCTCCAATTAGGAAGCCTGGGGCCAAGATTGATAATGTGTTAACTGAAATTAAAAACAATAAATGCCAATTTAAGTTAAAAAAAAAAAGTAAACAAAATTTCCTACTATGGCATTCAATATACAAAATGTAGTACACAAAACGTCAAAAGATGCGCTGATAGTGTAAATATCGCCATTTTAATAAAGTATAAAAGAATAACAGTAGCATTTCCCACGTTTGAGGTCACCTAAACCCCACAATATTTTACTTTAAAGGTGCAGATAGCAAAGCCGCGCGGCCATCTTGGATTTCACAAAATTTTATTACGCAGATAAGAAAATGGCAGGAAGCCAGTTCAAAAATAGCTGTCAAATACATTATGGGGGCTAAGTGAAAATTTTTAAACTGTGAATTTCTATAGCTGCTGCGCCATTTTTAAACGTTATCGAGTATACTTTTTTATTGCTTTCAAACTGAAGGTAGAACGGTTTTTATGTGAGGTATTTTTTAATACTCTGTGTAGAAAACTTTGTATATATATTTATATATATTTCGTTTTTTTATTATTTGTTGACAAGAATAAGCATGTCCAAAAGGATGTCGAAAACGAAACTTCAATTACATCGTTTGATCTCTCACTTTGTGAGACTTGTGACTGTCTCTCTCACTCTCACTTTGTGACTTTCTTCGTCTTTTAGTTTCAAAGAATCGCGAACAAAATACTTATTTATTTATTTACTTATATACTTACTTAAGATATTTGCTGACCAACATGCATCTAGATATAAAGAGAAAGCACCGCACATAAGGGTCATATTTATACACGTCTTTTTAATAAGAATATTTACTATAGGACAATATACACACCGCTATATATAGACCAAAAGTAGTATGATAATTGATGAATATTCTTATAATATATGCTATACATAAATACTTATAATATACAGACCCAGACACTGGAATACATCCATGTTCATGCATGAGAGCCTGGGATTCAGGAGCAGGGTCACTACTTACTGCGCCACTCGGGTCAAACAATAATAAATAATAATCTTTTACTTTTATGTGATATCGGTTACAATATTATGTTTTTATTTCTTGCTTTTAGCAACAAATATTATTAAAAAATATTATATCTATTGCTCTATGTTACTAATAAACTTTTCTCTTTGGTTTCAGGTACTTATTCGTAGATTTTCATTTTAGAATTTGAAGTACAATCCTTCCAAAGGTACTCTATTTTATTTTTGAATATGATAAGCATAAGCTAACTAGGAAAACTGGAATATACGAAAGTTGTAGCTCACATTGGAGCAATGTGATTGTAGGTCTAAGTTAGAAAACTACGTCTTGTAGTTGAGAGGAGGCTTGGGCCTTGAAGTGGGTCTTGTCTTGATTGCGATCTTATATAATGTTAAGTGACAATGCGGTAAATATATGGTGGTAGCGGTCGATGTTAGTAGTGGCACGTTTTTCAAAACATACCTTCAAATTTATTCACCATACTGGAACGCTAAATCGCTTAGCAATGTCTTTCACGGAACCAAGCCAAGCCTTGTACCAATTTATAATTATTTTCTAAATAACTCTTTTTTTTTTATGTATGACCACGCATACTTTTTACAGAGTTTATTTTTATTAGCGGGCTTCTTCTCCCAAGACATCATATTAGGATCGTTGATATCCTGGTACCTTCATTTTATGTAATTTTAATTATTTTTTATGAATTAATCATTACATATATAATTTGAAAATTACATATTGACGATTCAAAATAGTCATAAAAATTTCACTAAATGAAGATATTTTGACCTTTGACTTTGACTTTAGAAAATCCTTAAATGATCCGTGCTGCGAATCGAACTCAGAACCACATTACCAACTGAGCCAGAAAAGTGATCATAGTCTATCGAACATAAATAATGGAACTTAAATTTGTTATTTGTTATGTTTATTTAATAAATCTATTGAAACCCGAGCAAGTCGTACGCCGGGCGAGCCCCCGTAAGCCCAGCAATATAATTCAATTTATGCACCGTATATTTTATAATAACGCTGTGCAATCCAGTCGGTATTCTCGGCTGACGTCCTCCCGCTTGCAAAAACAATATTTGTCATAGTTTGATAGATGTTTCACTGGCTAGGGATGGGCGAGCGGCGAGCACGTTTTGTTTGTCGATGTTTTCCGAAATTGCATTTCTCACCGACCACGAGAATTGGTTCGGGGTGGAATGTTAACGTTTTTTTAGGTTAAAATACGTTTATTGCTAGAATTTCCATTCTTGCTCAGTTGCTCCGCTTAAACTTTAAAAGTATAAGATGATCTCTACAAGCGATGATCAACTTTCGTCTTCATATTCGTAATATAGAGGTAATAGAGTTCGGAATCGTATTTTTAATTTTAAATTAAAGTTATTGTTCAATATTTTATTTATGAATTTAAATAATTTAAATGTCAATACATAAATAAAATATTGAACAATAACTATAATTTAAAATTAAAAATACGATTGAAATATTGAAATTTAAATTATTTAAATTTCAATATGAAATTTCATAAGATTTATTTCTGATTATTTTTGTGATGAACTCATACATTGATAGTAATTATACAAGAATAGTTTAATTGTAAAGTTTTATTGTAGTTTCGCAGTACTTAGTTTTGATCTAGCAAAATGACTAGACAAGAGTAAACGATGCTAAATCAATAGACCCGGCCGTAACTTTTAATAGATATTTGTAAGCCATTTTGAATTACATAAATAATTGACTGCTTTGACCTTTGTATGTCTCTCGGAATGCGGTTGAATTGTAATTACAGTTAAATTATGTGTGTTGAAATGTTTTGCTCTTTTTGTGAAATTGAATCAAAGCTCGTTGGATATCGTGAAAGTCCCATTTCTGAGGGAGTATACAAATAAAAAATAGTCTTTTTTCGCTATCGTTCCTCGGTGTGGCCTGATTCGTTCTGAAATTAGGAATGATATAATAATTATCAATTTTGATTTACATATATTTAAAAATATTAGCGCATGTTGTTATAGTTATCTATTGTCTCTTAGAAATGGTATAGCATGCTGTTAGGAAAAATTTCTATTTCTTTTTGCTCTATTCTTACTGTATCACAAATGCTTTTTAACGGGTCGGCAACATCTAGGTGTCGGTGCCAGCCAAGGTTTCTACTTTAAGGACATTACCTAGAACCCACAAACTGCTTTACTACGTTAAATAAATGTTCCTTAAACTTGCTGGCACCGATTTCATAGATATGCTTAAGTAAATTAAAGCAAAGAAATGACACAGTTATATTTTACTTTTTAGTGCGTTTTGAGTCGGTTCTATTTTTTGTTAAAATTTTTTATTTTATATTATGTTTACTAAAGAAAACGCTTTATGAATCATCCTTGAGTGTGGGTTCAAAATTGCTAGTACTCGTAAAGCCTACTTGAGATAGACGAATTTTGAACGTCTAACTCATCGACACTAGACTTATTACAAAGTATATAATAACATCACTATTAAACAATGGCACGACTGAAGCTCTGTGGCTCAAGACAAGAAAAACGTCGTTGTGCCACACCTGTGTACCGCCATACTTATAGCGCGACGCGATAGCTTTAGATACTTGTGTTTTACATTTGCCTGACTGTAAAAAATATAGATTATTTAGTTTAAAAAATGTAAGCGACTTTCTTAGTAAATAAAGTGATTTTTTACTCTCCTAGTCACCATAAGAATTAAATATATAATGTCAGAATTGATTGAAAAAATCTTAATGTTTTTTCATATATTTATGAACTCTACCAATATTTCTTATCGTCCACCGACTAAGCAGATATTACTAGCTTCATAACCATATCATAACCGATTGTTTTTTACCTCTCCGAATGGTATTTATGATTTTGATGGTATTGTGGGTATGTTTGTGTATGATCTCCAAAATCCACGAGTTTGGCTGCACAGGACAATGTATAAATGTCAGTATTTTTTTTAATTAAGTTATATTTTATCAACTTAAAAATAAAGGTACTATAAAGTTTAATATTCTTGTACTACTCGATACAATTTACCTCAGTATTAAATAATAGAGGTAGTACGTAAAGCTCTGTGGCTCAAGACGAGAAAAACGTCTCCGTGCGACACCTGGGGCACAAATGTAGCGCGCCGCTACGCCGTAGACATTTTGATATTTTTTGAGATCGTCTCTACGGTACAAAGTGTAAATGACAGTCATAGACATGATTAATTAATTGAAATAATTTATATTAAATATTACTTAATAAATAAATAAACATAATTATTGTAATGCGAGTATTAAAATTATAAGAAAATCTTACATGAAATATATTTTTAATAAAATTATTATTATAAAAACAAAAAACCCGACTCCTTAGAAGTTATGAACTGAAAAGAGAAAAACAAGGATCACTATATCTGTATAAAATTCTAAATACTTTATGGTGCTGCAAACAGGGACAAAATACTTTAACCTGCGGGGAAAGAAAGATCTACCAAAACTACGTTTGTCCCCGCCTACAGCACCATAAAGTATTTAGAATTTTATACAGATATAGTGATCCTTGTTATTTGAGACTTTTTAGTTTTACTTTATGGTACAGAAATGAGACGGTACACTTAGTACACTTTTTTCCATTTTTTGTTAAAAAAGTAATATGAACATGATATGATATTTATATTTTTGAAATGGTCTTTTTAAGACCTTTCAATTGGTACCCATATTGCTATGATAAAAGAAAAAATACACACATCCCCCCTTTTTTCCCCCATTTACAAGGGCCATTTTGAAAATTTATATAGCCTATGTCACTACCACAATTTTGACAAATTCAAAGACACCTCACATGTCAAAATCCGTTCAGCCGTTTAGGCTGTAGCGCGTGCCGAAGAAATGGACATACATACATACATACATACATACATACATACGCTCGAAAAACGTAACCCTCCTTCTGACGCAGTCGGGTAAAAATATTATTGCCCTTGTTGGTACACATACCTAATTAAAATTTCAATATAATTATTGTTATTTTTTGTCTGTATGTTTAATAATGGACAATATTATATTAGGGTTTTGGTCGAGGTTACAGCACACCGAAATGAGATATAAGGAAAAGGTTGTACCGAAAACCCCGAGTAATTATGACGATGGATGATCGGCTAGTTAGAATTTGGCACAGTTTCATAAAATCTGTGGCCATATCTTGGCAGCACTCATTAACCTATAATGACACGTCCTGATTCAGTTGATAGTTAAATAGTGATACTTTGTAGCAGTACTGTAGAGAATTTCTGTCCCACGGGTATGAAGAAATTTCTCGCCATTTCCGGAGGGATAAACTAATAAATCTTGATCTTGTTGAAGAAACAATGTATTAAGTCAATTTTACTAACTATCATATAAATATAAAGACAAAAATGTGTTTAAATAGTCGGATGTAAAGAGCTCTCGATTTTTTTCGGTGTTATGTGCCTTAATATACCGATGATAGATTCAATACCAGTACCTACAACTAAAAATACTTTTAATCATTAAAATCGTTTATTTCAAGTAGGCTTATTACAAGCACTTTTGAAACGTCAAATTGGACTATTTGTAGTGACTCTACCACAGGCTCGGAAGGCAAACCCTGTTGAGAAGAGCCGGCAAGAAACTCAACAGTTGCTCTTTTTTTATATTATCAATCTTACAATATTAAGTGTGTTGTTACATAAAGTTATTTATTTCACTTTCTGTGTGAAGTTGAAAGCCGATCGATCCAATTGCTTTTGAACATCTTTGTCATTTAAAAATTCATCTATAGTATAATAACTCAGTAAGTGAGTTTTAATACATTGTTTAAACTTATGCAATGGCAGATCTAAAACTGAATTGGGCATCTTGTTGTAGAAGAGTACACCCAATCCTACGAAAGATTTTGTACTTTTCAGAGGCGATAAGCTGATATGACTAACTTATGTCCATTTCTAGGAAGACGATCGTTTAAATTCTAGTTCTGTTTATACATATTTATACTTTGTTTAACAAAGACTAGGTTATTGAATATGTATTAACAGGCTACTGTAAGAATTCGTATTTCTTTAAATTTGACACGAAGGGACTCGCGTGGTTTAAGTTTATAAATCGACCAAGTTGCTCGTTTCTGAAGTATAAAGACAGAATTTATGTCAGCAGCCTTTCCCCACAACAAGATGCCATAAGATATCACACTGTGGAAGTAAGCAAAATAAACCAGTCTAGCAGTGTCTTGAAAAACATGGTTGAAATAGACGAAATTTACGGTACTCTTGACCTGGTCATATTCGCCTAGGTCTTCCCCTTCCAACATTTCCATTCACCCTCGCCTTGTAAATCTCTTTTGTTAATCTTTTTTCATCCATTCTCTCATGTCCAAACCATCTAAGCAACCCTTTCTCAATTTTAGTCACTACATTTTCTTTACAGCACACTTAGCCAAATTAGGTTCATTGCAAACAATAAATTATTTTTTTTTAAATTATTGTTAATGGTATAAGATCGTACGTTTAAAATTAAAACGATGTGTATGCTCAGTTTTGTGTTAACACCATCACACCATTTTATTTAAAAAGTAAGGTACTACACCTCTTACAAAACAATACACTCCCAATTTTTATATTCGATCCAGTTATCAAAAATATAAAAAGAAACAAGTATCAAGATTGTACGGACGAGTAAACGTTACCGAGTATGTACATAATATTAATTTCAATTTATTTTGCGGCACATTTTATTTTATGTAGCCCATTACGACCGAATTGCGATCGGAATGGGAAATTGAAATTGTTAAATGTCTAAATAATTAAAGGAAACCGTAAAAACTAAACCGGCTTTTCCTTTAAAGTACAGTAATAATTAATTAATTGGTATTAGAAAATAACATCTTTTTGAAATCGAAAAATATTTACTCAAAACCAGAGCTAATCTCATATTTTAATATGTAGGTATTAACTTTTCCTTGATCATAAATTTCATGATTACATAATAATATTAATAATAAAGCTTTATTTAATTCCACATAAAAAGTAATGCAAAATGATTAAATTTTAAATTGTGTTTTTTTTTCTTTTTTTTTTTCTTTTTATATGGACCCCCTAAGTGTAAAAGCCTCCTCCAAGGATTTCCACTTAACCCTGTTTTTGGCCACAGCTAGCCACTCCTTTCCCGCAGTCGCCTCTATGTTGTCTATCCATCTAGCAGCTGGGCGACCTCTTGCTTTTATGCCCCTTGGTCCAGCCCAATTCAGCACTCTTCCAGTCCATCTGCTGTCCTTGCATCTGGCCATGTGACCTGCCCATTGCCACTTTCTTACATACTTTCAGATTAATAAATTGAATCATCATTACCAACCTATTGACGGCACACTACAGGGCCAGAGCCCCTTATAGGGGATATGGAGCGTAGACCCACCATACTGCTCCAATACGAGAGGCGGGCTTAGGGTGATAATGTTACATTTTATTTAATGTTACGATTACTATCAGATGTTGATGATAGTGACCGGAAACGACGGCTTAACGTTCTCTCCGAGGTACGGGGATGTAACACCACCAACTTCCCGACTCTGGGCTTGGAATGTCCTTTTGGAAAATTGGAAAATTTCATAGAAGAACGAAAAACTCAGAATCATTCTGTGACCCGACCTAGGATTTAAACTCAGGTCTTCGTGATCGAAGCCAACATACTAACTAGATCAACGAGGCAGTCAGCACTTCTACATGCATACTTATTTGGTGAAATCGTTCGCAATTCACTCGACTTACAGCAACAGTAGCCCGCCATGAGCACGGCGTCTAGTATAAAGCAACTCCGCGATATAAGTATTCAAACCACGAATTCCATTTTGAAGTGATTTAAAATTTCCAATTTCGCATTCCGCCCGGGATCGCGCCCTATAGGTGGATGTACATGAAATAGGGATAAATAAATTGGAATTAATGTGTAATTGCTCGCAACCACACCTGGGCCGCACTTGATACTTCGCTGGGTTTGACCGACTTCACTAAAAGGAGGATGTTTGTGTTTAAATTTGAATTTAAAACCAATTAAATAACAGTCAATCTGTGATTGAAAGAGCAATGCTCGGAGTATCTTTGCGTGATCGAATCAGAAATGACGAGATGCGCAGAAGAACCAAAGTAACCGACATAGCTCAGCGAGTCGCAGAACTGAAGTGGCAATGGGCGGGGCACGTAGTTCGAACAGCTGATGGAAGTTGGGGGCAAAGGTGCTAGAATGATGACCCCGCACAGGAAAGTGCAGTGTTTGTCGACCCCCACTAGCTGGACTGACGACATCAACGTGTCGCAGGAAGCCGCTGGCCACGGGCGGCTCCGGATCGTTGTTTGGAAGTCCCTACAAAATGCCATATGATGATGATGTTGAAATAACAGTCGACCACAGATAAACTATTCAATCAGATGTCCAACTTATTGTTTCCAAAATAAACGTTTTTGACGTGACAACGTCTTATAATTCGATAGAGCCGGCTGCACGCACGAAAAACATGACTCATGCGGCGTTACCTCGCTTTGAGGCGTTCCATGTAAGGCTTGAAGTGCAAGCGGCACGAGCGACAAAGAAGCACAATCGGCCTTTGTGTTCGGCAGCGTTCGACATCCGTCTTTTAAATATAATTATTAAATATATTAATTTTAAATTAAAAATTTATATATTTATTATAAATTTAAAATATAAATTTATAAAATCAAAATCAATTATTTTATTAATTTAAATTAATATTTATAAAAATATACTTAACTTAAAAATTTTAATAACCAATTAAATGCTACCATTCCATCAGTATTTTCTTAAGTTGTCACGTTCAACTATCGTCAGTAAACCGACTTTACAGACAACCTTTTTTTTTGTCTTTTGGAAACAATAAGTGTTTCCAGAAAAATAAGTAAATGAAAGGTAACTTATATGTTGTTTTCTAGTACCTCCATTTGAATGCATAATTTCATGACGATCTGTTGAGTTGTGCTTGAAATTGGGACAAATAAATTGGAATTAATGTGTAATTGCTCGCAACCACACCTGGGCCGCACTTGATACTTCGCTGGGTTTGACCGACTTTACTAAAGGGAAGTTGCTTGTAATATTTTAATTTAAGACTGAATATGTTACTAATTACAAAGCTTTGTTAAGTTATTCACGAATTTGATAGATTAACTATTCTCCGCTGATTCATAACTACGCACTAGCTTTTTTAAGCTATTGCATAGCTTCTATCGCGGGCCTTGAGCGTGGAGACCGAATTCAGAAATTCCGTAACGAAGAAACCTAACACCCGCTGGATATCAAAAACAAAATATAAAAAGCATAATTTCGGTGCCGACGTCATTGGGAGCGTGGCCTAGCGGTAAGGCGCTCTAAGTCCCCGAATCGCCAGAGAAATGCGGGTTCGAATCCCGTCAGTTCCGCAATTTTTTCTTTCAAGCGTGATATTTCAAAGTCATTTTTTTAACAAACGTGATATTTGAAAAAGTCATTAAAAGTTCTGGTATTCATCGATAGATGGAAAAACTAACTTTTACTTTTTAACGTTTACTTTTTAGTTTCCCGTTAAAAAATAAAATAAAATTGTGGAACCGACGGGATTCGAACCCGCGTCTCTCTGGCAATCCGGACACTTAAAGCGCCTTACCGCTCGGCCACGGTCCCGATGACGTCGGTAGGTAAACATAAGTTGATAAAAAATGCTATGCAATAGCTTTACCGCGGCACACGTGTGCCGCGGTACCGAGTGCCACACGTCTTTTTTTTTCTCGTAGGAACAATAAGATTTATACTATAGGTATCTTGTCGTTTTACTTTTCGATTGTGTAATTATATATAGTTTGGAAACATAAAGTAACTCACTTTCAATTAACTACATATTTAAAAAAAAATCTCCGACCCCGTCTGTCTGTATGTATGTATATTTGCGATAAGTTTTATGATACTGAACGGATTTTCGTGCGGTTTTCTTAAATAGATAGAGTAAATCTAAGTTAGATAAGTTTTAGTATCTAATTAAAAAAATAACAAAACGATGTATGAAAGGATTGTTTCTCTTTATTAGGATTTAGTAGTACATTAAAGTCTGGCATATACCAATCTGTTAAGGGTAGCTTGTTGTTCCCATTGTTTCTTTAAAAATAAGGGTCACGTAAATATATTTTCCTTAATGTTCTTGGAAGGTTGAATAAACTATTTTCCTCGCAGACATAATCGCGAGCGTATGCTAGTTTATAATATTAGTAAATAAGAACCGTTAACGGTTCGTTAAAAGTGTAGGTATAGGCTAATACCGTCGCACGCCCCGTCTCAGCGTCGTACCGCTCAAGTACCATTCAGTGGAATTGCTCCACAATTGTATTTGACAGAGTCAATTGCATAATGCGGTCCCACGTCGCTGGTCGCTGGCTTGCGTGGGGCCACAACACTGGCGGATAGATTAACATGGGTAGTGGTGGCACAAGCGGATAGTAGGGCTATTTGGAAGTCCTGACCTTTTCACTATTAGACTTTTTTACTAGACATTATCACTATTTTTTATTTAGTACAAGTTGACCCTTGACTGTAATCACACTTGTCGCTAAGTGATGATGCAATCTTAGATGAAGTAGACAAGGGTAGGATGAAAAACCACAGTTTTAGTTTCTACACAACATCGTACCGGAACGCGAAATCGTTTGGGGGTACATCTTTGTCTTCAGCATGGTAACTAGGTACCAGCCAGACCATGACCAATTAACCCCTGTGGGCCTGACATTCAAACCTTCTTTGAGGCCCGCGGCTACCCGGGTAGCGACGGAGCTATAATGACAGCTGTCATTATTTGCCTGACGGTTGCCAGGGGACCCCTCGGGGCTGTGAAACTTTAAGAAGCCAGGAGCTCCGTCTTAAATCCAAGTACGCTACTGATATGCCACGGACGCAGTCGAAAATATTGAAGGGTCAGAGAGAATCACCCGAAACCTGGAAAAGTGATGATCAAACTAGGACTTACTTCTTACACGATTCAGGAATATGCAAATAGGTACAGGATTTGACACATGTATTTATTTTTTATTATGTTTTTTAATTTTATTTTTTTATATTTGACAATAATTGTTGTGATATGATCCTTGATATTTTTTATTTGATATATATATATATATATATATATTTTATATTCTTAAATTCTCTTTGACATTTTATTAGTTTTTTTTTCATTGCTTTAATTATTTCATGTAGTTTAATATTTGCATGCCTGTTATTGGCGAGACATTGTATCTTTTTAACTTAACAAGACCTATGTATATCGTAATATAATGTTTCAAGCAAATAAATGATTCTGATTCTGATTCTTACTTGATCTTGAGACTCATAATTATCATGATTCCATTTAAATGGTCCACCGCAGGATCAGGAAATAGTTTACCATTGTAGATCTGGAGGAAAGGATCGAAACTAGTACTTACTATCTTTAGATATTGGTATTATCAGAATATTTAAACGACTTCAAAAAATTTTCCCGAGCATTCTACTTTAAAGACCTTAACCTAAACTTGGTTGGCACCGACTTCATTGAAATGGTGAAGTAAATTAAAGTAACGCAATTATTTTATACATTTTAGTGAGTTTTGAAGTCGGTTTAATTTTTTATTAAAAAAAATTATATGCACCATTGTAGCACTAGACCACAGAGCTTAAGCGAAGTTTCCAAATATGCGCGTATCTATATTTTTTTTTTGGTATGGGTGCAGACTACAACGATGCCTAGCAGTTCTATGGTAAAAGGGCGAGGTGCGAGCCGATATATTTATGTAAGCGCAACTTGAACTATAAGCTTCTTACTCAGGTTCCCTAGCAAAAAATAGCTACTGAATCGATACCTGAGGACCGTGTTAAGATCATAATGTCATGCATAATTTGGTACCGATCGCTCTGGCCGCGATAACTAGATATCCAAGATTCCCTTACTTTTCCCCGCAATTTTTAAGCTATTGTATAGCTTTTATCGCGGGCCTTGAGCGTGGAGACCAAATACAGAAATTCCGTAACGTAAAATCCTAACCCCCTGTTTCAAAAACATAATATCAAAAGCATAATTTCGGCAACGACGTCATCGGCGAACGTGGCTTAGCGGTAAGGCGCTCTAAGTGCCCGGATTGATAGAGAGACACGGGTTCGAATCCTGTCGGTTCCAAAATTTTTTTTTTCAAGCGTGATATTTCAAAAAGTAATTTTTTTTAATTAATGACTTTTTGCAATAAAAAAAATTAAAAAAAATGGCAGAACCTACGATATTCGAACCCACGTCTCTCTGGCAATCCGGGCACTTAGAGCGCCTTACCGCTCGGCCACGGTCCCGATGACGTCGGTAGGTAAACATAAGTTGATAAAAAATGCTATGCAATAGCTTTACCGCGGCAGTCTCCGAGTGCCACACGTCTTTTTTATATGTATTTTTTATAAATATTCCATATATCTTATTTGTTTGTAAATGGCGCCTGTGTATATTCTCAGAGAGGACACAATATTGCGTATTATTAGAATCATGGCATCGGATCACTACGCAAATTGTATTTGACAGAGTCAATTGTATAATTTGGTCCCACGTTGACTTGGCCCCGCGACTTCTTGGACAGGGTTGACAACTCAATCATATTCACTTATCGTTTATCCTCTTTTCGCATCTTCTATACTATAAAAATAAAGCATGAAAATATTTACTTATATCATGCTAAATTGACATCCCGTAAAGCACAGTGTCTGTGGATAGTATTCTATCTAATTGATAATTATCAATATTTTTTCCTGTCCTGATAATTATTAAAATAAATTGATCCAATTCGGATGGGATTATTTGGCATCCGGATGTCGTTTCCAGGTACATTCCACCCGCGCCTGCTGCCTAACGAAATAATGGACCTAGAACAGATGGATGAAAAAAGAATATATATAATAATAAAAAAAAAGTAATGTAATGTTCAAGCAAACGAAGCCACGAGCCTCCGCTATGTTATAATAATAAATATTAATGTATTTTATTATAGAATGTAAAAACCGGCACTACAACAAATTGGGTAAATATAAAACAATAGATAACCATCTAAATGTACGAGTCCATTAAACACACGTTAACGATTACCGTTTCCGAGTTATGTTGGAGTTCACAAACAGACATAATTGTCGATCGGCTGTTTGATAACGCACCCTCGACTGTTGTGGGGGTCGGTGGTGGTGTATTTATTTTGTTGGGTTTGACTGTACACGTGTCACTAATGATCTATCATGGCAGTACTACCGGTACATACACGTAGTAGGAAAGACCCAAACAACGCGTCCTTTTTTTTTATCGACTACAAGCTGGCCCTTGACTACTATCACACCTGATGTCAAGTGATGATGCAGTCCAAGATGGAAGCGGGCTAACTTGTTAGGAGTGGGACAAAAATCCACACTCCAATCGGTTTCTACACGACATCGTACCGGAACGCTGAATCGCTTGGCGATACGTCTTTGTCGGTAGGGTGGTAATTAGCCACGGCGAAAGCCTCCCACCAGCCAGACCAAGACAAATTAAGAAAAATCTCAATCTGCCCCACCGGGAATTGAACCCAGGACCTCCGTCTTATAAATCCACCGCACATACCACTGCGCCACGGAGGTCGTCCATAGTTAATCCCGATGCTATAACTATAAATTCTTTAGTCATCAACATCATCATTGTAACCAGCCGTTTGAGGCCTCTTGCAAAGACCTGAAAACACTACGGTCTTGAGTCAACTGCATCCAGTGACTCTCCGTAACCCGCTTGATGTCATCCATCCACCCCTGCCGGTAATTCTTGATAGATACTCCTTGCCCCGCCGTTACCATAACCGGTGCCAAAGCCAGAAAATAGCGGGGCCGCCGGGGACTAGAGAATGTTGAATGACTTTTCCATGCAAGGTTTAATGCCCCGCAAACATTGACATATTAATACTATGGACTTCGGGTCAGCGCTAAAAAGTGTCCGAACCAAAAGAGGTAAAACACGAAAAAGATTTCTAATCGCATTCAGTCTCATATTAGCTTACTGAGAGAATACACGTCAATAATGTTTTAGAACAACGACTGCATAGAGTTCTTTTGTTGTTTAATATTTGAATATTTTTAATTCCTTCTAATAAAATAAAAAAAAATCAAAGCTACCTACTCCACACCATTTATGTTGTTCTATTTTCACGAGAAGCTGCCATGTCAAAAAAAGGCTGCCATGGCAACCGTCAGTCAAAGCTGATTACTTATTGCAAGCAATTGGACTGTTGCAAATTAGACTGTACGACAATAGTATAAGATATATATTACAATGTTTTAGTTTGTACATAAAAATACAAACACATTCTAGTATATATAAGACATCTCGGGACACTTTTGTCGTAAATTTTGCATTACACCCGAAGTCCATAGTACTAACTATTAATATGTCAATGCCCGCAAAGCTAGATTTTTCGCGTTGGTTTTGCTTTTGCCTGTGTATAACATAGGTATATACACACGAACATATATCCAGTTGTGCATATAACGCCATTAGTTGGTCGTCAGAGCCTCGCCAGTCCCTATGCAGGTTGCAGGGAGCATGTGAGGTTAGCTGAAATGGCCTTCCCTTTACACCCCTAGTTAAAAAATATGGCGGACCGTTATAATAGAATGATAATGATGCAATTAAAATCAATTACCAAAATGTATGCTAGGTATCACTTGAGACTGGCTCGACCGATATTGATCATATTTGTATGTGTCTGAGGTGGGTCACTTGACATGATTACCGGTAGATGGTTTTATTCCTAAATTTCTGAATCATAGTACTGTATATGTGCGTCATTTATTGGCCTGTATTGAAACGGCTGAAAATTTTGACTACTTTATACTATTTAATACATAATTCTATAATTCACGGGTCGCTAGCAATTTATCATACTTAAATGGCTTCTACCATATAATTTGGACATAATGTTCCGATCATTTCGAAAAAACATTGTAAGTGTACGAGTATGTACCCAATATTATTGATTAAAGTTAATGTAGCTAATGAACATGTTTTATTACTACTTTAGAATCCTAATTTTTTTTTATAGTTAGTTTTTCAAAATCGTTATAATTATGTTTCAGTAGTTGATAGAAATATCACGACTACCAGAATCTTAATATTTTGATACATATTTTGATTAGATTTTCATATAGATGTTTACCCATACATAGCCTTATTCTCTCATAATATTTAGATGGCAACATTGATGCCGACTTCTCCTAAACGAGAACAATTAATTGTAAATAATTAATTAATTGACACTAATTATTATTTGGTGCGTATTCGAGAGAAACCCGAAATTAATGTTTTAAAAACAGGCAGGTAACGAGAGTAAACAGCTTCTCGCCAAATTCGCCATTTTCTAATGACGTAAACATCCCGCCATATTGGCACCGTAGGGTGGCCACAAGTTGATTATTTTCTTGGATTTTAATAAACAAATGTACGAGTATCTAGGCATTAGTAGTAAATATTATTCTCCTTGTGCTAGAGTTTGTCCGTGGAAGTACAAGCTAAGCTTTTTCTACCCCCTAAACGGCATTACTAAGTTTTGTAGCGCTATTCTGAGCTATTCTATAACAATGTATTCGTGTCTATATCTAAAGTTTTGTGTTAGACTGAGAGTTAGAGACAAATACGATGCACTGTCGATTTATAAAAACATACGTTTCATGATAGCACTCCGAAGAATATGGTTGCAAGCGCGGTGAAACTAAGCTAAGCCTTTTGTTACTTATTTATTCTATTTTAATTGTGTGTGTTTTTGAAGTGAAACTTCTTTATCGGGGTTGGTTATGGTTGGTATGTTATATTGAAGTGATCAGCAAAATCTAACTTTGTTTCTTTCTTGTAATTTGTAACATTAAATTTTTTGGTACAAAATAAATAAAAAAAAAATAAATCAAAAGGTTTATTTTAATTCTAATTCCAGTGAATTTCTAAAAAAAGTAAGTAATTACATCTCTTTTTCTAATACTTAGGTGTAATTATGGTATTTATTTTTCCACGTTATTTAAAATTAACCTCAGTTTTTGATTGTATTTTTCAATACACAACACGTGGGTGTAATTATGGTATCAATTTTTTCTAATACTTGAATGTTGATAAGTTAGTTAGTTAGTTTCACTTCTTACGAGTGTACGCTAGTACACGCATACATTTTTTTTATGATGTTGCCATAATAAGCGTTTGTTTAATAAAAATAGGTATTTGAAAAGATAATTTCAGGACTGTCCCATTTATATTATAATCGTGTGGGTATTGTGAAATAATGGAAACGAGAAAAACAGAGCCCGGAGTGTTTTGAAGCATTAGCCGGTATTAATTAGATGTATTTATTCCCAGTTTTAATTTACAATAAGTATCGCCTTTCATGCTATCGTACCTTTGCAGGGAATAGTCTTTCTGGTTTACTTGCGTACCTACTTTGCACTCTTGTAGCTTTTCGTGAAAACGCTTGTTCGTAGTAGTGAAGTACTAGCCTCTTGCTGTTTTCTGCTATCAAGTAGTATTCCAGTTTGAAGAGTATAGTAGCTTGGGTGAAATGCCAGGCACATGGGACTTAATATCAATAAAGGCACAGGATAGCACATTGTCGGTTGTCGTAAGTGGATTTGTGTCCTACAAAGTATTGCAGTGTTATAGGCATCTTGAATATCCACTTAACATCGGGATGGTCATAACATTACATTTTAACAAACAATGAGATAATATGTCATATTTTTAAGCTATTGTATAGCTTTTATCGCGGGCCTTGAGCGTGGAGGCCGAATACAGAAATTCCGTAACGAAAAAACCTAACACCCCCTACGTATCAAAAACATAATATCAAAAGCACAATTTCGGCAACGACGTCATCGGGGAACGTGGCTTAGCGGTAAGGCGCTCTAAGTGCCCTGATTACCAGAGAGACACGGGTTCGATTCCCGTCGCTACCGAATTTTTTTTTTTCAAACGTGATATTTCAAAAAGTCATTACCTTACCTTACCGCAATTTGCCTTACCGCTAGGTCACGGTCCCGATGACGTCGGTAGGTAAACATAAGTTGATAAAAAATGCTATGCAATAGCTTTACCGCGGCAGTCTGCGAGTGCCACACGTCTTTTTTTTTAAATATTTACGAGTGTATTCTGAGGTCTCTGAAATGGGCTAAACGATTATACGTATTCAGATAAAGTTTGCTTGAAGATTTTATACACATAAGTTTTTCAGAAACCGTACTAATACCTACCTATAATATCTACATTCGTAACACCATCACGTAGTTACAGTCAGTTCAGTATTATATCGTAAATATGTCATGTCGTATATTTACCGAAAATTGTATCGAGAGTTATTGCTTAGGATAATCGCATACGACTTTTTTTCGTTCACTGTCGAGAGGGTCTCCTTGTAACTTTGCCCTTATTCTCGGAGGCAAACACAGCAGCACGTCGACTGTATCGGCTTAGCAGCTGCCAAAGTAAGCGTGCAAGGTAGGTAGGAAACATCAAAAATGTTTTCGTATAATAACAAAGTGCGGGGAGCAACATTTTTTTCAATTTCCGCCCCCGCCCTAAACCGCTTAGCGGATCCTGTAATCTTTTGTTCGTATCAAATATGGAAAGGAATCCGTTTTGAGGTAAGTTCCAACGATTTGGAAAAATGTTCCGCTATTCATCTTACGCCTACTCCCCTTGAACTGGAGCGGTGTTGCTATGCCTGTTTCACATTTTAATTCAAATGTAAATTGCCATATTTTTTAAATATGATCAATATGTACAACAATAATTGAGAAGGCGGGAATTGAACGCATGATCCTGGATTTGAGGCCAGCCCTTTACTCGTAGAGTATTTAGGTATATTGATATATTTTTTGCCTTTATTCTCATTTATTTCTCCAATAATACACTGATTACAATTGGGAATGATTACAATATTTATATTAAAAGTTCACAAATAAGTTTGATTTTTATACTAAATATTAAGTACTTCAAAACAAATCAGTAGAAGAACTGGAGTTACATTCAATAATAAGCACACTGAAGGGGAAGGGGCAATATTAGAATTTGTTAAAGGAACTTATTTGAAAACCTTGTTTGAAAAATTTGTTACGCTGCAAAAATAAGAGATAATCAACGATAGTTTTTCAAATTAGCCATATAGGTAGAATATTATCATAGAAATAATATTAGTCGTGTTTTCCATAAAAGCCGATTTTCGCGCGAACAGAGTCGTATGCTAAACTGTAATTTAATATTTCACGAGTTCGCTGCATTTATTGAATATGAAATTAATAAGCTAACACAAGGTAAAAATCTAAGCGAAATATGAAAATCGACTCTATTTCATGGTAAAATTTAGCTCAAAATCATTCAAACTAAACTACCAATGTAACGGAAAAAGACATTTCCATCACACCCCGTGAGTACGTGATGGTGGAAATAATGTTTCGCTCTGTCTAACACGTGGAGTATGAACTCGTTGGAAAGGGACAAAAGAGTGGTGGTAAATGAGCCAAGTTCATTAAGAATTCCGAAAATGAAACCCAATCATATTATTTCGCGTCGCGTTTAGCTCGGGACGGTTTTATGCACCAGTGAAGTTTCGACGCGAGCCCGGGTTTTAAATTATGAATGAGTTTGCTCACTGAGTTTAGAAAGTTTAAATTGGAGTTTATTTTTTCGAAAATAAAAAATTAGGTAGCATAGTTTCATGTTCGTTTCAGTGGTACTTCATAACTTTTGTTGGGTTATAATACCACGGGGAGCCCTTTCGACGGAACAATTTTGAGTAGCAATTTTTTAACTATACTGGTTATTTTTCGATTATATTAATAATAGAACTCGACTCTATACATTGTTAATAAATTTTATTTTCTAATTAAACGAGCTAAAATATGACTTTTCAAGCAACGCCGAATATTCACCATGGATATCATTTTCGCTGTTTAAGGAATACAGAAAAGATCATGAAAAATAAAACCTCTAGCGAAAGAGTAACCAAGTGGAAATATAAATCAGAATTTATCCCGCGTTTAACGCTTCAGCCCAGCAAACCACAGCCAAGGGCTGAAAACTTTCAACTGTCTGCTGCATAACACCGTCCCACGCCGAAAACGCGATTAAGAAAAGCTTTGACAAGTGTACGTAATTCGATTACGAGTAATAATAAAGTAACATGCGCTATTCTCATACTAATTCAACTTTTCTGTATTCTGAAAAGGCTGACAACCGTGTAAAGGCCTTTTAAAAGTGGAGCTACAGGAGGAGGTTTACATTGATCATAGGAATTTCAAATTGTCGTAGCAATTAACCTTTAAATTTAAGCTGAATCTGAAATTAAAATAAAGGTTAATTTGACTTGTACTTAATATAGGTACATATCTATGCTAATATTATAAAGAGGTAGAGTTTGTAAGTTTGTAAATAAAGTTCTGCCAGGGTTAATCTTCGAAACTACTGATCCGATTTTAAAAATTCTTTTACAAGTAGGATGCTACGTTATCGGTTATTCTTCGGTCGGTTACTTCTTTATGCATCTTAAAAAGTTCTACAAAAAAGTCCGCGATAGCATATATCTATCTTTTATATTTTGGCAGATATATAACTTTTGGTGTTTTAAAAAATCATTTAATTCATATACTTACGTTTACGTGATTATTTATAGAACTAAACTTAAATCCTTATCAAAATAAATTATTTAATAATCACAAGGATATTATAGAGATAAGATTTGCCTTTTACAGTATGTTTAAAAATTTTCTAAAAACAACTCTGCCGCTATATTGTCCAAATTAAGTTGACCTCCTCCGTGTTATGTTATACGTACCGAATAGGTGTTAACATTTTGGTACTGATATTCTTTGAGAATTCGATCTTTGATCTTTTCTTTCATTTTATTTGGCATGGCAGACCATATTTATATAATATACGAATAAGTTTGTTCGTTTGTTTAAACGGGCTAATCTCGAGATCTGCACGTCGGATTGTAAATTATTTTGTTTATTATGAAAGCTGGACTCAACAGTGAAATAGACTATTTAATACATACACATCAGCTTGCCATAAATATAGATAGTACACGGGACGGGACGGATGATATTGCTTCACGGGAAACTATAAAAAAATTAAATTGAGCGGGGAAAGAGCACACTTTATATGAAAGTCTGTCTTTAAAATTAAAAGCGTACCTAGAAGGTTTTCACGCGGACGAAGTCGCGGGCGACTGCTATACAGCAATAATGACGTAGGCGAGCGCTAAGAAACGTTTTTTCTAATGTTCACTTACTTAAGGGGTCAAACGGGAGTTTCACGCGGACGAAGTCGCGGGCGTCCGCTAGTTGCTATACAAAGTGGCAAAAATATTTACGTATATATTTAGTACTAAACTAATATGATACTTGCCTTAACTTTTTTATTATTCTAGTAAGTTGAGTTCTTCAACCTCTACTACTTTTATTACAAGGCAAGATCCAGGAAAGCCGAATTCCTGGCAACATGACATGGCACAAAAATCTCCGTGAGTGGTATGGAATGAACATAAGATCATAGTTCTGAGCCGTTGCCTTTAACGTTAAGATAACAGTAAAGTTCGCCGACATCGATCGAGGAGAAAGCACTTAAAGAAGAAGTAAAGCCTCATGGCCACCATTGAATACTATGGACTTCGGGTCAGCGATAAAAAGTGTCCGAACCAAAAGTAAGCCAAAACGCGAAATGAGTTCCAATCGCAATTCAGTCTCATATTAGCTGACTGACAGAATACACGTCAATAATGCCGTAATGTGTTATAAAAAACTTGTAAGAACTACCCGAGTAAGGTGAGAAAAGAAGACGGTGTACCATATTTTCAGTAAGTAAATATTTACTGATGATTTTAAAGTATTATTTTGCTTAGAAACAAGCTATTTTATTAAAATTTTAATAAACTATGGAAACGAATTGCATAACCAACCAAAATGAACAAAAGTATCTATCTGTCCTTTTCCCATACGCTACCCGCGTATAGGATAGAAGGAGTGCAATATGTTTATCTAATTAACCACATTTAGTTCGGATCTGCCGTGAGCAATAGAATGTTTTAGAACAACGACTGCATAGAGTTATTTTGTTGTTTAACATTTGAATTATTTAATTACTTAATTTTTGAATGAAAATAATTTGATTATTTTCAATTCAAAAATTTTTATTTTTTATGTCAACTTTTATTTTTTATGTCATGAATATTAATCAAATGACTTTTACCATAATGGTATATTAATTTGATAACTATTAGAATTATCTACATGAAATTAGGAACAGTTATTTAAAATAGTGATCTAACGTCATTGAAGTAAAAAAATATATTTTCGGTTTAATTAAAAAGAGGAAAATATCGAGAACTTAAAATTTCAAAGTAAAGAACTATGTCGAGTGGCATATCATTTTGTACATTAGTGGATTTGGTTTGTAATTAATTATTATTATAACTAATTATTATTTTATACAAGATAATTACAACAATTATTATTTGGTACAAGATTTATCCCAGCATATAGAGGTCAGGGATATGTAAATATAAATTAAAATTTGCTGTAAATATAATATATAAATATAAGATGCCAAAAAAATTTGAAAGCTACCGACTCCACACCATTTATGTTGTCCTATTTTCACGGGAAGCTGTACTGTCAAAAAAAGGCTGCCATGGTAACCGTCAATCGAAGCTGATTACTTATTGCATGCAATAAGACCGTTGCAAATTAGACTGTATAACAATACAATAAGACATACATTACAATGTTATTTTGTGTATAAAAACATAAATACATCCTAGTATGTATAAAATATCTTGGGACACTTTTGACGTAAATTTTGCATTAGACCCGAAGTCCATAGTATTAATATGTCAATGATGACCACGCGTAACTTTTTTCCAATTTTGATAATTCTTTTTTTTTATTAGAAAGGGCATACTTTCAAGGTGGTCCCATTGTCATCATGTTAGGATCTGATGATGGTATCCTGGGGAAATTAAAGGAACTCTTCAAATTTTGGAGGCACGCTTACAGCGATTTCGGTTTTTGTCTTGATATCGGTAGCTTTTTGGCTACTAGTGCCGTATAATATACTATGACGTATAATATACTATGACAGTACGAGTACGTCACGTGACGATAAATCAGTAAAAAGTAAGAAATATAAATTTTTAAATAAAAATAGAACCGACTCAAAACGCGCTAAAAAGTAAAAAATAACTGTGTCATTTAGTTGCTTTAATTTACTTAAAGCATATCTAGGAGTCGGTGCCAGCCAAGGTTTCTACTATAAGGACGTTACCTAGAACCCACAAACTGATTTACTACGTAAAATATATAAATAAATGTTCCTTAAACTTGGCTGGCACCGACTTCATAGATATGCTTAAGTAAATTAAAGCAACTAAATGTTAAACACAGTTATTTTTTACTTTTTAGTGCGTTTTGAGTCGATTCTATTTTTATTTAAAAAAATTTATTGAAAATATCTACAAAACGGATAAGTGTAAGAGCTGATCCCCTTTTTGAATCGAAATCAATTAATTATAATATTTTGATAAATCGTTCTCAAGTCGTAACAAGATTAATTTATTTAAACTCGTTACATTATTTGAGCAGTGGGCTGACAGACCGACGACGGTGGAATTCGATTATTTTCTTATGGAACCCTTCCGTTGTTTAATACCTAGTTTTTGTTCTTAAATCATCAATTATAACTTATTAATTATTATGATACTCGCTTAATATTAGCAGTCGTTTCCAATTTTTTTATTTTCGGTTATTAAAGTCTCTTTCCGAAACCTACGTGTAAACAATTTATAGGTAGATAGGTAATATATAAATGTCCAACGTATACGACAAACGCGACGCGATGCGACACGTTGCTAAGCGACAACGCGATCATAACAACGACGTTCCCTACTCGTGGCTGATGGGAAGCCTCGGCGGTAGGTTAGTTACCACTATACCGACAAAGACGTACTGCCAAGCGATTAAGCATTTCGGTGTGATGTTGTGCAGAAACTGAAAGGGGTGTGGATATTGTCCAACTACTAACAAGTTAACCGGCTTCCATCTTAAATTGCAGCATCACCTACCACTAGGTGTGATCGCAATCATGGGCTAACTTGTAGATACTTATAATAAAGTCGTGCGGAAGTCCATTTTTTAATTTGGTACACTTGATTTTTTTTCGTGTAAAAAAAAAGCAAGTGTACCAAATTAAAAATTATTCCGAAGTAGTTATCTGATATTCATCAAGCTAAGAACATTAGTATTAAGGCAGTGTGGACCAACAAGGTCTCTGCAACGATACCTGATATTAATAATACCGACCAACGCCGACGGCTCATAATGTTCGAGGCTCATAGCTCGACGCCACATACTACCTGATTAATTAATAATAATAATTAATCGGCAAAATTAAAAGCAGAGCAATTAAAATCACATAAACACGTCATTACGCGGAAGTGTGAAGTAAACACAATATCCCACTTCTCTGTCCGGTAGGGCGGCTGACAATACAATAATAGGTAGCCTAGTGCACTATTGCCTAGGAACCAAGTGGGGCTTTGTTTTGAAATCTATTTATTGCATTCGCCCGTACGTACAAGTGGTAGGTACGGAAAAATATTATTCATTTTATGCATTTTTGTGGTCTAAGTCATAGGCATTCAGTATTTCAAAATACCTTAACCCATAAAACTAAATAAATAAAACTATACTAAAGCCAAACTCGATTTAGAATGCTTGTCAACAAACAAATTAAAAATGAAGGTAGAAATCACTAGTCATTTTACACCTATTTTTTTTTATTAACTAGTTAATGACGAATTCATGACAATAATTTAGATTAGTAACCTTAAAACTAATTAATATATTCAATATCTTTTAAATAAGATTTTTTAAAATAACGAAACATAATTTTAAATTAATTAGGCATTAAATGTGTTGCATTTTCTACCTCCATTTTTACTTTGTTTGTTGACAAGCATTCTCAATCGAGTTTGGCTTTAGTATAGTTGTTCTAATTCTAATGATTCTAATATAGAATCAGAGTTACGTTCAAATTTAAATCACAAGAATATTTTAAACGTCGTGTCAGACCACTTGTAATGACACTACCACCGGCTTTAAAGGCAGGCGGCACTAATCAACTAAATGTAGATTTGTGAAACGCCGATGTATTGCAAATTGTCGTAGCAATTAACCTTTAAATTTAAGCTGAATCTGAAATTAAAATAAAGGTTAATTTGACTTGTACTTAATATAGGTACATATCTATGCTAATATTATAAAGAGGTAGAGTTTGTAAGTTTGTAAATAAAGTTCTGTCGGGGTTAATCTTCGGAACTACTGATCCGATTTTAAAAATTCTTTTACCAGTAGAGTAGTGCTACGTTATCGGTTATTCTTCGGTCTGTTACTTCTTTATGCATCTTAAAAAGTTCTACAAAAAAGTCCGCGATAGCATATATCTATCTTTTATATTTTGGCAGATATATAACTTTTGGTGTTTTAAAAAATCATTTAATTCATATACTTACGTTTACGTGATTATTTATAGAACTAAACTTAAATCCTTATCAAAATAAATTATTTAATAATCACAAGGATATTATAGAGATAAGATTTGCCTTTTACAGTATGTTTAAAAATTTTCTAAAAACAACTCTGCCGCTATATTGTCCAAATTAAGTTGACCTCCTCCGTGTTATGTTATACGTACCGAATAGGTGTTAACATTTTGGTACTGATATTCTTTGAGAATTCGATCTTTGATCTTTTCTTTCATTTTATTTGGCATGGCAGACCATATTTATATAATATACGAATAAGTTTGTTCGTTTGTTTAAACGGGCTAATCTCGAGATCTGCACGTCGGATTGTAAATTATTTTGTTTATTATGAAAGCTGGACTCAACAGTGAAATAGACTATTTAATACATACACATCAGCTTGCCATAAATATAGATAGTACACGGGACGGGACGGATGATATTGCTTCACGGGAAACTATAAAAAAATTAAATTGAGCGGGGAAAGAGCACACTTTATATGAAAGTCTGTCTTTAAAATTAAAAGCGTACCTAGAAGGTTTTCACGCGGACGAAGTCGCGGGCGACTGCTATACAGCAATAATGACGTAGGCGAGCGCTAAGAAACGTTTTTTCTAATGCTCACTTACTTAAGGGGTCAAACGGGAGTTTCACGCGGACGAAGTCGCGGGCGTCCGCTAGTTGCTATACAAAGTGGCAAAAATATTTACGTATATATTTAGTACTAAACTAATATGATACTTGCCTTAACTTTTTTATTATTCTAGTAAGTTGAGTTCTTCAACCTCTACTACTTTTATTACAAGGCAAGATCCAGGAAAGCCGAATTCCTGGCAACATGACATGGCACAAAAATCTCCGTGAGTGGTATGGAATGAACATAAGATCATAGTTCTGAGCCGTTGCCTTTAACGTTAAGATAACAGTAAAGTTCGCCGACATCGATCGAGGAGAAAGCACTTAAAGAAGAAGTAAAGCCTCATGGCCTGTAATAACACCGGCAACATACTCGAAACCAAACTAAAAAGTAGCAATAATGGTGGGTATTAATTATCTTTTATTGCATTTATAACCGACGAAAAAAAACGGAGGAGTTCTCAATTCGACACGTATATATTTTTTTTATGTATGACCACCATTGAATACTATGGACTTCGGGTCAGCGATAAAAAGTGTCCGAACCAAAAGTAAGCCAAAACGCGAAATGAGTTCCAATCGCAATTCAGTCTCATATTAGCTGACTGACAGAATACACGTCAATAATGCCGTAATGTGTTATAAAAAACTTGTAAGAACTACCCGAGTAAGGTGAGAAAAGAAGACGGTGTACCATATTTTCAGTAAGTAAATATTTACTGATGATTTTAAAGTATTATTTTGCTTAGAAACAAGCTATTTTATTAAAATTTTAATAAACTATGGAAACGAATTGCATAACCAACCAAAATGAACAAAAGTATCTATCTGTCCTTTTCCCATACGCTACCCGCGTATAGGATAGAAGGAGTGCAATATGTTTATCTAATTAACCACATTTAGTTCGGATCTGCCGTGAGCAATAGAATGTTTTAGAACAACGACTGCATAGAGTTATTTTGTTGTTTAACATTTGAATTATTTAATTACTTAATTTTTGAATGAAAATAATTTGATTATTTTCAATTCAAAAATTTTTATTTTTTATGTCAACTTTTATTTTTTATGTCATGAATATTAATCAAATGACTTTTACCATAATGGTATATTAATTTGATAACTATTAGAATTATCTACATGAAATTAGGAACAGTTATTTAAAATAGTGATCTAACGTCATTGAAGTAAAAAAATATATTTTCGGTTTAATTAAAAAGAGGAAAATATCGAGAACTTAAAATTTCAAAGTAAAGAACTATGTCGAGTGGCATATCATTTTGTACATTAGTGGATTTGGTTTGTAATTAATTATTATTGTAACTAATTATTATTTTATACAAGATAATTACAACAATTATTATTTGGTACAAGATTTATCCCAGCATATAGAGGTCAGGGATATGTAAATATAAATTAAAATTTGCTGTAAATATAATATATAAATATAAGATGCCAAAAAAATTTGAAAGCTACCGACTCCACACCATTTATGTTGTCCTATTTTCACGGGAAGCTGTACTGTCAAAAAAAGGCTGCCATGGTAACCGTCAATCGAAGCTGATTACTTATTGCATGCAATAAGACCGTTGCAAATTAGACTGTATAACAATACAATAAGACATACATTACAATGTTATTTTGTGTATAAAAACATAAATACATCCTAGTATGTATAAAATATCTTGGGACACTTTTGACGTAAATTTTGCATTAGACCCGAAGTCCATAGTATTAATATGTCAATGATGACCACGCGTAACTTTTTTCCAATTTTGATAATTCTTTTTTTTTATTAGAAAGGGCATACTTTCAAGGTGGTCCCATTGTCATCATGTTAGGATCTGATGATGGTATCCTGGGGAAATTAAAGGAACTCTTCAAATTTTGGAGGCACGCTTACAGCGATTTCGGTTTTTGTCTTGATATCGGTAGCTTTTTGGCTACTAGTGCCGTATAATATACTATGACGTATAATATACTATGACAGTACGAGTACGTCACGTGACGATAAATCAGTAAAAAGTAAGAAATATAAATTTTTAAATAAAAATAGAACCGACTCAAAACGCGCTAAAAAGTAAAAAATAACTGTGTCATTTAGTTGCTTTAATTTACTTAAAGCATATCTAGGAGTCGGTGCCAGCCAAGGTTTCTACTATAAGGACGTTACCTAGAACCCACAAACTGATTTACTACGTAAAATATATAAATAAATGTTCCTTAAACTTGGCTGGCACCGACTTCATAGATATGCTTAAGTAAATTAAAGCAACTAAATGTTAAACACAGTTATTTTTTACTTTTTAGTGCGTTTTGAGTCGATTCTATTTTTATTTAAAAAAATTTATTGAAAATATCTACAAAACGGATAAGTGTAAGAGCTGATCCCCTTTTTGAATCGAAATCAATTAATTATAATATTTTGATAAATCGTTCTCAAGTCGTAACAAGATTAATTTATTTAAACTCGTTACATTATTTGAGCAGTGGGCTGACAGACCGACGACGGTGGAATTCGATTATTTTCTTATGGAACCCTTCCGTTGTTTAATACCTAGTTTTTGTTCTTAAATCATCAATTATAACTTATTAATTATTATGATACTCGCTTAATATTAGCAGTCGTTTCCAATTTTTTTATTTTCGGTTATTAAAGTCTCTTTCCGAAACCTACGTGTAAACAATTTATAGGTAGATAGGTAATATATAAATGTCCAACGTATACGACAAACGCGACGCGATGCGACACGTTGCTAAGCGACAACGCGATCATAACAACGACGTTCCCTACTCGTGGCTGATGGGAAGCCTCGGCGGTAGGTTAGTTACCACTATACCGACAAAGACGTACTGCCAAGCGATTAAGCATTTCGGTGTGATGTTGTGCAGAAACTGAAAGGGGTGTGGATATTGTCCAACTACTAACAAGTTAACCGGCTTCCATCTTAAATTGCAGCATCACCTACCACTAGGTGTGATCGCAATCATGGGCTAACTTGTAGATACTTATAATAAAGTCGTGCGGAAGTCCATTTTTTAATTTGGTACACTTGATTTTTTTTCGTGTAAAAAAAAAGCAAGTGTACCAAATTAAAAATTATTCCGAAGTAGTTATCTGATATTCATCAAGCTAAGAACATTAGTATTAAGGCAGTGTGGACCAACAAGGTCTCTGCAACGATACCTGATATTAATAATACCGACCAACGCCGACGGCTCATAATGTTCGAGGCTCATAGCTCGACGCCACATACTACCTGATTAATTAATAATAATAATTAATCGGCAAAATTAAAAGCAGAGCAATTAAAATCACATAAACACGTCATTACGCGGAAGTGTGAAGTAAACACAATATCCCACTTCTCTGTCCGGTAGGGCGGCTGACAATACAATAATAGGTAGCCTAGTGCACTATTGCCTAGGAACCAAGTGGGGCTTTGTTTTGAAATCTATTTATTGCATTCGCCCGTACGTACAAGTGGTAGGTACGGAAAAATATTATTCATTTTATGCATTTTTGTGGTCTAAGTCATAGGCATTCAGTATTTCAAAATACCTTAACCCATAAAACTAAATAAATAAAACTATACTAAAGCCAAACTCGATTTAGAATGCTTGTCAACAAACAAATTAAAAATGAAGGTAGAAATCACTAGTCATTTTACACCTATTTTTTTTTATTAACTAGTTAATGACGAATTCATGACAATAATTTAGATTAGTAACCTTAAAACTAATTAATATATTCAATATCTTTTAAATAAGATTTTTTAAAATAACGAAACATAATTTTAAATTAATTAGGCATTAAATGTGTTGCATTTTCTACCTCCATTTTTACTTTGTTTGTTGACAAGCATTCTCAATCGAGTTTGGCTTTAGTATAGTTGTTCTAATTCTAATGATTCTAATATAGAATCAGAGTTACGTTCAAATTTAAATCACAAGAATATTTTAAACGTCGTGTCAGACCACTTGTAATGACTCTACCACCGGCTTTAAAGGCAGGCGGCACTAATCAACTAAATGTAGATTTGTGAAACGCCGATGTATCAAATAGCGAAAGCTTACCCCATTCCAGTAAAAAACGAGAAATTAAAGACAGTATAACATAAGTAGAGTATTAAATAAAGACGTCGTGAAAAAGTAAAAAAATAAAATGTGTGCGTGTACTAGCGTACACTCGTAAGAAGTGAAACTTTTTTATGACGTTATTTTTAAAAAAACAAATAATTTATCAATTTACAAAAAATATATAGTATTAGAAAAAATTGATACCATAATTACACCTCACGTGGGGTTAGTGTATTGGAAATACAATCAAAAACTGAGGTTAATTTTAAATAACGTGGAAAAATAAATACCATAATTATCTGCACCTAAGTATTAGAAAAAGAGATGTAATTACTTACTTTTTTTAGAAATTCACTGGAATTAGAATTAAAATAAACCCTTTGATTTTGCTGATCACTTCAATATAACATATATTTATATTTATCACGTCACATCCATAAGTCAAAGATGGCTCGTAACGGAAAAATGTGACGCGTAACGAAAAAATGTTACACTAAATTTTTTTCCAACCCCGATAAAGAAGTTTCACTTCAAAATATGTACTATTCTCATTAATCAGTTTCTATTTTGTAAATCTAATTATATATAAATTCAGTTTTACCCATATAGTGAGCTTAACTAAAACGAACTGTATCATACAAAATACGTACATTATTGAAAACTACAATCGGCGACGGCTCAAAATCTAATTTTATTACAAAGCGTAACTAGCTGTTAAGCTTTAATCGCCTGCCATTTAAATTATTAGATTAAATCGTCTAATTTGAAATCGTTTGTTTAGTAGTGATTCACGTTACCATGAACAATATTGTGGGATTTAGTTTCGATAATGCTCATATTGAATACAAAACATGGGACGCGATGTTTGTACAATTGTACAATTCGAATATGTTTAGAAACAGTGATCAGTATCCACAATCCTCCAAGCCTGGCTGGATAAGGTCGGAGCTTTATAGGAGAGAAGAAGGCTTAGACCTACTGCTCTGCTTCAATGGGGGCTTAGAGTAGAAAAGAACAGAACATGACTCGTACATGAGAACCGATGCTTGATTACGTTCAAGTTTTCACCTGAGCGCTACGACAAAACAAAACCCGGTGCGATTTTTTTTCAATAAAAGTAATGACAGGATATTTGTTTTTGTACCTCTAATTTTGCCAAGCAGATCGGTTTACATTTTTTAACTACATATTTGTACAGTACGTCTCGTATTCAGAGCAAACTTAAAGTTTCGCGAGAATTATACCTGCAGGCGGATAAAACAATCCGTTGTAGCCCATACCTCGGCCACTATACATTTATTAACCATCATTGTGGGCCGGCGCATTGTTTTAGAACGCCAGGTGTCTCATTGTGAGCCGACGCTGGCCCTACCCAGGGTCCCTAGGGCTTGGGTTTATGGCTCCTTTGTTACGACTGTGAACGATCATTGCGAACGCATGAATGGAATTCTGTTATTGCAACTGCGTGTGCATTGCTCGTTTTGGTTGTATCGTACATTGCGTGCGTTGCAGGGGTCGTATGCTTGGAGCCGACGATATTTTAATAAAAATATACGTGAGCTGAATTCGGTAATTGTTAATAGCATAGTAATTGACAGCATCGAAATAGTAACTCAAGGAAGAATGTAACACAGAAGCGAATAAAATAAATTTTTAGTTGTGCCACTTTTAAATCGAAATGACGATATCGTCGCCAAGTAGCGAAGAAATCGAAAATATCGGTCTCTCTTTCGTCAAGAAAGAAAGACAGAACGATATTTTCGATATTGCCGCTATTGGGCGGTGACAATGTCTATTTCCCCTTAACCAAATATGTATTAGGTTGCACCTAGGCTTGCATAAGTACAGTCCATTGACTCTGTCGTTTGTCGTCTTTCAGGTGGTGGATGCACGTTCCCCGCCGAGTGGACGGGCAGCTGGTTCCAGTCCGGCATCTTGGGGCTCATCGCCATCAACTCCACTCACATACAGGCCAAGGGCGAGTGCTCCGAAACTGAGGCCTACGACAAGTTCTTGCTCTACGACAGGTAATGTCCTTACCAACCCTTACTCATCCGCTGAGTGGTTTCTTAGTTTTAAATTATAAATTTTCGTCTACTTTGAAATAAACCTTGGTCGTTTTCTATTTCCAATAAAGCATTTGAACTATTTAGATCTTGAATTTAAAAATTCGACGCTATACAATGTAACGTCTGGCTAAAATTACTGTAGAATGTAAATTTGCCGGGACAGAAACACAAACAAAGAGTTGGCGTTGTGAATCACAAAATTTCGCAAAATAACGTCTAGCGTCTATTGAGGACTATAATTTAAAGTTAAATTGGCATTATTTCCAGGAGCTACGACTGCTACAGGTGTATGGTGATACACGAAAAGCACAAACACGTTTTGCAGTATAAAGAAAGTAAGTTGCAAATACTATCAGCACGAATCATATTTGTATGTATTTATACATATAACTCAGACACACAATTTTACGCATTTAATTCAAATCTTAAAGTTACAAAAACTTTGTTCTAATAAAACCATTAAAAACCTGTAATTGTTGTAAACTTATTATCTCCGATTCATAAAAGTACGGGGTACAAAAATAATGAATCACAGACAATCTCGAAGTTATCTCTAGAAGATATATAAATAGTAATGGAACTTGGTAGAGCTTTTAGTAATTGAGCTCGACCAGAACAACATTACCGCAATGCTAATTGCTACAGATAAGCAGAATTGCTAGATTCCAATCTGAATATTTTAACAGGCCGATGAAGTCGGACGTCTGCGCCTCATATTGTTAATTATATTTTAGGGACATAGCAGCTTTTAAAGGACATGTTTCATGTATGCACTTGTTGACACTCTTGGTCGTCAATTGTCGATCGATATTATGGGTATGGCAGTACAACAGGAGATGATCAGAGCCAAGACCTCTCGGATTAACTATGGTTGCTATTTTGTCTTGCAATTGTAGATAATGTTTCCATAGTATAACAAAAGTTGATTTAGTCCTAAACTATATAATTTTAACATTTCAGCATTCTGCAGCCAAAAAGACTCCTTGTCGTCAATATGCGACGAGATCAGCGGCGACGCGCCGCTCTACTCCATGTTCAGGAAGGAACCGCGGCCGGAGCCCGAGCCCTGCCCCTTCCACCCAGCGCCCTTCACCTTCACCTACAACAGGTAACCTCTAAAATCAATACCTCTTTGGCCACACATCGCAAGATACTATGAGGGTAATCGCGATCCTCAGTCATGAGAGGCTATTGTAATTGATGTGTTCGCAGGGGCTCCAGTGACTGCGCGTACCCGCCGTCGCGCGCCGAGTCGTGTACTGACGATTCGCGGCTACTGCTGCGGTACATGGCCTGCCCCGACGTGCCGGGAACCGAGAGCAACGGTACCATACATTATGTTGTTAAAAACCATTAGCTATTCAACTTGCCTTCGTGTAATTTGGTGGAACATAAACACACGAGACTTGTGCTCCTTGAAAGTAACAGGTAGGGATCGAACCTTTTTAAGTCGTGAACTGCCTACGTGAGGGCTAGGGATGAGAGTGACTTGCAAGTGGACACAAGCTGCAGCTACACGACAGACTAGAGGATGGACAATTCTCCCCTTGCTCAGCCTTACGGATTTGGATTCTTATGAAATCTTAGTCTCCCAAAAATGTACGGAAATGGCCACCGAGAGAGACATCTCACTAAGAAAATTGGTCATCTCGTTCAGAAGATCTCTCTCTTGACACGGAAAAGAGAACTGTATCTTTCCGACTTAATTTCAGTGTAGGGTTGCCATCTCTAAAATTTGGAAAACAGGACAAGACGCGTGAAAACCCCGGATTTTAGAGTCCGAAAGCCGAACATGTCAACAAGATCTTTTAAACATATTCAATGTAATAAAAAATAGTTGAAAATGTCATAAATCACCTTTTTTTATTTGGAACGGTAAATATACTTTGTTCATCGGTTGATCGTGGTGTGGTGCGAGCATAGTGCGTGTCTCGCAGGCGGCCTAAATTTTTTTTATTTATTTATTTTTTAAAACCCGGTCTACAAATGAAACCTTCCCCGGACGCTCCCCGGATGCCCTCTAAATTAGGACAAATCCGGGGAAACCCGGACGGATGGCAACCCTATTTCAGTGGCTAACCATGGAGCTTATCTATTAATATACCTTATAAATTAAAAATGCATTATCAACTTTTCAGTTGAGGAGTTGGTCTGTCTGGCCGTCTGGAAGGAAGGATCGACCAGATATCTGGTGGGACAGATCTCACAGGTGCAGAGGAGAAATTCTATCGCTTCTGATGAAGATACGTACAGGTGAAAATTATTTATTTATTAGTATTTTTAGTCCTCCTCATTTTTTTCAAACGAGCCTAAATTACACATTGACATAACTCACATTGTAGGTAAATCAGTAAATAATTACTGCCTAATGGTGGCATCATTGAAAGCGATGGCTAAATTTATTATATTATTTTTGATTTTTTATAAGCCCTTATTCAATATACTTATTAGTCATAAAGTAAAACGTTTGAAAGAAGAAACTTCTCATTGTTTTATTTAGACCTCACGATGTTTTTCTTTGTTAAGTATTTGTTAATTTCGAGTGCTGAACGATGAATACCGGTGTTACTACAATATATTATTATATATTTCTATTAAATAAATATATTTTTACTTTACAGTTTTTACCTTATACATAATATTTCAGTCTTTAATTATCTATGTACAAATATTATTGCAGGTGCTTCATCTACAAGGGGCAGCATAGTGAAAAGAGCACGTCCTACTTCATAGCGCAGTCAGGCGACGCCACGTGCAACGGCCTGTCCTCGCCCACCGACGGCAGCCGCACCATGAAACTTACCACCAGTAAGTTCCCGACTTACTGTCTTCTAATTTATTTGCAAACTGTTTATTAAAAATAAGTTATAACTTACTAAGTTACTAATTACTAAGTTTAACTAACTAAGTTAAGAAACTGTAGAGACGCGCTTTTGTTAATGACAAAATACGCTTACCGCCGCTGTAACAACCTTTTACCGTTACACCGCCGGACTATTAGGGCTTATACCACAGGATTTTTGATCTCGAAAATTTTGTAAAAAAAAATTTATGCCTTCTCGAATATACTGATTCACTCATGTTTTAAAGATACCTTTAAACGAGCCGTGCCTCTGAGAAAGATTGACGCAAAACTTTATTGATTAAGCACGTCGAGTTAATTAAATTGAAATTCTGAGCATAGCTAGTGATTCTACAGCACCTTGCATCATTAGAGACGTATTATATATACATATATTTCATGCAGGTATTTCAAACTTTAAAATGGCGTTTTCCAGGTGATGACGAACACAACCGCTGCCACTTTCCGAGCTGGATCGTGGAGCACCACAAATGGTTCAGTCTGGACCACACGCACCAGTACCACTTCACCACCAAGAACGCTACGCTCAAGGTAAGCCGCGGCGCGTACGAGCATATGAACAGTGTACCCGTTTTTAAGAAAACATAAAAAAATTTGGACACCCAAATACAATACTGCGATATTGGCTATGCTATATATTGGCGTCACTGTATTGGTAATGCTGCATGCGGTAGATGGAAGAAATAATCGTGTCGATGAAAAAAGATTTACCTTAATAAAAGAATATGAAAAAATGTAAATGGCTTCCAATCTTAGAGGAAGTATCTTTATAGAGTACCGTAAGGGGCTGCAACAATGTATTTTTAATATAATTTCCATAAAAAATGGCATGATCATTAACATACCTTCTTATATGTAGTTAGTTCATGTCATGTTTTCACAAGCCTAAAATACAATAATGTATGGTACATGGTCTATAACTACAAGAAATATTTTAAAATGATTAATTAGCCGTTGCACAAGAGTGTTTTCACTTTACAAATTCGAATTGCAAGTCAAACAAGCATTAAGAGTTTCATGCATCTACATGTCATTCGTTCATAGTATTATTCTTCCACGCTTTCAGCCCTCAATAAATTCACATCCATTTGTGATGACCTTTTTAATTAAATTGGCTTAGCAATTGGATTTCTAGAGTTCTCCTAAGAATGCCGGGTTTCACAGTGAACAAACGTAAAGGATATTATGTCGAATGTGGATGACTTTGTTGCTTAGATTCCTCGGTTTTCTGAACAAACTTCAGTTGCAATGCAAAAAAAATTGCAATTTCTTTTACATTGACATGATGAGTATGTAATATTTTTTCAGATCATGAACACGGACGGATCGTTTGAAGAGAAGCGTTTGGTGTGTCATTCGATTTTGGGACACAAAGACAAGAAGTTCATCAAATTGGTCGCTCACGTCACTCGAGGATGGTGAGTTTGCTGTCACTGTATAACTCACGGTTCCTTACCTTTACGGTTTAGCGTTTTGTTGGTTCAACTGCAGTTTCAGGGCCTGAATCATCTGCTCTTTTTGAACCATTTCCTACCTTTAGCACAACTGTTATTTAAGTGTCACGAATTAGGCTCTTTTTTTTAAAATACTGTGGTTTTTTTTATTATTTGTAGTGACAGAATGCGTAGCGATAAATATTTTTTTCTTTTAAATATCCGTAAATAATAAACATGATGCCATTTAATTATTTAGTCTTTATTAGTAAAAACTTATTTTCTTTTATGTGTCGGTTTTGTTTTTACAATAAAATTAGAAAACCAATGATGTAATGGACACATAAAAAACCAGTATACAAAAAGCAATCATATCGCTCCGCAGAGGTTTCTTTAAATAACCTTAATAAATAGTTCTAAAACTATGGTGGCAATTTATGTTACTGACTGAGCTAGCAGAATCTTCCTAAATAGAAATCTATATTAAACATTACAGTGAGTCGGGCCACGTGTGCCTGAAGTTTTACCGACGTGAGGGCAACGTGCTGGAGCTGCAGCAGGGCTCCGGCCTGTGGGAGTCGCCGCAGGACGCCTGCGCCGAGCCCGACAACCCGCCCTTCGTCACGTTGATCAGTAAGTGTCTCTACACATGAGGCTAGCTGCAGCTAGCGTCTGATATACTCGGACGCGTAACCGTAGACGCAGATTCCGTCACGTAATTTCTGATACAGACTCCGTTACACAATTTCCGATGTGTAATACAAAAACACAATAGCTTACGTAGACTTGCGACACACAATTACTTATACACATTCCACAATTGCCGATGCAGACTCCTTCACACAATTTCCGATGTATAACAAAAACACACAATAGCTTACGTAGACTTGCGACACACAATTACTTATACACATTCCACAATTGCCGATGCAGACTCCTTCACACAATTTCCGATGTATAACAAAAACACACAATAGCTTACGTAGACTTGCGACACACAATTACTTATACACATTCCACAATTGCCGATGCAGACTCCTTCACACAATTGTCAACGCACACACACAATTATATTACAAGACGCAAATTACCTCATATCTACTTGCCATAAACTTTTTGCGTGTGCTACGAAAGGCCGGCCATTCAAAAACTCTCGTTTGGTTATGTTAAAATGACTTTATTCAATTTAATCCCAATTAGCGTCAGTATGGAATAAATAGCATCTAATGTTTATTTGCAGCGACGTCCCTCACTCCGATGCCGTGTCCTATACAAGGCAGGTACAGTGTGCAGAGCTCGCTGGCCGATCGCCGCCTGCGCAGGCAGCAGCTATCTTCTGGTGAGTTAAATTCGTCATAACTTGATACATACTTGATTTTACAGATTATTGATACTCAGACGATCATATCATGATTAAAGCGATCATACATTACAGATAGACATACTTTGCTTAACTTACTTGTAGAGCAGTATTGGTAACTTTAATGTAATGTCTGATTAGATACTTCTATCATTGCTCTCTTCATCGTTACGGTCAACACTGACTATTAGAAGACTTTCTTTTTCAGGCACTAAAAGTATGATATCGTTGATATTACGAAGTTTTTCGATCGCCCTTAGTGTTCATAATAAAATTACCATGCTTAAAACTATACAATTTATTCACTGCACCGCTATGCGTCTCGTCTTCAGAGTGGACTAGACGTTTTTTAGTAATTAATTATTGTTTGATTTTCAGTAGACTCCGAGTCGGAGTCAGCGGCAGAATGCGTGGCCGGAGACTACGACAGTGCCAGCATCGGCTGCGGGCAGGGACAGGACACCATCGAGTTCAAGTCCTCCTGCACCAACACAGGTACAGTCCGCCATACCGGCTGTCCGGCCTATGGATGCGACAGTGAACACTTCTCGTGTAGCAAAATAGACTTATTGCGCAACAGAGTGACTTTTAAGTTTCAAAGGAGATCATTTCTTTCGTCCCATAGCCATATCTTTGTTGATTGTTATATTTAAATTGTTTTGTTATTGTGTAGTCTGTAGTACGTAAATTCAACAATGTACAAAAATAGACATGTCCATTTTTGTTTTGATGTTAAGTCTTATAACATTTTTATTTAGAGCAATTTAATGTGTAGAAATTCAGGTATACAAAGCATCAAAAATCATTGATGTACATTGAATTTGACAAGTATGCAAACGCCGATACAAAGTGGGCTATCCTTTCATCACACGTAACTACGACTCCAATGACGCTCGTGTTGATAGAGTTGTTCGCCCGCAGTGTACACGTGCTACGGCAGCTGGCGCGAGGGCGCGCGCGGGTTCGTGATCGCAGCCCCCGTCGTCCGCCCCGCGCAGCGCCCCGCCTCCCGCCCGCGCACCTTCTGCTTCACCTACACGCACCACAACGAGTCGGCGGGCGGCGCCGTGCGGCTGAGCGCCGTGCCGCGCGCGTGCGACCGCGCCGCGCTGCCCGGTCGCCACGGCGACAAGGCCTACAACCTCACCAGCAACGGTAGCGCGGCTGAGCGCCGTGCCGCGCGCGTGCGACCGCGCCGCGCTGCCCGGCCGCCACGGCGACAAGGCCTACAACCTCACCAGCAACGGTAACTATCCCCTGAAGCTGACTTGTTGCCTAGTCCGCGGCTGAGCGCCGTGCCGCGCGCGTGCGACCGCGCCGCGCTGCCCGGTCGCCACGGCGACAAGGCCTACAACCTCACCAGCAACGGTAACTATCCCCTGAAGCTGACTTGTTGCCTAGTCCGCGGCTGAGCGCCGTGCCGCGCGCGTGCGACCGCGCCGCGCTGCCCGGTCGCCACGGCGACAAGGCCTACAACCTCACCAGCAACGGTAGCTATCCCCTGAAGCAGACTTGTTGCCTAGTCCGCGGCTGAGCGCCGTGCCGCGCGCGTGCGACCGCGCCGCGCTGCCCGGTCGCCACGGCGACAAGGCCTACAACCTCACCAGCAACGGTAGCTATCCCCTGAAGCAGACTTGTTGCCTAGTCCGCGGCTGAGCGCCGTGCCGCGCGCGTGCGACCGCGCCGCGCTGCCCGGTCGCCACGGCGACAAGGCCTACAACCTCACCAGCAACGGTAGCTATCCCCTGAAGCCGACTTGTTGCCTAGTCCGCGGCTGAGCGCCGTGCCGCGCGCGTGCGACCGCGCCGCGCTGCCCGGTCGCCACGGCGACAAGGCCTACAACCTCACCAGCAACGGTAGCTATCCCCTGAAGCAGACTTGTTGCCTAGTCCGCGGCTGAGCGCCGTGCCGCGCGCGTGCGACCGCGCCGCGCTGCCCGGTCGCCACGGCGACAAGGCCTACAACCTCACCAGCAACGGTAGCTATCCCCTGAAGCAGACTTGTTGCCTAGTCCGCGGCTGAGCGCCGTGCCGCGCGCGTGCGACCGCGCCGCGCTGCCCGGTCGCCACGGCGACAAGGCCTACAACCTCACCAGCAACGGTAGCTATCCCCTGAAGCAGACTTGTTGCCTAGTCTGCGGCTGAGCGCCGTGCCGCGCGCGTGCGACCGCGCCGCGCTGCCCGGCCGCCACGGCGACAAGGCCTACAACCTCACCAGCAACGGTAGCTATCCCCTGAAGCAGACTTGTTGCCTAGTCCGCGGCTGAGCGCCGTGCCGCGCGCGTGCGACCGCGCCGCGCTGCCCGGCCGCCACGGCGACAAGGCCTACAACCTCACCAGCAACGGTAGCTATCCCCTGAAGCAGACTTGTTGCCTAGTCCGCGGCTGAGCGCCGTGCCGCGCGCGTGCGACCGCGCCGCGCTGCCCGGCCGCCACGGCGACAAGGCCTACAACCTCACCAGCAACGGTAGCTATCCCCTGAAGCAGACTTGTTGCCTAGTCCGCGGCTGAGCGCCGTGCCGCGCGCGTGCGACCGCGCCGCGCTGCCCGGCCGCCACGGCGACAAGGCCTACAACCTCACCAGCAACGGTAGCTATCCCCTGAAGCCGACTTGTTGCCTAGTCCACGACTGGCGCCGTGGCTACCCTTACATTTAACTCACAGTGATGAAGCGGCCACTTACGTTATGTTCTTGTCTAGCATATTCATCTCTAATTTCCCAATCGTTAAGTTACAAAGTTCTGTTTATGAAACCAAACGTAGACGCGCGTCGGCAATCGTCGCTCGGTTCCATACTTGTATACCATAACGCATCGTAACGCTTCGTCTCTGCGCCAATCAGAGTGACGCTAACACACTTCTGTGTTAACGTTTAGTCTCATAAAGACATTTGCTGTCCAGTAAATAAATAATTATTTCTAAAATTCATTTTATTTTTGCAGGCACTTGCGAGCAGAGCAGCAAGTACAGCGTGGCGACGCGACTCACGCCCGCCATAACTCTCATCGCGCTGCTGGTGGGCGCCGCCTCCAGATGATATGACCACTAGACACTTACAGTGCCGCAGGCATTGACCACGTAGATCCAACACTAGGTTTATTTTCATTATTGAGGAACCAACAGCGACCAACTTCTAGTTCTCCCTTAGATTGACCGATGTGTTTAAAAATTTAGTAAGTAATATTTAGTTTTATATTATTTACTGAGTAACACTACCTCTATCTACTATATTGTAATATGTTGACAACATGAAGACATTGGGCCTAACGAAAATAACGTCATTATAATTCAATTGAAAGAAGACAACTGTAGCACGTAAAAATATCGCAGTAGTGAAATTGTTACCATAAAATTGTAAGTCGTAAAATTTGTTTACAATTTCACACATCCTTTTTCACAATCTTACAGTGACAAGGACGGTTTTTGATCTAGTCATAGAAAAAAAAGATAAATGTGTGCGTGTACTAACATTTTTATGACGTTATTTTTCAAAAAATAATTTAGTATATGCAACTTTACAGAAATTGGTTAAATAAAGTTAAATTAGATAAAGTTTAATAAAAGGCTTTTATTATCATAGAATTAAATACAAATTCTACAATTATTTCATTTTAGCTTATTACTCCAAAGATTTTTATAGAATTTCATTAATTGTAATAGAATTATTACTATCATTGATGTCATAATTACTTACTTTTTTTAGAAATTCACTGGAATTAGAATTAAAATAAACCCTTTGATTTTGCTGATCACTTCAATATAACATATATATATATATATATTTATCACGTCACTTCCATAAGTCAAAGATGGCGCGTAACGGAAAAATGTGACGCGTAACGAAAAAATGTTACACTAAATTTTTTTTCCAACCCCGATAAAGAAGTTTCACTTCAAAAATATTAACGTATGAGTCTGATGAGATTTTGTAAGCCGACTGTATCCCTCCCACGTCAAATATTGCTGTTAAAGTTTGAGGTAATGATAGTCTATCTAAATAAGATAAAAAATGATGTTGGCTTTCGTTGTGTGCGTTAGAAAAAGACCGTTAAGCTTATAGCTTTCCTTGAAACATAAAGATCGGTGGTGATTTTACACTTTTCTTGAGAGTATGACCTCTCAGTATTTCATGTAATTTTCTTTGTTCTAGAGTTAAGGATAGGTATTCCTCTTGTTTTCTATAGTCATCTTTATGTTTTAGCTTGAAAGTTAAGCGTATGATTTTGATGTATAACTAGAAGTTGGCGCTACCTTGACAGTGTTCATTAATATATGTTAATTCTTGCGAAGATATTTTACATTTTTGTTTTCCATTTTGTGTATTTTCATGTCAGAACCGCAACCATATTTTTGACTTATTAGGTAATAATATGACGATTATAAAATTATGAAACTGTTAACGTAATCCCCTTAAAAGATGCGTTAAAATGTTAAAAAAAATTCTTTAATCTCGGAATAACAGCCGTGTGTTACATGCGATATCGTTATAACATTGAGTAGGAATGGCTATTGGCTATTAAAATGGATGGAAATTCTAAAATAGCGTAAAAATGCGTTGGCTTTGATTGTGATAATAAGGGAGATAATTTATAATGTACCTACGATGAAAATTCGTTAATATTTGAATGACAGTGTAGTACTTCTTTTGACCGCTAGGAGCGTTGTTCCTTCTTGTCATACGAATATTTCATGTGAACTTTGAATATTGACCGTGCGCAACTTTTTGGTCGCTACATAGTATATGACCAATGTATATAAGTAATTGTTTGTAATATAATATCTACAATCTTACTGCGGATTTATGTTTAAGCTTACGTCCAAGCGCGCCCGAAATATTACTTTTTAATTTCTACGTAACCGATTTTTTAATCGTTTTAACACGACGCGATTAAAACTATTTTATTTTGTAGTAAAAAATTGGTTGTCTGTAAAGTCGGTTTACTGACGATAGTTGAACGTGACAATGTCTGAAGAAAATATTGATGGAATGGTAGCATTTAATTGGTTATTAAAATTTTTAATTTAAGAATATTTTTATAAATATTAATAAAATAATTGATTTTGATTTTATAAATTTATAATAAATATATTAATTTATAAATATATTCATTTTTAAATTAAAATTAATAAATTTAATAGACGGATGTCGAACGCTGCCGAACGCAAAGGCCGATTGTGCTTCTTTCTCGCTCGTTTCGCGCTCTCGCTTGCACTTCAAGCCTTACATGGAACGCCTCAAAGCGAGGTAACGACGCTTGACGTCATGTTTTTTCGTGCGTGCAGCCGACTCTATCGAATTATAAGACGTTGTCACGTCAAAAAATTACACTCTTAAATTTCATACAGTAATTAAAATGAACAAGTGGCATCTAGCTAAATATAAATCCACATTTGCTCTAAAATTAAGCAGATTTTGATAATGCTGGACGTCTGCATACAAATTTTACTGTACAGGCCAACTAGTTGTGCGCGGTGTATAATCATTGCTCTACAAATCTAACATCCTGTGTTGTGTTTTGGCAGCTTTTTTTGTTTTATTATTTTTTATTAATGTTTATTTAGGTAATATTCATTACGTATTATAAGTACGTACCTATTTATTGATTACTTGTCTATATATAATTGTTGTAACCGTTTTGAAGAAATTAATTGGCACCAGTAATAATATCCAGTGATTTTAGAACAATTGAAAATCGGTATCAGTAAAAGTAAACTATGTGTTCATAATCGCATTTATTCTCAAAAACGTTGTAGGGTCCGAAAAATCTGCAAAACAGTTACAACTTCTTTCTATAGGGCTAATGGTGACTTAATTTATTTATCTATACACATAAATTACTATTAAAATTGCACACGCTCGAAGTCGAATGACTTGTAAAATCGGTCGTTCCATAAAATCGGCCAGGCGTACAAATTACGTATATTGTGTGTAAAAATATGTGTTTGCGTGTATGGATAAATCGGCCCGTTTCCTATATTATTATTATTATTGTAATAATTTTAGGTTAGGTCGGGAACTAAACAGAGTTGAACAGAAACGAAGTTACGTGATCAAATTGTAAATATAAGATGGTATAAGAAATCAAATTAAATATGCATTTACGAAACTTATAACAACTTTCAGATTGATGATAGCTTATTTTTGAATATTTTTTTTAATATATCTTTAAATTATTTTTGACTACAACTCGCTAATGATGGTTTTAAAAAAATAAAGAAAATTTGTTAAGAGAGGAACGAGAAACTAGAGTTACAAAAACACACTTTAGACAATGATTCATATTTAAAATTTAATAGTTTTGCAAAGAATTTGAATTTACATCATTTAATCCTTAACAGTCGAAATATTTCTCTTTCCCTGTTTTTAATATATTTGTAAAGTAAAATAGCGAATTTTTATTTGTTGCTAAATATATAATATTTATTTTTAAAATAAAATAATATAAATCGCCAATCTGACTGTTGTCTGTGTATTTTTTGAATTTAATATCCTGCGTCTTCGAATAAGATCGACGCTAGTCCCCAATTTTGTACTTGTAGGGACTTTGTACATGTATATTATTTATAGGAAAAAACGCTTTTCAAGTATACATAATAATTATATAATGGTATATTATGAAAGATTAAAAATAAGTCTAAAAATAAATAGATAGACATAAATGTAGAGAAATTGTGCTCAGCAGTGTTTTTTAATGTCCATTTTGTATTCGGTTGCATTTTATTTTATTTTTGTGCATTTTTCAGCCCTATTATGGTTATTGCATTTTGTTTGCGAGAGCGTGATTAGAAAATGTCTAAAACTAAAATAAGTTCTCTATTTTTCAGATAGATATTTTTCTTTGAAAAGCGACTTTTATTTTAAGATTGATATCTATTCATTTTATTGTAATAAAATCATTGATTAAAAGACGTTATAATTGACGTGGAATATTATTGACAAGATTTACCATCTTGCCACTTAACAAGGTGAATCTGTCAATGGCCACTGATTCGGTTCGCTTGGTTGAAACGCTTCAGGCGAACACTGCTATACATAAATCTGACCAATAGTAGTTAAAAATGTAATTGCTCATAAAATAGTGTGGAATTTTATTTGTGATATAAAAAATTACTTAAGAATGATTAAAAATTAAATAATTAGTTATGTACATATTCACTAGACTCGAGTTCCTGACTTCGTGTTTCTTTTCCGACATTCTTTTGTGATAATTAATCATTTTCGACTTACTGAAAATACATAGTCGTAAGTGAATTGACAAATGCTTGCCTACATACACAAACCTATTATTTTAAATGGAAAAAAAAATATAAAAGTAGCCGAAAAATGATATTGTAAATAAAAAACTTAGTTCATAATTTATATACAATCGATATTTTATAAGTGTAACGCATTTTTTAAATACAGGACGAGAAGTATTAATTTTTAAAAATAACCGAAGATAATAAATAGTGTTAGATATATTGAATTGAAATTTAAAAAAATATAAAGGATTATCTGGCAGCCATTTTTTAAATAAAAGTGTTATAAAATGCACAATATATTAAAGTAATTTTCACGATTTAGCATATAAGGCAGCTTTTGTTGGTTTACGTTTATTATTAAAAGTAAGCGAAAATTTTTCACATTGTGAATAAATTGCACAGAAGATTAATGTAAAAAAATATTACGTAATACTCTATGGGAATTGTATTTTATCTGCTTGTAAATATATTTTTTGGGCCACAGAACTTTTTTTTCCTATTTCTTTTGTCAGCCTCAGAAAACGTTTTGTATAGCTGGTAAAGCATCGATATATATTTTTTTGGAAATAATTTCGGCTCTCGGTTCGTGTAAACGATTGATCATGCCATGGGATACGATTGTAACTACTAACGTGTAAGCCTATTATTATATTTTGATTACTGAAATATATTTAAAAATCAACTTTATTGTTTTATTTTTTATCAACTCCCAACTCAAAACTTCAAACTTTTAAAAAGGAAATTGCAAATTGTAGTAATACAACTTCAGGATTTTATAAAGACTTAGAAATGTACATGTACAGTAAGTAAAAATAACAGTAGTACAGTAGGAAAAATTAAGGTTTTTAGATTAAAAGAAGCCATTTTTTAAATCTTAAAATTTAAAATCACATTTTTATCGACACCCTTTTGGGAGTGGAAAATTGTCATTGACACCCTTTTTGTGTAGTGCCAGACTCCTACCAGCTAGAAACGTTAGTGTCCTTGCCATTTGGCCTACCACTAACGTCGCAGTCTGTTTCACCTTTCATCCCTCTCCTTGATCTTCATGATTGATATATTCTAAAAAATTCGCAATTAGATTCCACATTTCACCTGATCCTAAAATAATATTAATCAGGCTTGCCACTTTCAGTTCCTGTCTTAATTCTTTCCTTTTTTTCTCTCTTACAATGTTGAACCGGGGTCAGCAAAATATGGTGTGGTCGGCATTGTCAATGGGGTCTATGCAGTACATATCTACTGCATAAATCACCATGCCCCATGAAGCATTGACTCATCCCAAACGTGATGTTGCCATGTTTTTTGTTTACCCAGCATTTTATATTTTATAAGCCTGTGTGTCCAACGTCCAAAAGTGCATATAAAGCAATGGGGAATACTTTACTACTTATAATTAAATAAATATATTATATCTAAAAAATCTACTATGTTCCTACCTCACAAAACGACCTAATATTAAATCAAATCAATACGAATATACTTCAGCGATCTTCGGGTTTGAGTCGAATTCCATGGTATTAAAAGTTAAACATAGCAACGAAATAACAGGCATCAAACTTCAAAGCTCAGAGCACCGCCGATGTTGCCTTGCTTTTTTTTTTATCGATTACGAGTTGGTCCTTGACTGCTATCACACCTGATGTTAAGTGATGATGCAGTCTAAGATGGAAGCGGGCTAACTTGTTAGGAGTAGGATGAAATCCACACCCCTTTCGGTTTCTACACGACATCGTACCGGAACGCTAAATCGCTTGGCGATACGTCTTTGTCGGTAGGGTGGTAACTAGCCACGGCGAAAGCCTCCCACCAGCCAGACCAAGACTAGTTAAGAAAAATCTCAATCTGCCCCGCCGGGAATCGAACCCAGGACCTCCGCCTTATAAATCCACCGCGCATACCACTGCGCCACGGTGGCTGTCAGTGTTCTACATGATATATTACGGAGTGTGTCCTCGGCTTGATATCGTTCCTCTATTGCCATTCTATTATACGAGTACTAGGCATGGAAGCGTACTAAGCGGTTCGGGTCTTCGTTTCTTATAGGTACGCATTGCTAAGATATGGAATGCCTTTCCTGTTTCTGTTTTGCTACCAACTGCAATGTAGGTATCTTCAAGTCGAGAGTGAATAGCCATCTTCTAGGCAAGCGCGTTCCGTAGTTTTGTTTTTGTTAACATATTCGCTGGATTCGTCTCCTACGTCAGCCCATATGTTACTCAGAGACAATGTGAAGGAGTGCAACGTTCCATTTGAATTTAATTATGTGCACTGCATCTGACATTGTAAAAACATTTAATTTACTTAAATTAAAACGGACTGGAGATTTATGGTCATGTCAGTAAAGTAATCTATACTAATTTTACAAAGAGGAAGAGTTTGTGATTTTGGTATATTGTTACGTTGTAAGGGGTAGTCTCTGGTAGTCGTCTCTGGATTTACTGAACAAATTATTTCACCAATAGAAAGCTACGTTATTGTGGAGTGTCATATGCTATAAAATATTTCAAAATTAATTATGCATCTTTACTTGAATTTGAATTATATTATCAAACTTGTAAAAAATTGCTTTAATCGCGTGCGCTGCGTAAACTATTGAGGATAGAACAAAACAATGTACTACAATAAAGAACGTATCAAAATCATTAACAAAGATCTCGATAGCATATGCCTATCTCCTAAGGATAACTCACAATAACTGCTTTTACAGTTTTAATTGTAAATAAAAATTATTAATTTTTGTGAAGCCTATTTAGCCCCTATGGTAGTAATATATATCTTTATAAATATGTTTGTTAGGACGAAAATTTAATGTAGAATATTTGTGTCCTTTACCTACACTAACAAAGTTACCTACAATAAAAATATTTACGAACAATAACAAAGGGATGCACGTAATGAAAACAAAATATAGGATTTTCAATTTATTATTTTTTCAATATTAACCAATGATCTCTTAAGCAGTTACAGTATAGATAGCGGAGCATATTTCTTAGATAAAATGTACAACCTTACAGTTCACGAGCAACGATGTTACATACATACGGACATACATAAATCGGTATAATAATAGAAAATTGCCCGCGCACCGAGAAGTAGCGATATAAGTAATAATATATTACAAATTAATTACTTTCACGATCACGATTCAAAACATGTATTTTTAAGGAGAGCTGGCCGGTGCTTGTTGATTTTGTTGATGCAACAAAAATTTTATAATAAATTAAAATATGTTCACTATTAATTAAGGCAAGTGCTGACCTAATATTACAACATCCAATTATTACATAACGACATAGTATGAGAAAGAAGAAACATTTTGGTCTTAAAATTGCGAACGTCTTTGAACGAAGCCGCGAATTTTCATAATATACAGATGAGATATGGAGGAGAATGAATCATGGTTTATTTATTTGGAAAATTGGACGGCTCATGTGGGACAAATGGTAAAACAGAAGTTACTTAAAGAGATTTGTTAATAATGTAAGAAAATAAATCCCACATATTTACAAAAAAAAGTTGAGAGGTGTCAAGGGACACCCGGATGGAACGAAGTTCCTTTCGATTAATTAGTGAAGGAATTGTAATAATTTTTTTTTTTTTTTAAGTAATAATAATATTTGTTGTTGTACACCGAAACACCAGAGGGCGCCACGAGAGCGCGAGACAGCATACAGCGCGGGCGCCCCCCGCCGCTCACGCGCACACACATCAAAGGCGGCGGCAAGATCCTTTGATCAAAAAGTGTCGTGACAACTTTTCGTACGAATTTTTTCCGTCTAGCCCCCTTTCACAACGCGCGATAAGGAACTTCGTTCCAATACTTAAATAATGACTTGAATTAATGTAGTCATAATATTATAGAGCAGAAGTGATATTGTGGCTTACAATTTCTTTACACGGTGTCTGCTAGTTAATTACCTAAGATCAAAAAAGCACCGGCCAAAGACAACAGAGAGAAAACACATTTACCACCTTAACAATTACCGAGTACAAAATTACAGTTCTCTTTACGATTTTTAAAATATATGTTTAGTTCCTTTATAACTCTTGAAGGCATTCTTTACAAATTATAACATAGCGTCAAGTACGGGTTCAGAGACTTGTTATCTTATGTTGAACACCATAGACATATAGAACATTGACATTTTTATTAATTTTGAAGTAATCCGGAGCGTTCTTGCAGTATTTCATAAATATTATACCTAGATTAAAAAAAATCAAATTGTCGGATGGATGCAGTTTTCAAAACCACTTTCATAAAAATATACTTCAAATTGATCCAAATATATTTTTGATGACATTGTCAAACTCTCTAATGTCTATGGTAAGCCATATTTTGATATAATTAATAGTACATTAATATTTTATTAATAAATCCCAATAATATTACCGTTTCAATATTTAATATTAACAATAAAACTGAGACAACTCAAAAATAAACCAAAACGAAAACACTCAGTCATTCAACCATTCACTTTTACATTTAATAACATTTTTTTAATCATTACGTAACATTTTCTCAAGCATATGATTTATATGAATTTTATATATTATATTTAAGATACAGCAATATGAAATCATCTGTGATATGTGATGAATCAGGTCTACATTTTTTGATGGTGATGATTGAATGGTTTTGCAATTTGATAATAGTCAATATAGAAATTAATTCATTTTTTACCGCACCAGTGACATACTTGGTTAAAATTAATACCTAAATATGAAGCTCATCGAAAACGAAATAATAATAATAATATTTAGATGAGACTATGTTATAACATTAGATTTTTTTTGCTCACTGGTGCGGTAAAAGTCCTATAACCAATGATAAATATAAAGTAATGTAAAAAATACTACCATTATATATATAACTAACCGACCAAATATACAAAAATGATCTATCTAATGAACATGTCCTTTAATAATTCAAGTGTTTATGTGCTACGTCTGTGTTGCTATTAGTAGAAAGCATTAGTTTTGGTGTTGTAGGTTCATCTAGATATTTTTTTACCATCCCTAGAACTTGTGTTTATTTTTTGTAAAATAACTTGTGAAATTGAACTCTTTATAGACGTATTAATTGAAATAAAAAGGAAATCCCTACGAATTTGTATGTATCGCGATCTGTTAACATAAAATACGCTATAGTTACAATATCGTAGACATAGCACACGAGCACACAAACTACTCTCCCACACATTAAAAAAATAAACGATAATATAATATAATAATTAACGCGAATCTTAAACAACCATAAATCTAAACGTAATATGTGCGTTCAATCATTCACTCTAGACTAGTACATACAATTCACTATGTATATTTACATGGAACTCTTGCGCACAGCAGTAATATAACAGGCAAAGCCGGGACTCTTTAATTAGTATATTTATTACTAGTAAGTATTTATGTTTTATAAAAATACATGAAACAAAAAAAAATACTGAAAAAATTAAAAAATACACTTACACGGTTTTACTTTTGGTTGCATACGTTTATGTTTGCAAGTTACATTACTTAGCCGCGTCAACACTAATAACAACATTTACAGCCTCTTCACACGAAAGCGAAGACAATGCGACGCTACTTAATATTTAAAAGGTAACCACTGTGTTAGCGTTACACCGACGCAGTGCATAGGCACAGTGCTAGCAGTGGTGTAAAGGGGCTGTTAATTCGATCAATAATATTATTATAGAAATATAACTTTAAGGCGAATTCTCACAGTATACTCGAATTTTTATTTCCGTGTAATTCTGACGTATAACTGACGTTTTTGATGTTTCTATAGACTAAATAGTATACTACAGCATAAATTTCATTTTCAATAATACATTTTATTAATCATCAAATTCGATAGATATGACGTGAGGAAAAAATAACAGTAAATAGCCACACGAGGAAAGATTACACATATATGTAATAAACCCTTTTTTACCAAAAAAGAAGAATTGTTCTCGATGTTTTTATTGAATAAATCAAAATTTCATTTAACTAAGTTTTTTATCATTATGATATATTGAAAATGTATGTAATACTTAATTAAAACTAAAGTAAGGTAATTTTAACCTTCGTAAAAAATTTACCCCTTTAAAATTTTACTTCAATAAATAATAAAATATTTATTTCAAGCCATAAATATAGATATGAAGTTAATTATCACCTTATATTGACTTTTTATTTTATTTGATGGAACGAAAATCGCATGCAAAAAGGTTTGTGACATCAGAAACATTAAAAAATGTCATAGGTTAGAATTCTGCGGAACTAAAATTAGAGTATAAATACTAAATGATAAATAAAATTATACGAAAAAGAGCAAATATGGCAAAGTACTTCATTTAAAATAAATGAATAAACTAATGGGTATGGTATTTTAAAAAATACTTTTTATCATTATATTACATGCAAAATATGGTTTAGTTAGCATCTAATAAGCAAAATATTATTATATTAATATCATTATCTATTAAAATATTTTGCATAATTATGAAAATACTGCTGCTAAAACGAAGCATTCATTATGTTATATGCAATAATAGTATATGTATGTAAAAATAAAATTATACATCTGTGAAAAATCACCTTAAAATTCACAATTATTTTATAAATTCCGATTTTTTACACATTCAATATTATTTTTTCATGTAATGTAAATAATGCGTTATAAGTCTAAGAATGTGTGACTGTGTACATATTTTCAAGTCCAATTGTACTGTTTTGCTACATGGCTACTTGAGGGTTTATTCTGGATTCACGCAAATGTTGCAATAAGTAAAACGCTCAGAATTTTATATTTTGCATTAAGTATTCTAAGTGTATACCCTACTGCCTTAATTCCGTTCTGACAAATGTCAATTTTACAATATTCTGTGCTATTCTGACGGAATAAATAACAATCTCCGATTTTAGTCCACTCAGTGAATCAGGTTGTTCTGTTGAATTACAAGCAACTATAGTGAATCCGAGAATATTTACCAATACTAGGAATAAGTTACCTAGCAATGACGTCATATATTGGGAAATGGAGATGTTCCATAAAATTATAAATAAAACTGAAACAACCTTTCAACTTATTAAATTAACAGTCAAAGTTGGTTCGCAGATAAATGATGAGAGTGGTTTTTTCAGTAATTAAAAAATAATAAACCCGTAAATTTTTTAATTACTGAAAAAAAGTAGAGATTGTCGTATAAATGGAAACGAAATTAAAATTACAAATATTTTTGATTAATAAAAAAATAAAGTATTTTTTTCGAAAATTTGTGTGTTTCAAGCCAATTGTGAATCAACAACTGGCTGGAAACATAATGAAATCATTGCTAAGTATTTGAAGTTCGTGTTTTTGGCTAATGCACTGATCTATGTATTAAACTGATTATAAATCCTCCTTTAATTCCTCTTTCGCAAATACAATATTACAAAATACGTAAATATAATGCATTCTGCTACAATTTACAACAGCCAAGTGTAGTCTGATCGACTAAGTGATTCTATTTTATTGATAAATTTGCTGTATAATTGATTTCGCTTTAAATATTACTGGGTTTTAGTTGCCATTCGAAATACACCTTTATTTTCAGACAATGTTGCTTCTCAGACAGTCTTATAAGATTCAAAAAATTGTATAATTTATTTTCAAAATTGTATAATTAAAGTTTTTGCTGAACTTACGGTATAATCAGCGTATCGAATCATTATTGGAATTATTTAAAACATAATAAATAACAATCTAAAAATACCAAAAAAGTAGGCCCACTTGATGTTATATTTTTAGTTATATAAAATTTAACCATAACTTTAAGTGCAACTCAAAACCTCGTAATATTTTGGCGTTTTTTTTTCTTTAAAATGTAGATTAAAATTTTAGTTTTTAATAGTGTCTGTATATTTTGGACATCTCTATATAAGTGCAAACTATTTATACCTATAACCTATATTTAAGGCGAATGCTCACATTTGCAGTACATACAAATTTAATGTTAAAAATAATTGAAACTATAAGCAAAAATATTATAATGTACATATTTATTTACATTTTTACAGTTATTTGTGGAGTGACTGTCTCGATCACTGTCTAGTTCTAGAGGAAATGTTTATATAGCTTCTTGTATTAATACAAACTATTTCTTTATATATTTCCACTGTACGGGATCAACCGCTGTAGCGTTCTAGATGAAATTTGCCACAGAGTTACTTAGAACATTAACAGACGACTTTTAGTTTACTTTTTCGCTTCCAGAAAAAGCGGAATGGAAAATTTTAAAACATTTTAAAGTGAATAAAGTCATGAACAAGTCAATCAAAGACTAATAGTTAGAACTTGTATTTAGTGATTTTTATAAAAGGACTTATATTAATATTAGACATTGATGAAGCAAGATACGGACCTTCTAGGGGTACAATTTATTCAACGAGTGTGTGTGCCCAAAGATAGAAATGAAGATTATAGAATATTACAAGATTTTATTATTTGTGTATTTATGGTATAACGTTATACAATTAGTATATAACAGATCGATCAATGAATTTGTATGCAGCAACTACTGCGAGCATTCGCCTTAAGCTAACTTAACGGCAGTAAGGGGTAAATCTTATATATTCCATTGACAAATTTGCAAAAATACCGCATTTCGAGGCCCCTAACTAAAATAGCACAAATTGGCGGGGCGAGATTAAGATTTTTGACAGTTGACAGCTGTCTCGTTAATAATTGTCATGGCGGTCATAAACTTGTTACCGATTAATATTGGCCAAGGTAGATGTGGCTGCAATTTTTCTAAAAAAAAATATACCACACTTAACGGTAGTATGTAAAAGAAATTCAATTTATTAAGGGTTAATGGGCCACAATCTCTTTTTATCTACACGACTTTTAACTGTCTATGGACACATCCTGGGCCTATAGGACTGTTGGTAGTCCCCTGCGGACTCCTAACCCATCGAACTTAATCACGTATCTAAGCTACAGCCCAGAACCAATTTCGAAAATATAAATCCTTTAATTGTTCGGCAAACCCAATGCCTTCAAGCTTGTAGTCATCAATCTGTCGCACATCGCAGTCTCACCCCGCAGTACACGGATTCTAGCATAACATTTTTTAAAGTAGATGGCCGGTTTCAACGTTGTATCTCCAAACACATATAAGCTTACTAAATACAGCTATTTATTATATTATCATTATTATTATATAAAAAACATTTTGCTATACGCGCTGTTTTTGTGTTAAAGGTTCTCGCCGTCAACACTTTGATATAAAAATCAAGTAACACCAAGTTTAATTTGCCGTGATCCGCAAAAACGAGTTATATGTTTGATATAATTTGTTCATTATTTGGTCAGAAAGGAATTTACTATACGTATATTTGTGGTTGCGTTTATGCGTTCATATCACAGTACTATATGAGATTAAATCCATAAATAATGTCATGAGTTTTATCGAACTTACCTTCTTGACTCCTATTGTGATGTCACGTATTTTATTTTAAGATCTGTGGGACAAGAGCGAGTTTTCACCAAGCGACTGCGTAAAAACATTCTCACTCGTAACGTCAAATTATATAGAAAAAAAGGCGTTTACTCCCGCTATAACTAGATGGCGCTACTCCAACTCCATATAAAATTTACGTTTACTGTTTTCGGTATCGACGTGGTAAAATCTCACACTACTACACATGTTTTCAAAACTTTTTGTCATATAATTTATTAAGAAAGTGACATCAAAAGTTATCTTTGTCAACTTTTAGGTATTATTTAGGTATTATTAGTATTATTTTACTTTTACCGATATAAGCAAATTACACTCAGTGTTCCTTGTGATTTAAAGACTTCCGCAAAATAACACTTGTTTCTATCCAAAAATACGAAATCGATTAAAAATTGGCCGATTTAAAAATTTTCCTCTCGGTTCAAAGAATGTTTAATTTGAATTTACATCTGAAAGAACTTTTTTTGATGTCTATGAGACAAGCAAAGCCTATTAAATTATTATTAAATTGATCTTCAGTAATCGTGAAATTAAATGATATATAAATTGTATGAATATTTTTTGGAATTTGAACGTGATTTTTTTCAATTTGTTTCAAAAGTACCTTAAGCCTATTTAGACATATTAACTTGTTAAATAATACAATAAGAGATTACTTATAAAATCATTCAAATCCTGATTTTTGACATTAAATGGGCCAATTTTATAATCTGTTAAGCGTATACGCGTTCAAAAACAATTCCGAGACACAAATGCAAATTCAGTTGTACACCAATACTAAACGTTACTGAACTGACAGCACTGAACAGTTATACTTCCTTTTCAAAATGTACCACACTGAAAGGGAGAGCTTGTTCCTTCAGATTTGACATTTTAGTTTCGTTTAAGAATTTGTATACAACCCTAATAGCATCATTATAGGTTTTTAGAATTATTTCAAAAATATAGTTTTATTATGAAGTGCATATAATATTATCTATTAGAAGCCTAAGATACGAAAGAAGAGATATCTCGTGAAGAGAAAATTAATATATCGGAAATATAACTAGCTCCCTCTTTCAACGGAACGAAAGAGAGAGCGATATTTATTAGGCGATCGTATTTTTGTCTACACAATATATGTCTTTGTGCGCATCTTAGACCTACAGGAAAGGACGAAATGTGGCAGTTGTTTTAGGAAAGAATTGAGGTAAATGCGATTATTATATTTTTGTACAAAAAAAAAATCGGTAATTTTTATATGGTTTCTATTTTATTACGTTTTTTAAGAATTGACAATTTTCTCTACCACAGGGCTTTAGGAATATCTAGTTAAAGTTTTATACCAAAGTATTTTTCTACAATTATCTTTTATACGATTTTATTTGAATTTGCATCTTTATTAAAATGGATTAAAGCCAGTTTACATGTTTCCAGTGACTAATACAATAAAATGTAGTTATTTTGCAGCTAGTCTAAGATGAGATTAGAATTATGGAGATTAAGTCGAGGATTCATTGATATGCTTGTAGGCCATTCGGCGCAAACTTTATGGGGTCACGCTAAAATTTAGTTTGACGCTAGAGATACACGCTAGAGATACAGTATTATGCCCATATTAGATGTTTAACGTCTTAACATCAGTATTGTGTATGGGAAATTTGACGTTTTCCACCCTAAATACACGTCAAAGAAGAAAAGTAAGATTTATTACATCGATCGTTACAATCATTTTACGTTTTCTCCTAAGAATGTAATGACTATTTTAAGTGTAAGTATAATAATGTCGTGGCTGCTTGGTTTTTAGCTTGGCTTATCCCGTGTGTTGATTTTTTCTCTTAGGAACAACACTTTTTTATTATACGTTTTCACGTCAAAGATAATTTCATAAAGTATGTTTAGAAATTCATCATTGTCATCATTACCAGCCGACTTGGCCCACTATAGGACTAGGCCTCCTTTCTTATAGGAGAGGGGATAGAAATTATTTAATAATAATCACAGCAATATTTCATCACATCTATCAATCATTTTGATTAGATTGCTCGAGTGAACGCCACTGGAACAGTGTCAACAGGCCTTTACTCTAAAGCCCTGTATTATTTTACGGCGAGTAACTTGAATAATATTCAAATAAAAATATGTAAGTTTGCGATTAATGAAAATTGTCGTAATATTCGTACTATTAAAACAACGTACCATAACTTCGTAAAACGCTACTTTCCGTAAACTGCAAACTTTCAATCGGCCGATTATATTTTTTATGCAATTAATCACAATCCACACATAAATAAATACAGTCAAAATCTTAGTAAAAATAATCTTTATTACTAATTTGACTTCTTTAGATAAGATACAAAATAACTTTGGTTTAATTCGCCAATATGTAAATTAGTGACAGTTTTATTTATCGTTCTATTATGGTTAATTACACAAAACTGTCCATTATCAACCGATCCAAGTCCATAATTTGCGGTGGACAGGAAATTATATTATATAACAGTAGTTCAAGTTATCAAGTCATCAACTCATACAAAAACAGCGTAAGATATAACCAACACAGCACCTTTGGCAACCTTCAACACAAAAAGCGCCGCGGCGCCCATCTCACGCGATCGAAGTGGTGGGCGGGTCCCGCGCGTCCCGCACGTCCCGGAAGTCCCGCCGGTTGTCCCGCAGCGAGTTGTTCCTGCGCAGCTCGTCCTTGATCGAGCTGTCCCGGGACTCGAGACCGCGCCGCGGCGACGACGTCGCGTCCCGGCATTCCGACGACGACCGTTTCGTATGTGTACCTTTTGTAAGCAAACAGTTCGGGTAAGTGTATTATTACATGCGCACGCACACATAGCATACTTAGATGAATATACCAGGGTGGTATACTCATCTGAGTAGGCCAGGGGGTCGAAAATATAAAAACGTGGGAGGAGTAGAGTATCAAAGATTATCATCGGTTTTGGTTGTGTACTAAAACGTATTTGAATTAAATGCGCATGTATGTCGTTGTGTGCGTACGTGTGCGTGTATACTAACGTGTATACGGGTAAGTGTACGAGGTTAGGAGGTGCTCACCGGGCAGGTCGCGGCCGCAGCTCATGATCTCGTGGTCGAGGGAGGCGGAGGCAGGCTCGGCGGCGCGGCGCCCGCGCACGCCTTGCTGCAATCCCACGACTGATTGTATACTTAACTAGCTCACGACCACCCCCATACAGATCATCCGAACTACTACTAGCGGCTATTGGCCGTACAACGTGTACAACGTATGCATCATCATCTTAACCGTCACCACCATCATTATCATCATAAACGTCATTACTAACATAATTATAATAAGTAATGACCGTAAAGTATTTCAACTAACAACTAATAACCTATTGCTGAAAATTGAATAGTTTATTCAATCATGTTTGCAGATCGTTTTTGTGTTTAAGACAATTAAGTGTTCAAAAGGATGAACGGATAGTATGCCCAAAGCATTGCCACTAAAATATTTATCAAGCAGAAAAAGAAATGATGCGAAAAGTAAAATATTTTTTTTTGCAAAACGATTAATTTTGGCCAAAGTAGATCTAGATCTTTAGTTACAAAAATACAATTTGAAGGGGTCCTCCCTCAAGTCCCAATAAAATGTAAAAGTTCGTATGAATATCCAACCACTGCATAAGTTAATCTTATGAAATGTCAGTTACTAATAAAAACTTACTTTATATCCACTGGAACCGCTGGTCACAGACGAACTCGATCCTAAGGGATGCGTCCCGTTCTGAAATGTATAATTGTAAGTTTTGAAAAAAATCAGTTCTTTTATATCTTTTTTGACGACCTCCGTGGTGCAGTGGTATGCGCGGTGGATTTATAAGACGGAGGTCCTGGGTTCGATTCCCGGCGGGGCAGATTAAGATTTTTCTTAATTTGTCTTGGTCTGGCTGGTGGGAGGCTTTCGCCGTGGCTAGTTACCACCCTACCGACAAAGACGTACCGCCAAGCGATTTAGCGTTCCGGTGCGATGTCGTGTAGAAACCGATAGGGGTGTGGATTTCATCCTACCCCTAACAAGTTTAGCCCACTTCCATCTTAGATTGCATCATCACTTAATATCAGGTGTGTTAGCAGTCAAGGGCCAACTTGTAGTCGATAAAAAAAAAAGTATCTTTATTATAACGCTGTTATAAACAAACTTCATATACGAGTCCTCTGCTACGTGACACAGGGTTCTGACTAAAGAGAAGTGCGGGCGACAGGGGCAGACTAATTGTTGTGAAGCCTTAGACGAGCACTTCTAGTCGTATTTTTAACCGATTTCCAAAAAGGAAGAGGTTCTATGTATAAATGTATGTATGTTTTTGAATAAAGACGGGCAAGACGCTGTGCAGCATGTACCTGGTCCAACTGGTCGATGGAGGTGTGGCTGGTGGGGCTCTTGATGGTGTCGAAGACGGACGAGTCGCTGTCGTGGTCCGACTGCTGCTGCGGCGTCTCCGGACTGTCGGGTATCTCCGCCGCTGCAGAACAAAAGCTTAGGTTAGCAGCAGTGGCATGAACAAGGATTCTTGACTAAGATAAGGAATTAAGGTAACGTTCGTTCACGTTAAGAATGCAGTGAGCGCCGGCCCAAGTCCCGCTCGTCAAATATTTTCAAATTACAAGGTCACATTCACAGTGAGCAGTCGAAGGCATAGCTTCGAAGGCGACGCTCGATTTGATTGGTTGGAGGCGGGGCTATGCGTCGAACAATGATGGCTCACTGCATTCTTAACATAAACTTGTCGTTAACTCTACGCATACGTAGTGACTCGGAAACAAATCTGGCACTTGGCACTCAGTTTATCAAGGTAAGGAATGTTGGGTCTCACCGTGCGGCGCGATGGCCCGTCGCTGGGCACGCGGCGAGGGCGGGTGGTGCGGCGGCGCGCGCGAGGCGCCCGGCGCGCGGCACACGGCGGCCTGCACCACCTCGCACACGCGCCGGAACCGACGGATGTTACCTGCACATTGAGGAATTCCTGTGGTTGAAGATCAATGTCGTCGACCAAGAAGGAATCCTTCGGTATTTGAAGACGAATGTCTTCAATCCAGGAGGACTTCTTCGGTGCTTGAAGAAAATGTCTTCGATCAGGGAGAAATTATTCAGTGCTTGAAGACAAATATCTTTAAACAATGAGGTTCAGTGCTTAAAGACGAATGTCTTCAAACAAGGACGAATTTTTAGGCGCTTGAAGACGACAGCATACATACCAGATAATAGTGTGAAAGTGATAGCGTACAGGTACTCCTTCCCGTTCTCGCCTGGCGCTTTCGTTATTGTAGAAATGTCTACCTGCAAAACAATAAAATATCAGGGATTAGGTATTATGAATAGTAAGTTATTGGACGTGCACGCAATTCCGTCTGAAGTAAGGCTAGGTTGGGTTACTAGAGTAGAGAAAAATCCAACGTCCAACAGCGGCGAAATCAACGATGTCGCTCTCTCCTTTGCTTCATCGTGGAGCCGCGTTTATATTCTACACGGAACGACATCGGGCTTAGCACGCTGTGAGAGAGTTCCGGTGTCTGTGTGTAACTCACTTGGAAGCGGACGTGCCTCTGGAACATGGCGGGCGCGTTGGAGCCGCGTTTATATTCTACACGGAACGACATCGGGCTTAGCACGCTGTGAGAGAGTTCCGGTGTCTGTGTGTAACTCACTTGGAAGCGGACGTGCCTCTGGAACATGGCGGGCGCGTTGGAGCCGCGTTTATATTCTACACGGAACGACATCGGGCTTAGCACGCTGTGAGAGAGTTCCGGTGTCTGTGTGTAACTCACTTGGAAGCGGACGTGCCTCTGGAACATGGCGGGCGCGTTGGAGCCGCGTTTATATTCTACACGGAACGACATCGGGCTTAGCACGCTGTGAGAGTGTTCCGGTGTCTGTGTGTAACTCACTTGGAAGCGGACGTGCCTCTGGAACATGGCGGGCGCGTTGGAGCCGCGTTTATATTCTACACGGAACGACATCGGGCTTAGCACGCTGTGAGAGAGTTCCGGTGTCTGTGTGTAACTCACTTGGAAGCGGACGTGCCTCTGGAACATGGCGGGCGCGTTGGAGCCGCGTTTATATTCTACACGGAACGACATCGGGCTTAGCACGCTGTGAGAGAGTTCCGGTGTCTGTGTGTAACTCACTTGGAAGCGGACGTGCCTCTGGAACATGGCGGGCGCGTTGGAGCCGCGTTTATATTCTACACGGAACGACATCGGGCTTAGCACGCTGTGAGAGAGTTCCGGTGTCTGTGTGTAACTCACTTGGAAGCGGACGTGCCTCTGGAACATGGCGGGCGCGTTGGAGCCGCGTTTATATTCTACACGGAACGACATCGGGCTTAGCACGCTGTGAGAGAGTTCCGGTGTCTGTGTGTAACTCACTTGGAAGCGGACGTGCCTCTGGAACATGGCGGGCGCGTTGGAGCCGCGTTTATATTCTACACGGAACGACATCGGGCTTAGCACGCTGTGAGAGAGTTCCGGTGTCTGTGTGTAACTCACTTGGAAGCGGACGTGCCTCTGGAACATGGCGGGCGCGTTGGAGCCGCGTTTATATTCTACACGGAACGACATCGGGCTTAGCACGCTGTGAGAGAGTTCCGGTGTCTGTGTGTAACTCACTTGGAAGCGGACGTGCCTCTGGAACATGGCGGGCGCGTTGGAGCCGCGTTTATATTCTACACGGAACGACATCGGGCTTAGCACGCTGTGAGAGAGTTCCGGTGTCTGTGTGTAACTCACTTGGAAGCGGACGTGCCTCTGGAACATGGCGGGCGCGTTGGAGCCGCGTTTATATTCTACACGGAACGACATCGGGCTTAGCACGCTGTGAGAGAGTTCCGGTGTCTGTGTGTAACTCACTTGGAAGCGGACGTGCCTCTGGAACATGGCGGGCGCGTTGGAGCCGCGTTTATATTCTACACGGAACGACATCGGGCTTAGCACGCTGTGAGAGAGTTCCGGTGTCTGTGTGTAACTCACTTGGAAGCGGACGTGCCTCTGGAACATGGCGGGCGCGTTGGAGCCGCGTTTATATTCTACACGGAACGACATCGGGCTTAGCACGCTGTGAGAGAGTTCCGGTGTCTGTGTGTAACTCACTTGGAAGCGGACGTGCCTCTGGAACATGGCGGGCGCGTTGGAGCCGCGTTTATATTCTACACGGAACGACATCGGGCTTAGCACGCTGTGAGAGTGTTCCGGTGTCTGTGTGTAACTCACTTGGAAGCGGACGTGCCTCTGGAACATGGCGGGCGCGTTGGAGCCGCGTTTATATTCTACACGGAACGACATCGGGCTTAGCACGCTGTGAGAGAGTTCCGGTGTCTGTGTGTAACTCACTTGGAAGCGGACGTGCCTCTGGAACATGGCGGGCGCGTTGGAGCCGCGTTTATATTCTACACGGAACGACATCGGGCTTAGCACGCTGTGAGAGAGTTCCGGTGTCTGTGTGTAACTCACTTGGAAGCGGACGTGCCTCTGGAACATGGCGGGCGCGTTGGAGCCGCGTTTATATTCTACACGGAACGACATCGGGCTTAGCACGCTGTGAGAGAGTTCCGGTGTCTGTGTGTAACTCACTTGGAAGCGGACGTGCCTCTGGAACATGGCGGGCGCGTTGGAACCGCGTTTATATTCTACACGGAACGACATCGGGCTTAGCACGCTGTGAGAGAGTTCCGGTGTCTGTGTGTAACTCACTTGGAAGCGGACGTGCCTCTGGAACATGGCGGGCGCGTTGGAGCCGCGTTTATATTCTACACGGAACGACATCGGGCTTAGCACGCTGTGAGAGAGTTCCGGTGTCTGTGTGTAACTCACTTGGAAGCGGACGTGCCTCTGGAACATGGCGGGCGCGTTGGAGCCGCGTTTATATTCTACACGGAACGACATCGGGCTTAGCACGCTGTGAGAGAGTTCCGGTGTCTGTGTGTAACTCACTTGGAAGCGGACGTGCCTCTGGAACATGGCGGGCGCGTTGGAGCCGCGTTTATATTCTACACGGAACGACATCGGGCTTAGCACGCTGTGAGAGAGTTCCGGTGTCTGTGTGTAACTCACTTGGAAGCGGACGTGCCTCTGGAACATGGCGGGCGCGTTGGAGCCGCGTTTATATTCTACACGGAACGACATCGGGCTTAGCACGCTGTGAGAGAGTTCCGGTGTCTGTGTGTAACTCACTTGGAAGCGGACGTGCCTCTGGAACATGGCGGGCGCGTTGGAGCCGCGTTTATATTCTACACGGAACGACATCGGGCTTAGCACGCTGTGAGAGAGTTCCGGTGTCTGTGTGTAACTCACTTGGAAGCGGACGTGCCTCTGGAACATGGCGGGCGCGTTGGAGCCGCGTTTATATTCTACACGGAACGACATCGGGCTTAGCACGCTGTGAGAGAGTTCCGGTGTCTGTGTGTAACTCACTTGGAAGCGGACGTGCCTCTGGAACATGGCGGGCGCGTTGGAGCCGCGTTTATATTCTACACGGAACGACATCGGGCTTAGCACGCTGTGAGAGAGTTCTGCTATCTGTAATACAGAGAACACAATGTTTACTATTTATCGGTAAGCCTGTGGCCACTTCGCTAGACGTGAAAATTTCGAAATAAAAGTTGCCTATATTTTAAACTAGGTTATAACCTATTGCTATTCCATATTTCAACCAAATCGCACCTTACTAGAATTAATATTGTAATAATTAAAATTATTATTAAGTCAAGAATTTAAACCTAAAAATGGTTTTTGTGCAAAATAAGTGAAAAAATAGGCGGATTTTCGGCATTCTCCTTTTATTGATTATTTGTGTATGTCTCATTGTGAAGAAAAAAATCCCTGAAAAAAATTGGTTGTCTGTAAAGTCGGTTTACTGACGATAGTTGAACGTGACAATGGCTTAAGAAAATACTGATGGAATGGTAGCATTTAATTGGTTATTAAAAATTTTAATTTAAGTATATTTTTATAAATATTAATTTAAATTAATAAAATAATTGATTTTGATTTTATAAATTTATATTTTAAATTTATAATAAATATATTAATTTTTAATTTAAAATTAATATATTTAATAATTATATTTAATAGACGGACGTCGAACGCTGCCGAACGCAAAGGCCGATTGTGCTTCTTTGTCGCTCGTTCCGCGCTCTCGCTTGCACTTCAAGGCTTACATGGAACGCCTCAAAGCGAGGTAACGACGCACGACGTCATGTTTTTTCGTGCGTGCAGCCGGCTCTATCGAATTATAAGACGTTGTCACGTCAAAAATAATTGAAATCTACTCACACTAAGAAAAGCGTGTATCAAGTCAGCTTTAACTGTAGCCAAGGGTTTCCCTTTGACGAGGGCGGTGAAGGTTTCTTCCTTGTCGGCGGATAGTAACAGGGAACCGAACCAGGACCTCTTCGTCAGCTCCGGGGACGACTCTGGCGTTAGGTGGACCTCTTCTGATGACGCTGAAAAAGAGAAGAAAATAGCAAACTAGTTGAGCCAGACACGACAGATAACAAACGAATAATTCATGAAAAACTGACACCATTTTTGCTTACTAGAAATAAGGACAGAGATAATACTCGTTCTTTTCACATACCAGTCCTTTGCTTACGTTTATTTTTTAATCCGTGAAGGCGCAGTAATATTTGAAATGTACGTGAAAGCGACATCTGGCTGTCCCTTGCGCGTTGACCGATTAACAAAATGGCCAAACTATATATTAGTCAATGAATACATGTTAAACCTTTAATAGAATAGTAATGCAATAGCTCGCTCCCACTTGTCGGATGTTGGGCCCGGATTTTAATCGGATGTTTTTTTTTTATGACTACAATTTGGCCCTTGACTACTATCACACCTGATGTTAAGTGATGATGCAATCTGAGATGGAAGCTGGCTAACTTGTTAGGAGTAGGATGAAAATCCACATCCTTATCGGTTTCTACACGACATCGTACCGGAACGCTAAATCGCTTGGCGGTACGTCTTTGTCGGTAGGGTGGTAACTAGCCTCGGCGAAAGCCTCCCACCAGCCAGAGCAAGACAAATTAAGAAAAATCTCAATCTGCCCCGCCGGGAATCGAACCCAGGACCTCCGCCTTATATATCCACCGCGCATACCACTGCGCCACGGAGGTCGTCAAAAGATAGTGTTCCAGTGGTAGACCTTCGAAACCCATCGGTTTCCGACAAGTGTGAATATCTTCATACAAAATGTTCGTACAGGTACACCTACGCCTCAGGTCGATCATAATAGGGCGGTTCTTTGTTTTAGTCCTTGCATATTCTAGGAAATAAGTAAAAAAATAGGCGTGTTGGTTTTTATTAAAAAAAACCAACAATTATTTAAATATTCAGACAACGAACGTAGAAAAAATAAAATATGCTTCACATATCATGTCACGGCGTTATACAAGAAAAGCATATTTAATATGGCACCACTAATTTATAATAAATTGCCTGTGGAATTAGCCAATAGAAATCTCAATACTACTGTATTTAAAATAGAATTAAGGCTCTTCTGTTGGAAAAAAGATACTATTCGATCGATGATTATCTAAGGGACAAATTATAAATTATAAGCAATATGAATGAATTTGTATGTAATGACATAATTAATTGATTTGACATTTTAAATATTATTTCTAATTTTGTAATTTTGTATTAATTTATAATCATTTTTTGTAAATTTTGCATGCCTTGTAAACGGCAATACACTGTGACTCAACATTATTTTTACGACCTTTTTTTGTACCGTGTATTATGTAAATAAAGATATTCTATTCTATTCTATTCTAAATGTTACCTTGTTTATGGATGATTTTCCAATTGCCATCATGCGGTCTCAATAACCCATAAGTCATGGAACCAAGCATTAGCTTGATCACGATCACACCATCTCCCATGGCTGTCCTGATCTTACGATTATTTGGATCGAATCGAGAGGGAAATTAAAAATCTGTACTTCGTTTCGTTCTAACTTCGACTTTTATAATCTGCGCCGCCTTCTTGACTCCCTAAGTTATTTTCTTGTCCTTCGTTTAGGTGACTCCCTAAGTTATTTTCTTGTCCTTCGTTTAGGTGACTCCCTAAGTTATTTTCTTGTCCTTCGTTTAGGTGACTCCGTAAGTTATTTTCTTGTCCTTCGTTTAGGTGATTCCCTAAGTTATTTTCTTGTCCTTCGTTTAGGTGACTCCCTAAGTTATTTTCTTGTCCTTCGTTTAGGTGACTCCGTAAGTTATTTTCTTGTCCTTCGTTTAGGTGACTCCCTAAGTTATTTTCTTGTCCTTCGTTTAGGTGACTCCGTAAGTTATTTTCTTGTCCTTCGTTTAGGTGACTCCGTAAGTTATTTTCTTGTCCTTCGTTTAGGTGACTCCCTAAGTTATTTTCTTGTCCTTCGTTTAGGTGACTCCGTAAGTTATTTTCTTGTCCTTCGTTTAGGTGACTCCGTAAGTTATTTTCTTGTCCTTCGTTTAGGTGACTCCCTAAGTTATTTTCTTGTCCTTCGTTTAGGTGACTCCCTAAGTTATTTTCTTGTCCTTCGTTTAGGTGACTCCGTAAGTTATTTTCTTGTCCTTCGTTTAGGTGACTCCCTAAGTTATTTTCTTGTCCTTCGTTTAGGTGACTCCCTAAGTTATTTTCTTGTCCTTCGTTTAGGTGACTCCGTAAGTTATTTTCTTGTCCTTCGTTTAGGTGACTCCCTAAGTTATTTTCTTGTCCTTCGTTTAGGTGACTCCCTAAGTTATTTTCTTGTCCTTCGTTTAGGTGACTCCGTAAGTTATTTTCTTGTCCTTCGTTTAGGTGACTCCCTAAGTTATTTTCTTGTCCTTCGTTTAGGTGACTCCGTAAGTTATTTTCTTGTCCTTCGTTTAGGTGACTCCGTAAGTTATTTTCTTGTCCTTCGTTTAGGTGACTCCGTAAGTTATTTTCTTGTCCTTCGTTTAGGTGACTCCGTAAGTTATTTTCTTGTCCTTCGTTTAGGTGACTCCGTAAGTTATTTTCTTGTCCTTCGTTTAGGTGACTCCCTAAGTTATTTTCTTGTCCTTCGTTTAGGTGACTCCCTAAGTTATTTTCTTGTCCTTCGTTTAGGTGACTCCGTAAGTTATTTTCTTGTCCTTCGTTTAGGTGACTCCCTAAGTTATTTTCTTGTCCTTCGTTTAGGTGACTCCCTAAGTTATTTTCTTGTCCTTCGTTTAGGTGACTCCGTAAGTTATTTTCTTGTCCTTCGTTTAGGTGACTCCCTAAGTTATTTTCTTGTCCTTCGTTTAGGTGACTCCCTAAGTTATTTTCTTGTCCTTCGTTTAGGTGACTCCGTAAGTTATTTTCTTGTCCTTCGTTTAGGTGACTCCCTAAGTTATTTTCTTGTCCTTCGTTTAGGTGACTCCGTAAGTTATTTTCTTGTCCTTCGTTTAGGTGACTCCGTAAGTTATTTTCTTGTCCTTCGTTTAGGTGACTCCCTAAGTTATTTTCTTGTCCTTCGTTTAGGTGACTCCGTAAGTTATTTTCTTGTCCTTCGTTTAGGTGACTCCGTAAGTTATTTTCTTGTCCTTCGTTTAGGTGACTCCCTAAGTTATTTTCTTGTCCTTCGTTTAGGTGACTCCCTAAGTTATTTTCTTGTCCTTCGTTTAGGTGACTCCGTAAGTTATTTTCTTGTCCTTCGTTTAGGTGACTCCCTAAGTTATTTTCTTGTCCTTCGTTTAGGTGACTCCCTAAGTTATTTTCTTGTCCTTCGTTTAGGTGACTCCGTAAGTTATTTTCTTGTCCTTCGTTTAGGTGACTCCCTAAGTTATTTTCTTGTCCTTCGTTTAGGTGACTCCCTAAGTTATTTTCTTGTCCTTCGTTTAGGTGACTCCGTAAGTTATTTTTTTGTCCTTCGTTTAGGTGACTCCCTAAGTTATTTTCTTGTCCTTCGTTTAGGTGACTCCGTAAGTTATTTTCTTGTCCTTCGTTTAGGTGACTCCGTAAGTTATTTTCTTGTCCTTCGTTTAGGTGACTCCCTAAGTTATTTTCTTGTCCTTCGTTTAGGTGACTCCGTAAGTTATTTTCTTGTCCTTCGTTTAGGTGACTCCGTAAGTTATTTTCTTGTCCTTCGTTTAGGTGACTCCCTAAGTTATTTTCTTGTCCTTCGTTTAGGTACTCTATTAGGTCCGTCAACAACTACTAGTACAAAAAAACTCACTCTGCATTTTTCTGCGGTGGAAGCGAGGTGATCCAAGAAATGAGTTCTTTATAGTCGCCAGTCTCGCCCGCCACGGCGCCGCTGGACCGGAGCCCGAACTGCCGGCTGGAACTGTATGGTGTTAAAAAAATTAAATTAAAAAAAAACCGACTTCAAAACGCACCTAAGCCTCGGATAGCAAGTTAAGTCGACGAACCCGAACCTTATGTAAAAAAAAATTGGTTGTCTGTAAAGTCGGTTTACTGACGATAGTTGAACGTGACAATGTCTTAAGAAAATACTGATGGAATGGTAGCATTTAATTGGTTATTAAAATTTTGAATTTAAGTATATTTTTTAAATATTTTATAATAAAAATTTATATTTTAAATTTATGTTTTAAATTTATAATAAATATATTAATTTTTAATTTAAAATAAATATATTTAATAGACGGATGTCGAACGCTGCCGAACGCAAAGGCCGATTGTGTTTCTTTGTCGCTCGTTCCGCGCTCTCGCTTGCACTTCAAGCCTTACATGGAACGCCTCAAAGCGAGGTAACGCCGCATAAGTCATGTTTTTTCGTGCGTGCAGCCGGCTCTATCGAATTATAAGACGTAGTCACGTCAAAAAAGATATCTTGGCTTGGTAACGACGAAATCAGGAATCTCCTTTTCGTTGCGTTGGTGAGGATGATATAAGGTTTTTTTTCATTGATGCGCTGATGGTGATCTAAGGTGGAAGCTAATATGGAAGGAGTAGGATCCATGCCTCTTGATATCTACACGACATCATATCAGAAGGCTAAATCGATTGGTGATATGGATTGATCAGAAGAATGGTAACTAGCCACGACCGAAGCCTCCCACCAGCAAGACCAGTGCCAATTTAGAACATCTTAAACTCAGCTGGAAATCGAACTTAGGACGTGTCGTCGAATCGTTTTATAAATGTCATCCACTGCGCTCGGCGACCATCAAAAATTTTTAATTCGCATACTACATATCTCTTCGTATTTATGTACTGAATGAAATGCGTGTATTAAAATAATGTAAAGAAGATGTACCTGCTATGGTGCCGATGTTAGGGAACAACGAGGTCTGCGCAGGCGTCGGCGCGGCCCCCGGCGGACCGGGCAGTGATGATCTTTCACGCACTGCAAGCACGTACGGTTTATGAATACATAAATATTATAGACAATAAATACATCGCTATATAACCCCAAAGTAAGGGTAGGTAACTTGTGTTATGGGTACTATGCATTTACTTGTACTTATACAAGATATTTCTTTTTTATTTTGTGTTTTGTGTTTATTTGTAAATAAACGAAACTTATGAATGACGTATTTTTTCGTTTTTATAACTCGATAATAGCAAAATTATTTACTTTTAAACAGAATTTAACGGTCACCCTATCACGCAGTAAAACATGCTACTCACTCAATGAACCAATGCGCGGTTCGTTTGATAATACTGTGTCCATATTTATTATTTTCAAATTATTTACTTTTAAATAGAATTTAACGGTCACCCTATCACGCAGCAAAACATGCTACTCACTCAGTGAACCAATGCGCGGTTCGTTTGATAATAACGTGTCCATATTTGTTATTTTTGAGTTTGAGTTTTAAATAAATGTATTTTATTAAATATACACAACTCTAAGTGGATATCAATAAGAATGTCATTAATAGATAGAACCGCAAAAAAGAATATCCGCACTAAAATTAAAATCTCTTTATCCATTGGTGATAACTTCATTACAATGTATTCAACAGTTACCTCTATGAGTCTGCGATGGGCTGTGTGGGCGCACGGCCACGGAGGAGCCCATGATGGGCTCGTTGATGATTATCACCGCCTCACCGGGCTCTCCACCTGACACAGAGAAACACACAAAAACATATAAAATTAAAAAATAATATCGACAAAAGTACTGCCTCGTTTTAAGGACCCATGTTTTAATTTTTTTAACCGACGAAAAAAAAACGGAGGAGGTTATCAATTCGACACATATATATATTTTTTTTATGTACGACCACACAACTTTTTACAGGGTTGTCCGATTTTCATAATTCTTCTTTTATTAGAAAGGGCAAACTTCCAAGGTGATCCTATTGTCATCATGTTAGGATCTGATGATGATATCCTGGGAAAATTGAAGGAACTCTTCAAATGTTATAGGCACACTTGCAGTGATTTCGGTTTTTGTGTAAGTATCGGTAGCTTTTTGCTACTAGTGCCGTATAATATGCTATGACAGTATAGTACGAGTTCGTTACGTGGCGATAAATCACTAAAAAGTAAGAAATGAAATTTTTTAACAAAAAATAGAACCGACTCAAAACGCACTAAAAAGTAAAAAATAACTGTGTCATTTAGTTGCTTTAATTTACTTAATTTTCATTTCTCCCTTTATTTGTGCTATACAATATTGATTGATATTAGATTTTATAATTCTAAAGTGAGAGACATTACCTTGAAATTTTGCAAGAACGAAAAACGGCCGTATTCTACTCTCTATAGCTATAGTATGAACCATATAAATTGGCCATTAAGGGTGTTGAACCCTTGAGATATGGAAGGTAGAGGAAAGGAGAGTCATCTTATATGGGAGAAAAGTTGAAAAAGTGTCCAGTTGTATGCATTAAATAACAGTTCAAAAATCCTCCACAATGGCGCTGGTGGATGCACAGGGTATGGTATGAATGTAGCAATCGTAGATGAATTGAAGTATGCCGAGTTAAAAAATTTAATGTCATTATCGACTAAAGTAGTTAATTATTGAGAACTTCAACAACTTACGTTGTACAAAATACTGTGGTAAATATAACCTTACAGAATTATAACCAAACGTGCGTTTACAGTGATTTTAGTTCGTAAACAGTAAATAGTACGGTTATTGATATATAAACATTTAATTTTATGAAAAAGTGAGTGAATAACAGAACAGTTATGGGTAAAATTTGTGTTGTGAAAAGTTGTCCAAGTGGACGTAAATCTCAAAACAAAAAAAAATATGCTCTAACAATATTTGGCGCTTCTTTTGAGAGTTACTTTGATGCAACTGTGGCGCCATCCTAATTTAATACATTTTGACGGACACTTTTTATATACACAGATGATCCTCCTTTCCTCTACCCTCCATACCTTGAGAGTAAACAAGTAGACGAACTACACCCCTTCGGTCGCCAGTTGGCAACATTGTTGACATTGCCAACTGGCGAAACTTATTACGTGTGAGTCAGACTCACGCATTAGATTGCAAATAGATAAGTACGAATGAGTTAGTTTGTCTATTCCTCGAGAGTTTAACGCTCTTTATTGCCAATTTATGTGATTCGGACTATAGCACAATGATGATGTACTTACTAATATTTAAACTAATAGTTGGTCCAGTGGAGTTCGCCCTTTGATGGTGGTGTTCTCGCACAGACGGCGACGCTGCAAAACAATGATATTACACACTAAGTACTATTGATATATAGTATAGAATGGCAGGTTTTCGAACTGTTATTACAGCTACAGTGTATGGTATGAATATACCATATACCTATATTGTGACGACCTCCGTGGCGCAGTGGTATGCGCGGTGGATTTATAAGACGGAGGTGCTGGGTTCGATTCCCGGCGGGGTAGATTGAGATTTTTCTTAATTTGTCATGGTCTGGCTGGTGGGAGGCTTTCGCCGTGGCTAGTTACCACCCTACCGACAAAGGCGTATCGCCAAGCGATTTAGCGTTCCGGTACGATGTCGTGTAGAAACCGAAAGGGGTGTGGATTTTCATCCCACTCCTAACAAGTTAGCCCGCTTCCATTTTAGACTGCATCATCACTTAATACCAGGTGTGATAGCAGTCAAGGGCCAACTTGTAGTCCATAAAAAAAAATAGTTGTAAAAGAAATTTTCTAGGTCCAGATTGTAGGATATATACATTATATTTATATACTTTATTATTATTTCATGAGACATATTCATATTTATTTATTCACCAAATTCATTTACACTTACATAAACACTTACATTACATACCAACATAATGCCACACTCACAAATTATTCTTTTCACACAACAAACTTAATTCACACGCATACTCGAGTGCAATCAGTAGTATGCCGCGCCGACCAAGTTTACCGGCGCGCGCGCCTGCTTACGTCACACGCTCACTGCAGCCGACAGTCGTACTCTTGCACTCGACGCGTCCAGCTAGCGATACTTTATTATTCGCATACCGCCCTCTCAAAATTTGAGAATACAATTTATGTAATATCGCAATTAAAGTCTTTGTTTATACTAAAGCCAAATTCGATTGAGAATGCTTGTCAACAAACAAATTTAAAATGAAGGTAGAATATGCAACACATTTTATGCCTAATAAATTTCAAATTATGTTTTGGTTTTTATAAAATCATATTTAAAAGATATTGAGTATATTAATTAGTTCTAAGCTTACTAATCTAATTTATTGTCATGAATTCGTCATTAAGTAGTTAATTAAAAAAAATAGGTGTAAAATGACTAGTGATTTCTACCTGCATTTTTAATTTGTTTGTTGACAAGCATTCTCAATCGAGTTTGGCTTTAGTATAGTTACACGATGTTTCGTATTACTCTCCACTACTAATTAACATTATAATAGTGCCCATAATTTTGTCGTCTGTGAAATCCTCTATGGAAAATGTGCGTTATCTGTGGGCGTTGGCTACATTGAACTGATGCCCCACTACGCGATTGGTTGGCAGAACTGCAGAAAATGCTGCATTGCACCATTATCTCCCACTTAACCGACTTCATAAAAGTGATTGTAAAAATACATTTAACACAGTCAACAGTGAGAGAGCAAGCAATCATAATCTACAAAAACAAAGTAAAGAAGTGAAGTGATTATAAGTATTGGAATTGATATCGTATAATTGTATAATGTCTAAATATGTTGTCATATTTGTGTAATAAATAAAGCAGCTTTAATGAACAGGATAAGTGTAAATAAATGATATAGATGTACTATGTGATTTCATTAATAAACGTTATATGTTTTAGCTGGCTTTTAATAATAAGGCATATACAGATTAAGTTTTCTTTGTTTAAAGCTAACTAAAGTGGCAGCAAAGTTATAATTCATACAAAACTACAAACACGAAAAATAATTAAGTTAAACTCTAATAACATTTGACAAGGATCCAAGGAGAATTATCTCGTACTATACAAGTATACAAAAAATATTTACCTAAAGGAGATCCAGGTGTGGCCGGGGTACCTCCTAGAGACGACACGCGGTGTGGAGTGTGACCTGGTACGAAACAAAACTATTAAACACTAGCGGGCGGGCGCACCTTCGAATCAAAATCATTGTATTCTTCTAATCCTTCCAACAGCACCAAAAAATTATACATAAATAGATTTATACATGTCTGTTTTCATTCTCAACGACCAAACCTGCTCTCAATGCATTTATTATAAAGTATAGGGCCCGTTACCTGGCGGGCTGGCGGAGAGCTGCGGCGACCCGACGCGGACCTGCTACGACCAAACCTGCTCTCAATGCATTTATTATAAAGTATAGGGCCCGTTACCTGGCGGGCTGGCGGAGAGCTGCGGCGAGCTGCGGCCCTCGCTGCGGCGACCCGACGCGGACCTGCTACGACCAAACCTGCTCTCAATGCATTTATTATAAAGTATAGGGCCCGTTACCTGGCGGGCTGGCGAAGAGCTGCGGCGAGCTGCGGCCCTCGCTGCGGCGACCCGACGCGGACCTGCTACGACCAAACCTGCTCTCAATGCATTTATTATAAAGTATAGGGCCCGTTACCTGGCGGGCTGGCGGAGAGCTGCGGCGAGCTGCGGCCCTCGCTGCGGCGACCCGACGCGGACCTGCTACGACCAAACCTGCTCTCAATGCATTTATTATAAAGTATAGGGCCCGTTACCTGGCGGGCTGGCGGAGAGCTGCGGCGACCTGCGGCCCTCGCTGCGGCGACCCGACGCGGACCTGCTACGACCAAACCTGCTCTCAATGCATTTATTATAAAGTATAGGGCCCGTTACCTGGCGGGCTGGCGGAGAGCTGCGGCGAGCTGCGGCCCTCGCTGCGGCGACCCGACGCGGACCTGCTACGACCAAACCTGCTCTCAATGCATTTATTATAAAGTATAGGGCCCGTTACCTGGCGGGCTGGCGGAGAGCTGCGGCGAGCTGCGGCCCTCGCTGCGGCGACCCGACGCGGACCTGCTACGACCAAACCTGCTCTCAATGCATTTATTATAAAGTATAGGGCCCGTTACCTGGCGGGCTGGCGGAGAGCTGCGGCGAGCTGCGGCCCTCGCTGCGGCGACCCGACGCGGACCTGCTACGACCAAACCTGCTCTCAATGCATTTATTATAAAGTATAGGGCCCGTTACCTGGCGGGCTGGCGGAGAGCTGCGGCGAGCTGCGGCCCTCGCTGCGGCGACCCGACGCGGACCTGCTACGACCAAACCTGCTCTCAATGCATTTATTATAAAGTATAGGGCCCGTTACCTGGCGGGCTGGCGGAGAGCTGCGGCGAGCTGCGGCCCTCGCTGCGGCGACCCGACGCGGACCTGCTACGACCAAACCTGCTCTCAATGCATTTATTTCAATACCACTTCTACATAGCACACTAATGCATTCAATATATAATAATATTATAGTCAATAAAAAAAATCTATTCTAGTAAGTATGTTTGGTTTTAGATTTAGTTGCAAGGAGTACAGTGTTGTATTTAGAGGTGCAACTAATTACAAACTTTCTTGTATCTTTACTATTTTTATAAAATATACGAAAGTTAAGGAACTAATTTCGATCAATTTTGGCACAGACTTGACCTAGATGAAAAAAATTACCAAAATAGAACAAAACAGAAATTTCCGTATAAAATCACGAAAGTCTGTCAGGACTAATTCGAATTGAAAACCTCAATAGCTGCGGGCTTAAGGGCCCAGTCACAAATTAAACAAGTCTAGAGTTCTCAACTATTAGCACAAACTATGTACATACCTAGTTAGAGGGAAACAGGAAATATGAGTAATATTTTTTTTAAAGAAATGTTTTCTTACCTAAACTGAGATCGCCTCGGCGTGATGGGGGAGCCCTCGCTTATTTGTCCAAAATGCGTCGACTGGCCGTTTACCTGTAGTCAAATATTGTTTTAAAAGAAATTTTCAATGTGTAAAATACAACAATAGAAAAAAAATATTGGAATCCATAGAGCCTCAAATCAAAATAGCATTTATTTTGCCAATATAAAATTGTTACGTCTATAATACCAGAAAGCTCTTCGGCGGCGCCGCTTGCGCTCCAGAAGCAGAAAATATATCACCTTCTGTACCGTACCTTTCAATTTTAGGTATGTCTGACAGTCCTCTATGCAGAGCCTGCATGGAGAAAAAACGAGACACCGATACATGTTATGCTAGATGCAGCAGCGTATCGGAGCAACGAGCAGCCTATATTGGTTCTTCAGCGACACTTCACGAGGCTATCGGCGTCTCGGACGGCCTGTTAAGCTTCTGGAGCGAGTTCGACTGGTTGGAATAAAACAGAGGGAACCTACACCAGTGGAATCAGGCACAACGGCTAACATCATGGCCAAGTGCGGTAAAAGACACAACTAAGAAGAAGTTTATTAGTTTTGACGACCTCCGTGGCGCAGTAGTATGCGCGGGGGATTTATATGACGGAGGTCCTGGGTTCGATACCCGGCGGGGCAGATTGAGATTTTTCTAAATTTGTCTTGGTCTGGCTGGAGGGAGGCTATCGCCGTGGCTAGAGAGAGACGAATATCTTAGCTTTCCATGGATTCACCGTGCGGGTGCCGGGTCCATCGCGTGGCTGAGAGAAAAACTCCGAACAGAGCCCGAGACTTGTGACACGGGTGTAGGTTTAAGGGTACCCTTTGTGACGCGCGTCAACACTCACCTCCTCTGTTCAAGTTATTCTCCCTGCCCAACCATATTCGGAAGGACCCTACTAGTGCAGCTTTGGACACTCGTTCCAATATGGAGCTTACTGCACTTCTAGTAAGGCCAAGGTCTTTTAGCAGGTTGTAGAGAGACTTCGCTGGTATACCCCTCGCACCCACTTCTACCGCGTATAAACTAACCACATAGCCATTTTTGGTTAGTTCATTAGTAAGGTCATAGTATTTATTCACTTTGAATACATGGTCTTTAGGGATGTTTGTTTCCCACGGCACTGTAAGCTCAACAAGTACTATACGTTTGATTTGTTTGGAAAAGAGAAATATGTCCGGTCTAGATGTCGTAATAGCTAAGTCTTCCGGGATTTTATAGTGCTTTTCATACGTGTCCATTAATATAGTCCAATCAGGAGCAGAGCCCAGAATTGAATAAGGCTTGCTGGTGGAATTTGTACTTAAGCCTGCTTTAACGAAGTTAGTTTGTCTTTTATTCGTCGTCAACCCTTTTTGAGCCCTAGCTACTGAAAGGCTTATAGCTTCACGTACGATTTCTAGTACTCTGTCGTGGCGGCGTGAGTAGAGACCCCTGTCCAGGAGCACCTTGCACCCTACCAATAAGTGCCTTGCAGTGTCCACTGCCTCACCACAGGTATAGCAAGATTTTTCCGAGGCTTTTCCCCATCTTACTAGGTTACTTTGATCTGGGAGAGTCAGTTGAAAGGCATTAAGATAAAATTTCAATAAGGCAGGAGACCAATCGTACAGCAAGGCGCGCCACTTCAGAGCTAGAGGGATGCAGAACTCGCCTAAGTTTAACCACTCGTTTTGCATTTCTAGGTTCATGGCATGCACTTTGTAGTTGTCGTCCTCATCTTGTTTAAGAAAAGATTTTATTATGTCTTGGTCTTCCTTTTTACGTCTTGCACCCAACCCGGTTCTATTTACCTGAGCCCCTGCCATAAATTGGTTGTAAAATTGAAGCCTAGAGTCAAGTTTTCCGGCACCCTCGTCTTTAGGAAGTGATGCAACTAGTTCGTCCTGGGACTTAACTAGAATGTGCGTTACCACCCTACCGACAAAGACGTATCGCCAAGCGATTTAGCGTTCCGGTGCGATGTCGTGTAGAAACCAAAAGGGGTGTGGATTTTCGTCCCACTTCTAACAAGTTAGCCCGATTTCATCTTAGACTGCATCATCACTTAACATCAGGTGTGATAGCAGTCAAGGGACTTGTAGTCGATAAAAAAAAAAAAATTTACCCTTCTCTATTTTGTGAGTAGAATTCATTACTCACCCTGCAGGTGTCGAGTCGTTTCCGCGGCGGGTCGGAGGGCGGCGCGGGCGCGGGAGGGCGCGGCTCGTCGTCGCGCGCTGGCCGCCGCCGCTTGCGCTCCAAGAGCAGGAAGTATATCACCTTCTCTGTGTTGTGACTGGAATTATAAAGATATTTTTTTTTAATTTAACCTGCTTTGACTTGTCCACCAAGAGTAGACAGGTAGCGTTTAGGAGCTAGGAAGTAATGCGGAGTGGAGTTACGAATGTGTCTTGTCATAGATGAGGAAGTAACTGATAGGAGTGAGGGACCAAAGCAGAGCAGAGTTGAGGACTTTTCTTCTGTACATATTCTCGCTCTGTCAAAGTTTTATATGATGTTTTTATTTCGTTTTTATACTCCCTATCCACTAAAGAGAAGCAGAGACTTCACACAATTCTATTAGTGGATTATTACCCATCTTACAACTCTGCCAATTCACTGTACTCAAATGAACAGGCAGGAGGACCGACAAAGACATACTGCCAAGCGATTTAGCATTCCGGTATGATGTCGTGTAGAAACCGAAGGGGTGTGGATTTCAACCTACTCCTTACAAGTTAGCCCGCTTCCATCTTAGATTGCATCATATCATCACTAACATCAGGTGTGATAGCAGTCAAGGGCCAACTTGTAGTCAATAAAAAAAAAAGGATTAAGGTCACCTGTGAATTGACGGACAAGAGTGTAGTTATTTTCAAATGTTTTTTTTCCATTACACTGTAAAATAACTGTTAAAATGTCAAATAAGATAAAAATATGCTGATCATTATATACTTACTGTGGACTCAACAAGTCCTGTATAAGCTTATCCCTTTGTTTAAAGCAGCCAAGACTGCAAATAGCTTGTAGAACATCAGGGTCAATGGCCTCTGCTGACGGCAGCACCCTGGTTTGAACCACCTCCATCATGGGCAGTTCCTGTTCCAGCTCTCCACGACCACCCGCTGTCACCCATGGATGACGGGTGATTTCTGCTAGCTGAAATAAAATATTTTGTAGTTTTAGAACTAGAATATCTTTGTTGCTGTCCTGTAGATTTGAAATACACAAATGTCCAATAGAGTAGGAAATAAAAGTTATATTCACCCAATGACAATAAAAATTATCACATTCTTCCCCATTTCATAAAGCTACCAGTCTATATGATAGCCAGACTCAGAAAAGAGAGACGAATATCTTAGCATTCCATGGATTCACTGTGCGGGTGCCGGGTCCATCGCATGGCTGAGAGAAAAACTCTATAGCTAAGCAAAGTATATAAATTAATTAACCAAACTGGGTTATAATCAGATAAATTCATATAAGTTATGCTGTGTTCCTATTTCAATCTATATTTGTACAAATAAATAAATTTTAAGTGCCTGTTTGTAATTCCAAAATAACAACTTTTCACTAGATCTCCAAAAAATTGGTTGTCTGTAAAGGACCCCACTAGAATGTAGCATTTTTGGTTATTACACTCGTTCCAATTTAAGCATATTTTTATAAATATTAATTTAAATTAATAAAATAATTGATTTTGAATTTATAAATTTATATTTTAAATTTACTTCACTTCTATAAAATTAATGCAAAGGTCATTTTGCAGGTTTCGAGTGCACTTCAAGCCTTACATGGAACGCCTCAAAGCGAGGTAACGACGCATGACGTCATGTTTTTTCGTGCGTGCAGCCGGCTCTATCGAATTACAAGACGTTGTCACATCAAAAATATATTTAAAATCTTCATATAAACTAACCACATAGCCTAATATAGGTTTATGTGTATCCCGATATTACTAAAGAAACAGGAACTATGCATGAAAGCAATTGGCTTTTCTTCCTTCACACAAGACATGATGACCAATTTTGTAAATTAAGCAATACAATTTGTAACATTCATTTGATCACAAGATAAACTGCTGAGTTTCTTTCCATCTCTTTTCAGGAGAATCTGCCTTCAGAACTGGTAGTAGAGTCACTACAGACAGACTTGACTTTTCAAAAGAGCTTGTATGCGTACTTGAAATAAATGCTTTAATTTTTGTTGGTGAAACCTTACCTGTCCTCTCCTTTAAAGTAAACATTCAAATCCATTGAAAGATAATATAAGTTATTACTCATAGTATTTCACTTACAGTCATTCTCTTCTCAGGGTTCACTTCAATCATGCCCCTTAACAGTTGCTGGCAGTCAGGAGGTACAAAATGAGGCACATGGAACACTCCTCTCTTTACCTGTAGTGGAGAAATTGCAAGTACAATCAAATTAATCATATTTATCAATAGCAGACTAAAAACATAGGTTGTCTTGTTAGAATATAGATTATATATTATTGTAATAGATAGCATAAAAAATATTATTGTATCAAAATTTTTTAGAAAATAATTTCTCTTTAATGTTTTTTTTTTAATTTTCTCGCCTCCATGATTATTAGACCACTATTTTCCAGTTGTGGGAGTCAAACCCACGTCAATGAACGCTGGGCCACTATATCTCCCAATCTCAATGTCTCATTATTATTAGTACAAGTAGTGTAACTACGAAACCCATACATAACGGTTTAAAAAAGCTGGACCAGGCTGACAGGGCGCGGTGAAACCACGATTCGAGGCGATTTTTTTGTATCGATAAGAAGCTCATTTTACCTTTTCGAGCAGTTGCCTTAAATTATCATCATCAAAAGGTAGAGCTCCAACAAGCAGAGCGTAGAGGATAACGCCACACGACCACACATCGGCACGGCGTCCATCGTATTTTTCACCCTGAATAAAAATTAAATTTACTGTACTTATCTACTTATAACATATCACTGGATGTTTACAAACAATGTTTTTATTTTAAAATTCAAAATTCAAATTTCAATTCCGATACTTTGCCTATGGATTTGACAGATATTGCGTTTTGTTTCGTCGAGTCAGTTAAGAGCTATCTCTAATATTTTCCTTACGACAAAATCTAGTCAAAACTTTTATCTAAAGATACTAAATCTTTAGATAAAAGAATTCATTTCACCTTTTTAATTTCATTCAACCTCTTTGTTTCATTCAATTTATTAAATTCATAATACACACTTATTGTTTTATTGAATCTCAAGTTTACATTGATGTAACAAAACGAAAATTTAAATGTTGCTACAAAATAAATTCTCCCCTAATATAGGGTGTCTATTCATAAGTAAGCGTTATAAGTTCCACAGGAACTTGGTAATACGCTATTAAGGTAACATTAAAACGACAGAAATGTAGAGTATGGCGGCTGAATTAATCAGAAATAATTATTTAATAAATCTAAATAAGAAACTTGAAGTATTTTTGCAATAAAAACAAAAACCTTAATTTTTAACAAACAAAAATAATCTTACAATCCGACACGCAGATTTAGAGATTAGCCCGTTTAAACAAATGAACAAACTCTTCCGCTTCATACTCCATAATAGTACGTACGTACCTACGTAGAGTTCAAGTTGATTAGGATTTAGCGGCATTGTCGCGCTTTTTAGAAATTTTATATTATCTCCTAAAGTATGTAAGTAATTAACATTCTGTAAAAATTAAATCTTTTCTCTATAATATCCTTGTAATTATTAAATAATTTATTTTGATAAGGATTTGAGTTTAGTTGTACAAATAATGACGTAAACGTAAGCATATCAATTAAATGATTTTTAAAACACAAAAAGTTATACATCTGCCAAAATATAAAAAGATTTTTTTGTAGAACTTTTAAAGACACGTCAAGTTTTCATACAATGTTTTCAATTATATCCAATAGCTAAGGCAGCGTACGCGCATAAAGCCGATTTAATAAATTTCACGGTCCGACTCGCGCGACATAAACTGGGATAACTCGGCTAATATATATAATAAAAATATAAAATATAGCCTACGACACTTCCCGATAGTGTAGCATTCTACTGATGAAAGAATTTTTTGAAAATCGGATCAGTAGTTCCGAAGATTGCCCATTTACAAACATAAAAACTTACTTACAATATTAGTATAGATTACAAACAGAAAATTTAATTTTAATTAATTACATAGATGTAATTTATTGGTTTATGGGGAAAAGCTTTTGTAATATGGCAGCCCCACAGCGCGATTTTGTCAAATAGCTCTATGACGTTCGTTAACCGACCAATTTAAAATGATTCCGACTGACAACCGTTTTTATGCTAATGGAGATAGTGTGATACAAGTTGTACTACCAGAGAAAGAGAAAAAATAAGACCACAAGGATTCATGGTAGTATTTTATTTAATCGATTATTGTTCTTGACTTGATCGACCGTTGCTTTGATTTTTATAAAACCGTTGTAAGTGGGTGAAATTAAAAATTGATTATTGAATTTTATTTACGTATAAGGTTATAGGTTACGTTAAATAGTTCTGTGAATTGTGTAAAAATGAAGTCAGCAAAATCTAAACCAAGACTCAATGAAATGCGGACACCTGCTAGGAGTAAACAAAATTTGTTCCAAGGTGAGAAAGATCCTGTGGAGGTATACTGTCGCTTGCGCCCCATGCCACGAGATACCGATATTCCTTGCATTAAAATATTGTCACCGACTACACTTCTATTGACGCCGCCTGCGACAGCGATAAGTTACAGAAATGAAGGCGCCAAAACAATGAAATATACTTTCAAAGAAGTGTTCCCGCCGGATACAAACCAACAAGACGTTTTCGACAAAGTCGCTCTGCCCTTGGTCGAAGGACTAGTTAAAGGTAAAAATGGCCTTTTGTTCACTTACGGGGTTACCGGGAGCGGGAAAACCTTCACCATGACCGGCGAACCACAAAACTGCGGCATTTTACCCAGATGCCTCAACATCTTGTTTAAAACTATAAACGAATTACAAGCGCACAAGTACGTATTTAAGCCCGATAAGATGAATATGTTCGATATTCAAAACGAAGCTGAGGCCATGTTGGAGAGGCAACAAGAACTGCACAAATTTAAAAGTAATAGGAAAAACAACTCTAACCCCAATCTAGCCATGTCTGAAACAGAGGTCACCAAAATAGGTGGAATCAATGAAGATAACCAGTATGCTGTGTTTGTAACTTACATAGAAATATATAATAACAGTGTTTTTGATTTGCTAGAGGATAGCCCACCGATAGATAAAAACTTACCAATGAAACTTATTAGAGAAGATGCTGCAAATAAAATGTATGTGCATGGAGTCACAGAGATAGAGATAAAATCTGCCGAGGAAGCATTTGATGCATTTTATTTGGGCTTAAAAAGAAAAAGAATGGCTCACACAACTCTAAATGCAGAGTCGAGTAGAAGTCACTCTGTTTTCACAATTAGATTGGTACAGGCCCCAGTGGACTCCATGGGGGAAGCTGTCATACAGAATAAGGAGTTGCTATCTATAAGCCAACTCAGTCTAGTTGATTTAGCTGGTAGCGAGCGAACAAATAGGACAAAAAATACAGGTCAGCGTTTAAAAGAAGCTGGAAACATTAACAAGTCTCTGATGACCTTACGGTCCTGCATGGAAATATTGCGTGAGAACCAAATCAATGGCACAAAAAATATGGTGCCATATAGGGAGTCTAAAATCACACATTTGTTTAAAAATTACTTTGAAGGCCACGGCCATGTCCGCATGATCGTTTGTGCTAATCCAAGAGCAGAAGATTACGATGAAACTATTCAAGTAATGAGATTTGCTGAGATGGCCGCTGAAGTAGAAGTTTTGAAGCCTCAAATTAATAATGCAGCAGCTTCCCTAGGCTTAATGACTGGTCGCCGTAAGGCTAATAGGTTATTTACAACAGCTAGAGATAACATCAATAAGCCTGAAGCTAAAGATTTAGAAATAGATTTGGGGTTGGTTTACAGTCTTGGACCAGACTTCCCTAGCCTTGAGTTGAATAGTCCTCAGGCATCTCATATAATCAAAGAGCTAATAGCACATTTGGAAATGCGGATAAGTCGTAGAGAAACACTGAAGAGAAGTAAAGCTCTGAAGGATGAGAAGCTTAGATCTTTGTTACTAGAAATGGAGAAGGAATCTATGGATATTAAAAGCGAAAATGTTTCATTACGTGGCCAACTAGCTGCAGCCCAGCGTCGTAACAAAGCATTAGAAGATCGGATAACGGCTAGTGAAAATGCGTCGCTTTCGTATCAACGAAAGTTGTCAGAAATGACTGAATACAGTTCTGCTCTGAAACGTGATTTGCAAGAAAAAGAATTGCTTCTCAGCCAAAATAAATTGGACAAAGAGAAGCAGAAGAAAATACTGGAAAGGAAGTATAATCACAAAATCGCCGCAGAACATGAGAAGGCTAAAGAAATACACTCTGAGAAACAGCAACTCCAGAATGAGATAGAAGAGAAGGAGAACAGGTTGAGAATCATAGCACAGGCACTGAATGGTGATAATATTGCAGATTATAAGAAAGGCACAGGGGATATGGCTGCTCAGACCACTGTACGAGACTTCACACCTGGTTCTACTCCTAGAGCATTGCCGGCGCATCTGCTAACGCCATTCACATCAGCACCACAGACTAGAGAATCTCGGGACACCCCAGCGACGTCTCGTCGTGGGGTGGCCATAGCCAACCCTCGCTATAAACGTTCCCTCTCTGCTGATGGCAAAGGGTGGGTCGAACATGCACCAAGCAAAATTGTTCCAATGGGCACAGTCATGAAACCAAACATACAAAACAGCAAATGTGTAAACAAATTGACCAATGTTAAAGATATAACTAGCTCTAAAAAGTCTAAATATTGTCTAGTGACTCAAGATCAAGACACAGATGGGGAACTGAGCACTACACTGTACAAGGGGAACATTGTTCCAACATGCGGCGGTGGTGCTCAAGTTATATTCAACGATGTAGAGTTGCTAAAACAGTTCTCTCCTACAAAAGAAGCTGACACATCTCGCAGGACGTCAGCAACCACCTGTGCGAGGCATTCAGGCAAACGACGAGACACTGGTTGCTCCCCACCACAAACACCATCCAATACAAGTAAGAAACAAAGAGTTGATGATGATTGAAATGTAATTTCTTTAACACTAATCATATACTAACCCTATCTATTAAGACAACCAAATATTTTCAATATAAGTACCTATTGTTAGGGCACCTTTATCTACGAATTCATAGAGTATCTATAGAGTATTCAAAGAGTAGAGTCATATTCAAAATACCAATTCTTCCTTTTTATAGAATTTTGATTCACTGGGAATCTCTATAATAATAAGGTTATTCAACACTGCACTTGGTTCTCTTATAAGAAAACAATACAAGTATATATTTATAGTTTTACTAGCTGAGCCGGCAAACGTTGTTTTGCATTAAAAATTAAAAAAAAAATTAGATGAAAATTAGATAGTAGCCGATTCTCAGATCTCACGAGAATTTTATATATTAGATTTTTCATGATATTTTAATGTTTTCAAGAATAAAGGTGCAACTTCATACCCGCAGCAGCAGACGACATGTCGCAGCAACAATACTGATTTCTTTTGTATTTATATAGAAAAGACGTATTGTTGTCTACAAAAGGTATTTCATAGAAATTCATACCAACCAGTAGTGTCGCTGCAACATGTCGTCTGTAGTTGTCGCCTGCGGTCGGCTACGAACTCACATCTTAACTTTGTGTGCAAAATTGGGTGGTTTTTAAAACTTTGCTATAAACTGAGACAGTGTTAATACGACTCCAGAACAACAAAATATTTTAAACAAAAATAGGTTCTATTCATTTATTATTAAAGACGTTTTTTTTTTGTTATTTTTAGACGCCAAGATGCGAGACGGAGGCTCATCGCAAGATATGAGATTATCTAGTAACGTACCATACTTATATTCATTCGCGTAAGTTATTCAACATTCCACTATCAGAACGTCTTTATGTAATAAATGAATGATCTCATTTTGATGTGAGTAGTAAAAATTGTACGAATTTTAATAATATTTGCTAAGAATTTATTTACATATTGTGTTCTCCAATTAATTAACAGTGCCTAAATAATATTAGAGCATTGTGGGAATTTAATAAAATGTAGCCTATATTATTCTGATATATGTAAGCTATATTATTGTAAAGTTTCATTATAATCCATTCAGTAACAAACATCCAACCGTACAGATAAACTTTCACTATATATAGATCATTCAATCCACGAAGGCTCGTCGTTTTTTGTTTTTCAAACGCTTATAGTGCAAGTGTTGAATAAAAACTGCAAGAATGTGAGTTCTATTACACATTGCTACTCGTCACGTAGTAATAGAACTCACATTCTTGTACTTTTTATTGCACACTTGCACTGTAAGCCTTTGAAAATCAAAAAAAAGGCGAGCCTTCGTGGATTGAACAATCTATACATAATATTAATAAGAATGCCTTCCCTATAAAACTAAGGTTTAATTTCATAGGTAGTTCTCGTCCGACATTCATCATAACGGTTGAAATAAAAATTGTCGTGGAAGGGTCTTAATCAATTTAAATTGAAAAGATGTTAACAACTTAAACACAGGATGCCTTAAATCGTTCGACGTCCGTCCTTGTTGACTGACGAAAACTGGCGGTAATTGAATTAACACTTGGTGGGAACTTACTGCCATGCTTATGCATAAGGTATACTTGGTTTACTGTTTGAATATTATCAGGGACACAGAGGGTCGCAGGTTCGTATCCTTGTTCTGTATGAAATGTTGATCGCTACACTTTTAATCCGGTCTGAACGTGTATGGCTTCGCAGTGTATTAAAATATAAGTACCTATATCAGCGGGGCTATTATACCTGCGCAGTTCAATGTGTTGCATTACAACTTCAGAGCGGACTAAAAGTATGGCGTGCGCTGTGCTGCCGTGCTTTGTTTGGCAGTCCATATTTCTTGAGTATTTTGTTTAAAATTGTATTAATTATTATTATAATCATAAGCTGTGACATAATACTTATTAATAATATTTGAATACCTCATAATGAATATATGTGCTAGATAGACACTTAATTATTTTCACACATTTTGTTATACTAAGAGAGTTATTGCAATCTTAAGTTTAAAAATTTAGCTAAAGGCAATGTTTTTATTCATTTTAATGCACGAATTGTGTATCGTGACGTCACAAGTGATGGAAAACATTAGATTTGCTTCTTTTATTTTGGTTTTTATATTGAATTTTCCGGACATTTTATATTGTTTTCAATAATTAAAATAAAAAAATACATTGTAAGTATGAACATACCAATAATGAACATTGAACATTATTGTCTTTATTAAGATGACATTGGAATAATATACAAGCAACTGAATATCTGTAAAAAAATATTATATATGTAATATCTATACTAATATTATAAAGCTGAAGAGTTTGTTTGTTTGTTTGTTTGTTTGAACGCGCTAATCTTAGGAACTACTGGTTCGAATTGAAAAATTATTTTTGTGTTGAGTTGTCATTTATCGAGGAAGGCTTTAGGCTATATAACATCATGCTACAACTATTGGAAGCGAAGAAATAATGGAAAATGTGAAACAAACGGGGAAAATTATTCATCCTTGAGGGCTTCCGTTTCGTGCGCTGCGAAAACGGTTCAAGATACCAAAAAAAAAATGTATGAAAGAATTATTCCTCTTGAAATGATCTAAAAATATGTCCACGATAGTATATGTCTATCTTTTAAGATTAACTCACTAGAACCGTTTTTATGGTAATCAAATTTGGTCGAAATTAATGCATTTGTTAAGAGTTGTATCAACGTAATAATATTAATGTACTATAATATCGTACAATGTTTAACAAAAATGTAGATCTTTAGTACACGGGACGGGACGGAGGATATTGGTTGACGGGAAACTATAAAAAAATTAAATTGAGAGGGAGAGCGGTGAATGAGCACACTTTATATGAACGTTTGTCTTTAAAATTAGAAGGGATACCTAAGAGGTTTTCACACGGACGAAGTCGCGGGCGACTGCTAGTAATAATATGTAATATATGTTATTTCTATATTGAAATATTGCGTACGGTTGTTAGTAGTATACTTGGAATTTAGCAAAGTAATATAAACATAATATTTTAGTATTTAGACTACTTTGAAATTAATTCCTATTCTAAATAATTGCTCAAAATAAAAAAATCATTACATTATAGTAAAATTCAAACAAATACTAGCTTCAACACACGTCTGTGATTTTATTTAGAAATTATAAATATTTTAAACATTTTGTTTTTTCTGTAACAGTGTACTTAAGAAACACTTGTGAAAACAGGTGTAAAAATAGATTTTTTAAATTCATTTTTGCTGAGAAATTCTTTTTTGTATCGTGTAAAATGAATGTAACAGCCATATTAGAGTAGCGTAAGCTTTGGCAGGAAAAGTTGCACTTAAGCTTGTGTGATAATATTCTTGGAAAATATACAGCTTCATGCGCCTTACAGGTCTAAAGGCCCCTCCACATTCTCGCGAGATATTCACGCGAGAATCTTCACGAGATTCTCACCGAGAACGTAGTGAGAACTTCTTTTGGGTACACAGTCACAAAGTTCTCACCACAGTTGTCACGCTCGATAACGATGGTTATTTGATATTCTCGCGCTCCTTTGTCTCGCGCAAAGACCGACAGAAGCCGGAGAACAGCGCGAGAACTTGAGAAAAATATGCGAATCGCTTCCACATTTCACGTTTCTCACATGTTTCTTCGCGAGAATGTGGATCTCTCCACCTTAAGGTGACCCACGTTAACACAATAATATTGAAATTTTTTACCAGTTTGATTGTGTGTCTAAAGGCAACCTTACGGCAACATGTAGGTATGGTTGCACTATTGTCGATATGTTATCGACAAAATTGTAAAAATTATAATAAAATTATTGTGGAATAATATATTAATATTATTGTGTAATTAATGTGCCCAGTTTACACTTATAAAAGCCACAAAAAAGAATTGAATCGAATTTATAAATCTATGAAAGAAGTTCGACAAACACCTATTCTATAGAACCTCAAGGTTGTTGATAATATTTTTGACATATTTTTTTATAAATATATTTTAAAATATAAAACATTAAAGAATTTGTTTTATGTGTTATTGAATCTCAAGTACAAACTTTTTACACAGCTTTTGTAACTATAAAGGTTTATTTAAGTTTATATTATTTAGTTATTTAATTAAAACGGTACTTAATAGTTGATTTAATTATTATGTTTAATCTTTAACTCTTACGTGTATAAATAAAATGTAGTTTCTTTTTGTTACATTTAATTTTCTTGTACATTGTAACTTTTAATTGATTTTGGAAGTGTATTAAATACCTTTCTGGTACGTGCAGGTGTTTTATTTTTATCATAGTTTCGATTTCACAACTTGCGATTCATAATCGCAAAAGAGAAAGACGATTGCCGAATTGCAGGCTGTCCAATCGTAAGCTCGTATTTAACTATTTTATTTAAATACACAGTGAATTTTAAACAACTACCATGTTTCATAGCAATCACTTGAAAATATATCTAAAATATTTTAATTTCAATAGATTTTTTGTGTTTTGAATCACGTGACTGTCGCCGTAGTATGAGAAGTCAACTTTTATCAACCTTCATAACTTATCAGCGACTACTTAGCTACAAGTAAATTTATTACATTTTAAATATAAGATCTTATCCGCCAATCTATTTAATGACTCTATTTAATGACATAAATATATATCATCTCTGGAGCAGACATCCATACATTTTTTACCTTTGTCGTTTTCAATTTTTGCCCGACTACGGCGAAGCCAGTATGCTTAATGACCTGGTACGTATACTTGTGCTAGACAATGATAGTTTCACAAGTATAGATATACTAGATAAGTACAGATACTTATACATTCTGGCTATGTAAATAATGACATTAACAAAAAACAGAAGTGTAGAAAGTAGTGTATTGTACTTTGTTCATTATACCACCGTTTAAAAACTACATTGTTCTAATAAATAATATCTACATATGCGGCGGGCCCGATAGTAAGAAAATCTTGGCACGTTTTCAGTAAACGTACTAGTAGCTACTAATGAGAAGATACTAATGTGCTCTGGCTCTTCAGGGATACTTATTAATGAACACTCCTATTATTTAGGTACGGTTCTCTTGGGGGATAGTGATAACCAGCCTACTTATTTAGTTTTAAACTTATATTATGGAATTTTAAATAGGAATTATACAGTATATTTTACCTAACATTTTATTGGTAAGTAATATCTACTTAATAAAAAATGTGTGAACCGTACACTTGAAACTTTTTTATGAAGTATTTTTCAAAAAATAATTTCCTATATGCAACTTTACAGAAATTGGTTAAAAGTTGCTTATAAGTAATAAGGCTTTTACTATCATAGACGTAAATACGAATTCTACAATTATTTATTATATTATAATATACTTTTAAGCATATCGTATTTAACGAAGTAGTAAAGCATTTTGTAGATTCCTGGAATTAGTAAAATAACCTTTGATTTTGCTGATCACTTCAATATAACATATATATATAGATTTATCAAGCCTTCCAGCAAAGATAGCGCGTAACGGAAAATTTGAGCTGGTTAAATTTTTGTGATAAGAGTTTCACTTCATTTGAAAAAAAACGAGGTAAAAAGTAACTGCCCATACAGTTTTTATTTTTAAGCATAGCCCAAGTGAGTGTCCAACTTTCGAAATGTAGCGAACATAATGGGGCAGTTGTGATACATACTATACATACATACATACATACATTTTGATTTTTTGTTGCATACCCTCAATTTGTTATTTTTTTTTCTCTCTTTATTAGTAAGTAAGTTAGTTAATAGAATGTTAGTTATTAGTGTATCCTCTTAATATTAGATTTATTTTCATAAAAGTTTATCACTGTCAACGGCGCAGGGTGCGCGGAAAAACTTAATTAAGTTTATGTTCGCACATTTCATGTGATTGTTATGTTTTATGTTGTTTAAACAAATAAATAAATAAAATAAATAATGATAGTTGTCAAATGGCGTAACCATTTTCGTTTGACATGGGCGGCAAAACAAGTACGAAAACATCAGTTTACCCGTATAACTTCAGGACAGGCATAATGCGGACTGCCGCACGACGTTTCTAGCAGAGAGCCGGCCGGCTGCAGCGACGCCATGCCGAAGTCTGCTATTTTGATGTTGTTGCGCTCATCTAGCAGCAGGTTCTCGGGTTTTAGATCGCGATGGCTGAAAAAAAAGGCTTCATCACAATCGGCTTAATTTTAATGGACCGCTCCAAACGCCTCACTTTTCATAGCAGAGATTTGGAGTTCACCACTGATGCCACAATGCTTGTCTCATCTTAGAGAGATACCTTTTAACTCTTCATTATCAAAAAGTCAAACTATTGTACAGTAACACATACCTACTTAACTCGACGAGTCGTAAAACTGAAGTGGTAATAGATGTGGAAAAGCCGAACACATGTGGAAAAGCCAGTGGACGTTGGGGTCCCAAGATGCAACTGCCACTACCTAGTGACCGACGACATCAAGCAAGTCACAAGGAGCTGGTGCAGGCAGCTCAGTGTTTGGAAGCACTTACCAAAGACCCATGACCAGCGACTCAGAATGATGAAGTATTGTGTTATTTTTCTTACCATATAGAGTGACTATGGCAGAAATCCAGCGCTGATATGATCTGCCTGAAGAACCGCCGCGCCTCCTTCGGCGTGAGCCGGCCCTTCTTTACGAGGTAGTCGAACAGTTCGCCCCCACTCACGTGTTCCAGCACTAGGTACCTTAATAACAGAAAACGCAACTTGTTTGACGTATGGGTTATAGATCGCTGTACTTAGTGTACTAACCGGACCTTAAAACTATTATACTTAAGCCTTATTATACATAAGCCATTGAAACGACAGACTACAATCTTCTATTGCTTGGAAATCTGACAACGTTTTTACTTATGAAAGATAAGGACAGAGGTAATACTCGTCCGCTTTCGCATATCGGTCTTTTTTCAAGTTTAGATATTTTTTTGTTTAGAACATGTACAGAAGGCTTTATCGTTTTACATCTAGCGACCAGGCAACTCTATTCAATATCTTTTTGGGCATGATTTTGTCATGAAATGCATTTTATTAAACGCATTCTAATATAAATGAAATCGATAAAATATAAAGCTCTAGAAAAATCAAGTGAAGTGACATAAAAGACGTCAAAAAAAATATTTACTCTGCTAAGTTATTAGTTTGTAAAATATCGAGTCTGCTTATAATGAAACAAGGTCCCTCGGGAGTTAAGTTAATAGGATTACAATGTGAAAGCAAATAGCAAAAGTTAACAGTGCATAGACTATCAAGTTACGAGAATATCTATACAAACTTTACATTTGTTCTTAGTCCCAAACTTGAGGACTTAAACTCAGCTCATTACTTAACGCAAATGCCATTTATTTTAGTTTTGTTTGACGTAAAGCAGTATGAACACCTAATCTATCTATCTTTTCTAATGAAAATTCTTGTATATGTATATTGTATTAGAATATATATTGGTAGAATGTGAATTAGAATTTAAATTTTGTATGAAGGGGGTTTCGAAGGCGATTAATCGATCTAGCTCGGTTTTATTTTTAAAAAACGTTGTTTTATCCATGTTCAGGCAACTATAAAGCTATTTAAAAAAATATGGCATTTATATATAATTCGTATATAACTATTATAATTTTCTAAAGAAAAATCCCGAGCACGTCTCGGTTAAACAGGTACTGTATTATGAATAATAGTAAAAGACGTGTTCATAATAATTAACAGCCTGCTCGAATAAGTAGTCTACTATACTAAAGCCAAAGACAAGGTGAAAAGCATAACAACAAACAAATTTAAAATGAAGGTAGAAAATGTTACACGTTTTAAGTATGCCTGATAAATTTAAAATTTCGTTTTGTTTTTTTTATAAAATCTTTTTTAAAAGATGTTGAATATAATCATTAGTTTTAAGCTTACTAATCTAATTTATTGTCATGAATTCATCATTAATACGTTATTTAAAAAACTTAGGTATAAAATGACTAGTGATTTCTACCTTCATTTTTAATTTGTTTGATGATAAGCCCATTTAGTTTGGCTTTAGTATAAAGACCACGTTTCTTTCCATAGGATGTAGGATTTTGAACACTATCACAACCACGCTCCTTGGCGTGTGATTGTCCACGAGGGCTTAGGGTGATATTGCTGGATTCTATAACGAGAGTGCGTTCATTCATTTCATAGTATAAGGCTCGCAACGAAGACGTGATGTTCCGATGTTACAGAGTAGATAAGTAACTACTAGACTAGTAGCAGTCAAGATGTAGGTATGTATTATAGTAGGGGAGCAGAAGTGTGCATTACGTCAGTGTAGGAGGCTTGCTACTTTGTAACTTTCCTACTTAACTGACGACTCAAGTCGTTACGTTTTCAGAAAGGTTGTTTTTTAGCTAACACTTAACTATTGTTATACATTTTTGATGATCTAAATTTTTTAAATTGTCCGGATTGCCCTGAGCGCGCGCTTAATTAAGGGCTCATACTTGTTGGAGGTATTTAACAACATGAAAGGTTATGCTTCCTTATGTTCATCTGCCGTTTTCGAGTTTTTCCAAAAATCTCTTTCTTGGGCTCCACTACTATTACCTATCTCAGAATACATATTAGTGTTACTTACAGATATTTTTTGTTTTCGTATACATCGGATAAACCAAGCACGTGTGGGTGTTCTATTAGTTTCATTATGGCTATTTCCCGCTCCACCTGTAATTGAAATAGTATTGAAATAAATGAAATTGTTACATTCATAAGAGTACATATACAATTCCACAATTAAAGGTAGCAACTAAAATATTATAGATGGGTGGGGTCGTATGTTAGTCTATCATATAAATAAAATTATTATTATAAAAACAAAAAACCCGACTGCTTAGAAGTTATGATCTGAAAAGAGAAAAACAAGGATATTTTATAAAAAAATAAGGATTTTATAATACTAATTTTATTTGAGACTTTAGTTTTAGTTTATGGTATAGAAATGAGATGGTACACTTAGTGTGTACTAAGTGCCATTTTTTGTTAAAAAAGTAATATGAACATGATATGATATTTATATTTTTGAAATGGTCTTTTTACGACCTTTCAATTGGTATCCATATTGCTAAGATAAGAGAAAAAAATACACACATCCCCCCTTTTTTCCCCCATTTACAGCCGCCATTTTGAAAATTTATATAGCCTATGTCACTACCATAATTTTGACAAATTTAACGACACCTCACATGTCAAAATCCGTTCAGCCGTTTAGGCTGTAGCGCGTGCCGAAGAAATGGACATACATACATACATACATACATACAATATACATACATATATACAACGCTCGAAAAACATAACCCTCCTTCTGACGCAGTCGGGTAACAAGCAACTGTTGTGTGCCTGGAATACTAGCACATAGGTTACATATACAAAACGTACCTACATCTCGGAAACAGGTCAGACGATTTAGACAATAAACTTTTGTATCTAGATACGTAATCTTACGTCTTACGTACCTACCTTATATGAGATAGATATGGGACACTCGAGCGAACACTTTGGTATCTTAGCAAGAAAACTGTTAGATCATCAATCAGCTTATTTTAACGGCCCACTACAGAACTAGGTCTCCTTCTTTATATGAGAGCTTAGAGGTCAGCTCTAACGTAGATTGTTAGACACATGGTTACAATGTTTACTATTGTATCAGCTGAGATAATCACGCTAAGGCAACTAACAAATTAAATAATTTTAAAGGCAACCACACCCTTCAAATCGGACAATAGCAATGATTGCAATAGAGCAATGCACAATTTAATGCAAAAAGTTGATCCATCCTGACCGATCCAAATATGGGCTTTAAGGAACATTTATTTTACGTACTAAAGCAGTTTGTGGGTTCTAGGTAACATCCTTAAAGTAGAAACCTTGACTGGTACCGACTCCTAGATATGCTTAAGTAAATTAAAGCAACTAAATGACACAGTTATTTTTTACTTTTTAGTGCGTTTTGAGTCGGTTCTATTTTTATTTAAAAATTTTTATTTCTTACTTTTTACTGATTTATCGCCACGTAACGTACTCGTAATATACTGTCTTAGTATATTATACGGCACTAGTACCCAAAAAGCTACCGATACCGAGACAAAAACCGAAATCACTGTAAGCGTGCCTCCAAAATTTGAAGAGTTTCTTAAATTTCCCCAGGATATCATCATCAGATCCTAACATGATGACAATGGGACTACCTTGGAAGTGTGCCCTTTCTAATAAAAAAAGATTTATCAAAATCGGACAACTCTGTAAAAAGTTATGCGTGGTCATACATAAAAAAAAAATACACGTGTCGAATTGAGAACCTCCTCCGTTTTCTTTCGTCGGTTAAAAAGTTGATCCATCTGACCGATCCGATTATGGGCTTTACAAAAAGTTTGACGTGGTTAGGTACATTTACCTAGCTACGGACTACTCAAGAAATCGATCATTCGCATCATATCGTATATCTACGTGTAACTTTAAAATACATCACCTTCATTAGCACCGATTCGCTGAGCTTCTCCCGATTGATGATCTTGATGGCAACCTTCTTTCCCGTCACACATTGCACGCCCAGCTTTACCAGCCCTGCAACAGATAAAAAAGACATTGAGCAGATACCGACAGAATACTCGCACAATAAGAAACTTCAGCTTCAGCTGCCGGCTCTTCTAGGCAGAATCTATATATTTGTATTCTAATCTGCTTTCCGACCGATGCTAGAGTCAATATACTCACACTGATCGAGTAAACATAAAAGTGCTTGTATCTTTAGGTATTATTATTATATAATATACTAGCTTTTGCCCGCGACTTCGTCCGCATGGAATTAGTTATTATGGCAGCCTAATTTTTCTAAGCTTTGAATGTCATATTTATTAATATCTAATCAACTGCCTAAGAAATAGGTCTTAAGCTTTCAAAATGACGATACTTTCAGACAACTTTTCATCCATCTTTTAACCCCTTACAACCCATTTTTCGCAATCAAAAGTAGCCTATGTCCTTTTTCAGGCTCTAGACTTACTGTGTACCAAATTTCATTTAAATCGGTTCAGTAGTTGTAGAGTGAAAGCAGGACAGACAGACAGACAGAGTTACTTTCGCATTTATAATATTAGTTATGATTAATTTGAATATCCTAGCTAAGTTAGGTATTTATATAACTGTACAGATTATGCCCACGTCAAAGAGGGTTAAGATTACTGATTGCTTTCCGCATTGGACAGCCAGGCAAAGACAACTTCTGCCACCAGTTACGACAATTACCCACAGAGGAAGAAAATGAAAAAAAAGACGTGTGGCACTCGGAGACTGCCGCGCTAAAGCTATTGCAGAGCATTTTTTATCAACTTATGTTTACCTTCCGACGTCATCGGGGCCGTGGCCTAGCGGTAACGCGCTCTAAGTGCCCGGATTGCCAGAGAGACGCGGGTTCGAATCCCGTCGGTTATTTACGCAATTATTTTTTTTAAAGCGTGATATTGCAATAAGTCAGTAATTTAAAAAAAAATGACTACATATTTGAAATATTACGCTTGAAAAAAAAAATTCGGAACCGACAGGATTCGAACCCGTGTCTCTCTGGCAATCTAAGCCACGTTCCCCGATGACGTCTATGCCGAAATTGTGCTTTTGATATTATGTTTTTGATACTCAGGTGTTAGGTTTTTTCGTTACGGAATTTCTGTATTCGGTCTCCACGCTCAAGACCCGCGATAAAAGCTATACAATAGCTTAATAAAAAATACAAAACTAAAATAAGCTTGGGTCAGTGAACAGTTTCCAGCCGTTCACACTCCTTTACTTAAATATCAAACTCACACTGCTGATGCGGATGGGGAGGTTATAGCCCCCCACCGACTTCGATGTTATGATGTGTAACTGCCTGCATGGTGGGTCTAAGCTCCAGATATTTCCTACAAATCAGGAAGTCAGGTTCTTTTAGTGGGCGATTAAAATAGTCATAAAACTATTATGACCCTAAGCCTGCCAACCCACACAGGAGCAGCATAGTGGATCTAAGCTCCAGATATTTCCCACCAGTCAGGGAGTCAGGTTCTTCTAGTGGGCCATCCCTTTCTAACAAAAAAAGAATCATTAAAATCGGTTCATAAACGACGAAGTTATCCGCGAACACATATGAAAAATATTTCCCACTTTCTGACGCAGTCATGTAAAATAAAAACTGTGTGCATGTACTAGCGTACACTCGTAAGAAGTGAAACTAACTAACTAACTTAGCAACATTCAAGTATTAGAAAAAAATGATACCATAATTACACCCACGTGTTAGTGTATTGAAAAATACAATAAAAAACTGAGGTTAATTTTAAATAACGTGGAAAAATAAATACACCTAAGTATTAGAAAAAGAGATGTAATTACTTACTTTTTTTAGAAATTCACTGGAATTTCAGAAGAAATTCCTTTGATTTTGCTGATCACTTCAATATAACATATATATATATATATTTATCACGTCACTTCCATAACTCAAAGATGGCGCGTAACGGTAAAATGTGACACGTAACGAAAAAATGTTACACTAAATTTTTTTCCAACCCCGATAAAGAAGTTTCACTTCAAAAGAAGTATGTAAGAACACTCCTCAGACTTTTTCCTATAAGAATATGTCATTATATCGGGGATCGGCCAAGCCGTTTGAAAGTTGTAGGGGAACATATAAATAGTGCGCACAGACGCACAGACAGACAACAAGAGTTTATAGCATTCCGCAGAAATGCAATAAAAAAGGAAAGAAGCCTGACCAAAATATAAAGGTCTCACACTTAGCATAACGCTACAGCAAGCTGCAGCGCTGATTTTCAGTGGTAGCCTTTAAATGAGTATCTAAGGATTTCGATTTTTTTTAGCCAGGACTCGAATTCAAGACATGATTCGAACCCCTGTTTTGTAGTCACTTGACCAATGACCTAGTTTTCGAGAAGGAGAGGCAACAGGATTCCTAATAATCAAATTGGCATTTTTGAAGTGAAACTTCTTTATCGGGGTTGGAAAAAAATTTAGTGTAACATTTATTCGTTACGCGTATCATTTTTCCGTAACGCGCCATCTTTGACTTATGGGAGTGACTTGATAAATATATATATATATATATATATATATATATATATATATATATGTTATATTGAAGTGATCAGCAAAATCAAAGGGTTTATTTTAATTCTAATTCCAGTGAATTTCTAAAAAAAGGAAATAATTACGACATCAATGATAGTAATAATTCTATTACAATTAATGAAATTCAATAATAATCTTTGTAGTAATAAGCTAAAATGAAATAATTGTACAATTTGTATTTATGTCTATGATAATAAAAGCCTTTTATTAAACTTTATCTATCTAATTTAACTTTATTTAACCAATTTCTGTAAAGTTGCATATATTAAATTATTTATTGAAAAATAACGTCATAAAAAAGTTTCACTTCTTACGAGTGTACGCTAGTACACGCACACATTTTTATTCTATACCTAATGGTTAAATTTTTTAAGACCAAAAAGTAAGTAATAACTTTAGCAAATTACTTATACACTGCCAGGGAGCTAGTAATTTATTCAAAACTGTTCTAAAACAGGTAAGATACCCAAAAGCGCCCAAATTCTCTCATAACAGCGCCTGAGGATGTTTGCTTAAAACATAGCCTATAAGCCTTATAAGATGTGCTAGCTAAGTAATACGAACTTAATTTGGAATTTTTAATAAAACTTCCCAAGAACATTATTCGCCATGAAAGTTTTGAACAAAGTTATCAAGAAAAATCCCGAGTTCTGCTGAAGGTTTGTAATTCCAATATTCCACGAAACTGGTCGGTAAGTCAATAATAAATGTACCGAGCTGTTGTATATATACCAACGGAAATCCGCAACTCCGTCGGTTTTATTTTAACAACTTGGTAGGTACCTACCTAAATCTTTGGATCTTAATAAAAGTTAAAATTTTAAAAAATCCTTGAGAGTAGTCATGAATAACTGGATTAAACTATAAAATTGTATACACAGGATAAACTGTAAAATTGTAGATTGTAAATTGAGATATTTTATTAAATAAGACCGATTGTTGTTATGGTTTTCCGGCGGCTCTTCTCGGTAGTAAGCACACTAATTACAACCTGTCTGAATATCCTATCTCAAAGTAGAATGCCAGATCCTAACCCAGAAAGACCACAAATTGTAAATATACTAAAAATATCCTATTATTATATAAATGTTTTACAATAAGCCATTTTTACTGTTGGACATAGGTATAAAATTATGTTAAAAAAAGTATTTAATCTATTTCCTTTTAGTTTACACTCTTTACGCATTTTTAAATCTTTACTGTTGCACTGGGTTCTAGCCATTTAAATCGTTTTTATTGTATTTTCATCAAAAGTGGGATCTAAAAGGCAAATATCCGTCAGTGTGACAACTATACGGAACAACAATACGGAAATCGACCATAACTAACGTTAGGCTCGTGTCGAACACTCCGAGTTCTAGAGCTTTTAAATGTAATCTATATTAAATAGTATAAAAAATGCAATAAAATGATGCATAATACATTGTTGTACAATATGTTTTTATTAGTGGGTTAAAGTTCCATACATTGTCTGGCATTCTCCTTTCAAAAATAAAATATTCGTGGCTACTTTCATAATGAAATAAAAATTAGATTAGTCTACGCCGCGTCGCATGAACAAGCTCATGAGTAATGGCCCCGTCCACCCTCGTATAGGTACGAAACCAGACGGGTATACTCAGTTCAATTCAGTCCTTACTAATATTATATGCTCGAAAGTTTGTATGTATGTATGAATGTCTGTTACTCTTTCACGCAAAAACTACTTTAAGGATTTCGATGAAACTGTCAATAATAGGTAAAGCTTACATATCAAACTAACACATAGGCCATATTTTGCCCCGAAATTCCCGCGGAAATGAGAACTACTCGGGTGTAACCGCGTGCGTCCACTAGTACTCAATATATTTTGACCGGGCCTGTTTTTACAGTCTTTTTTTTTTATCGACTACAAGTTTTCCCTTGACTGCCATCACACCTGATGTTAAGTGATGATGCAGTCTAAGATGGAAGCGGGCTAACTTGTTAGGAGTGGGACAAAAATCCACACCCCTTTCGGTTTCTACACGACATCGTACCGGAACGTTAAATCGCTTGGCGATACGTCTTTGTCGGTAGGGTGGTAACTAACCACGGCAAAAGCCTCCCACCAGCCAGACCAAGACAAATTAAGAAAAATCTCAATCTGCCCAGCCGGGAATTGAACCCAGGACCTCCGTCTTATAAATCCATCGGGCATACCACTGCGCCACGGAGGTCGTCAGGTAGTAGTCTGTGTATAGAATAGAAGCCTACTTCAATGAAATACATTTGATTTAATCACAGAAACACCCCTGCGAGTGTAATATCAGCTCTAAGTAATACACCGACACTGAATGGGAAATCTGAGTAAATAGCTGCCTCAAAGCGAACCGTTTATCAGTACATTGGATACCGTTGTTAGAGGTAAACGAATATCAGGCAACGATATTATGGCTTCACTGGTGAACAGGTAATTTAGAATTGACTTGTTCTGTGATTGGAATTCTAGTAATTGTGTTTTGTGTTTGGGTAAATTATGAGTATACCTAAAAGTGTAGAGAAAGGACTGACTGACTAATATAAATTACTTGATCTACTATGATTTGGATAAGGGTTACGAATCCTTTTCTTAAAGAAAAAATTGGTTGTCTGTAAAGTCGGTTTACTGACGATAGTTAACCGTGACAATGTCTTAAGAAAATACTGATGGAATGGTAGCATTTAATTGGTTATTAAAATTTTTAATTTAAGTATATTTTTATAAATATTATTTAATTTAATAAAATAATTGATTTTGATTTTATAAATTTATATTTTAAATTTATAATAAATATATTAATTTTTAATTTAAAATTAATATATTTAATAATTATATTTAATAGACGGATGTCGAACGCTGCCGAACGCAAAGGCCGATTGTGCTTCTTTGTCGCTCGTTCCGCGCTCTCGCTTGCACTTCAAGCCTTACATGGAACGCCTCAAAGCGAGGTAACGCCGCATGAGTCATGTTTTTTCGTGCGTGCAGCCGGCTCTATCGAATTATAAGACGTTGTCACGTCAAAAAAGAATAACTCATCAATTCATAGTTCGACCTAGGACTCGAAACCAAAACCTCAAGATACGAAGCGAGACTAACAGGCAAAGATATATTTAGATAGCCCCATTATCAGCCAGTATTACCTCTACTGGGTCACACCTCCCACCTTATTCCTTGCAGGGGGGATATGGAACTAGACTCGGCGGTGATAATGTTATTCCTCTTGCAACGATCAGTATTTGTTTATCATGACTTGGACCGATCGCTTAACGTGCTCTCCAAAGGACGACGACGAGTGTTTAACACCACCAACTTCATAAATCCATTGGTACATTGCCAACTTTCCAAAACAGGTCCAAGACTTTTTACTAAGAATTTCGGAAGAAGGAAAAGTTAATTATTTCGTATCCCGATTTTGAATTATAACGGTATAATTTGTTTCAGCTTTCTTTTGCTACTAATTTCAAAGGCAGTCTGCAAACCAACACAGGACTACAAGGCTTCGCTTGAGGTGATACCTCCAGGAATCTCCATCATGCCCATTAATACACCCATAAGCTCTAATAGTAAGAATATTATTTAAATTTTTATACAAAACGCAAGAAATGTTGTCGTGACAAAGTTCGTAGAATCCGTTCTTTTTGGGTTGGTAAGTAGGTACCTACCCATTAAAGCATATGTTATTTTATGTTGGTCAAATTATGTTTCCACAGGTATTCATAACCTGTAAAAATGATATGTCAATCTGTTTGGAAAAAAATGTTAACGGGTAATCTAACAATCAATTTTAAATACTTAGATCATTCAGTTTTCTTTCTAGGCAGATTAGGCAACTCAAGGCAATGCTCAAAAAAGGCGACCATTAGAGAAGAGTGGAGACATCAGACACATTGTGATTCGGATCACAAACCCTATAACTGATGGCCACGACTGATCTGTCAAGAACGAACGGGAAAGAAGAAAATTAGGCAACTTATCCACTTGTATCAAATACGCATAGTCGTAGCTTTAAGGACTTACGCTATTTTAAACGTAGGTATGAAATGTCAGACACCTATGCTAGGTAGTCAGCTAACTGCTAGCTTTATTGTTTTTTCCCAATAATCGAATAGCTCTGCTAGTGTATCCGGCAAGTCCCAAAAAAGGTTTCCGTGCCGAATGTAACAGGTAACTGACAGTTGCACCAAATTGGGTCACAAGTTTTACATTTGTTTGCGTAGGGGTCGGATCCACGTTAATGAGTCATGTGAACCTAACTTTCGTACAAAGTTTCGGTGCAAAATCACTTGTTATCGAATTGTTTGGCTTTCGTTCATTGCTCTGCTATATTATTTACTACGTTATTCGTGGACGTATACTTACTATGGGTATGAAGAATAAAGGTTGTGAGGACCATGTTAAATAAGGAATGAGGTGAAAGTGTCCAGCCGTAAAATGTAAATAATATGAGTTACAGCAGTGTTGGTCATCTTCTTTCGATTCATGAAAATGTGACAGGTAAATTTTATTTCTCCGGCCAAGCTTTCTTAGCCCCATAATCCAGCCAGATTGGCGCTAGTATACCGAGATAGTGGGTGTGGGATATTTAGCATGAATGTTAAGAAGAATGCAGCGGTGCGTCAATACAAGATCAATCCCCTGTGATTCTAGTTCTAGTCTCACGTAGATAATCTGCTAATTCATATGAGTTTAGCATTATAATGTTTTAGCTTTCTTGTGTACAGGTAGGTAGGTACTTACTTTACTCCTCTCTCCACTCTACTCTCGCCACTCTAGTCATCAATAATTTCACAGTATGTATAGCGTGCTGTAACAAGTTTAGCGCTTTTTTCACTGATGTTATCTTGTGGCTCATAGTCAGGGCTAAACAATGAATTTGGTACCTTGTCAATAATCATTTTACCCGACAAATTCTTAAGAAAGAAAAAGTTTCCATTCAACAAAATTGTAGCTTCTATATTACCTATTTTAAGGACAATTGCATAAGCAATTCAGCAAAGGATTTATGCAAGGAAATTGTGAAGAGGCGGTGCTTTTCATAAATGACTTAGTTTAGCAAAGTTGCGACAATATTTATTTTCACGCTGGCTCAGTAGCTTGTCAGACAATGGCCTCCCGAGAGCACTTTCAACACTCGAGTATCAAAGATGTTGAAGATTAAAAACGCCCGTAAAAGTGAGATATTCTATTTAGGTAACTTTTGTATTAAGCTGTGACATATTGTTTTACACCCCTGACACAAAGGAGAAGGGGTGTTATAGGGTTGACGTTCGTGTGTCTGTGTTTGTAGCACAGTTGGGAAATTCATTTTGAATAGTGAATAATTTATTTATTGTTGGATTTTCCGCAAAGAAGAACATCGAGTCCACACCCACCCTATTGTTTTTATTGTAAATTCCTTAGATCTTCTGAGATCGAATTCGGAGTAAAAGGCACGTAGGTATATGTAGCATATGTAAGAAAATATTTATCAAACTATTTTTATTATGCAATATACAGATTAAAGAAAAACGAATATTAAAATTAAATTCAAATTCAAAATCATTTATTTCAAGTAGGATAATTCTAAGCACTTTTGAAACGTCAAATCATTAATTTTTACAATAGGTATTAACTGTATTGTTACATAAAATTATTTATTCTACTACTTGTGTGAAGTTGAAAGCTGATCCAATCGCCTCTCAACCTCTTTGTCATTTAAAAATTCATCTATAGTACAATAACCTCAGTAAGTAAGTTTTAATACATTGCTTAAACTTATGCAATAGCAGATGTAAAACTGAATTGGGCATCTTGTTGTAGAAGAGTACACCCAGTCCAGCAAATGACTTTTGAACTTTTCGGAGGCGATACGCTGATAAAACTAATTTATATCGATTCCTAAGAAAACGATCGTTTAAGTCCTTTTTCTGTTTATACATATTTATATTTTGTTTGACAAAGACTAGATTATTGTATATATCTTCTTCTTCTTCTTCCCGGGCTTTTTCCGCACTTGGCCACGATGTTGGCCGTTGTACGTGATATTGTATATATATTGACAGGCTACTGTAACAATTCCTATTTCTTTAAATTTATCACGAAGGGACTCACGGGGTTTTAGTTTATATATCGACCGAATTGCTCGTTATTGAAGTATAAATACAGAATTTATATCAGCAACCTTGCCCCACAATAAAATGCCATAAGACATCACACTGTGGAAGTACGCAAAATAAACTAGTCTAGCAGTTTCTACATCGGTAAACAGTCTTATTTTTGTCACTCCAAATGCAGCTGAGCTAAGTTTACCTGTTAGTGACTCTATATGAGCGCTCCACTGAAGTTATTAGTTATTAGGTACTTAATCACCATTTTATTAATTACCATTCTCGATTTGCCATGAGCTATAAACTACCTAATTAAATAGCTTGAGCCTGAAGTGGGTCCAAGAATGGGTGTAGCTTGAAGTCCTATCACAATTTAATCCGAAACCTCAGACTCGACTCTGGCAAAGCTTCTGCACTCATTTAAACACCATAACGCTGTCCAAAACACGCCCAGAAATAGCTACTAAGCTCAAAAGTTCATGTCGTTCCGGCCTCGTAGATACCTATCTCGAAAATCTCACCGGACGGCCATGAAAGACGATTTTTCCTTTGATATATTTTTGCAGTGAAATTAGCGCTGCAGAAAGCACAAGCCTCTTTTCGTCAAGTAGGCTGCTCTTTGCATAATAAGATGCAAAATAAAATGAATAGCTACAATTCGGTGGAAAGGTTTGCGACATTTTCTTCTACTTTTGTCATTAAATAGGTACTATACCTATTTATTCAATGTGGCACATTTTTTATACTACTTTTTCAATTTCATCACTAACAGAGTAATCGAAGTATTATCTGACTAGTTCTTACCAGCTTATTAAATTCCCGGCTTGAGCGTTGGCTAGTCACCACTTTGCCAGAAAAGACGTACCGCCAAGCGTTTAGGTAGACGTTCCGGTACGAATTCGTGCCGAAATCAAAAGGTGCTGGGTTTCATATGATTCCTAACAAGTTAGCCCGCTTCCTTCTTCTACTTGTTCTTAGGTTGTGTCACCACTTATCGTCAGGTGTGAATAAAAAAAGACCAAGTGAAGCAAAGTGTTTGGTTTATCAAAATGTTTACGAATCTCGTGTTAGTGAAAAGAGTTAGAGCCTATAGAGCATTATCTTGTAGGACCCAATTCCCACGTATAATCAAGTTCTTCAATACGCCCTTTGCTAGGAAATATATATTAGTTCGCCATACCTGTAACATTACTAGCAACCACTAGGTGAGACGGTGCTAGTAATAAGTAATTGCTAGCTAATCCTGAACAAGTTCTTTACAAATTGTGTTACCTACTAAATTACCTCGACTGGAATTGAAGGTTTAATAGGCTAATTATTTTAATATTGTTCCAGATCCAATACTAGCAAATTCGTTATTTGAAGACGTTTTAGTTCTAGAAGAATCTGATACGAAGAAGAGGGTCCAGCGCTATAGAGACACGTACGACGCGATTGAAATATAACTTATTTAAGAATATTATATTAATGTTTTTGATAAAAATATCGTTTTGTAAGTCCTATACTCATATATAAGTCTATTTTATAATAGTACCTTTATACAGTAAAATAAAAATATTGATTTAGGACTTGATTTATAATCTTGTCTACGTTGTCCTAGCAAATAACTCACCTAAGAAGAAATTCATTTATTTCAAGTAGGTACCTACTTATACTTTTTAATACAAGCACTCTTGAAAGTCAATGTAGCTTCTAAAAATGAAGGTAGAAATCACTAGTCATTTTACATCTAATTTTTTTACTTAACTAGTTAATGACGAATTCATGACAATAAATTAGATTAATAAGGTTAAAACTAATTAATATATTCAATATCTTTTAAAAAAGATTTTATAAAAAAACAAAACATAGTTGTAAATTTATTAGGCCTAAAATGTGTTGCATCTTCTACCTTTATTTTAAATTTGTTTGTTGACAAGCATTCTCAATCAAGTTTGGCTTTAGTATAGTTGTTCGAAAACAGGTAAGAAAAAATAAAATATCCACACTCTATGCAAAGTAGCTATCCCTTTCATAAAATCTGGTTGCTTGTCTCAGGTTAAACTTTCATAAAATAGCCTTTTTCTACCCTCTTACTTTGAATGAAGAATTTTCTTGGCAATGCACGGTAAGGATCAAATAAGATAATCCGACTATATCAGTAATTTCCTATTATGGTAAAAGGGATTTCTGACTCAGTATCTTTCTTTATTTTTATTATTTTAACCTACTTATGTTGAAAATAACTTAGGATAAAAAGCATAAATCTTACCTGTCTGGCCTTTTCCGAGTGTCTTCTCCAATCTAAAGGGCCCCACGTATTGGTGGGCCTCCGCGGCCGTGTTACTGCCCTCCATCTTCACGCCTGAGCGTAGCAGGACCGGCTCGGAACCGTCTTATCACCGACAAAAGTACGATCCTTGGCGGCGCATCGTGTCATATTGAAAGTTCTTTTTGACTCATGTTTCTCCCTATAAATTTTGCAGTCAGGTGCCATATAAACGGACGGTCATAACTTGCTAATCGCTTTTGGTGTGATGTTATTTAATTTTTGTTTTGTATTTAGGTATGTTATAAATACTTCAGTGCCTTTGAAAATTAAGACATCTTAAAATATCACGTTGAACGTTACGTACATATTTTTCTAAAAAATATTGATCACATAATTTTGGTGAGATGTCAAGAACAGAGAGGGCTGGTGCTGCTTAAGAGAGGCATGTCCAACAGTAAATGCATAATAGCTGACGATGATGATGTTAATAATGCGTTATTTAAGTCAAAAGAGCTTAATCACAAAGCACACCAAAAAACTTTATAACCATGCTAAGACGAATGCATGCTACTTGTACTGAAAAAAAAATTGGTTGTCTGTGAAGTCGGTTTACTGACGATAGTTGAACGTGACAACGTAGCATTTAATTGGTTATTAAAATTTTTATTTTAAGTATATTTTTATAAATATTAATTTAAATTAATAAAATAATTGATTTTGATTTTATAAATTCATAATAAATATATTAATTTTTAATTTAAAATTAATATATTTAATAGACGGATGTCGAACGCTGCCGAACGCAAAGGCCGATTGTGCTTCTTTGTCGCTCGTTCCGCGCTCTCGCTTGCACTTCAAGCCTTACATGGAACGCCTCAAAGCGAGGTAACGCCGCATGAGTCATGTTTTTTCGTGCGTGCAGCCGGCTCTATCGAATTATAAGACGTTGTCACGTCAAAAATCGGTATTTATTAAGTCGGTTTAAGAAACGTTTTTTAACTAAGTAGCAAAGCACTATGTGGGTTCTAAGTAACGTCCATAAAGTAGAAACCTTGGCTTGGTTTTAAAAAACCCAATAGTATGGAATTTTAGTAGAAAAAATCAAAATATATAAAAGTGTAGAATTATTCAGAACCAATTTTTTCGAATCCGGTCAAATAGGTTTCAGATCTAGCGAAAAACCCATAAGTGATCCATCCAAAGCGTTATATCGGCAACAAAATTATGTTAAAAGCTTGGACGGCTGCCAGAACATCGAGTTACTCTTCAAATCGGCTCCCGGCGACGGGGTTAATATGGCTAGACTTATGTAACTGTTTGCAACTCTATGAATATTAATAAATACGACGTATTATTGTTTTTATACGATACTGTTTGACGAAATGCAAAGCTCACCTGCTTTTACCTATTATAAAATTGTAAGGCGCTTCGTAACCGACGAAAAACAGCAGCAACAGGCGACATGTCGTCGCGACTGGTGATTATGTATTTTTATAAGATATCTTTCATGCCATTGACACTTATTTTCCATATAAAACATATAAAACAGTAGGGTCGCGGCGACATGTTACATGCAGCTAAAGCTGTCTGCAATCGGCTACGAACTCGTACCATTGCACAAAATATTGCGAGATATTGCAATCGACCATCATTGAGTCAACGTCTGAGAATGCTCCGGTTTTAGACGTACATGGTCATAATTTACAATTATTATTAATTATTATTAAAAAAAAAATTATTTTTGTTACTGCGTGAAGGTGAAAGCATCCAAAGCACGATAAGGACTGGCAACTAGTTTATCTAATGGAATGGCAACTGATACGATCGGATGTTTCCGTCGTTTTACGTACGGAGAGCCGCCGTAGAGTTGCTCTACGTATTCTCCGAGGCACGGAAGTGTGCCACCATCTTACCAGGGTGCAGTGTCTATGAATGAGCTCATTCTGTTAGTTCAATCTAACTGCGTTGCCACTATATCGCATATAATATAAGTATAGTTTAAAGAGATTTATAAGGCGAGGGTGTACGGCAATGTAGGAAGGGGAACGTCTAGGTGAATGTTCCTGGACCAAGGTCAGGAAATTTAAATTTGGCCATGTCAAGAGTAACCTAAACCGACGAACTTGTAGGTGAGGATTAATGAGACTTGAAGAAGGACTGTGGCAAATGGAAGGATAGCATTCCGGTACGATGTCGTGTAGAAACCGAAAGGGGGTGTGGATTTCATCTACTCCTAACAAGTTAGCCTGCTTCCATCTTAGATTGCATCATCACTTAACATCAGGTGTGATAGCAGTCAAAGGCCAACTTGTAGTCGATAAAAAAAATATAGTCTCTGCCAAACCCTATGGCAATGAGGCGTGATGTATGTATGTATGTATGTATGTATGTATGTATGTATGTATGTATAGTTTGAAGTCATCATTATCATTGTGATCCCATTCACGGTCCTCTATAGGAGATGATCCATACCTTGTCTACCTTAATAGATGACAGGATATAGAGCATATACCCATCACGCTATTCCTATGCGGGATACTAGGCTATAATTATAATCTAAAGTATTGATTATTTTATTATAACTTGATTTGATATAGTTATTCGTAACTATAATTTTTTTAAATTTAATCAATCAATACATGTTTAATACATTTAACATATTTTTGTAAAAATAGTTTCAAAATACATACCTAAATCAATTTTCCTTGAAATGATTCAATAAAAATTCTGGAACCTTATAAAAAATAACTAAAACTAATTTATCTTATGGTTGACTTTTTATGGCACAGTTAACCCAGTACTTTTTTATACAGAAGAGCTCCATTCTCTCATCAATCTTTTAAAATCTTTGTGAAGTTTCCGTAATATCGAAGAGGTTTTAGAAAATAAAATTGTCCTGGCCATTTAATTCGCTAAAAAATTATGACGTATTTATTGTAGATTTTACTTTTATATTATGAACTATCGGAAAAAAGCTGCAGGCATAACTAGAAAATGCTTAGAGATTATCATTTCTCGTAGACAGAATGCAGAATTTTAAATCGACTTATAGGTAGTTAATAATTAAGTTATTTCCGGTGTTAAAAATAATCAAATAGAGCAAATGATATATTCCGTAACTAAAAAAACAACTGTTTTTTTATGATTTCCATTAAAAAAAGTGAGATTCTAAAGAAAATTTCAAGAAAATCGCAAAAAAATAATCCGATCTTGACAAACGTCGTAGGCTGCTTTAACAGCAATGCTACAAAGCGCTACGATCGATACAGCTTCGAGTTGTATTCAATTTAACAAATAAATTAAATATTCATTGAAAAATAACATTTTAAATACGTCTTTGCATCTAATTAATAAAATGTTTATTTATGTATAACATGGCGTCCGTCTCTTGAACTATTCGGTTTAAATAAACATTCGATATTTAAAATACTTCAATTTAATTTTTAATTTAACCTTCAGGGGTGTGTTTCATATTAGGTATTTTATTTGTCGAATTTTATTTTTAGGTTCCTTATTGGGCACTGAAGTATTTATTTATTTTTTTATTTCGTTTCTATTGAGTTTTTGTGATAAATGAATGTAGTACTGAATCAAACACTGCAGTAATCCACTCACTCTAGAGGAACACTTAAATATTTCACTACATCTAATAAAAACACAGGATTCCGCATTCAGTTCCTTCACGTCACGAAAAATCAATATTGCCTTAACATAGCGCGAGCTTTGCTTTTGGAAATTGTCATGTTTTTTTAACACTTGTGAAAAACTTTAACATCACTCTAATATTTTTAATATAATTTAGTGTAAAAAAAATTACATATTACATAATTGTAGATGGATTGTAAAATGTTTTTCGTGCGTTCAAACGCGCGAGGTTCGTCCACCGTCGGGTTTGTTCGGCTGTTTTCGACTGGGGGTGTGAGTCATTAGCCTTTGAGCCTTGAGGGGTTGTTTTGCGTTCCGTTTCACTGTCGTACCTATTGCTTCTTTTAAGTTAACAATTTTTGTTAAAATAAATTCGGCCGAATTTTTATTTGTACACAACCTCATATTATTTAGAATTTATTGATGTCCAATATTGAGGTATACAGTAAACTAACTTCTATGGTTAAAAATATTTGACAGTTCATATGCAAGTAGATATGACGATAACATGTTAAGCTGTTAACCTATTTAAAAGAACACAATGTGGCACTTTAGCAAACAAGGCTAAATGGGTTTGTAATAAATGGAAAGACTTTAAAATAGATGGAAATACTCAATACAGTCTATACTAAAGCCAAACTCGATTGAGAACGCTTGTCAACAAACAAATTTAAAATGAAGGTAGAAAACGCAACACATTTTGTACCTAATAAATTTAAAATTATGTTTTGTTATTTTAAAAAAATCTTATTTAAAAGATATTAAATATATTAATTAGTTTTAAGCTTACTAATTTAATTTATTGTCGTTAATTCGTCATAAACTAGTTAATTTAAAAAAATGGGTGTAAAATGACTAGTGATTTTTACCTTCATATTTAATTTGTTTGTTGACAAGCATTGTCAATCGAGTTTGGCTTTAGTATAGGTATATAATTATGATTTAGATACTAACAGAAAATACTAGAACTTACTTTTCTGACAGTCTCCGAGGTGCAGCAGTATACGTGGTGGGTTTATATGACGGAGGTCCTGGGTTCAATTCTCGGTGGAAGGTTTTGGCAGTGGCTCGTTATTATGCTGCCGCCAAAGACGTAAGGTACCTCCAAACAATTTTAAATTCCGGTTAAAATTCGTTTAAAAACCATTTTCATCTTAGACTGCACCATCACTTAACAGTCTGTAGGCATATAAATAGATACCTAAATTCTTTTTAAAAACTTTGTTGCAACTGTAACCCTGTAAAAGATTAATATGTTATTGTGGAAATTTTATAACAATTTAAATTTTAAATCAGTTACAATTGCTTAGCAGCTTGCATTGAAATTGGTTAATTAATACACAACACTTTGTTTACTTGTTACTTATTGACCTCAGCGACGAGCAACCTTTGGTATAGTTTTCATTATTTAAACATTTAAAAATACCTACTAATATAAACACACCTATTACCTAACCCTTATTCCCTCTCCTGTAAGGTGGGAGATCTGGCCCTGTAGTGGACCGCTAATAGGCTGATAATGATCATATTACCTAACTATCATATTAGTTTTTTTTCGAAGACACACTTGTTCTGATAAATTATACGTGTCAACGCCAAATTATAGTCCAATTATGGCTTTAGATAATTATAATTTTTTATCTGTATTTTTTTACTATTTTTGTGTCTTTATTCATACCTTTATTCATACCTTATCTGTGTCTGTGTTTTGTTTATGTACTATTTCAATTGTGTCTATGTCTATGTATGTATATAAACCGAAGCAATAAAATAACGGACACTCCGCAACCAAAATTCAAGCCTTTTTTCTTTCAACGTACCTGTATCTTTCATCTTAGAGAACCCGCCTATCTGGTTCTCATATGTCGGTTTAAATAACCGACATAATTGGCGACCGTGGGCGTATTGCTCTTTTGCAAATATTTTCCGCTATTTTAGTTTTAATGTCAAGATCATAGGTAAGTTACGTCTAATGTGAATAACTAACTGGTATCTGTATCTCTACCCAGATATGAAAATAATATAACTAAATAATATTTTAGTTATAAATGTCGATAGATCTGACAATACACAGTACAGGTACAACATTTAGGTATTCCTAAATGCCATATGCCATATATCTGTTATGGCATTTAGGGGTGCCTAATTATCAAATTTTGTCTTCTGTTACACTCATTAGATAGAGTGATTGTAATCTTTGGTCTTACAATAACCGCGTATACCTCATCATAATTGGTACTTATATGATAATAAACTTAATTATTATAGCACTATCTACCTTTCTTTTTTTTTATCGACTACAAGTTGGCCCTTGACTGCTATCACACCTGATCTTAAGTGATGATGCAGTCTAAGATGGAAGCGGGCTAACTTGTTAGGAGTGGGGCGAAAATCCACACCCGTTTCGGTTTCTACACGCCATCGTACCGGAACGCTGAATCGCTTGGCGATACGTCTTTGTCGGTAGGGTGGTAACTAGCCACGACGAAAGCCTCCCACCAGCCAGACCAAGACAAATTAAGAAAAGGTCGTCAAACGTCTTTCACGGTTTTACATCTTGTTTTGCGATTGATTATACATCAGAGATGGCAATATCATACTTGTCATGTAATTAAGTAATAGCCTAGTTCATTCCATGCTTAAAATACGGTGCCAAAGGTTTGCAATTTCATCATATTAAGTCATGAAAAATTTGAATAGTGTGTGACCAATTCAGTTTTATTTTATCATACGTAGATATACTTGCCGGGTACACGTTTATGGTATAAAAAACCAGAGCTGTCGAGAATAATAGTTCAAAATTTCAAGACAGACAAACTAAAGTTTTAATAAGTAGTTTTAGGTAAGTTCATACTTATTTTATTTAACGGTTAGTTAAGTGATTTAAGCCTGTGTGGATCAAGATTTCGGTTATCATAACCAACGGTTAACATAAGCTAACTATAAATTTACTAGGTACTCACGACAACCCGTACGCCGGCTAAGGAAGTAAACCGAGCGGTTATCTCAACCGAGTTTAAGTCCTTAACCGGCGTACGGGTTGTCGTGAACAGTAAATTTTACGTTTAGCTTATGTTAACCATTGTTTACGATAACCGAAATCTTGATGCACACAGCCCTTAATGTGTAATAGATAAACTTGGAAGAACTACCTATTCGTGTACTTAATACTGTCAAAAGTACCACCTTTGACTGTTCCTTTGCGGATGTTTCGCGGCATCAAACCGGTATAGCTTGTCAGTATGTCTTTATCAGCCTGTTTGACTGCCTCGTTGGTCACTAGACCAAACAACTAGTGGTTAGCCTCACGAGGTCCCGGGTTCGAATTTGAGTTTTTCAATCTTCTCTTTCTGTACATTCCAAGCCTGGAGTCGGGGAGTTGGTGGCGTTACACCCCGTGCCCAGGAGAGCATTTTAAGCAATCTGTCCCGGTGACTATTATCAACATCTGATAAGCAGTGATCGTTAATAAATGAAACATAATCACGATTAGCACGCCAACCCGACATTGGAATAGCGTGGTGGGTCTGTGCTCCATATCCCCTCACCTATAAGGAGGTCCTGCCCTGTAGTGGGCCGATAATAGGCTAATTGTGATGTATTTAATGGTAAAGTCGTAACTAGCTATTGCGGAAGCCTTCTACCAGACCATTTCAGTAAAAAATGTTTAACTGACCTTACGGGGAATCGAACTCAGAGCTTTTCTATTATAACTCGTTGCCCTGTTGAGCGGACTAGAAGTTTAACTTGGCGTTTGTTGTTATTTTAACACATTTTTCAAGGTTTCATTTAATGTAAAATACAAATACAAGACATCAAATACAAGACATCAAAAATAGTAATTTTCTAAACTACTGTTATTTGCGAGTTTAAGCTATATATTTTTATCTTAAGTTCGTGCTTTCCCTATTCACTGTATGTGCACGCCACTAACTTATGACAAGTGTATGCAGTTTTATAGATAGCAATAACATCAGGTGTGTTACCAGCCAAGGGCCAACTTGTAGTGGATAAAAAAAAACTTATCTTCATGATTGTAATTTTATATCAATTTCAGGTATTCAAAATGCCTTACAATCGCTACATTCCAATCAGCGAAGAGAGGTACAACGCGTTGATGGCCCGCTACACAGAATTCCTGAATACAGTCCACTTAAGTGACGGGGAGCCAATTAAAGTATTCGATCCAATGACTCCCAAAATAATGGAGGAGATTATGCTTATAAGGGAAGTTAGTATGGAGTTGCAGAAGAAGAAAGAGGAAGATATGAAAAAGGCGGTACTTAAATATTTTTGTTTAAGTTTTATAGATAGATGCATCAATTTGTGTTGGATTTTTTCGATAATAACAATAATAATTAATTAATTGACGGACGGAAAGCAGATGCAGCGCCCCTGGCGGAAAGAAAACTAACACTACACTCATTTAGTTATTTCTACTTCCGCCGCTGCTTCAGTTCCATATAAATATGCCCTTAGCGCGAATGTGAAGTTTTCGATTTGTTTTGGTGAAAACTCACACTCGGCACTCTGGTAAGTAGAAATCACCGCCTATACACCGAACAAGGCTCGCAGGGAATGCAAGTAACACGTCATCACGTCCTAGAAAAGAGACGACGTACACAGGTCCTACAACCTCACGCGTAGATGTAAAGTCATTACACAGACAACCATGCTCTCCAGATCGGAACGTGGCAGAGAAATACACAGTAGTATTTCCCCAAACAAACTATGCTGGTAGATACTTAAGACTCGCCTTTTCGTACAGCGGACCATGTTCAACGATTAAGCTCTTTCCTTTTACGTATATAGATTCTTCAATCACGTAATGGCAAATTCAACATGGCGGCCGTGAAAGGAAATATTCCTATGTTAAATAAATAAATAAAAGTAAGAAATGATACGGAATAATAACGTTAGCAAATAAAAAGTTGAGAGGTGTCAAGGGACACCCGGATGGAACGAAGTTCCTTTCGATTAATTAGTGAAGGAATTGTAATAAAATTTTATTTTTTTTAAGTAATAATAATATTTGTTGTTGTACACCAAAACACCAGAGGGCGCCACGAGAGCGCGAGACAGCATACAGCGCGGGCGCCCCCCGCCGCTCACGCGCACACACATCAAAGGCGGCGGCAAGATCCTTTGATCAAAAAGTGTCGTGACAACTTTTCGTACGAATTTTTTCCGTCTAGCCCCCTTTCACAACGCGCGATAAGGAACTTCGTTCCAAAACTATTGGATGAAACTTGGATGATTCCAGTAAAAAACAAATAAATGGTGATAGATATTGAAGAATTTATATAAAAGCTAGTTTGGTAATATCTACCTAACCACATTTTTTGATGTGTGCTTATTACTCCTTTACACTGCAACTACTGTTTAGCTGACGAAAGAGACCGATCCTTAACATATAGACTTCTTTTTATCCCATAAAACTATCAGTAGTTTATTTGCCAAGTGAATTTACGTAGAAGAAATCAGTAGTAGCATTAGGCAGTATTATAACTATAGAACATAAAAGCAGCGCTTTTAGAGTTTCTTAGCTCCGTGAATATGCTCGTAACCAAGCAATTTTTATTACAGCAAGGAGGAGACGAAGCAACCGACAAGGTTCCAGGAGACACTGACCAGGTTCCAGAAGGCACCGACCAGTCACAAGAAGCTACAGAAAGTAATGTGAACGGGGTTGTTGAAACACCTACACAAGCTTAACATTAAAAATATGAAAGTTACTTGATTTGTACCTATTTATACTTATTTATTAAACTATCATGATTTTTTGGGATATAATTTTATCTGCCCCAACTTTTATCAGATGTGATGTGAGCCTCACTATTGTCTATTGATTTAATTAGTGTATTCATTACTATTATATAATTATACTGCTGTCATGTTACAACTGTACCGATTTGTACTAGCTTGTTATCTTTAAAAACTTTGGTAGACTAATACAGTCACGAATAGGTATTCTTAAATAGCCACAAACGTAAGTTATCAATATTTTGCACAGGCGTGCTATTGCCAGCCTACTAAATGTTTAAGGCCCATACTATAATAATGTATATTTATATTAATGAAAATATAAACGGCTGAAACTTACGTCGCGGTTGTCAGTTTATGCCCGATTAGTTTCAGCGAACAGTTTGCTTCAACAAGCAAGCTCATGACTAAGGACCCCGTGTAGGTTCGAAACTATACTAAAGCCAAACTCGATTGAGAATGCTTGTCAACAAACAAATTCAGAATGAAGGTAGAAAACGCAACACATTTTATGCCTAATAAATTTAAAATTATATTTTGTTATTTTAAAAAATCCTATTTAAAAGATATTGAACATATTAACTAGTTTTAAGCTTACTAATTGAATTTATTGTCATGAATTTATCATTAACTGGTTAATTAAATAAAATAGTTGTAAAATGACTAGTGATTCCTACCTTCATTTTTAATTTGTTTGTTGTCAAGCATTCTCAATCAAGTTTGGCTTTAGTATAGTAGTTTAAATTCTAATACTGTATATTTATTTATAAGAATACGTAATTTAAAATTTTATTTCATTGTATTCTTGAAAATTAAATAAATAAAAAAAATACTGTCTATTTATTAGCTGGGAAGTCTGTCAGGTTAGACAACATTAAATAAATAAAAGTGCCATAATTGTTTAAGATATCTTATTTGCAATACTTAAAATAAAGTCAAATATTCAGGTAGAATTTATCTTGCTCAAAAACATTCTAAGATTTTTTAAGCTACTTTAACTGAAAAGGCAAATGACCCACATGTTTATGAGGAAAAACATTGCCTATAACAGCTCTCAGTTATACATACATATACCAAGTTCCAGCAGCTGTACAATTTGCCTTTCAAGCCATAATTTGTGTTTAGAACCATGGTTTAGCAATATCACCGGCTGGTGGGAGGCTTTCGCCGTGGCTAGTTACCACCCTACCGACAAAGACGTACCGCCAAGCGATTTAGCGTTCCAGTACGATGTCGCGTGGAAACCGAAAGGTGTGTGGATTTCAACCTACTCCTAACAAGTTAGCCCACTTCCATCTCAGACTGCATCATCACTTAACATCAGATGTGATAGCAGTCAAGGGCCAATTTGTAGCTGATAAAAAAAAAATCACTTTGATTATGCTTTAATTTGATGAAGCCAATGAAATTTTAATAACAATACATGTTGTTTATAGTTGCTTATACTAAGTTGAATCAAAAACTGTGTTTAAAGTATCTCGATGAGTTGCAATACAGCATAATGGTGGGTACTGTATGTAATATCACGCAGCTGTTTAATGAAAGTAGAACCAGGCAACAGGCAAGGTGAATAGTTATGATAGTAGTTTGGTACTACTGGAAGTTTTGACGGCCTCCATGGTATGTGCAGTAAATTTAGAAAAGGGAGGTCCTGGGTTTAATTCCCAGCTGTGCCGATTAAGATTTCTATATAGGTCCATGAGGGGCTTGAGGGAGGCTTCGGCAGTAGCTAGTTACCACCCTAACGATAAAGACATATAGCCAAGTGACATAGTGTACCGGTACAATGTTGTTTAGAAAATGAACTACTCCTTATAAGTTAGCCTGCTTTCATCCTAGATTGCACTTACCATTCAGTGTAATTGCATTATTGCAGTCAAGGGCTAACTTGGAAATAAAATAGTGATAGAATTCAGTCAAAATAAATACACACAATGTTAGCATAAAAAAGTATAATTATTTATTAATAATAATACATGATATATGTATAGCTAAAACTACAACTAAGAATTGTCCGTCATGACATCATCGTCCTCATCCTCAGGCTCAGCAAGGTCGGGATGACACACTCGAATGTGTAGATTGAGATTGATCTTAACAATAAAACTTTTGCCACATGTCATACATTTGTGAGGTCTCTTGACGTCATCATCAATGGTCGATGGATGAGCTCGAGCAATGTGAGTCCGGACCAAAGACGAGTGCATAGTCCTATCACATTGAGTACATTTAACATGACAGTCCATCGGCTGCCCCTCGTGAGTCTGACGATGCTTCTCCATTGTTATTTTGGAGACAAACAGCTTGTGGCAACAGTCACATTTGAAATTTTTGACTTTAGTATGTTTCTTCATATGTATCTTCAAACAGTTCTTGGTCGGGAACATTTCATCACACTTGGAACATTTGAACTTTTTAATGTCATTATGTAGCTGCATGTGGAGTTTCAAATATGCTTGCCCTGTGAAATTCTTGTTACATATCTCACAGTTGATAGTGCTTGTTGAAGAATGAGACTGCATATGGCTTTTTAGGAACTGTGCGGCGACGAAACTACGGTCGCATACTTGGCATATAAACTTTTTAGAAGCATTACCTTCGTGCTTGCTGCGGTGAATGTCGAGGTGGTACTGGGAGTTGACTTTCACGTCGCATTGGTCGCATTTGAATTTCCGGCGTTTTTTCGGGCCTTCTTTCGCCGTCGGAGGCTCGGGCTCCACCGCCATGGCGTCCTTGTCGTTCCCGTGGAACTTTTTGTGCAGCATCAGATACTCCATGCCCTCGAAAGCCAGGTCACACACGTCGCAGCGGTACCTGCCTTCGCTCGGCTGCTTCATCTCGTAGCTGATATTGTTGTCTTGCCCGTTGTACGCTTCTGCCATCTTCTCACGTTTTACCGATGATCTATTGTCAATCTGTACTTGTTTGTCGCTGCCGGCCGGCTCCATCATACTTTTAATCCAGTGGTGTGTAATTCCTACGCCAGACTTTGTCTCCATTTGCAGTGACGCTAGCCGCTATGGAGACATTTCTGAGGGCGGGATATTGATCCGTAAAAAGGCCTTTTCTCGCCATAAAATAGCATTGATCACACAATTATTGTTATTATTATATCAATTAACGCATTGTTGACATGATTGTATCCGAAATCTTAAAGTTTTTCCGAGTGAAACACAAAAGCGAGCCTTGTTACAGTAACATAAATTCCAAAAGAGAAGCGAACGCGTTGGTTTTTTTTTTGGCCCACAGCTAATGACAGCGCGGCTATAACTTTTTAAGTTTGACAAGAAAATTGTTGCCAGCGCTAAAAATATAAAATATGAACTTGTGTTAATTATTTTTTTTTTATCATAAATAAATATTTATAAAAATAATTTTGATGAACTATCCTTTTTTATTTTAAATTCTTGCATAAATATTATAATAATTTTAATGTAGTGTATAAAGAAACCTTAGAAATATAATTCATAAAAAAAACGTTTGCTTCTCGGGACGCCCGACAGAAGTGATAACTTAGGTTGTAGGTTATTTAGTGTAGATGTGCTTGCGGTTTATCCCGCATAGTAGTAGTACTATGTGTCATAAGATAAAATTACCAAGGTATTAGGGAAATATTTTTCTTTACATACATTTACCTACCTACATTAGGTATAAAGTTTCAAGCAATAGTATATATATATATATATACATAATATATGAAACTACAGGTTTAGTTTTATTATTAATTTATTTTACTATTTAAATTAAACATCTTTTTAATAACAGTAACAAGCTAATTATTATTTAGAGATTTATTTACAACAACCTAACAAACATCTATTGTAGAAAAATTCAATTTGAAATTAATAATTAACAAATTGTCTTTCATTAAAAGTCTATTTCTGTAGTGATGGAGGTACATTTTTCCCTAAAACATTCTCTTTATATTTAAGTTTTTCTACATTTGTTGGATCTTTCAGAAGATCATCTTGTATCCTCTCAAATCTTTGATCTTGAACTGGTTCTGTAAAACAAAAGTATTTGATTCAGCATAAAAATAATGATCAACTCCAAAAGAATAGTCTACATCAATATACAATGAGGCAAAAATTAACATATTAACTAGCAGACACCGAATGACCCAAGACATGTTAACCCCTGGGGGCCTGACATTCAAACCTTCGTTGAGGCCCGCGGCTACCCGGGTAGCGACGGAGCTATAATGACAGCTGTCATTATTTGCCTGACGGTTGCCAGGGGACCCCTCGGGGCTGTGAAACTTTAATGTGTATATTTTGTTTTTAACTGGTTAATTTTCTTAAATTCTTACATTGTTGACCTTACTCCAGACTTAATTACTTCTAAAGAAGTAGATAGCCTTGTGAAAACTACATGAAAATCTATTCAATTTCAGATAGGTAATCTGATGGTACAGTCAGACATACAAAACCATTAAATTTTGGTAGTTTTTTATTTTACTGGGACTGGAAAAACAAACGAAAATACCCAGATTTTTATTGAATAATATTAGGGTTTAAATTTTCACCAGTATGACAATTTAAATACTTACTGTTATAGGGTGTATATCGATCAGATAAAAGACTTTCTAAATTGTATCCTATAATCCCGACGACTGCCGCTACAGGTAGAGTAACATAGGCCACGTTCGACCGCAGAAACTGCATTATTATCGGCCACATCTAGAATTTATTTGTTGCAATATTTACGACAAATAAATAGGTAATGATTAACAAGTCGAAGTGTTAAGAAACTTACTTTTACTTAAAAATATATTAACTTACTTTAATTTAAGTTTTTACATAAATGTATAATGTTTTTTTGGTTATAAAAATCAAAATATCTTTTGTATTCTTTCAAATCTGTCATATGACAGATCACAGATGAGATGGGTGTTGACTTTACAAAAAATTGTCAACTGACATTGAAGTTTGAACTTGAGGTACTTCGTTTTGTAATTCTGTATGTATGGTAACGGGTTAGGTAACCTCAGACTCTACTCTTTGGTTAACTTTATCCGGTATCCCATTCGACATGATTGGTACCGTACGTTCGTCATCCATTCCATGCAATCCATGCATTCGACCCACCCATTGACTTTTATTTCGTCAAAAGACCGTCCAAAGATATTTAGGCTTACGAACTTGAAATTGTCTTAATGTTAATAAAACATTCTACTTTTACAATCGACAGTGCATTATCGACTTTTTATAAATCAATGACCTTTTTTGGAACTCAAGAAATTATCAATGTTTTGTTCCTGATTACCTACTAATCATAATCGATGTTGTATGTTAATTCCACAAGAATTGAGACTGAGACTTGACAAAAAAAAACTATCAAAGTCTGTACGGCGTAATACTTTTGCCTTTCCCTGCGGAAAAGAATAAAGAAAAAGAAATTGTCAAATTGACGTTTAATTTTAATTTTTCCCCCACTTCCCCACTTCCCAGCTGATGTTTGAAAATGAAAATAGAAGTGTAATAATTAAACATAACCCAAAAAAGTTACCTAATATAAATAAATATTTATTAACTTAATTAAGTACCCAATATAAATAATGATGAAAACACATTACGTAAATGCAATATCACAGTTTTTCTACAGAAGGATGTTAGATTATTCACAGAACTTACATCAAGTATCACTGCGTAATCAGAGCACAAAAGCTGTAAAGGAAAAGACTGCCAGTTCAGTTTACCGTACCATGAATATATTTGACAGAAAAGCGAAGATATTACAGAAGGAACGGGCTGCGCAAAGTGAGGATTACCATTTGTCAGAGTATATAAAAGAGGAGGTCGGGTGGCGGACCGCAGATCGCATTTTCGATATAAAAAGATTATTTACAAATGCTGTTGAATTGGGTAAGTAATATTTATTGTCTAAATCAGTGGTTTTTCGTCTTTTACCTATAGAACTTAGAGATATATCGACGACGAGACGAGAGGATAGCCTCTAAATTGTCAATTGTACAAAGCTTTCAATAGCGATTTATTGCGATTATACCCACCCTTGGGAGATTGACAAATAGAGTTTGTAGCCATAGAATTGGCACATTAAGAGTATTGCTGAATTTTTATTGTTTATGCCAAACAAATGAAATACTACACTACAGAAAATGGTTTGACCCATTTAATCTTAATATAAATTGAACATATTAAACATAAAAAGTATGGTACTTAACAATCAACTTAAAAGTTTTCTAAACCAAAAATTTTAAATACTACCAAGTGCTTAATTCTTTGGTAATTTTATAATTTTTGTATTCAATTACCAGCATGTTAAGCCTGTTGCTCACATCTACATAGATATGTGGGAAATAATATTAAATATTTTATTATATTGATTTAATTTTCAATAATAAAATTTATATCCATTATATTCCAGGTGCAGGAAGAGGCTATGTGTCGAGGCACTTCTTGCCCGACAGTGTAGAGCATGTGACTTTATGTGATTCATCACAGACACACTTAGACAAAGCAGTTGTGGGTGACGGTGTTAAGTTTACAAAGGTTGTTGTGGATGAGGAGAACTTTGAAGTGAGTAAGTAGTTGTGTTGTTTTATATGTTGTTAATTGTTCCACCATACCATGTCATAACATTGTATCTTTCTATGCAGTGAACATATAGTGTGTTGTGGCATACAAATGTTGTAAAAGGAAGAATAATATTGTTTCAATATAAAAATTAACATTTTATATTGAAACAACATTATCTCTTCCTTTTAGATTTTAGATTAAAACAAATTATTAATTTTCAGCTTTGCATAGGTAATAATTCAGGATTAAGGACTTAGTTGTTTTGCCTGGCTAGAAGTATAAACCATCCTAAAATAATAGCAATATGGAACTCCATTGCATTGAAAAAGGAAAGCCCGCTGTTGTAGAACCACTTGCAGTATAAGTCTTTATAAATAATACTCAATCTAGTGGGAATATAGTTGTATAGTGACAGTTCACTATAGCAGACATCTGCTAGTGAGCGGAGCTAATGGTATACACATGACATTCTGTAATGCAAGCACCCCCACTACTTCTCCAATGATCAACAATAGAAAATATAATTAGGGCTGAAACTGAACTGCTAGAAGAACTTTTGTTAATTTAATTATTATTAGTATTTATTTTCAGTTTCCTGAAAACAGTGTAGACTTGCTAGTGTCTTCGCTGGCTCTACACTGGGTCAATGATTTACCAGGATGCTTTGACAAAGTTATGAAATGCTTGAAACCTGATGGGGTAAGTATTGTACCACATTTTTGTGAACATCTATGATTTCAAGCAAAAAGCTGTTTCCTACTATTATATTAATCAAAAATCAGGAGCTTCAGAATACTACAATGCATGTAAAAGCCTCATCTGACAATCCTTGACTACTAAAAAAAAAATTGGTTGTCTGTAAAGTCGGTTTACTGATGATAATTGAACGTGACAATATCTTAAGAAAATACTGATGGAATGGTAGCATTTAATTGGTTGTTAAAATTTAAGTATATTTTTATAAATATTAATTTAAATTAATAAAATAATTGATTTTGATTTTATAAATTTAAATTTATAATAAATATATTAATTTTTAATTTAAAATTAATATATTTAATAATTATATTTAATAGACGGGTGTCTATTAAATATAATTATTAAAGGAAGGCCGATTGTGCTTCTTTGTCGCTCGTTCCGCGCTCTCGCTTGCACTTCAAGCCTTACATGGAACGCCTCAAAGCGAGGTAACGACGCATGACGTCATGTTTTTTCGTGCGTGCAGCTGGCTCTATCGAATTATAAGATGTTGTCACGTCAAAAAATATACTTGTCAAATTGAGAACTTCCTCTGTTTTTTTTTCGTCTGTTAAAAAGCATAAAAGTTTTTTTCTTTATATGATTTACATTCAGCTTTATGTATCAATTCAAAACCCTGTCCTAGTAAGTGATGTCCTACAAAAAAATATATCTTATCAATTATTAAAAAATTAAACATGTAATTTTATATAATAAGTCCTTAGGTATTTTAAAAAACATGGGTCAAGTTCTTTTAAACTGTTGCTTTAGGTATTCATAGCTTGCGTATTCGGCGGCGACACCCTGATGGAGCTTCGCCAAGCGTTGCAGCTGGCAGAGACGGAAAGGCTGGGTGGAGTTCATCCCCACATCTCACCCTTCACCAGGATACGGGATATAGGGGGGTTACTCAACGCGTAAGTTGTATTATTGTCTTAAAAACTATCCGCAGGTATTTATGTTTGGCGGTGACTGCGACAAGCAACTGGATGGATTTCGACCACAAACTATCTCCCTTCTCCAGTATGCTTTTATTCTTCTGGGTATAAGGGGGTTGTCAAATAGTGCTAAATGTTACTGTTATTAAATTTTTAAAGGGCGACTGCATTGTCAGGCATTTCTAACACCCCTTTTATATGAGAGAAAACAAAGCTGCTTTAAAGCAAGTTAAAACTCACGGGGAAAATGCTGCCAAGTGCCCAACCCCATACTGTGATAAAGAATTTGCAAAACGAAAAACAAAAATTTTTTTCAAAGCCTAACTTTTTTTTAATTTATGATTAATAATATTACCTCATGAAGGCAAGTGACACTTGGAGAGTGATGGAGAGATGAATTGATTAGAGCAAAATCAAAAATGAGGAGATCCACTAAAGTACCAAAGCAACAGAAACTGAACTCAAAAAGTAATATAGTCGCAAAACTGAAGTGGCACACCTGTTGGATGTTGGGGGCTCAAGGTGCCTAAATGACGATCGCGTCAAAGCGCAGTGTTGGTCAAACTCCCACTTGACGACATTAAATGTGTCGCAGAGAGCTGCTGCGTGATGAGATGATGATTATGATAATATTACAGGGCAGGTTTCACGCTGCAGACGGTGGACGTAGACTCGATGACGATATGGTACCCGTCGATGTGGCACGTGATGAGCGACGTGCGCGCGCTGGGCGAGTCCAACGCGGCGTTCAACCGTCCGCTGCGGTTGGAACGTTCCACGCTGTTCGCCGCCGCTGCTGTCTACGACGAGATGTATGGCAAGGTAGGTCTCCCCCCTCACTATGGTGGTACCGCGCTGGGCGAGTCCAACGCGGCGTTCAACCGTCCGCTGCGGTTGGAACGTTCCACGCTGTTCGCCGCCGCTGCTGTCTACGACGAGATGTATGGCAAGGTAGGTCTCCCCCCTCATTATGGTGGTACCCGTCGATGTGGCACGTGATGAGCGACGTGCGCGCGCTGGGCGAGTCCAACGCGGCGTTCAACCGTCCGCTGCGGTTGGAACGTTCCACGCTGTTCGCCGCCGCTGCTGTCTACGACGAGATGTATGGCAAGGTAGGTCTCCCCCCTCACTATGGTGGTACCCGTCGATGTGGCACGTGATGAGCGACGTGCGCGCGCTGGGCGAGTCCAACGCGGCGTTCAACCGTCCGCTGCGGTTGGAACGTTCCACGCTGTTCGCCGCCGCTGCTGTCTACGACGAGATGTATGGCAAGGTAGGTCTCCCCCCTCATTATGGTGGTACCCGTCGATGTGGCACGTGATGAGCGACGTGCGCGCGCTGGGCGAGTCCAACGCGGCGTTCAACCGTCCGCTGCGGTTGGAACGTTCCACGCTGTTCGCCGCCGCTGCTGTCTACGACGAGATGTATGGCAAGGTAGGTCTCCCCCCTCATTATGGTGGTACCCGTCGATGTGGCACGTGATGAGCGATGTGCGCGCGCTGGGCGAGTCCAACGCGGCGTTCAACCGTCCGCTGCGGTTGGAACGTTCCACGCTGTTCGCCGCCGCTGCTGTCTACGACGAGATGTATGGCAAGGTAGGTCTCCCCCCTCATTATGGTGGTACCCGTCGATGTGGCACGTGATGAGCGATGTGCGCGCGCTGGGCGAGTCCAACGCGGCGTTCAACCGTCCGCTGCGGTTGGAACGTTCCACGCTGTTCGCCGCCGCTGCTGTCTACGACGAGATGTACGGCAAGGTAGCTCATGCATGTCACGTAATAAAACCACTTCACATTACACCAACTTCACATTACCCCTGCAGTCGAAAATATGCACGACGATACAGGGCCTAAACGCCCATTTTCTATGTTATCGTGATTTCATTGCGAAGATAGGTCTAACAGCAGTTCTGAATCAGTTGATCATGATCAACAGCATGAATATTGAACCATAAATACCAGACGTCAAATGATGGTCAACTTCTTGGAGATTCGAAAGCTATCTCCAGGGAAATGTTCTGAAGACTGTAAAATTAACATTCTACCAATGTCAAACACGTTTGGTTGAATTCATCTACTAAAAGATACCAAAAATGTGAACTTGTGACCTACCTGCTTGTACCAAATTTAATATAGTACTGTAAATAGCCCGCCAACCCGCATTGGAGCAACGTGGTGGGTGTACGCTCCATATCCCCTTTCCTGTAAGGAGAGAGGCCTGACCCTGCAGTAGGCCGTTAATAAGCTGATAATGATGATGATGATAATGATGGTGACTGTAAATACTGTATAGGAGCCGTAACCAGCAACTTATGCGCCCTGTGCTAGCTACTAACTGACTCTAAATAAGATATAGTTTTAATATGGTCTGTGCCTGGGCACTGCTGGCACTGCCCCAGTTATGGCACTGATAGGAGTTCAACCAATGTTTTAATATTCCAGGAAATCCCAGACCGCAAAACCAGGGGCGTTCCCGCTACTTTCCAGATTATAAACTTCCTCGGTTGGAAACCAGATCCAACTCAACCCAAACCAATGGAAAGAGGCACCGGTGAATTATCCTTGAAGGATTTGCACAAAATAGATGAGATTATAAAGGATACAAAGAAAATAGAATTAACTGAGGATGATAAGAAATAAATACAAGTTCAAAATAATAATGTAGTAGTCTTTTATTTTGCACTATTATTATTGAACCTATACTGGGTGTAAGGGGATTGATCCGAAAACTTAAACCAGTAATTCAGTAGGTACATGATTCTGAGACCCTCAGCGTTGGAACTTTTCGTCGCTCGTATCATGATTTTGAAAAAAAAATTTAGCAATATTTTTAACTACAGCATTGAATCACCTATGTAGTCCATTTCATTACGATTTAAAATTAAATAGCAATAAATAAGGATTTTAAACTAAAACTAGTAACCGTAAAATTTGCTGTTCAATATATTCAACCTAATTTTCGTATATGTACCTATACTTACACTAAGAGGCTAGGAGTTATGTATAGTTTGCAAAGCGTTGTTACCGCATTGTACGCAATAGGTGCATTGCGCGCTCAAAAATCAGAATCGGTAACCTCTCATTTCCAACATAAGTAGTTTTCATTAAATCTTTCTAATTGTAACCTTTAAACGAAATTTTAGTTATCATGCCCCTTACACCTAGGGTTGCCAGCCTCAAATAAAAAAAAAACAGGACTTGAAGTTGGAAAAGCCAGGACAATTCCGTTTAAAAATAGGACGCATTAATAGAGTTGCAATAGTTATATTAATTAATTTGACTAACATTTTTTAATAACAATACTTGAATAAAATTATACGAGTTGAAAAATAGTTATTAAAATATAAAACTAACAATAAATAGTTTAAAACAAATTTTTGAAACAGCACGGCAGCGCGGCATCGCAATTACTTGCGAGCTGTGAGGCCGCTTGCAGCATACAAATTTGCAAATTGGCGCGTAAATTATAAAATATAAAAACCCAGGACGCTGCTTAAAAACTATTCAGGATGTCCTAGGACACTACAAAAACTAGGACATGTCCTGGGAAAACAGGACGGTTGGCAACCTTACTTACACCTCGTATTACTAATATTATAAATAGGTAAAGTTGTAAATAATGATCTGTTGGGGCTAATCTTCGGAACTACATACATACATACATACATAAACATCACGCCTTGTTCCCATGGGGGTAGGCAGAGACCACATCCCTCCATTTGCCACGGTCCTTGCATACTTCCTTAGCTTCTTCCACTCTCATTAATCCTTTCATGCAAGTTCGTGGGTTTAGGGTACTCTTGACCTGGCCATTATTTAAAATGTCCTGAATTTGGTCCAGGAACATTCGCCTAGGCCTTCCCCTTCCAACATTTCCATTCACCCTCGCCTTGTAAATCTCTTTTGTTAATCTTCTTTCATCCATTCTCTCTACATGTCCAAACCATCTAAGCATCCCTTTCTCAATTTTAGTCACTACATCCTCTTTTACACCACACTTTTCTCTTATCACACTATTTTTAACTCTGTCACACAATTTTAACCCGCACATACTTCTCAATGCTCTCATCTCTACTGCATTTATTTTACTTTTGTGTTTCTTCTGCCATACCCAACTTTCACTACCATACATAAGTGTGGGCACCAACACACCTCTATGCACAGCCAGCCTTGCCTTTTGGGACACTTTCTGGCTGTTCATAAATGCATACAGAGCATCATTCACCAAGTTCCCAGCATTTACTCTTCTTTCAATATCACTCTCACACGTTCCATCTTTCGTAAATTTACTACCCAGGTATACAAACTCTTTTACTTCTTCCACTTTTTCACCATCTATCACAATATTACAATCTGTTACATATTCATCTCTTTCAAAAACCATTACTTTCGTTTTGCTAACATTCACTTTCATTCCTTTCCTTTTCAGAGCTACATTCATAATAGTTACCATTTTCTGTAACTCATTAGCAGACGATGCAAGCAATACTTGATCGTCGGCATAGAGAAGACATTTGATGAGTAACTCGTTCATTCTTAAACCAAATACACTTTCTTTCAAATCTGTCAAGCAGTTGTCCATGTATAAATTAAACAGCCATGGCGACGCTACACATCCCTGTCGTACCCCTCGCTCCACTGGGAACCACTCAGTGTATGCCCCATTTATCCTGACACAAGCACTAGAATTTTCATAAAGAGATTTCAGTGCTCGGATCAAACTGCTGCTCACCCCATACGTGGACAATGTTGACCATAATTCATTCCTCACCACACGGTCATAGGCCTTTTCCAAGTCAATGAAAGCACAATAGACTTTTTGGTGTTTAGCTAAAAATTTTTCAGCTATACACCGTAAGGAAAAGACCTGATCTGTACACCCCATTCCTTTCCTAAATCCTGCTTGCACATCCCACATTTTCCCATCAGTTTCATTTATCAACCTCTCAGTCAACACCTTTGCATACAGTTTGCCGACAACACTGAGAAGGCTGATCCCGCGGTAATTTTTGCAATCTTGCTGTGACCCTTTTCCCTTATAAATTGGAACAATAACGGCCTTAGTCCAGTCTTCTGGAACTTGCCCTTTCGTCCAACATAAGTTGAAAAGGCAGTACAACTGACTTACAACAATACCGCGTCCAGCCTTCAGCATTTCGACTGACACTCTGTCATACCCAGCAGCCTTACCTGATTTCATACATTTCAACGCTTTCATAATCTCTTCCATACTAATCTCACTGATATTGATCTCGTTCTCATTATTTTCCGCAGGGGATATGTCAGTCCCTGCTTCATCTCTTTCAAATAAACTTTCGAAATGTTCCTTCCATCTCTTTAACATGCATTCTTCACCTTTTATCATACTACCATCTGATTTTCTGATTTTACTCAGTTCCGAGGTAGTTGACCTTCCTCGAGCATACCGTATGGATTTCCAGAAAAACTTAATGTTAGACTGAAAATCATTGGTTAGTCTCCTATCATACATATCTCTACATTCTTCTCTCTTTCTTCTCACAGCTTCCTTAACGCTCATTTTCACTCTTTTGTAGTTCATCCTTGCATTCAAAACATCATCATTTGTTGCTTTTTTCGGAACTACTGATCCGATTTAAAAAATTCTTTTGCCAGTTGAATGCTACACTATCGGGAAGTGTCATAGGCATATTTTATATTTGTATTATATATATTAGCCGATTTATCACAGTTTTTGTCGCGCGAGTCGGATCGTGAAATTTATTAAATCGGCTTTATGCGCGTGCGCTGCCTTAGCTATTGAATATAATTCAAAACATTGTATGAAAACTTTATGTACCTTTAAAAGTTCGACAAAAAAGTCCGCAATAGCATATATCTATCTTTTATATTTTGGCAGATATATAACTTTTTGTGTTTTAAAAAATCATTTATTTCATATGCTTACGTTTACGTCATTATTTATACAAGTAAACTTAAATCCTTATCAAAATAAATTATTTAATAATCACAAGGAATAGAGATAAGATTTGCCTTTTACAATGTTAATTAGTTACATAGTTTAGGAGATTTTTTATTGGAGATTATGATTATGAGAGAGGAGTTTGCTATTGAAATAAAGCGGAAGAGTTTGTTCGTTTGTTTAAGCGGGCTAATCTCTAGATCTGCGTGTCGTATTGTAAAATTATTTTTGTTTAGGTATTTTGAAAGTTAGACTCAAGAGCCTAATAGACTCTTTAATATCAAGCTATACATATCAGCTTGCCATAAATACATATTGTTAATGTGAATGTACTGTAATGTCGTACTATGTTTAACGAAAATGTAGATCTTTAGTACACAGGACGGGACGGAGGATATTGCTTTAAGGGAAACTGTAAAAAAAAAATTGAGAGGGGTAGCGGGGAATGAGCACACTATATATGAAAGTCTGTCTTTAAAATTGGAAGGGTACCTAAGAGGTTTTCACGAGGACGAAGTCGCGGGCGACTGGTAGTCTGCACGTAATGAAATAATATAATAAATTGTAAAGTAAGTATTGCCGTACCTAAACAGACTATTTTAAGGGGTTAGTTATGATGGCCAATAGTTGGTTGTAACTTTTTCGATACTGGTGTTTGTAAGGATGCTAGTTCTAAGTCGACTACTGATTTCTGTGTATTTATATGGAAATGACGTGTCGTCGGCTACCAAAGGTATTTCATGGATATACATAAAAACCAGTAGGAAGTGTTGTTGCGACACGTCTGCAATTGTTTGCGGCTGGCAACACACTCGCACCTCAAAACTAAAACTCTTAGACGCTTGAGCAGATTTCGAAGCGTTTTTGCATGTTACAGTAGGTATTGCATCTTGAACTATCCGGCGTCGCATTCTAAGAATGAATATTGATTTCATTCTGTCTCTTACACGTTATACATATTAATCTGTTTGATTTCCTCCATCGTCCATTCCTCGTCATCTGACGACTCTTCCATATCTGACAAGAAAAGAAATATTGGATTAAAAATTTAGTATTGCTCTGTCAAATCGGTAATTGGCGCCTTTTATACCACATGCTACAGTTATAATTTCCTAAACCTAAGGTTTGCCCCGTGCCTCGGAGAGCACGTTAAGCCGTCGGTCTCGGTCACTATCATCAACATCTGATAGTGATCGTTAATAAATGAAACATTATCACCCTAAGCCCGCCAACCCGCATTGGAGCAGCGTGGTGGGTCTACGCTCCATATCCCCTCTCCTATAAGGAGGGAGGCCTGGCCCTGTAGTGGGCCGTTAATAGGCTGATAATGATAAAAGTTACCTAAAAAAAAGTCCTACTCAGCAATAAGGCCGGCTTTTGTCCTACTTTCTTTATAAAATATTTCTATATAATTTTACTTGTTTAATTTGGTGTACAAAAAAGCATAAGAAATAAATAAACAATACGTCGTGTAGAGAAAAATACATCGTTGTCAAATACCGCGTAATTAGAAAATCTAAAATTAATTTGGAGCGAAAGTGACAGTGCCCAGGCGGCTGTTTCGACGACGGACGACGATATTTTTCCATTTTCTCACGACTTTCTGCACGAGATATACCTACGTGTACTTTTAAGGTAAAGAAAAACACATTATTTTTCAATATATTAGTTTCTCTAGCAGCGTATCCTACTCCAACAGCCAGTCCGTAAGAATGTTCGCAAAATTAGATTTAAGTCGATAGGTATGAAAATATTTACGTTTTGGTTTTGGTTTCAGTTTTGGTGGCGGCAAAATTGGTGGCTTATGTAGTGCTGGAGTTCTGCTGGTCCCGGTGGCGATATGTGTGTTTACTGTAAAAAGAAAATAAAAAAAATAAATGAGTGTTGGGGGAACGCATATTCATTGTAGATTGCATTATGAATTATTAAATTAAAGACGAACAATAAGGGGCCAACGAAAGTCAAGTCGTTATATCGCCTTTTCATTGGTTGCTTACCCGCCTGCGAGGGGTACCCGCATGCTGTATATCGACCGAGTTAACGATCAGTACATTTAAACGAGCAACTCTTGTATGTGTATAAGCGTGGTTCATCGTACATTTGCTGACTTCATAAAATGCTCGAGTAGTTTAATTTCAAGACATTTCGTATGCAGGGGGTTTCGGGGGAGATTATTTGATCTTAATCAGTTTCAATTTTAGTCTTAATAAATTCCAAAAAAATTACCGATCAAAGCGCTGTCAACCTACTTAGGCCTGTGTGCACCAAGATTTCGGTTATCATAACCAACGGTTAACATAAGGTAACTATAAATTTACTGTTCACGACAACCCGTACGCCGCTTAAGGACGTAAGCTCGGTTAAGATAACCGCCCGGTTTACGTCCTTAACCGGCGTATGGGTTGTCGTGAACCGTTAATTTTACGTTTAGCTTATGTTAACCGTTGGTTGCACACAAGCCTTAGTGCACACAGGCCATAGATACGCTCGTGAAATACCATGAAGCGTACGCATTACATATGATTTTTTTTCATTGAGTGCAAGTTAGCTCTCGACCACACCTGGTGGTAAGTGATGCTGCAATCTAAGATGGAAGCGGGTTACAATTTGATAAATTGATTCGCAATAAATATGTATATTGGTACTTACAGTTCGCTCTTCTTCTTAACTTTTCCATTAATTCGTTTGTAACTGATTCATTTTCTGTAAAAAATAGTGGCGTAAAATAAAAAATAATATAGATCTTATGTGCAAAGCATTAATTTGTTAGGTTATGCATAAGCACTTCATTACGACCTAATGAAACTTAACCAAATGCAACTTAATATCTAGGTGTGATAGTATTCAAAGGAATTCAAATAAAAAACTATGGCCAAACTGCCTGGTTTGTCCAGCGGTTAGCTCAAGTGACATTGGATCACGACGTTGGTACTTGGTTCTTGTAATATTAATTTATTTCTTTCTCTTTGAATTTATCAATAAAAATTGTTATCCCGGAGTTAGGAATTAAGTGCGTTGCGTAAAAAACTCGTGACTTAGAGTGCACGTTAAGCCGTTGGTCCCGATCAGTGTCTAATCTCTGATAGTTATGAGCCCGCCTCTAGCCCGCAAACCAGCATTGTAGCGATATGGCTGGTCTAAGCTCTTTATCCCCTCTCCTATATTAAAGGAAGCCTGCCCCAGACCTGGCCGGTAAAATAGGCTAATGGTGATGAAAGTTACAAACGTGCTTTTTCTTTTTTTTATCGGCTACAAGTTGGGCCCTTGACTGCTATCACACCTGATGTTAAGTGATGATGCAATCTAAGATGGAAGCGGGCTAATTTGTTAGGAGTAGGATGAAATTCACACCCCTTTCGGTTTCTATACGATATCGTACCGGAACGCTAAATTGCTTGGCGGTACGTCTTTGTCGGTAGGCTGGTAACTAGCCACGGCGAAAGCCTCCCACCAGCCAGACCAAGACAAATTAAGAAAAATCTCAATCTGCCCCGCCGGGTATAACCCAGGACCTCTGTCTTATAAATCCACCGTGCATACCACTGCGCCACCTCCGTTAGAAAAGTGCGTGAAAGTCAGAAAAGTCTTACAAAGTAGGTATTAAAAGTAGAATTTTCGACCTCCTTGGCGCAGTGGTATGCGCGGTGGATTTACATGGCGGAGATCCTGGGTTCGATTCCCGGCGGGGCAGATTGAGATTTTTCTTAATTTGTCTCGGTCTGGCTGGTGGGAGGCTTTCGCCATGGCTAGTTACCACCCTACCGACAAAGACGTACCGCCAAGCGATTTAGCGTTCCGGTACGATGTCGTGTAGAAACCGATAGGGGTGTGGGTTTTCATCCTACTCCTAACAAGTTAGCCCGTCTTCATCTTAGATTGCATCATCACTTAACATCAGGTGTGATAGCAGTCAAGGGCTAACTTGTAGGCGATAAAAAAAAAAGAATATGTGTTGTAAACTCACCAGGAATCATCCTGTAGTTCAAATGAGACGAAACGCCTGGCGGCATGTCGGGTGACGTATAGGCAGTGGATGACGTGAACGAAGGTTTCTGACGGTCTGTAAAGCAAACAACAATTTTCATTTTATTTATTATTATAAAATCATCGTTATTAATGAGCGCTTTTCCACTATCCCCTTTTATACTGAACTGGTTAATGGAAACAAATTGACCACAACGATTTGTGAATTTTAAACATAAAGAAAAGCGTAAGCACTCTTCATGATCACCATTAACAACCGATGGAAGTCCATAGGCCTCACCAGCGGCTCCCTGCGACATGTTTAGTGTCGTCAGTCGACGAGCTGCTCACAATCTCTATATAGGTACTACTCTTACTTAGGCCTAACCTTGTAGAGCAGTGATTCTCAACCACTGTGCCGCGGCACTTTTGTGTGCCGCCAAATTTTGCGAATATATAATAATGTTAATATTATTAAATTATATCATTTAAAAAGAAAGTAGACATAGTTCAAAGGATAAGCACGTTGAAGTGGCAATGGGCAGGCCATATAATTCGCAGAACAGATGGTCGCTGGGGCCGGCGTGTTCTGGAGTGGAGACCACGAACCACTATGCGCAGTGTAGGACGCCCTCCAGCCCGATGGTCTGACGACCTCAAAAAGGTAGTGGGAAGTGGCTGGATGAGAAAGGCAGAGGATCGTGTGTGGTGGCGCGCTCTCGGAAAGGCCTATGTCCAGCAGTGGACTAATACAGGCTGGTGATGATGATGATGATGAAAAAGAAAAATATTTTTGACATGAATATAAAAATATAAGTTATTTTATTATTTGATTTCAAAATTTGTGATTCACTTTGCGTCGCATTTTTTAGGAACACATTAGCGATGCAAAGCGGGGTCTTGGTGTATTTAAAATTTTTGTCAAACTATTTATGCAGTGTGTTGTAGTAAGTAAATAATTTTTATCTTTTTCTTTGTGTGCCGCCAAATTTTGAAATCATTAAATGTGTGCCGCAACAAAAAAAAGGTTGAGAATCACTGTTGTAGAGTAATTATTGTTACCTACTCAGGCTGCAGCACAAGTGAAGTGAATAGAAGTTAATTCATTTCTATTTTCGTATAACTAAATTACAAAATTGAATCAAATAAGGATTCGCGTCTTTGAATTTTCCACATATTAATAGGCAATGTAACTTTTCAACATAACGTTTTGCGAAAATAGATCAATTTACTATTGACAAAAAATTATTATTATAAAAACAAAAAACCCGACTGCTTAGAAGTTATGAACTGTAAATAGCATACCATATCGGTTGCTGACTGCCTCGTTGGTCTAGTGGTTAGCCTATGTGGCTTCGATCACGAGGTCCTGGGTTCGATTCCTGGGTCGGGTCACGGAATAATTCTGAGCTTTTTCATTCTTCTATGAAATGTTCAGTACATTCCAAGACCGAAGTTTGGAAGTTGGTGGTGTTACACCCCCATGCCTCGGAGAGCACGTTAAGCCGTCGGTCCCGGTCACTATCATCAACATCTGATAGTGATCGTTAATAAATGAAACATTATCACCCTAAGCCCGCCAACCCGCTTTGGAGCAGCGTGGTGGGTGAACGCTCCATATCCCCTCTCCTATAAGGAGGGAGGCCTGGCCTTGTAGTCGGCCGTTAATAGGCTGATAATGATGAAAATGATGATACCATATCGGCTTAGTTCTTGCGGTAGCGGCATGCGAGATTTAGCCGGAATAATCGGTGATGGAGTGTCTCTACCTAGAACAGATATGAGATCATTGCAATCAAATCATCATAATGATTATTATCACCTTTAATTAAATTTAATTAAGTGCCCTGTGGTTGTCAGATGACGGCCTCCGTAGCACAGTGGTATGCGCGGTGGATATAACATGGAGGTCCTGGTTTCCCAGTTGGGCTGATTGATTTTCTGAATTGGTCAGGTCTGACTGGTGAGAGGCCTCCGCCGTAGTTAGTTATCATCATCTTCTTCTTTAAGTGCCCCTCCATTACTGAAGGTCAGTTTTTTGAACTTGTTAGTTAGTTACCATACATACATATAAAGTTACATAGCTTATAGCCATTCGTAACTCGTTGAACTATGTCAGCTACCTCTTTCTCTGCAAATCTCCTCATTTGAGAAGCGTGATGCGTCTTAATACCATAGATATCCTATATGTCATTCCATAGATAATAATAGGATAACTTCTAAATTTAGTGAAGAGTATATAATAACGTACCATGTTGTAACATTCTCCCCCTGTTCAGGTTAGGACTGGCCATCGGGGTCGGTTGTGAGAACATTATTGGTGGATGGGCAGCTGGGGGTTTTGGGGTATCTGCGAAGAAAATAAATTAAAAATGTTATTAAAATTAAAACTAACTAAGTCAAAAACTTCTTAATGTTTTATGTTTTTCTGGTCTACATCGCGCAATACAAATGATTCGAAATCAGTTTTTTAAACAATGACAAGTTGTCGAATGCGATCTCACCTAATGTTAAGTGATGATAAGATGGCAACGGACTAAAATGGAAGAGGTTCATATTTTTTAAATGGTCTCTACGGGGCATTATACCGGAGCCTTAATAACATTTAGCGGTAGGTTTTAGCCAGCAGGGTGGTAACTACCCACGGCCAAAGCCTACTACCAGATCAGACTACAGCCAATATAGAAAATATATAATCCTAAATTGACCCGTGCTGAGAATTGAACCTCTATATCATATCTCTATAATCTCTATAACCTGTAAGCACACTTGCAGGGATTTTGGTTTTTGTCTCGGTATCGGTAGCTTTTTGGCTACAAGTGCCGTATAGTATACTATGACAGTATAGTACGAGTACGTTACGTGGCGATAAATCACTAAAGAGTTAGAAATAAAAATTTAAGACAAAAAATACAACCGACTCAAAACGCACTAAAAAGTAAAAAATAACTGTCATTTAGTTGCTTTAATTTAATTAAGCATATCTAAGAGTCGGTGCCAGCCAAGGTTTCTACTTTAAGGACATTACCTAGAACCCACAAACTGCTTTACTACGTTAAATAAATGTTCCTTAAACTTGCTGGCACCTCTATTTTTTTTTTTATGTATGACCACGCATAACTTTTTACAGTGTTGTCCGATTTTGATAATTCTTTTTTTATTAGAAAGGGCATACATCCAAGGTGGTCCCATTGTCCTCATGTTAGGATCTGATGATGATATCCTGGGGAAATTGAGGAACTCTTCAAATTTTGGAGGCACGCTTACAGCGATTTCGGTTTTTGACTCGGTATCGGTAGCTTTTTGGCTACTAGTGCCATATAATATACTATGACAGTATAGTAAAAGTGCTCTTCGTGGCGATAAATCACTAAAAAGTAAGAAAAAAAAAATTTTTAACAAAAAATAGAACCGACTCAAAACGCGCTAAAAAGTAAAAAATAATTGTGTCATTTAGTTGCTTTAATTTACTTAAGCATATCTAGGAGTCGGTGCCAGCCAAGGTTTCTACTTTCAAGGATGTTACCTAGAACCCACAAACTGCTTTACTACGTAAAATAAATGTTCCTTAAACTTGGCTGGCACCGACTTCATAGATATGCTTAAGTAAATTAAAGCAACTAAATGACACAATTATTTTTTACTTTTTAGTGCGTTTTGAGTCGGTTCTATTTTTTGTTAAAAATTTTTTAAAGTCGTGTTCAATTGACGGGCTCCCAGAGCACCGGTACGCGCGGTGGATTTATAAGGAGTTCTTGAGTTCGATTCCCAGCTGGTCCTATTAATTTGTCCAGGTCTGAATGGTGGGAGGTTTCGGCCGTGGTTAGTTACCACCCTGCCAACAAAGACCTATCCTACTCTTGGCAAGTCAGCCCGCTTCCATCTGAGATTGTTTCATGACTTACCATTAGGTGTGATTGCTTGGCTTAGCTTGTAAAACAACATCAGACACAACCACAAGCCAAATACTTACTTCTAAACTCCCTGAGGTCTGGTAATGATTCATAGATTTTGTAGGATCTATCATTTCTTATAGACTCGCGTTTTTTCAGCACTGAAAAATAGTCAATGTTAATCAAATGTAATCATCTGGAATTGACATATTTTTGTGTAAGTTTATTTAAATAAATATGTGTATTTGTAAAAAAAAATTTTATCGCACTACTTCAGTATTTCAGGGGACTATTAGACATAAACACCCGAAAACAAGTTTTTGTCTTGACTCGGTTTTGAACCTTGGTCTTTAATATCTAGTAGGTACTAACCTGGTGTGCGTACTGGGGTTGGCAACCGCCTGGTTTGTGGGCTTCGAGAGGGCATCGGAGGAAGCGGGCTGAAGTGTCCTGCTGGGTTGTTAGGCACTGTTGATACTAAAAAATTTCGTTTATCATTTATTTACTTATAGTTTTCTAGTCATTTTTAACAATACTTTTAAAATAATAAATAAATATGACGGCGCCTGCGTCATCGTACGCGACTAGAAAGAAGTCTGTGAACTGCACGTGTATCAGCTACGCCCTCTTGCGGCTGTGCATCATTTGATACCCCCACACACCCCACTACTTGAATCATTCTAAGTTGTATAAAAGGAGCGGGTCTACAACTGGCGGGCAGTCTAGGCTCTGGCGTGGCGCGGTGCAGACGTTGTACTTTGCTTATCGCTTAACCTAGACAACTCTGATAATTAATTTGTGCAAACGAATTAATTATTACTCTCAGCTTGAGTTATAATTACTTGGAATATAAAGGCCTAATTTATTCACAATGTCCTACCCTCTTTCGACAAATTTGGCTGGCTGAGCAAGGAGAATAACTTGAACAGAGGAGGTGAGTGTTGACGCGCGTCATTAAGAGATCTCTTTTAAACCTACAGCCGTGTCCCAAGTCTCGGGCTCTGTTCGGAGTTATTCTCTCAGCCACGTTTGGTAACTCCAAACGTGGCTCTCTGTGTCTCTGATTCCAGTCTTTGTACCTGCGTCCAAAAGGTATTAAAGGTAATTACTCTTTCGACAAATACATAAAATACTGTTAAATTTTTTTAAACAAAGGCCCAGTCCTCCACTCTGCACGCCTGCTGCGGGTTTTGAGGGCCGAAGCATCCTCGGTCTAGTGGTAAGCCTATGTGGCTTAGATCCTGGTTTTAAATCCTAGGTCGAGTTGTTGCATAATTGTGAGGTTTTCTTTTAAAGAATTATTAGTAAATACTTAGCTCAGAGTAGGGAAGTGGGTGGTGTTATAGAGAGCCCGTTAAGCCGTAAGTCCTGTCATCGATCCTCTCATCAACATCTGAGATTGATGGTCAATAATTGAAACAATGTCATCCTAAGCTCGCACATCCGGCTACTAAGCGGGAGACCTGGCCCTGTAGTGGGCTACTAATGATAATTATGAAAATTATTCAAACAAATAAGGTAAAATAGTTTAATTTCAAGTAAACCTTGTCTTCCTCGTTGCTGCAGTATGTGCTGAGTTGAAAGTGTGGTTAGAGTTGACGATTTGTGTCCTATAAATAAAGTTTTTTGATTTATTTCACAGAAAATAAAGCGTATAAACTAAATCTATTTTAAATGAATTCAAAAAGGAGGAGGTTCTGATCTCGTCGAAATCTTTTATTTCTATTTTTTTATTCGTTATTATGTAGGTATGTTCCCCGATTAGTCGAAGATGGCTAGAGCAATTTGAAAATTCTTATTTGTTTAAAAGGGTATAGTTTCCATGTGGTCCAATGGTCACCAAGTTACGATCTGATGACGAAATCCTGGGAAACTGGAGAGAAATCTTAAAATTTTATAGGTAAACTTCAAGCGATTGGGGTATTTTTACCCGACTGCGTCAGAAGGAGGGTTATGTTTTTCGAGCGTATGTATGTATATATGTATGTATGTATGTCCATTTCTTCGGCACGCGCTACAGCCTAAACGGTTGAACGGATTTTGACATGTGAGGTGTCGTTGAATTTGTCAAAATTGTGGAAGTGACATAGGCTATAAAAATTTTCAAAATGGCGGATGTAACTGGGGGGAAAAGGGGGGGACGTGTGCATTTTTTTCTTTTATCCTAGCAATATGGGTATCAAATAAAAGCTCGCTCAAGACCATTTCAAAAATATAAAATAAATAAATATCATGTTCATATTACTTTTTTAACAAAAAATGGCAAAAAGTGTACTCTCATTTCTATACCACAAACTAAAACTAAAAAGTCTCAAAAAAAGTCGCAGTCGGGTTTTTTGTTTTTATAATAATAATTTTATTATCTCGCGTGAACAATATTATGGATGACATGAAGCTGATCTGATGCTGAAACTAGAAGAAGCTGAAGCTATAGGAAATTCATTATAAAGCAACATAAGCTCACTGAGTTTGAGATCGTTTGATTGGTATATTGACGAGAACTTTAATCCTATGTGGTAACCAGGAACAAATAGCGGAGCTGAAAAGTGGCCTTAGGAACTCAGCAATAAAACCACACATCCACGAGTTCTGTATTCGATGATTTAAATTTCAATTTAGTAAACACTCCTTTTAGTTTAGATAGAGTTTTTTAATTTACCTTCGACATCGTTAGGGAGCGGCAATGGAGGGCGTTCTCTTTTTGGTAGCGTTGAAGTAGGGGGAGGCTCCGGCTTTTCTAAAAAAAATAATTAAAAAAAAATCGATTCATAAAACAAATTTTTTTGTGTAAATAGTTCTTGTATACCTTGTCCCAATCATCAAGTTATAAGTTATGCCGTTGTTCATGGCGCTGGCAAATTATTTTTACCCGACTGCGTCAGAAGGAGGGGAGGGTTATGTTTTTTGAGCGTATGTATGTATGTATGTGTGTATGTATGTCCATTTCTTCGGCACGCGCTACAGCCTAAACGACTGAACAGATTTTGACAGGTTAGGTGTCGTTGAATTCGTTAAAATTGTGGTAGTGACATAGGCTATATAAATTTTCAAAATGGTGGCTGTAAATGGGGGAAAAAAGGGGGGTAAGTGTGTATTTCTTTCTCTTATCTTCGCAATATGGGTATCAAATGAAAGGTCGTAAAAAGACCAATATATCATGTTTATATTGCCGTTTTAACAAAAAAATGGCAAAAAGTGTACCGTATCATTTCTATACCATAAACTAAAACAAAAAATTCTCAAATAAAATTATTATTATAAAAACAAAAAACCCGACTGCATAGAAGTTAAAATTGTAAAGAAAACAAGGATCACTATATCTATATAAAATTTTAAATATTTTATGGTGCTGCAGGCGGGGACAAACGTAGTTTTGGTAAATCTTTTTTTCCCCGCAGAAAATAAAGTATTTTGTCCCCGCTTGCATCTCCATAAAGTATTTAAAATTTTATATAGATATAGTGATCCTTGTTTTTCTCTTTCCAGTTCATAACTTATATGCAGTCCGGTTTTTTGTTTTTATAACAATAATTTTGTACTACGAAATCCACTTGCTTACTGCGCAGGCATAAGTTACGTGATCAGAGTAGACGTGATGTTTAGTTCAAGGTAATCCTACTTATTGCCAAAAAAAACGTATTTTCATAAATCGAGTAATTCAAATAAAGTGTGGAATCTCCATCTATTTTCGCTATAAATTAAAAAAAAACTATAACTTACTTTCAAGTCTGTTGGTAACATCTTTCACACACTCGTATTCGTATAAGGACGACGTGTGATGTTGTTCTCCAGGTTTTAATATGTTTATGTTCAGTCTGCTTGGCGTGCGCTGGTAGCGATCTAGGACAGACAACCAGAAAGATAAAAACAACCCAAAAGATTCGAACCCTGGACCTCGTGGTCGAAGCCAGCATATATCTACGCTAACCACTAGACCAATAATAATTTTTAAATAAAAATAGAACCGACTCAAAACGCACTAAAAAGTAAAAAATAACTATATCATTTAGTTGCTTTAATTTACTTAAGCATATCTATGAAGTCGGTGCCAACCAAGTTTAAGGAACATTTATTTTACGTAGTAAAGCAGTTTGTGGGTTCTAGGTAACGTCCTTAAACTAGAAACGTTGGCTGGCACCGACTCCTAGATATGCTTAAGTAAATTAAAGCAATTAAATGACACAGTTATTTTTTACTTTTTAGTGTGTTTTGAGTCGGTTCTATTTTTTTTTAAAAAATTTTATTTCTTACTTTTTAGTGATTTATCGCCACGTAAAGTACTCGTACTATACTGTTATAGTATATTATACGGCACTAGTAGCCAAAAAGCTACCGATATCGAGACAAAAACCGAAATCGCTGCAAGCGTGCCTTGAAATTTCCTTGGAAATTTGAAGAGTTCCTTCAATTTTCCAAGGATATCATTATCAGATTCTAACATGATGATAATGGGACCACCTTGGATGTATGCCCTTTCTAATAAAAAAAAGAATTATCAAAATCGGACTCTGTCAAAAGTTATGCGTGGTCATACATAAAAAAAAAATATACGTGTCGAATTGAGAACTCCTTCGTTTTTTTTCGTCGGTTAAAAAAGCAGTCAGTGTGCAAGTGTGTAGGTATATTTGTTACTCCTTCGAGTCGATTTGGCTGTCGATTACGGAAAAATTTGAATCCACAAACTAAGGGCTAACGCTAAAACTCGCGCGGGTGCACGCTCGCGGGTGTATAATGAAAAATAGTATGGACAGCGCAGGCGCGTGCGACGGAGCGCGGGCGCGGTTGGCGGATTGTCGCCCGCGCGGCGGGCGGCGGGTACACGGCGCGGGCGCCCGGGACGGGCACACGCGAGCGGGTTTGTTTCTACAAATCAGACAGGCGCCGCTAGATGCTATGGTCACACGCGTCGGAAGCTAGGTACAATCATGAACATCGATACAAAGCGCGTAATAATTGAGGTGCAATTTCGGCCAGTATTATGGGGTATGGCGAATTAATTATTAAATTCTCCGCTGAGTGACCTACTTGTCAAGAACGGGTTATGCAGTCGACGTTTTTTCCGTTGACGTCTTTTTGCCAAATAATAAATTAGTAAACAATCCATGGTAATCTACTCGACACAACTGTACACGCTCGACATCAAAGTTATACTAGCAGCGCTAACTGAGACGGGCGCACGCGACGGGTACCCGCCCGTCGCGTGCGCCCGCGCCCGCACCCGCGCGAGTTTTAGCGTTAGCCCTAAACGAAACTAAAAACACGCAAATGAAGTCGTGTGCATCAGCTACTTATTAATAAATAGATTGAGTATTTTGTTTTGCGAATCGCTAATTTGAATGAATATGTATATAAGTATTTTACACTCACTTGTAGTTTCTGTATTCGGAGCTATTAACGTCATGTTATTAATGTTGCGATGCGTCGTTGAAGACTTTACTGGAGAACAAAGTAAAATTAAATTAGAGCTTTTCTATTAGTGTTAGTAGGGGAGCCAAGTTTTTCAAAAATCCCCTCGTCTCCTATTCTTATTAATAAACAATTCTTTTTAACCTTAATCTAAAAGAATCACAATTCTTGTTTACGAGATTACCGCCGTGTGAAATGTAGACTTGAGGTAAAGAATTATTAGTTGTTTCAGTCAATGATCGTATTGCGAAAAGTTTTGACCAACACCTTTAAAGGATTTCGTTTTGTTGTGAAGCAAAGTGCAAGCAGTAATCCTTAAATCGGCGCGCAATTTAAGCATCTTCCTCCCTTTGAAGCCATGACAGCTTGCTCCTGCCATTGCACCAAGCCCCGGAGCAGAAAGACCGTATTTTTTCCCATTTTGATAATGATGTATTCTATAGTATGTACCTATATCTTTAATTAATTCGTAAATTAAAAAAATGTGTAAACTAATGAATAAGAGACTTCTAACAAACATTATTATTTTAAACCCTCAACGTAAAAAAGAAGGTTCGTTTACAATGCAGTTGTTTTTTATTTGAAAGCTGACCTGAGTGAGACAGTTGTTGGCTAGGAAATCAATCCGAAGATATAAGCGTAGGTATAATCATATACATTCTGATTTATAACGACGACTCGGTGGCGCAGTGGTATGCGCAGTGGGTATATAAGACGGAGGTCCCTGATTGTATTCCCGGCTGGGTTGATTAAGGTTTTCTAAATTGGTCTAGGTTTGGCTGGTGGGGTGCCTTTAGCCGTGATAACCCTATCGACAACGACGTAGAAGAAGCGATTTTGCGTTGTCAAGTAAAAACCGAAATGGGTCTGGATTTCATCTAACAAGTTAGCCCGTTTCCATCTTAAATTGCATCATCACTTACCATCAGGCTTGATAGAAAGAAGAAGAAGAAAGAAAGAAAATATATTTATTAAAGTTTAAGTGTTGCAAGCAGTACAGTACAGACAATGCAATACATAGGTAATATTTCACACACCTGTGGTAGTCGCACCATACACCTGTTTGTTACCTTAAATAGAAAAGGCTCAGCATAATGCTGCTAATTGTGGCAAGCACAATACACGGCGCTGATTTTCAGCCGAGACCTACGTGACGTCACAGATACTAAAAACTAAATCTAATATCAATCAAGGGCTAATTTGTAATGAATTAAAAAGAACATAAAGTCATTATTGTAGCAAAAATGGGTGCATCCCAGTAGTACCCCATACCGTAGTTCTATAGAACTGTTGGGATATTTTCCGTGCTGTCAAATTATGTCCCAATAGTTCTGTATAGTACTATAGTATAGTTTTTGCTCTTGACTTTACTTGTACCATATAAGTTATAAACTTTATATTATTTTGATTGATATTTCATTTTGTTTTAAACAAAAAAAATGTCCCTTGCGACATAACTAAGTTGTTAAACCAAGTAGTAGTTGTGTCTAAAAAATATTCTCTTATTTTAGAAGTTACAGGGGAGTACACATTTTACCACTTTGGAAGTATCTTTCGCGCAAACTATACAGTTTAGAAAAAAAATTATATTAAAAACCTCAATACCATTTTTAAGACGTTTTGTGCAATTTAAGCAAAGCTGTATTCGATATAGTATGTTTATAGATACTCTTAAATTTAAGTGGACATTTATTATTGCAATGAAAAGAGATTCCATATTATACTTATAAAAACTATGGATATTTTACATGTTGATATCGACATTTCTTTAATTTTGTTTTAGTCTCCCATTAGTTCTATATAGAACTAATGGGACACTAAGCACTAATATGGTGTATCAACAGTTCTATAGAACTAAAATTAGGGGGTACCACTGGGATGCACCTGCAAAAATAGAAAGGAGTTAATTAAAATGCACCTACTTTTGCAGCAAAATGTTCTTGAGGAGACTCTACAAGTTTTTAACGATAGATATTTGATAAAATACATAATAATGTTCATATTGTTTACCTTATGTAGTGGGGTAAATACTTACATTTCCGTATGTATAGACAGAAACAGAGCGTTTGGCAGAACAGTAAAACCCCTGCGCCTACGCCGATTGCGATGTATATCCAAATGTTATCTGGAAAAACTATTAAATAATTAAATAAAAAATTAGATCCATACTAATACTAGCTGACCCGGCAAACGTTGTTTTGCATTAAAAATTTAAAAAAAATTAGATGAAAAATAGATAGTAGCCGATTCTCAGACCTGCTGAATACGCATACAAAATTTGGTAAAAATCGGTAAAGCCGTTTCGGAGGAGTATGGCAACGAAAACTGTGACACGAGAATTTTATATATTAGATTATAAAGAGGTAAAGTTTGAAAGTTTGTAAATAAAGTTCTGTCGGGGCTAATCTTTGGAACTACTGATCCGATTTTAAAAATTCTTTCACCAGTAGAATGCTACGTTATCGGTTATTTGTATTGTATATGTTACCCGAGTTATCATAGTTTTTGTCGCGCGAGTCAGAACGTGAAATTTATTAAATTTAGCTTTATGCGCGTACGCTGCTTTAGATATTGGATATAATTGAAAATATTTTTAACTTTATGCATCTTAAAAAGTTCTACAAAAAAGTCCGTGATAGCATATATCTATCTTTTGTAGCTTTATATAACTTTTTGTCTTTTAAAAAATCATTTAATTCATATGCTTACGTTTAAGTCATTATTTATACAACTAAACTTAAATCCTTATTAAAATAAATTGTTTCATTATCACAAGGATATTATAGAGATAAGATTTGCCATTTACAGCATGTTAATTAGTTATATAGTTTCGGAGATATTACAAAATTTCTAAAAAACGACACTGCCGCTATATCGTTCAAATTAAGTTGACCTCCTCCGTGTTATGTTATACGTACTGAATAGGGGTCAACATTTTGGTACAGATATTCTTTGAGAATTCGATCTTTGATCTTTTCTTCCAATTTATTTGGCATGGCAGACCATATTTATGTAATATACGAAAAAGTTAGTTCGTTTGTTTAAACTGGCTAATCTCGAGATCTGCATGTTGGATTGTAAATTATTTTGTTTATTATGAAAGCTAGACTCAAAATTGAAATATACGATTTAATACAAGCTATACACATCAGCTTGCTATAAATATATATTGTTAATGTTAATGTAATGTAATATACAATGTTTAACAAAAATGCAGATCTTTAGTACACGGGACGGGACGGAGGATATGGCTTCACGGGAAACTATAAAAAAATTAAATTGAGAGAGGTAGCGGGGGAAGAGCACACTTTATATGAAAGTCTGTCTTTAAAATTAAAAGGGTACTTAAGAGGTTTTCACGCGGACGATGTCGCGGGCGACTGCTAAATAGCTATAATGACGTAGGCGAGCGCTAAGAAACGTTTTTTCTAATGCTCACCGCCTTAAGGGGTCAAACGGGAGTTCAAATCTACAGCAAGTTTTACGCGGACGAAGTCGCGGACGTCCGCTAGTATTGTGTAAGAGAAGAACTAGGATTTCTATATCTATGTAAAATTCCTAATACTTTATGGTGCTGCAGGCGGAGACAGTACGTAGGGACAGACGTAGTTTAGGTAGATTCTTTGCACGCAAGTAGCAAAGTATTCTCTTTCCCCGTCTGCAGCACCATAAAGTATTTAGAATTTTGATATAGATAATCCTTGTTTTTTTTTCACTACTTCTAAGCAGTCGGGATTTTTGTTTTTATAAAAATTCATCATCATCATTATCAGCCTATTAACGGCCCACTTCGGGGCCAGGCCTCCCTCCTTATAGGAGAGGGGATATGGAGCGTACACCCACCACGCTGCTCCATTGCGGGTTGGCGGGGTTATTTATAATAATTACTCTACGTAATCTTGCCTTACTAGAAAGCTTATATTCATCATCATCATCATCATCATCATCATCATCATCATCATCATCATTACCAGCCTGTAGACGTCCACTGCTGGACACAGGCCTTTTTTAGGGACTTTCAAACACAACGATCCCGAGCCGCCTGTTGCCAGCGGCTCCCTGCGACACGTTTGATGTCGTCAGTCCACCTGGTTGGGGGTCGACCAACGCTGCGCTTTCCGCTGCAGGGTCGCCAATCTACCACCTTGGGCCCCCAACATCCATCAGCTGTTCGAAGCTTATATTAGATAGATTTAATTAACGAGTTTGATAATTTATCATTATCAGCCCATTAACGGCTCACTACTGGACCAGGCGTCCCTGCTTATTTGGTCATGGTAATTTTTTTATACCTGGTGGTGCTGGTGTTGAAGGTGGTTGCAATGTAGATGTTGATTGAAGAGGTACTTCTGGTAGCGCCATTGAAGGCATTAGTGCCTTTCGATTTGTTTGTTCTAAATTATAATCTGTGAGGAACAACAAAATAATATAAAATATTTATCATTGTTTGTCTCGTTTAAATACTCACCACCAGACTTCTCTGCTATTAAAAGACAGGATATGGGGCCTAGTTCCATCAGGATACTCCATTTTAAGTTAAAGGGTTTAACTAGATACATGGGAGTAATAGTAGTTGACGGAATAATCAGATGCCCCACCTAACGTAAAGAAGGTAACCATCGCTTATCCATACATCTATAGAAATAAGTAAAACTGAAGTTTTTATTTGTAATTAAATTAACCAGCTTTTCAGTAAATGTTACAGAAATAATTTAGATTTAAAATAGAAGCTGGTTCCACAGTGAAAGATCAAGGCGGCTACAATATGATAAAACGGTTATGATATAACTTAAGGGTCTGGTTAAGAATCTCGTCAAGTCCGTTATTATATAAATAAAATAAGTTAGTGTAGATGGTAGAGATGAAATTTTAAAAACAATAAAAAATATTTCTACATGCACCTTTTGCTCTACCTATGTCAGTGATTCTCAACCTTTTTTTTGTTGCGGCACACATTTAATGATTTCAAAATTTGGCGGCACACAAAGAAAAAGATAAAAATTATTTACTTACTACAACACACTGCATAAATAGTTTATGACAAAAATTTTAAATACACCAAGACCCCGCTTTGCGTTGCTAATGTGTTCCTGAAAAATGTGACGCAAAGTGAATCACAAATTTTGAAAGCAAATAATTTATTTTTTTGTGGATTTAAATACATATTTATGTTCAAAATATTTTTCTTTTTAAATGATATAATTTAATAATATTAACATTATTATATATTTGCAAAATTTGGCGGCACACTTATGAAATTTGGCGGCACACAAAAGTGCCGCGGCAGAGTGGTTGAGAATCACTGACCTAAGTAACCTAGTTATCTACTGCATAAATCTACGCATCTAAGTAAATATCTATGGAAACATGTACCTTTACTCGTTCACGAGGTTTCGTAATATAACCGTAAAATATTGTATAAGCTATTTATAGTCAGAGAGGAAATAATTGACGAAGTTAGTACCTGGCTCGCGGTACATTAGTTTATTATGAAAATTTCAAGTAGGTATGCTCGGAAAACTCAAATACAATTTTTTTGAGAATAGCGATAAAACTCGCCTCTAGATTACTATATTTAATCAGTTGACAACCAGCACAGCAACTTATATTGCGTCACTGCAAGGTACAAATACCTCTATACAATAGCAAGTGGATATTTGGAGTTTCTCGTCGTACCATAAGAAGTAGAGATATGCAGGTTAGACATACAACGATGTGAGAGTGCTCGCGTATAATGTTTGTTGTGCTAGAGCTTTTTGCGACAGATCTCATTCGGAAAATAGTTCTGCCATACTAATTTCTGCCGCCAAACAGCATTGCTATCTTCCGGTCTTGTATGGTACATGAGGCTTGTTACAGACGTCTCAGGTTGACAAAGAACAGCATTTAGTAGGATAATTATATTCCTTGCATAGTCGGCATGTTGCTCTGTTTACCTATAGGCCATAACTACCAAGTGCTAGGTAAATTTAGTTTTAAGCGTTTTTAATTACAAAATAGTAAATCACTTACTCAACTGAGCTAAGGCACTTATTATCACTAAAAACACAACAAACACCTTAGGACCCATAGCAGAATTGTTATTAATAACAATAAATATATAAATTACACTAAAATTACATTTTAAGTTGTCTATCTCATATTATTTCATTATAAATAATGCAATATGAATTTTTCAAGGTGTAGGGTGACAAATATTTCTGTTTGTAGTTTCTTCTTTATTTGATTTATTTATTACAAAATATTATAAAACAATGACAGAGCTTGAGATTTAATGAAATTACCAATATTGTAATAATTATGGTGTTAAAAAAAGCGTTTTAATTAAATAACTTTTATTGGACTTGACAACTCTAACTCGGAATAACAAGAGATTGTGAAAGTAATATAAGATTTATATAATAACTTTAAAAACAATTTCAAAATTACGACAATTTTTCAGATTGTAACGAATGAGCAATTTCATTTAGAATCTTCGGTGACACAGAGATATACAGAAAGAAACATCAACGTCATTATATATATAACTAGCTTTTTCCCGCGACTTCGTCCGCGTGGAATTAGTTATTACGGCAGCCTAATTATTCTAAGCTTTGAATGTCATATTTTTTAATATCTAATCAACTGCCTAAGAAATAGGTCTTAAGCTTTCAAAATGACGATACTTTCATACAACATTTCATCCCCCCTTTAATCCCTTTTTCGCAATTAAAAGTAGCCTATGTCCTTTTTCAGGCTCTAGACTTACTGTGTACCAAATTTCATTTAAATCGGTCCAGTAGTTGTAGAGTGAAAGCATATATTTCAGATAGAACTTCTGACACAGAGATACACGAATTAATAATATTAGTTAGGATTATAATATCCCATTTTTATAATATTCCTTCTGTGGGTGCCTCGTCGACTAGCGAAAGCTTTAAAATATTTTGTATATATCGAAGCTTAAAGAAGAATGTTCTTGTCCCAAACCTTTTAACATCATAGCGACACTACTTCAGTGAATAATGTATGACGTAAACTAAAGCGAACAAAAGGATAACTACATTTTCCTGATTATTGGTTGCTCCAATAAATATACTTGTTATTGTTTATATGAACGTTTTAAAATTACCATCATCAGACATCAACCCATTTTTCATGGCCCATTTTTCAATACAGGTCCAAATTTTTCTTTTTTACCCGACTGCGTCAGAAGGAGGGTTATGTTTTTCGAGCATATGTATGTATGTATGTATGGATGTATGTATGTCCATTTCTTCCTAAACTAACTAAAACGACTGATCGGATTTTGACAGGTGAGGTGTCGTTGAATTCGTTAAAATTGTGGTAGTGACATAGGCTATATAAATTTTCAAAATGGTGGCTGTAAATGGGGGAAAAAAGGGGGGATGTGTGTATTTCTTTCTTTTATCTTAGCAATATGGGTATCAAATGAAAGGTCGTAAAAAGACCATTTCAAAAATATAAATATCATATCATGTTTATATTGCCGTTTTAACAAAAAATGGCAAAAAGTCTATATAAAATTTTAAATACTTTATGGTGCTGCAGGCGGGGACAAACGTAGTTTTGGTAGATCTTTCTTTCTCCGCAGAAAATAAAGTATTTTGTCCCTGTTTGCAGCACCATAAAGTATGATCCTTGTTTTTCTCTTTTCAGATCATAACTTCTATGCAGTCGGGTTTTTTGTTTTTATAACAATAATATAGTAAGTAGGAACGAATTTTTAGCGAACTTCAAATAACAGCATCAAGCGATGTGTCGCCGTGACACTAAGTTCTGGTTTCTGTATATTTTTATGAAATAAACGTGTCGCCTAACCACGGAAGGTTTCATAGACATACATAAATAGAACCAAGTATTTTGGCAGCGTCACGTTGTCTGCTGTTGCTGTCTGCAGTAAGCTGCGAAATCGTTCTAGTTGTCTTACTCTAAAGAGAAATAAATAAATAAATATTATAGGACAATTACACACATCGCTATATAGTCCCAAAGTAAGCGTAGGTAGCCTGTGTTATGGGTACTATGATAACTGATGAATATTTTTATATATATTATACATAAATACTTACAATATATAGATATACACCCAGACACTGGAAAACATCCATGCTCATCACACAAACATTTTTCCAGATGTGGGAATCGAACCCACAGCCTAGGACGCAGAAGCAGGGTTACTACCCACTGCCACTTGGCCGTCATAAAGAAATATATGGACCTGCAGTGAAAATTGGTAAACGAAACATGGGTTAACGAAGATAATAATTTAAAACGTTCAACATCAACTCACATTGTTTTAAAAAAATGGAATAATTAGCTTGTACCCTTACGATCAGTGCAGGTTAGGTGGTTTAGAATGGCTGATAATTTTTGAGTCTGCAGTGATCAGATGTTAAAGATGACAATTTAATATGTTTTCCGAGCTACCAATTTCCTTACTCCAAGCTGCTAATTTGAAATGCTGAAAATTGCCTGGATGAACGAAAAGATTAATATTTCATATTCGAACTCGAATATGATAAACTGCGGGCTTCATAAGAAGGCTCAGAGTCACTCAGCAGGCGATGGAAAGAGCAATTGCTATCTCTGCGTGATCGAATCAGAAATGAGAAGATTCGCAGAAGAACCAAAGTAACCGCCATAGCTCAGCGAGTAGCAGTACTGAAGTTGCAATGGTCGGGGCACGTAGTTCGAACAGCTGATGGACGTTGGGCGCCCAAGGTGGTAGATTGGCGACCCCGCACCGGAAAGCGCAGCGTTGCTCGACCCCCAACCAGGTGGACTGACGACATCAAACGTGTCGCAGGGAGCCGCTGGCAACAGGAGGCTCGGGATCGTTGTGTTTGGAAGTCCCTAAAAAAGGCCTATGTCACTGTCAGTGTTTCTACACCTGTCAGTTATGGTACCGGTACAAGAGGGTGTCCTTCAATACCATAAGGGTGCAGTACAATGATGCCTACCGCATCCTTATGAAGTTACCTCGATACTGCAGCGCATCGAGTATGTTCGCCGAAGCGGCAATGCCCGATTTCTTTGCTGTTATCAGAGCGCGGATATCTTCCTTCCGGGAAAGGTTGCGCAACTCTGGTAACAGCATCCTCCAGATAGTCAGTCAGGACATATGTAGCCCTATAATGACGCATTGGATCTCAGTACATCGAGATCCAAATAGGAAGTAGTTTTAGTTAAGACGTTCCTAAAATGTGTTTTTACTCGTATTTTATTTATATTTTTTTGTAATTTAACTTTGTACATAATGGGTTTTTTGCCTTAATAAACAATTATATTAATATTATTATTATGTCCAACAGTGGACGTCTACAGGCTGATAATGATGATGATGATGATGATTCGAACTCGAACCTCATGACCTGAAGTCGCATAGGTTGATCACTGCGCCAACGTGGCAGGAAAGTACTCTATCAACAGATTGATCGTGAAAAAGGTATTGCGCCAATGCTGTCACGTGCCAGGGTGTATTTATCTGTTATGTCAGTATTGCTATATATTTATGACAGGCGTTTCCTAATTTTTATTGATAACTTGACTAAACCGATTTTGGTGATTTATTATATCCACTGAATTAATGTATTTTACTATATTGAACTGTTCCGGGAGCTTGAGAATTGTAAGATGTAATTATAAGCTGATTTATATATCGGTATGCATCAAAAATAAAATCTTATTTTGCTGGACCTATTTGGAGCTAATTGCATACGGTATCATGCAAGTGCGATCATTTATTTATGTTAAGGCAAATAAGTAAAACTATGTATTTTGGAAGATAGTGTAATCTATATTTATCAAAAGAAGATTTTAAGTATAGCTCTTAGTGTAATGGATAGGTGTTTTTTAGTGTTTCAGGACTATTTGTTTCGTTATTGTTTTTTCTACTAGTGAATACAGGTATAGTCTATGGGTATGCTAGAACTGTGATCTATGCCCTATATTTGGTGTAGGCAATGTTTAGCGGCATACGAAAATTAGTCTATACTCAGAGCCCCTAGACGCATGCGCGCTTCCGCCCGTGCTAGACAAGATGGCCACTCGGTAACGCGTCTTTCAATTGATTTTTATTCCGTTCTTCCCATACCGATTGCATCCGAAAACACACAAAACGGCTCGTCGAAACACCACGTCTATACCGGCCAGGTCGCAACCAGTGGTAAAAATAAAACCGTATTATTTTATAATTTTATAACCTGAACCGTACCCGAACTGTTTCTGTGTTATGTGTTAATTACCAGTGTATTTTAAATTTGGAACGGGTGAGTGCTAAATTTACTTAACGCTGCATTTTCTATTTAATTTCTGAACGTTTTCATGCAACTGTATTAGCGTTATTCAGCCTGTAATATTTAAGATTTTCCGATTCGCTCTTGACATCATTTATGTACTTAATTCAAAAATGGAATTACAGTTAAGTGTATGAGTTTTAATTTTTTTAATTTAAATTATAGTGGAATGACATAAGTGCAATTTAGTGGAAGCGGTGTCATTGGTTTTTTGAACGTTTCCCCAGAAATTCGGGAGTCCTATATTCGTCTCTGTCGCACTCACGGGCTCTATCCCGTTCCGAGGTCTTTTCAATGGGCAGATAAGCATGCGCGGTGCTTTATATGCCCCGATGAGATAATTTTTCTTGGTTAAAAAATTACTAAGAAAGGGACCTACTTTTCAGATGGCACTTCGGTGTTACACAATAGACTACTTACTTGTCCGGTTTTAACGATTTTTAAAGCTTTATATTACTAAAATACCTATAGGGAATTATAAAATATCGAGAGAATTTTCAGAACTTGAAAAACTATCTACCTAGGATAATTTTTCGGGGCTTCGAGCTTATAAAATAAAATAAAAAAAAACATTAAGTTAAATCTTACTCTACTTTTACGTAAAATAATATCATACTTCAACGATAGATAACAATAATTAACCTTATTTTATTTTTAGTTGGAATAAAAATATTATTTTTAATATTTTATAATCATCACCTACGTCATATTTATGCCAGTTTATGCTATATGGCAAATAGAACAAGGTTTATATTAATTTTAATTATATCTCTTTACAGTTTCATCCAATATTCAGTAATAAGTACAAAAATTTTGATAAAAAGAAAATTTTTACGAACGATGTTATGTAAAATATAAGTAGGTTTATAAAAAGTCGTGAAAATTACTTTTCCTTCCGCTTAGCTGTCCCGGAATCCCGGGCAAACATTGTAGGTCGGAGGCTTATAAACCACTCCGGGTAAATTAGTCGTTTCTACTTTGTAGAGTTTTGTTATAATATGTCACTAGCCGCAGACACCTGCATTTTATTAAGCGTAATATTTTCTTTAAAAATTAAGATAATTTTTTAATATCCACTTGTTTTCAGAAAAAAAAAGTTGGTTGTCTGTAAAGTCGGTTTACTGACGATAGTTGAACGTGACAATGTCTTAGAAAATACTGATGGAATGGTAGCATTTAATTGGTTATTAAAATTTTTAATTTAAGTATATTTTTATAAATATTAATTTAAATTAATAAAATAATTGATTTTGATTTTATAAATTTATATTTTAAATTTATAATAAATATATTAATTTATAAATATATTAATTTTTAATTTAAAATTAATATATTTAATAATTATATTTAATAGACGGATGTCGAACGCTGCCGAACGCAAAGGCCGATTGTGCTTCTTTGTCGCTCGTTCCGCGCTCTCGCTTGCACTTCAAGCCTTACATGGAACGCCTCAAAGCGAGGTAACGACGCATGACGTCATGTTTTTTCGTGCATGCAGCCGGCTCTATCGAATTATAAGACGTTGTCACGTCAAAAAATTAAGATTATTTCGGATATCGCAATGTTCGTTTTTTAAAGAAACGTAAATTTTTTTTAATTTTGCTCCAGATTTAGGTTAATCTATCTACCTGTGAAAACCGCATGAAAACTAGTTAGATGGTTCCGGAAAATTTACCATAGATCTGCCAGGCATTGCAGTACGTCATCTGCAACCCCTGACGTAGTCGATGTCCCGATAGCACTATGGCTTGTTCCAAATTCGTATCATACTGCAATGTTATGTATATGCTTTGTCAGTTTTTCCTTTTTTTCCAAGGCTGTCTTTAAATACAGAGTGAGTAGGCACCAACGAGGCGCCTTCCACCGTAGACTGTATAAGACGTCATTGCATCCAAGCGTTGGCATATATAGTAAATAAAATTATTATTATTATAAAAACAAAAAACCCGACTGCATAGAAGTAGGACGGGGACAAACGTAGTTTTGTTAGATCTTTCTTTCCCCGCAGAAAATAAAGTATTTTGTCCCCGCTTGCATCACCATAAAGTATTTAGAATTTTATATAGATATAGTGATCCTTGTTTTTCTCTTTTCAGTTCATAACTTCTATGCAGTCGGGTTTTTTGTTTTTATAATAATAATTTTATTTGAGACTTTTTTGTTTTAGTTTATAGTATAGAAATGATACGGTACACTTTTTGCCATTTTTTGTTAAAACGGCAATATAAACATGATATGATATTTATATTTTTGAAATTGTCTTTTTACGACCTTTCATTTGATACCCATATTGCTAAGATAAAAGAAAGAAATACACACATCTCCCCTTTTTTCCCCCATTTACAGCCACCATTTTGAAAATTTATATAGCCTATGTCACTACCAAAATTTTAATGAATTCAACGACACCTCACCTGTCAAAATCCGTTCAGTCGTTAAGGCTGTAGCGCGTGTCGAAGAAATGGACATACATACATACGCTCGAAAAACATAACCCTCCTTCTGACGCAGTCGGGTAAAAAGAAAATATTTTCTGGGTATAGTTACATTGTTTTGATAATTTTATTTAACTAATATTTATGAAGGTTACCCAAGAGTACCGCGATACTAATTTCAAAGTGTCAAAAACCTTCTAGGTATATTGACATAATGTCACCTCTATAAGTGTTTGATATTTAGTACTTAAATCCCAATATATTTTTGTTCCGAATGGTCAATATGTCTAGAAGGTTTTTGGTACTTTGAAATTTTATTTAACGTACATACACTCGGTTTCTTGTTGATTCTTCACTAGCATGTTAGCGGCAAACAGCATGGTCAGGCCTCTGTCCTTGTAGGAGAGAGGGATATGGAGCTGAGACCCACCACGATGCTCCAGTGCGGGTCGGCAGGCTTAGGGTGATAATGTTTTTTTCATTATATGAACGATAGCTCTCAAATCTAGATGATAGGACAGAGGCTTAATGTGATCTATGAGGGATTGTCAGGCCTCTGTCCTTGTAGGAGAGAAGGGATATGGAACTTAGACCCACGATGCTCCAGTGCGGGTCGGCAGGCTTAGGGCGATAATGTTTTATTCATTACATGAACGATAACTCTCAGATCTTGATGATAGGACAGGGGCTTAAGGTGATCTATGAGACACAGGGGTGTATTAATACCCCCAACTCCCAACTTCGGGCTTAGACTGTAATGAAAATTTTATAGAAGAATGAAAAGCTCTAAAAGTTTTTACAGATATACATATGCTACGTTAGGCTAGATGTATACGTTCGACACACTTATGAGTTACCAGTAAAGCTAACTCGCGGCCAGTTTAAAAAAGATTCAATTAAATAATAGTGGATCCTACCTACACAGGTAAGTGTAGATACTTAATTGACTGTAATTATATTATGAGAACCAGACGATGATGTAACGTTTAGTGAGTTCAATTGATGTCATGTTTATTTTGAAATAATTAAAAAACAAGATTAAATGAAAATTGAAAAAATCCCCCGACTAAATCCAATTCGCCATTTTTTCGTGTAGGTCATCTTGGATTTGAAACTTTTCATAGTGTATAATATTGTACCAGTCAAGTACTTTCATTGGATACCCATATTGAGGGAGTTGGGAAATATGTAATACACCATTTTGTAGTAGCAACCAATTTAGACTGATTTTCATCAAACATACCTAAGAACAACCGCCAGGAAACTGGCCTTCAAATAAAAAATCCGCATCAAAATCCGTCCATCCGTTTGAGTACTACTGTGCCACAGACACACACACACAGTGACACAGACAGACAGTCATCGACGTCAAACTATAAGTTTGTATCACCCCATTTTTTGCATCGGGTTTAAAAAAATAAAAAAGGTAAAACTGCTCTTATTAAGAAAAATGCATGCCAGCTTGTTAGACAAAAGAGTCGTAACTGTATAATGTATAGGTATTGTGAACTAAATGTAGAACCTTTGAATGATGTACCGGAACCAATTGTACGACACGTAACGTTTATATTTAACCCTGTACTAGTATAGTTGTTCTATTTTATGCTAACGGTTTCATATTGAATGTATATTAATCATGTGTGTGTGTAAAGTAACGTTAGCTCAGTAGAAATGCGCGTTAACGTGCGAAAAATGGCCTTTTTAGCTGAAATTCACCTGAAACACGTTTCTAGCATCTACTTGTCAACAGAGGATAATTTATAAGACCGTTTTTGATTTGCTTACGTTGCTTCAGCTTTAACACAAACGCATTTGTCAGTAAACCTTATGTCTATCATTTATTTATTTACATTTCTTTTAAATTTTCAACAATGCTTATAAAACAATTATAAAAACACTTTTAAAAATTTATAAAAAAATCCATTCCGCCTGCTGCGGGGCCCGGGGGTCCAAGCAACCGGTGGTCAGGGCTCCAGAGTGAGGAACCTCCTCACAATACGCGCCGTTTCAAGAATTACTGCCTTCTGTATCCAACCCTTGATCCCACAATTAAGCGAAAGCTTTTTAAGATGTTCGTCAAAGCTTTTCGCTATAAGACCGTTGACTGAAACGGTTCGTTGCCACTAGTTCCATTAAAAGTTCCATCATGGAACTAGTGATAATTTTTGTTATCACTAGTTCCATTTTAAAAGGAATACGAAGACAATGGAACTACATAGTGTTGATTTATTTTATGGTTCGTTGCCACTAGTACCATTAACAGTTCCATAATGGAACTAGTGATGATTTTTTTAGTCACTAGTTCCACATTATTATCTTAAGCACTTTAGGCACTTGCAAAATTTTTCAAGGGTGTAAAAACACTATAGTTAGAAACACTTAGGTTTTATTATAATTTTATTCAATAATATCAACAAATATTTATTTTTTCTTACTTTAATTAGTTTTACTATAGTACACTGGCTAAACACTACGATATTTATATCAAAATAATGTAGTACAGTACTCCACACCTTAAAAAGGTCCACAAAAAAGTCCGCGAATATACGCGTTGTCGGATGGCGGCGCAAAAGCGGCCAAGTCGGACTCGTCTATGGAGAGTTCCGTGGCAGCAAGTAACATAATATAAAAATTTTTAACAAAAAATAGAACCGACTCAAAACGCACTAAAAAGTAAAAAATAAGTATGTCATTTAGTTGCTTTAATTTACTTAAGCATATCTATGAAGTCGGTGCCAGCCGGTCGGTTGTTCTTACTTTTTAGTGATTTGTCGCCACGTAACGTACTAGTAGCCAAAAAGCTACCGATACCGAGACAAAAACCGAAATCGCTGTATGCGTGCCTCCAAAATTTGAAGAGTTCCTTCAATTTCCCCAGGATATCATCATCCGATCCTAACATGATGACAATGGGACTACCTTGGAAGTATGCCCTTTCTAATAAAAAAAGAATTATCAAAGTCGGACAACTCTGTAAAAAGTTATGCGTGGTCATACATAAAAAAAAAATATATACGTGTCGAATTGAGAACCTCCTCCGTTTTTTTCGTCGGTTAATAAAAGTTCTTGTAGTTTGTTGTACCTTTGATCGATGTTTTGATAATAGTTTATTGTTAGTTCACGTTTTATGTATAAGGTTTCTTTTCTAACTTTAATTTTTTTATTTTATTTTTATATTTGAGTTTATTGAATGGAACGTAATTTTTGGAATTCGATTTATGACGTAACTGTTTACTAGATCTCGTTTAAACCAATTTTCGGTGGAAGTTTGCATGGTCTCATATATTATGTTTTAGTTTTATCATTCTCTTCTCTTTGAAGTTAACTAGGACGACACATTTTACCTCTTTGGAAGTGTCTTTCGCGCAAACTATTCAGTTAAAAAAAAGGTATTAGAAACCTCAATATCATTCTTGAAGACCTATCCATAGATACCCCACACGTATGGGTTTGATGAAAAAAAATTTTCGTGTTTCAGTTCTATTTATAATGAACCCCCATTAATTGTATATAATAGTTTTTTTTTATTTTTGAGTAAAATAATGGGGTTCACAAAATACATCTACTTACCAAATTTAGTTCTTATAAATTCGGAACAAAATTGCTGCGACGAACAGATATGACGAATCTATATTGGTTCCGCATTTTGCCATTTGACTACGGAACCCTAAAAATTCCAGACATCCAGATTTCCGCTTACTCGAATGTCAAGTCAACTTAAATGGAGTATCAACTTTACGAATGTCCATTTGTTTGTTTTGTACATGTTGTTTATTGGTGAACTACAATTACCGGTTAAACGGCTGAATCGATATTGCAAAAATTAAAAAAATTTCTGGGTCCTTAATAGTCTAAGATCCGAACTAAGATTGACCTTCACCGAACTGATAATAGGATGAAATATATTTCATGACAAATTTAGTATATTAGAAAATATATTGAAAATAGGTTGCCTAAAAAAATCCTGGACAGACTATTTTTTATTATTTTTTAAAAATAATTTTTATAGTCTAGTAAACAGTTAGCGTTATTTTGGAGCAACTTATGTCGTGAGTTGTAAAAAAAATAATAAATTCAATTGTCAATATAAATATATATATAAATTTTGATAAATATTTATTGATTTAGCTGATTTTATATGGTGTCATATTATATTTAATATATATGATTTATATTTATTGAATTTATTTTTACTAGAATATAAAAATTATTTTTTAAAAATAATAAAAAATAATAAAAAATAGTCTGTCCAGGATTTTTTTAGGCAACCTATTTTCAATATATTTTCTAATATACTAAATTTGTCATGAAATATATTTCATCCTATTATCAGTTCGGTGAAGGTCGATCTTAGTTCGGATCTTAGACTATAAGTCTCTATGAAATGCTAATAATATCTCATGATTCTTTCGATATATTATGAATCGGTTGCATGATTGGGGCTTGGAAATAAGTTATAAAATTACAATTATCATCAGTGTATTTTAATGGCTCATTGCAGTGCCGAGCTTTGCCTATGGCTTGGCTTGCCTTGGGCTTTGCCTTTTATGGGAGAGGAAATATGAAGGTTATACCGCGCTGTTCTAATGCGGGTTGGCGGGCTTCGGGTGATAATGTTTTGACTTTGTAAAGAAAAGTTATCATCATCATCATTACAGGCTATGGCGGTCCAGTGCTGGACAAAGGCCATTTTAAGGGACTTTCAAATACACCGATCCTGACCCGCCTGTGACAAGCGGCTCCCTGCGACACGTTTAATGTCGTCAGTCCACCTGTGGAGTTCAACTGACACTGTGCTTTTCGGCGCAGGGTCGCCATTCTGAAACTTTGGGCCTCGACGTCCATCAGCTGTTCGAACTACGCGCCTCGTCTATTGCCACTTCAATTCTACGACTCGCTGAACTATATCGGTTACTTTAGTTCTTCCGCGGACATTCCAATTTCTGACTCGATCACGCACAGATACTCTAAGCATTGCTAAAAAACAGCACTTTATGATTCGAAGCAACAACAATAACATACATTCAGCCAAAGAAGATATTTTTTATTTGATTTATAATAATAACTGAAGTTAATTAATGGTGTCACGTTCCTATTATACAAATCCGGAAGTACCACGGATCCAAAAAACTATCGACCGATTACATGCTTACCTACCATCTATAAGCTCTTTACATCCATTTTGACATCAAAAATAACAATGCATATTAATGCAAATAATATTTTGGCTCCAACTCAAAATCGATGTAAGGCCCGGTCTCGTGGTACAAAGGAACTTCTCCTCATTGACACTGCTATTTGCCAGCATGTTCGGCGAAACAGAAAAAATCTCACAGCTGCTTGGATTGACTATAAGAAGACCTATGATTCAGTGCCTCATGCATGGCTCATGGAGGTCATGCGGTTGTACAAGGTCGATGCAATCCTATGCTCTTTTCTTGAGTCGTGCATGAGATAGTAGATGACAGTCCTTAACCATCCAGGCATCTCTGAGAGTTCTGAATTGGCTGAACCAATAGGGATTACGCGGGGTATTTTCCAGGGTGATAGTTTGACCCTTTTATGGTTTTACCTAGCTCTTAATCCTCTCAGTACTTTTCTGAAGGATTTGCTGAAAGATTCATAGATCATTTCAAGAGGAATAATTCATTCATATATATATTTTTGGTATCTTGAACCGTTTTCGCAGCGCACTCAACGGAAGCCCTCAAGGATGAATAATTTTCCCCGTTTTTTTCACATTTTCCATTATTTCTTCGCTCCCAATAGTTGCAGCATGATATTATATATGTCTTCTATATCCTTCCTCAATAAATGGTCTATTCAACACAAAAAGAATTTTTCAATTCGAACCAGTAGTTCCTGAGATTAGCGCGTTCAAACAAACAAACTCTTCAGCTTTATAATATTAGTACAGATTATTAGGTATGTTAATTTTTATTTTAGCTTATTAACCAGCTGGTCGATTTTCTTTTTCAACGATTATGTCACTTGTATATTTGGTTTAGGCTTCTTAATGGGACTGCAGTAGAGTTATGGAGGGTGAGCTCAGAAGCTATATCATACCTACTCAAAAGCTTGAGATTTTGGAGAATGTGGGAGGACATCTCTGTAACACAGATAAATTCCTTATTTTTATCTGTGCTCCCTAATGACGTCTTCCCTTAGGCTCAAAACTTGGCTTTTAGGGGTCATCCTTAAAAATCCATCACATTAAAGGGGCAGAAAGGCGAGAGAAAGTATGATTTGATGTGGGTGGAGTAAATTTTGAAGAGATGAGATGGAGATTCTGAAATATAGTTTATTTATTCCGACGTATAGTTTTCGTATTTAATTATTATTATTTATAATTTTTTGTTTTTCGATTTGTTAATTTTTCAAATCTTTGATTAAAAAACATATAAATAGAAATAAAACTAATTTTAGAACAACAGCAACTGCACCATTGAAAAATGTATTGTAAACAATTTAAAATGTATTTCAAAATTTCAGAACTGTGGTTTTAATAAAATAATTTCTAGATGTAAAAATGGGCGAGTCTCATGAATGTGTCCAGCTGTGACTGGGGGAGGAAGGGATCAGAAAAACATAAAAAATGAGTGACGTAATTTATGGGTCGCCCCTTTAAAAGAACGTTCGAACCGATGGGGAAATTGAGCTTGGTCATTGGATGGACATAAATCTCTGAACGTACTCGTAGAACACTCTATGATAGTAGGTAGAGCGTGTAGAGTTTAGAGCTTTGCTCTCCATCAGGTCTATTTAATAAGTATTTTACAAAGAAAGATTCAAAGTCAAAGTAAAATTAGCTTTTGCATTACTTTACCTACCTATATAATCCAAAAACATTTCCTTTTGGTATTACTTTAAAAGGAATTTTTTGGTGGGATTATACATTCGTACAGACGTTATCATAGAATGTAACGCCAGCTCGCGCTTTTTGTTCCCTGTATTTTATAATAAATATGTACGTATCGTAATTGTATTGTTTTGCGAAGTTATTTCTGATTCGGCTATGTAGTGACTTTTCTTTTTAACTGTTAAGCTTGCGCGTGACTGTCATCGTAATCAACGGAATGGAAAGTGATCTTGCACCAAGTCCAATATGTTACGCTTTCGCTTAAGTAGGCGCGTATGTATAGGACAATAATGCGAATGCAACGACCCGTTGGATGTATTTTTAAGCGACTTTGAAACTATACTGAAACCGAACTCGATTGAGAATGCTTGTCGACAAAGAAATTAAAAATGAAGGTAGAAAATGTAACACATTTAATGTCTAATAAATTTAAAATTACGTTTTGTTATTTTAAAAAATCTTATTTAAAAGATATAATATTAATTAGTTTTAAGCTTTCTAATCTAATTTATTGTCATGAATTCGTCATTAACTAGTTAATTAAAAAAAAATAGGTGTAAAATGACTACTGATTTCTACCTTTATATTTATTTTAAATTTGTTTGTTGACAAGCATTCTCAATCGAGTTTGGCTTTAGTATATATGCACGTATTTTGTGTTTGTGGTTTTCTAAAAATCTGTGAATTATGATGCCCTCAAAAGTAAAAAGCAATACTGGTTTCTTCGTAACTGAATGCGGTACATACTAGTTTCAGTTCTGTATCTAAACTAAAATCGAAACAAAAACATTTTTTCTTTAGTGACTTTGGAGCAGATTTTCTCTATCACCAGGTTAACAAATATAGTCTAAAACCCCCGTAGAAACCATACTAATAAGGAACAATAGGGTAAGCCCCGCTAATATTATACTTTAGACGGTACCACTTTTAACAACATTATTATACTTTATTGTCACTAATGGGGGATCTAAAAGTCCCAGTCAGTCCGTAAAAAATTGAAAACTGCTACCAACATTAAAGTCGTTATGCTCCTAAGTGTAACTCTAATTAATTTTAACTTTATCGAGTCTAAACCAGCGCACACCGTCCCTGCGAGAGTTAACCAGTAGAATACCTAGTTATAGTCGAAGCATTTTAAACTGTGTCGTCGGGCAATAAATGTCACTGTCAGTATACAGTTAATTAAATGCTCTAAGCAGTTTCAGACATTCTGTTTAATGAAATTAAAAATTTTTAACAAAAAATAGAACCGACTCAAAACGCACTAAAAAGTAAAAAATATCTGTGTCATTTAGTTGCTTTAATTTACTTAAGCATATCTATGAAGTCGATGCCAGCAAGTTTAAGGAACATTTATTTTACGTAGTAAAGCAGTTTGTGGGTTCTAGGTAACGTCCTTGAAAGTAGAAACCTTGGCTGGCACCGACTCCTAGATATGCTTAAGTAAATTAAAGCAACTAAATGACACAGTTATTTTTTACTTTTTAGTGCGCTTTGAGTCGGTTCTATTTTTTGTTAAAAAATTTTATTTCTTACTTTTTAGTGATTTATCGCCACGTAACGAACTCGTACTATACTGTCATAGTATATTATGCGGCACTAGTAGCCAAAAAAGCTACCGATACCAAGACAAAAACCGAAATCGCCGTAAGCGTGCCTCCAAAATTTGAAGAGTTCCTTCAATTTCCCCAGGATATCATCATCAGATCCTAACATGATGATAATGGGACCACCTTGGAAGTATGCCTTTTCTAATAAAAAAAGAATTATCAAAATCGGACAACTCTGTAAAAAGTTATGCGTGGTCATACATAAAAAAAAAAATACGTGTGGAAATGAGAACCTCCTCCGTTTTTTTTCGTCGGTTAAAAATGCCTAGTAGTGACTTTTGAATACAATTGACAAGTTAACACTATATGTCCACCACGCCGCATTGGAGTATCGAGGTGGATTTAAGCTGCATATTCCCTCTGCATATTCACAATCAACGGCCCACTTCAGGGCCTGTGATAACTTTAATGTATAGTTCTGTGGGTTAGAGTGGGAGAGGAGGAGCCTACTGCTGCCGTATGCATGAGAGACAGAGACACCAGACAGACTGGCGCCGTACAGCGTTAAGTAACGAAACGGTGCGTCCTCCCATAACAAGTTATCAGATCAATAAAGAAGTAACAGAACTCTTTATTTGGATTTCCGGCAGCCTACATTGCAAGTCAATCGTCATTGCCCATTTTACATGACACTAACAACACGTATAACATTTCGAACTGAATTGAATGACAGATGACACTGGGAATATCGCAAGGGCTCAATTGGGCATCGACCTATTGACACTAATAGTGGATGAATGAAATTCGGTGATAGCCGTGTCGTGTGAGAGTGCCATAATGAGGCTAATATCGCTGTACTAAAGGGTAGGTCACACAGCACACTGATCTTACTTTTGCGTTCATGCATGCGTTTTTACCCGACTGCGTCAGAAGGAGGGTTATGTTTTTCGAGCGTATGTATGTATGTATGTCCATGTCTTGGGCACGCGCTACATCCTAAACGGCTGAACGAATTTTGACATGTGAGGTGTCGTTGAATTTGTCAAAATTGTGGTACTGACATAGGATATATAAATTTTCAAAATGGCGCCTGTAAATTGGGGAAAAAAGGGGGGATGTGTGTATTTTTTTCTCTTATCTTAGCAATATGGATACCAATTAAAAGGTCGTAAAAAGACCATTTCAAAAATATAAATATCATATCATGTTCATATTACTTTTTTAACAAAAAATGGCAAAAAGTGTACTAAGTGTACCGTCTCATTTCTATACGATAAACTAAAACTAAAAAGTCTCAAATAAAATTATTATTATAAAAACAAAAACCCGACTGCTTAGAAGTTATGAACTGAAAAGAGAAAAACAAGGATCACTATATCTGGATAAAATTCTAAATACTTTATGGTGCTGCAGGCGGGGACAAACGTAGTTTTGGTAGATTTTTCTTAAATATTTTGTCCCTGTTTGCATCACCATAAAGTAATTAGAATTTTATACAGATATAGTGATCCTTGTTTTTCTCTTTTCAGTTCATAACTTCTAAGCAGTCGGGATTTTTGTTTTTATAATAATAATTTTATGTGTCCTAAACATTATTTGAAGACTTTTTTAATAATAACTAGCGGTGCCCCGTGTTTTCACCGGTGTAATTCTCATTTATGCTGCCTTTGTCTTTGTCTTTGTCTTGTCTAGGCAGGCAAAGTAACTTTTTTTAAAAAAATTTAATACAAAATTAAACCTACTTCAAAAGGCACTGAAAAGTGAAAAATAAATGCGTCATTTAGTTACTTTAATTTACTTAACCATACCTATAAACTCGGTGCCATGACCCTCTTCGGCCTTCGCAGTAGGGCCTGAGTTAGGGGGGTCACAGTGTTCGACCAAATGGGCGCTCCGTAGAGTGCCATTGATCGCACTACGCCTGTGTATAGGCGACGACATTTTGAGTTAGGTCCACCCAAGTTCGGCAGGAGTCGACTTAAAGCTCCTGCGGCTCCCACGAGCTTTGGGACAAGAAGCCGAAATTGCTCCTCGAAAGGCCATCTGCTGTCAAGAACGAGTCCGAGGTACCTCATTGACTGGTGCAGAACCCGTGCGTCCTTTTTTTTTGGTTGGAGGAGAACGCGCCGCAGAAGGCGCCTCCTCAGTCACATTCGTGAGAAAGGGCGCAGAAATTTGCCTTTGCGCCTTTTCCATATCTTGTCTTAGTTGGGCAAGTTCAGTCCGAAGACTGGTCATTTCATCTTGTAGGCGAGGATTCCGCTTTCAATTTCAGCGTCTCTTGAGTAATAGTCCGTGACCCAAGGACTTCCACAGCAGCTTTTATGGAAGCCGCAGCGTCCTTTAGGTCACGCATAAAATAGCCTTTTAGGTTGGAGGACTTTGTAGCCACCTTATTGATAAGGTCTAAATCCTCCAATACCTGGTCACGTAGTCGGACTGCGGTCTTATCCTCATGTGCTGTCCAGCCGAGGTTGCTACCTCTTGTCTCGATTCCTGGCGGTCGCCGACAGTCTCTTTGAGGTCAGTCTCCTTTTGTAAAGCTTCTCGAGCTCTGCCTAAGTCGACGTAACGACCATAAATAGGCGGACGGCCTCTCTTCATCGGTGGATATGGTGTCGTCACCTTCGCTGAGACTAGGCGCACCAAGGGATTCCCCCTTTTGGGGACCCTTCTGGGTAGATTCTTTCATCGGCGTGTTTTCCATTATTTTAAATTCCCCAGTGATCCCCTCATTGTGACGCCCTAGGGAGTGGATTCCCACCGGTTACTCATTCTATCAGCGGGCGCCAGACCTAAGGATTGGGGTAATTTTTTATAGAGATTTTCTTCCTCGCGGCCTTTCGCTTCATGCGGGACGCGGGAGGCCCCCGGTTCCGCTCAGTGCGGATTACGGGTTGCCCGACGTTTGGCCGAAACCAGCGCTCACTAGCCGTAAAGACCAGCGAGCCTGCCCCGCATGCTTGTAATTTTTTAACGAGGTTTTCTTCCTCACGTCTCGAAAGCCACACCCCTCGTGTTGCCGACTCAATGCTCTCATAGTCAACTCTGATGAACAGAGAAATACCTGGAGCATCCAGACGGAAATCCTCAATGGCGGCGCATGGAAGTGCCCCACCTCGTGCCAGTTTAGGTTCACGCCGAGTTTCCCCGGTACCTCACAAGACAAGACGCCTTACAAGGCGTTCCCCTATCCACCACCCGGGGACGCGCCCGATGGGGGACTGGCAACCCCACACGGGAAATGTAGGATCGCCTAACATAAATATTGCAGTTAACATTTACCCTTAAGTTTTAACTTACCGTGTTTAGTTTTGTAGATATTACTATTAATAATAATAAACGAATGCTGTATTCTTGTATTTTTGTATTTCTTTTTGCACGTATCATTTTCCTCGCTGTAGTAAGATGAAAAGTAGTGTGTTGCACACGGCAGCATTTTTTTTTACTTCTCGTGCATTGAATACCTTGCAACGCTCAGGATTCTTTTTTTGAACTTTTAGAATCCTTCGCTTGCTCGGTATTCAATACGTGATACAAAAATCAATTTTGCTGCCTAGCATAACAAATAATTATTTCATCTCACTTGCTCGGAAAAGTCGTTTTTGCTTGGCTAAATTAGGACACAGAAACCGTTTTTGCTGCTTAGGCAGGCAAAGTAACTTTTTAAAAAATGAAAGTTTAGGCTCGGGGTTCCTGTTTAAAGTAAGTATTTAGTTTTTTGACATTTTCACTAATTTCAATTACATACAATGGATAAATATTAAACAAGTAGCAATTTATTTCTGTTTTGAATGATAAAAAAACTAGAACGGTAAAAAAATTATTACACAACAACAAAGATAATATTACTCCAAGAGATCAAAAACCTTTGCATGTTCCACTATTTTTTTAAATATGAACGTTTAATAATGAGGTTCCTTCTTAAAGTATTTATAAATATGTTAATTATCTGTTTATTTAATTTTTTAACATTATGTTAAATTCCATTGTATAAAATGAATAAATATTAATTAGGTATAAATTTTTTATTTAGTTATTAAATAAAATTTCAACATTATTTAATAGAATTACTATGTATAACAAATAGAAATAATGAACAGGAAGTCGAAAAAAATAATTTTTTTTTCTATTCTTATAGTTTTATTTTCTGTGCTCTAAGTGTTAGTTTAAAAATTAAAAATAAGTGATTCCAGTGAAGATAGTAGTAATTTAACTCCGACGGAATTACAGAAAACAATAGGTAGGTACATGAAATTTTTTATGCTTAATTATTTATGCATATTTATATATCTCGGCGTATGTACTCAGTGCTCAAAGCCATAATTAAATTGAAAAAAGATATAAATATCGATAATCTTTTGAAAAACATTTTTGAAAAAGCAGTCGCGTGAGCACCAACCTTAAAATTGAAGATTTTTTACAAAAATTCACAACGAAACGTCAGATTTCGAATTTCTTGCTACATAGATCAGTGGTGGGTTGTGGGTGATGGGTGATGGTGATAGTGATGGGTGATGCGTAATGGTTAATGGGAAATGAGTGATGAGTGATGGGTGGTAATGTGTAATCAGTGGTGATAATATATATTTGGTGATAGTGATGGGTGTTGGTGTTGGCTGATTATGATAGGTGTTGCGTGACGGGGGATGATGATTGGTGTAGGGTAAAAGCGATGGGTGTTGGGTGATGATGACGGATATTGTGTGATGAGTGTCGGCTGATAGTAATATGTGTTGGTGTAGTAATTTTCCTCGCTGTAGTGAGATGAAAATTTTGGTCTGCGCATGGCAGCAAATTTTTTTACTTCACGTGCATTGAATACCTTGCGACGCTCAGGATTCTTTTTTTAAGCTCCTCGCTTTGCTCGGAGTTCAACCTTAGAATGATTCGCTTACTCGGTATTCAATACGTGCACTCAAAGCAAAAACCAATTTTGCTGCCTAGCATAACAAATAACTATTATTAACTATGAGGATGTCCTTCAAAATTTTCAATATAAGACCTTTTTGATATGTGACACATCTATTTGTGCCCCTGGTGGTGCAAGAAATACGCTATGCGTTATAATAAGAAAACTAAAATGTATATTTTACAGCTGTGGTATTGGAGCTTTTAAATTTTTTAATAAATAAATTTTTTTCGTAATAAAACGAATCTCATTTAAATTGTAAAATAAAACTTTTCGCTTTATCCGAACGGGATCATTAGTCAAAAAGAATAAAATATGCAATCGGCCATGTCGCTTGAAAAATATTACAGATATTTTCTTATTTATTAAGTATAACTTATTACCCAGTAAATTAAGAATAAAGACTAATGGAACTACACTAAATTTAAAATTAGTAAATTTATTTTAGTTAGCACTTTTACTACTGTAGAGTCACTAAAAACAGACGTTTTTAGTGACTCTACATCTAAGACTCTACCATCGGTTCGGATGGCAGTAACTCGGCAAGAAATTCAGCAGTATCTTTGATCATACATCGTGAACTGGAAAAAACTGCAGACTAACGAACATTTTCTAATTTTGTATAAAACTAGCACACGTCCGCGACTTCGCCCGCGAAATAAATATGTATGCAGGTTGCATTCAAGAACATCAAAGAAAAAAAGTTGTACGTGACTCTTTTTTTAGAAAGAATGGGTATAGCAAGATCTCCTTAAAAATAGATATATAATGTCGTGGCCTTTATTGTAGTTTTAATAAAGAGGTTAAATACATGATTTTGTTGAAGTGATTTTTTCGTTACGCGTCACATTTTTTCGTTACGCGCCATCTTTGACTTATGGAAGTGACGTGATAAATATATATATATATATATATATATTTTATATTGAAGTGATCAGCAAAATCTAAGGGTTTATTTTAATTCTAATTCCAGTGAATTTCTAAAAAAGTAAGTAATTACATCTCTTTTTCTAATACTTAGGTGTAATTATGGTATTTATTTTTCCACGTTATTTAAAATTAACCTCAGTTTTTGATTGTATTTTTCAATACACTAGCACCTGGGTGTAATTATGGTATCAATTTTTTCTAATACTTGAATGTTGATAAGTTAGTTAGTTAGTTTCACTTCTTACGAGGGTACGCTAGTACACGCACACATTTTTTTTATATCTCAGGGATAAAGCAGCGTTTCAATTAAATTTCGTTTAGGTCAACTTACAAAAACCTTAATAAATTACAAAAATCTCCCTCAATAATTACTCTATAAATGAAAACCGCATGAAAATTCTTTGAATTCATAGCGAACAGACGGGGGACATTGTTTTATCATATGTAGTGATATAGAAATATTTAGGTTACCTATTTATAAGTATGTATAATGGAAAATACTTTTAAATCAGATTACAGGTGGTTCAATATAATTATGTTAAAAAAATTCAAGCTGTTCTTTTTTCGGGAAACTAACAAACCTACTGTTATGAGCCGATTTTTTTTATATTATTATGAATATAAATATATATAATTCTAAAATACAACAAGCTAATATATATTGTGATGCTAATTCTCAATTCTCTTTTTGGTTGTTGATTCACATTGCCGTTGTATGCAGGTACTCGGTATCTGAAAGTTTAGTATTGGTTGACACTCACAGCGTAACGGTACTGAACAATATCGTTGTTTGTCGCTTTTGAGTGCAGTGGTTACCTACTAACTTACTTTTATTCGTTTATTTTTTTTACAACGAACTATATTTTTAAATAAGGTTCTTTATAGACCCGCGATATTTGCTGTGTTTTTTAAAGGTTCTTTACAGACTCGCGATTTTTGCTGAAGTTTTTTAATTCGAAGTTCGAAAATTGTTTGTGACTTTTATATTATTTCGTGTTTTTGTGCGAACTGTTTTTGAATTTTATAAATATACAGACACAGGATTTAAACGTGGTAAGTTAAATTTAAATAGATAACTTTTAGGCAAAATTTATACTTTATTATAAAGCTAAGTTAGATGTTTCTCGTTGAACGTGCTTTGGAACTACTTTGAATTGAAAACTTTATTCACTGTTGGACAGCCTCTTAATTGAGAAAGAGAGAAGGAAATCCACAAAATGTTAAATATCTACCGTTGGGCTATGGTTAGGGTTGGTACTATATACAGAATGGCCCAACAGTGATTTTTATAGATTTCATGTTAGATCTACCAGATAACACCCTATCGATGTACGAGTATGTTCAGCGATTTTTAATATTTTTATAGTTATGTTTTTTCCTTGATTTAGAGATTTCAATCTTTTCGATTGCTATTTTTTTCTTTGTTTATTAATAGGTTTTCCGAAGATTAATTTTATAGATAGGCTGGTTATAGAGTGTATCAATAAGTATTAAATAATTATAAATCCAACACTAAAACAAGTTGGGAAGTTGGTATTTGGTGAAAAAGGGGGATAGAGTCATTGTCACCTTAAGAGGAAAAATACTGAAACCTACGTTATTACGAAGTAACTTCGAGAAGTTTTAGGGTTTCTCAGTTTTCTTTATTACTTAAAAAAATCGGTGAGGTCAATCGGACTTTATAGATTTTGGAATTTAAATGGATGGCGGAAATGTTTAAAATTATAATTTGGTTCTAAATATTACTTTTTGGCACCGTTTAAAGTATTGCGGTCCTGTTCCCACAAGATTTTTTATCTGCAATTATAATAATAACTTTTAGTACTTAATTTATATTTGCTTTTTGTGTAATTTTTTTAGTATCTAGTAGTAAGTTTTTTAGTGTAATTCAAGATATGTTTGTTCTTTTTAAAATTTTTTTCTAACTCAGCTTGTTCCTACTTGACATTTATATTGCGTGTTTGTTATGAGCGCTAATGATTAAAATAAATATAATCTACCTATTATTTAAGTACAATATTATATATTTATATTGTTAGCGTTCTTTTAGATAAATAAATAGTGGGTATGAATATTTTCTCACTAAAGATAAAATAAATTATGCTATGCTAGTACGTCAATAGTTTAGCATTTTCTGTGATCATTTACAAAAATACAAATAAAATTAAACTAGTTTCAAAAATACTGAAAATCAAAAAATAACATCTTATATTATTTCAGCTTCAGTTAATATAAATATCATTGACTTGGCTCCGCGCTTTTTTTTATCGACTGCAAGTTGACCCTTGACTGCTATCACACCTGATGTTAAGTGATGATGCAATCTAAGATGGAATTGTTAGTAATAAATTCACACCCCTATCGGTTTCTACACGAATAATAATCGTTTGGTTGTCGTAGGGTGATAACCAGCACGGCGAGTCCCACCAGCCAGACCAAGACAAAGAAAAATATAGCGCGGGAATCGAACCTCCGTCTTAAATACACAGCGCATACCACTGCGCACACTACATTAAAGTCGCCTGCAAGAAATGCAACAATATTTAGGCCTGTGTGCACCAAGATTACGGTTATCATAACCAACGGTTAACATAAGCTAACCGTCAGTTACTATAAATTTACTGTTCACGACAATCCGCACGCCGGTTAAGGACGTAAACTGGGCGATTATCTTAACCAACGTCCTTAACCGGCGTAACATTCGGATCATGCTAACTGCTAACTGGCTGTACCGTAAATAATGAATCAAACTTGAAATGGAGATATAAACATCATATAATTTATCTAAGACTAATTTGATTGGTTTTTAAAAAACCGTAGGGTGACTAAATTATATTTCTTTTTGGATTTTGAATTTTTACTGTCCTACGTCTCATTTTTCAATGCTGAAACTGCTGCGATTAAGATTTATAAATATTCTGTTAAATATTTCGGATTACTATCTAGTAGATCTAGCCTACTTATAGATGACATATATCCATTTAAGTTTGATCCATTATATATGGGACAACTTGTATATTATATCATAACAGATTACATAATATTATAGATAACAACCCTTCATGTCATTTATCTAATATATAAAATTCTCGTGTCACAGTTTTCGTTGCCATACTCCTCCGAAACGGCTTGACCGATTTTGATGAAATTTTTTGTGCGTATTCAGCAGCTCTGAAAATCGGCTACTATCTAATTTTCATCTAATTTTTTTTTAATTTTTAAATGAAAACAACGTTAGCCGGGTCAGCTAGTCTTATATATAAAATTCTCGGGTCACAGTGTCAGTTACCATACTCCTCCGAAACGGCTTGACCGATTTTTATGAAATTTTATATGCACATTCAGTAACTCTGAAAATCGGCTACTATCTATTTTTCATACCCCTAAGTGATAAGGGTTGTCCACCCCTAACATTGTATTTTAATTTTTTGGACAATTTTTTTATAATGTGCCATTAAAAAATATATAGAATCCTAAATTTTCACCCCTACACGATCAACCCCTATATAAAAAAAATGTTTCCTAGAAATAATGTACATGGCAAAACAATGTTTGCTGGGTACAGCTAGTCTTTATATAAAATTACCAATAAGTAGCGGGATCGATTCCTGACGGGTCGACATGATTGCACATTTTTTTAATATATTAGAATATTATATTACGAAATTCGAGAAAACGATGATGTATGTGAATCATAATGTTAGTCATTGTATAAGAAAGTGTGGAAGTGGCCAGTGAAAGTATTGGGCGCACAGAGCACTGACAACACAGACACAACAATAATGTTTACAGTTTAGTTTTTTTATTAATACTTACTTAGAAAGTACTAGTTTCTAAAAAACTAAGCTGTACACATTATTGTTGTGTCTGTGTTGTCTACTCGATCCAAAAAAAAAATATTTACAGTTAAATATGTACATTGAATTAAATATTTACAATTAAATAAATAAAAAATGAAATGCTTAAACACTACGATAACCTAATCTATATATAATATATAAAACAATTAAAAAAAAACAGTAAAAACAACTTAGGTGTCATAATATTCCTCCGAATATTATGATGCACTTGACCTTACGTGGCAACTCATACTCGTAGCATATAACAGAACATCTTAATTTCGGTAATCAAATCTGCTAACAGTAAGAAAAGTGTGGTGTAAAAGAAGATGTAGTGACTAAACTTGAGAAAGGGATGCTTAGATGGTTTGGACATGTAGAGAGAATGGATGAAAGAAGATTAACAAAAGAGATTTACAAGGCGAGGGTGAATGGAAATGTTGGAAGGGGAAGGGCTAGGCGAATGTTCATAGACCAAATTCAGGACATTTTAAATAATGGCCAGGTCAAGAGTACCCAAAACGACGAACTTGTATGAAAGGATTAATGAGAGTGGAAGAAGCTAAGGAAGTATGCAAGGACCGTGGCAAATGGAAGGATGTGGTCTCTGCCTACCCATATGGGAATAAGGCGTGATGTTTATGTATGTATGTATGTATGTAAATTACTATGTTGCAAGACAAGCAAGACAACTGCGACAATGCGTCTATATATCGCACGGCAAAGTATCTTCCTAAGTCTGTTTCCTGATTCTTATCATAGGTAATTTTAAACCAATAGTGAACTGGCTTCTTTTAGGCAAGCATGTTTCAATCCGCGTCCATCTTGGACCACATCTGACACCTACAAAACATCAGATGAGATCATCGACGGACGGTCGATTGTTGAGATCGTGGATAGCGTATCTAACATAAAAAGTCCATTATCCTCAGTGTAGACACAGGCTTTCAAGCACAAGAATGGCATTTGAAGCTTACAACCATAAATTCAATTCGGGTTATGATATTTTGTTGAACGAATATTTTAACGTGTATATATTTAATTTCGCTTTGGACGACACACACGCAAGGAAAATATCCTCCAAAGTGCCTGAGACAACCTTCCGACCTTCACGCGGACTAACAGTAACAAAAATAAATAACCATTACTGATAAGCTGTCTCAAAAAGCATTTGATACTATTTGGTGTTACTACTAAACATATTTGTATTATACTGTTTTCTTGTCTTGTACTCGTATTTGTGTGTCCTGTCTAAGGAGTAGAAAATGAAATTTTCGGCCAGTTAGTGTTGACGCCCGACCGTGACCTCTGCATATTGATCTAGCCCGGAGAAAAGGATTGCTACCTGGACTATTTTACTTACTAATTGTGCCTAGCGGTCTTACCAGCGTAGATTCCGTTCCCGTGTGTCTGTCGGGAAATTCGTTCTTAACGAGCGCCCACATTGCGAAATGAGTAACTACATTTCCAGCCAATTGTGTATAGTTTTAGAGATCTAATGATAAGTTCATGATACATAAATAGGTAAGTATCCTGTTTCGCCAACCTTCATAAAATTCCCCCTTTCTTATAAGAAAGGAATGGACTCTGATTCAAAATTCAAAATTGTTTATTTCAAGTAGGCTTATTACAAGCACTTTTGAAACGTCAAATTGAACTATTTTTAGTGACTCTACCACCGGCTCGGAAGGCAGGCCCTGTTGAGAAGAGCCGGCAAGAAACTCAACCACTTGCTCTTTTTATAATTTTATCAATTTTACAATAATTATTAAGCGTATTGTTACATAAAGTTATTTATTTCACTTCCTGTGTGAAGTTGAAAGCCGATCCAATTGCCTTTAAACATCTTTGTCATTTAATAACTGTGTCATTTAGTTGCTTTAAATTACTTAAGCATATCTATGAAGTCGGTGCCAGCCAAGTTTAGGGAACCTTTATTTTACGTAGTAAAGCAGTTTGTGGGTTCTAGGTAACGTCCTTAAAGTAGAAACCTTGGCTGGCACCGACTCCTAGATGTGCTTAAGTAATTTAAAGCAACTAAATGACACAGTTATTTTTAACTTTTTAGTGCGTTTTAAGTCGGTTCTATTTTTATTTAAAAAATTTTATTTCTTACTTTTTAGTGATTTATCGCCACGTATCGTACTCGTACTATACTGTCATAGTATATTATATGCCACTAGTAGCCAGAAAGCTACCGATACCGAGACAAAAACCGAAATCGCTGTAAGCGTGCCTCCAAAATTTGAAGAGTTCCTTCAATTTCCCCAGGATATCCTCATCAGATCCTAACATGAGGACAATGGGACCACCTTGGATGTATGCCCTTTCTAATAAAAAAAGAATTATCAAAATCGGACAACTCTGTAAAAGTTATGCGTGGTCATACATAAAAAAAAAAATAAATATACGTGTCGAATTGAGAACCTCCTCCGTTTTTTTTTCGTCGGTTAAAAATTCATCGATAGTATAATAATCCTGACTTAGTAAGTGAGTTTCAATACATTGTTTAAACTTATGCAATGGCAGATCTAAAACTGAATTGGGCATCTTGTTGTAGAAGAGTACACCCAATCCTACGAAACATTTTTGTACTTTTCTATATTTATTTAAAGTGAACCATTAAAATCATGTTATCCTTATCACAATAGGTAATGATTACCATAATGTTGACGATGACGATGTACGTAAGGGGAAGAAAGTGCAATTTTCGGCCGCTCTGTGCCAACGTCCGGCCGTGACCTCTACGTATCGATCTAGAGCGGAGAAAGTTACGCCTTCCAACCAGGATCAAACTGGCGGTGGGCCGCGGCTTCGTTCGCACGATTTCTGATTTCCCGTGAGGTTAGGATCCTATTCCATTGACTATCTTATTCACGATATCCGTTATATATAACTGTAATAAATTTTACAGACATATCTTCCGAACGAACATATTTTGATAGTTGGAAGTTAGTTCAGACTAACGAACGACCGCAGCGCCACCCGCGTAGTTCCTGTTTCCGGTAGAAATATTACGATGAAATTTATGTCACTCTTATAAAAAAATATTTTTTACAATCCGACTGGTAGTTTCAGAGATTAGACAAAACAAACAGACAATCGGGCAACATTTTTTAAAATAGTTTTTGATATGTAACATGAGGGTTTCATAAGAAGGCTCAGAGTCACTCAGCGGGCGATGGAAAGAGCAATGCTCGGAGTATCTCTGCGTGATCGAATCAGAAATGAGGAGATCCGCAGAAGAACCAAAGTAACCGACATAGCTCAGCGAGTCGCAGAACTGAAGTGGCAATGGGCGGGGCACGTAGTTCGAACAGCTGATGGCCGTTGGGGGCCCAGGTGGTAGATTGGCGACCCCGCACCGGAAAGCGCAGCGTTGCTCGACCCCCAACCAGGTGGACTGACGACATCAAACGTGTCGCAGGGAGCCGCTGGCAACAGGCGGCTCGGGATCGTTGTGTTTGGAAGTCCCTAAAGAAGGCCTATGTCCAACACTGGACGTCTACAGGCTGGTAATGATGATGATGATGATGATATAAACAGAAGGTAAATCCCGTAAATGCATATTTAGTGAAAAACTGCTCATTAGAAATGACAAACAGACGGTTGAACTTTTTTTTTGTATAGATGAACTTTCAGACAGATGGATAGATAACTCTATAACTATAGGCACAGTCTTTTTTACTCACTACAAGTTTGCCCTTGACTGCAATCACATCTGTAGGTAAGTGACGATGCAATCTAAAATATTATTATTTATTTATTTCAGACCACAGAGTCCATTTAGGGTTAGTAACGATGAAAACTTATAAACTATGTTAGTACTTAAGAACTAAAAGAGATTTAGACCTCTGCGTGAGTTTCCACACCAGAGGACTATTCATGCAATCTCCCACCATCCTTAAGATACTGTTGCTGCTACCACGGATCTTAGCTACCAGCGACGCGGAGTTTTTTCTCCAAACAGAGTCAAAGGAATCTGTTCGAGCCGCCACAAACATAGAAGATGCACTACAAAAACGTGGCAGCCGCAACAGCACCCTAACGGCGTTATTATATTGGACTCGCAGAGCATTATGAGCCCTTTGCGAATACTGGACCCACAGGCTCGCCGAATATAATGATGTACAGTACGCTTTGAATAACAGTGACCTTTACAGAAGGAAAATAAAATCGGCCTAATTTATTGGGAGTAGGATGAAATCCACACCTCATTCGGTTTCTACACGATATCTTACCGAATGGCGTAATCGCTTGGCAGTAAGTCTTTGTCGATAACGCGGTAGCCACTGAAGCTCCTCACTAGCCAAACCTGGACCAATTTTGAAAAACTTTAATCGGCCCAGTTGGGAATCAACCCCATGACCTCCAACTAATAAATCCACTGCGGCCCGAAGGACCTTTGTGCTATAGGCAACGCAAGGATAGCAGTTTTATTAAATTTACTAGCTTTTGCCCGCGACTTCGTCCGCGTGGAATTAGTTATTACGACAGCCTAATTTTTCTAAGCTTTCAATGTCATATTTATTAATATCTAATCAACTGCCTAAGAAATAGGTCTTAAGCTTTCAAAATGACGATACTTTCATACAACATTTCATCCCCCCTTTAACCCCTTACAACACTTTTTTCGCAATTAAAAGTAACCTATGTCCTTTTTAGGCTCTAGACTTACTGTGTACCAAATTTCATTTAAATCGGTTCAGTAGTTGTAGAGTGAAAGCAAGACAGACAGACAGACAGAGTTACTTTCGCATTTATAATATTAGTTAGGATCACACTGTCCGCAGTTAAATAACTACTAGGTCAACGTGATACGTATACTGTTTAATTAGTTAATTAATATGAGTTCCATCCGTTATCATAGACGATCATCATGAAAAATAAAACGTAACTATAAATTACCTACTACCAGCCAAGTTATTTATAGACTAGACAACAACGTTTCTAGTAACTTAATAAATAAACATTAAAATCTGAATCCGAGTCACTTATTATTATCAGCCTGACGTTCACAGAACCTGAGATAGCATTTGGAACTTGGATCCACCACGCTATTTCAATGCGGCATAGCAGGCGTAGACTGATTAGGATGTATTTTAATTATGTAACAATCTTTAATTATAATTACTCAGGTTTGACAATTAAACTAACTCCTTGATTAGAATTTTTAGTGAGATTTTCGTTTAAGAAAAAAAAGTAAATATTTCAGAGCCCGAATCAGGGCTCTGGGCCTGTATTAACAGGACCTCATAATTGGCAACTGTATACCTTGGACCTACGAGGTCATAGATACTTACTTGTACGTGTAGGAATATGGACGAGTATCTTAGGTAGTATACTATAAGTATTAACCGAAGAATCCAAGCTAGAAAACCCTGAATATTTAAACACAAGCGCTTTCACGTCTCGTGTTAACTCATTTTCACAGTTTTCTATTGCAAAATGTCAATGAAAGTCTACTTACTGGAGACGTACTTAAATTTGGTTTGCATTTGAGTATACGGGCGTAAGTCACCATGATCAGACAGATAAACCTCAACATACATCTCACTCTCCAACCGGAGCATCCTCAGGATATGTGGACTGTACTGGTCAATTGTGAAGACAACTTCTCAAGTTTTTTTTTTAATGCCTACAAGTTGGCCCTTGACTGCTATCACACCTGATGTTAAGTGATGATGCAATCTAAGATGGAAAGGGGCTAACTTGTTTGGAGTAGGATGAAAATCCACACCCCTATCGGTTTCTACACAACATTGTACCGGAACGCTAAATCGCTTGGCGGTACGTCTTTGTCGGTAGGGTGGTAACTAGCCACGGCGAAAGCCTCCCACCAGCCAGACCAAGACAAATTAAGAAAAATCTCAATCTGCCCCGCCGGGAATCGAACCCAGGACATCCGCCTTATAAATCCACCGCGCATACCACTGCGCCACGGAGGTCGTCAAAAAACCTAACCTTTATTATAATGGACTTAAGAGTTCGGAGTTGAACATTGTAGAGTCAACATCTTCTAATGATGCTCCGGTTTCCTCAACGCACATTGAGGTTTTTCTTTCGAATTTGGGTCACTTTGTAGCTTGGATTCGTTGACTCATCGTGGAAAATAGCAAAATAAATAAATTGTTAGTTATCGTTCATAGCCTGCTTCTATTCAGTAAGTTGAATTGTTACTGTTGATATTTTTTAAAATTATGTATAGGTAATCCTTACCGAGAGGTGTGGTAGCTATACTCTTATCAGCTGTATGGTATCAGTGTGCGTGTTTGTTTGTGTTTCCGATAGTATCACCGTACGAATTATGTAGGCCATGATAAAAATTTGGATTTACTTAGAAAGTAACGTTTGTGATAACAAGTGATTACTTACCTGATAATGTAATAAAATCTTCCTTTATCACACTATTATGTAATACTAATACTAAGTATGTATTCTAGTCTAGTGGTGACTATGTGCCTTTGGATCACATGGCATTGGGTTCAAGACCTGGTTCGATAGAATATTGATCTCTTCTACCTTCAGTTTCAGTTTGAAGTTGATAAGTTGGTGGTTCTACGCCCGTGTCTTAGAGAGCACGTCAAACATTAGTACCGACCGAAAGCAGACCTAAATAAGAGCAGCGTGTTGGGTTTAAGCTTCAAACTCCCTCATTCACAGGTACACCACCAAAATAACCTGATAGTGATCATAATTATCTGATGATATCATAAAACATCATTAAAAACTTCCTCAAGAAGTGCAAGAAAGTCTAGTAAAAATATACGTGAAAAAGATTGCAGCGCTATAATTTGCACACGCCACCGTACGTAGCTATATACCTACTAACAAATACTAGCTCGCGGTTTACTAGGTGTCAGCTGACCCACATATATAAGTATTATTATATAATACAATGTAACAACGTAACAATGCAACCGTGTCTGTCTGTGTAATCCACCGGTTAACGAGATTTGCCTGGTTCATGACATTATGCTCGTCTGCCACTGAACGGGGTGTGCGATACGCAAATATTTTATTTATTTATAAAACCATTAAAAAAATTACAATATTTTTTGCATAACTAATGTGCAACAATAGCCACGGCTGGCTTTACTGTGCACATCTTCTACACTTCAAAAATATATTTAACAGAATTGACCATGTCGGGCAGCTGAAAAAAATTATAAATAAACGATATTCATTTCTTAGTATTATTGACAAATTTTGATGAGGGGTTTAACATACCAATTTTAACAAATTAAATTAAAAGAACAAACTGTGTTTAAAATGTGTGTGGCCTAATCTACATTCCTCTAAAAAAGAAGTAATACATTTTTTTCGATTTATAGGAACAATAATGAACAATTAAGTGTCAACTAGTATATATTATACATAGTTCGTGAAAATTCAATTAAACAATTCATCAAAACGTGAAGTTTCATCAAAATCTATTTAGTAGTTTTTGCGTGAAAGAGTAACAAACATCCACCCATATATGCACACAAAATTTCGCCTTTGTAATATTAGTAATGATTAAATAGCAATTGCAAAGTATCATATATATCAATCACGAATCATCGCTATAGCAACGCTGATCTGTGGTTGCTCGTAGAGACATGGTGACTAATGTATTTATAGCGACGCTCGCAATTCTGCGCTGACTCCACGTGGGCAGACATCCTCAATAACACTCTTGCTGCTTAGACCCGATGCCCACCCGGAAACTGTAGCTAGGCTGACATGTTGACATTGCCTTCATCGAATAACTCAAAGTAGTAGATTATATAACGTTCCTACAGGGTTATTAAAACTCGAGTCATCAGTCTATTTACAGGGCTAGCTGGCTAGGATTTTTTATGTCAGTTCTCCTTATCGGAGAGAGGATGCCTATGGAGTTTAATCCCACCTCGCTGCTCCGATGCGGGTTGGCGAATTTAACTTAATAACAATAAGAGGCAGTATTACTTAAAATAAAAATTTTATAAATTTTCAACAGTCAGAAGTTAGTTGGAATAACCATAGAACAACGTAGTTTTGAATTTTGAAAGGCAATATTAAAATCTTGTAGGTACTTTTATGTATTTTATGCTAAAACGCCGATCTCTTTGGTTTATCGGATCTTTATATACCTAACTAAAAACCATTTAGATCAATTTCATAAATTCATAAAATTCTAAATACTTTATGGTGCTGCAAACAGGGACAAATTACTGTAACCTGCGAGGAAAGAAACATCTACCAAAACTACGTTTGTCCCCGCCTGCAGCATCATAAAGTATTTAGAATTTTATACAGATATAGTGAATCTTGTTTTTCTCTTTTCAGTTCATAACTTCTAAGCAGTCGGGTTTTTTGTTTTTATAATAATAACTTTATATGAGACTTTTTAGTTTTAGTTTATGGTATAGAAATGAGACGGTGCACTTAGTACACTGTTTGCCATTTTTTGTTAAAAAAGTAACATGATATGGTATTTATAATTTTGAAATGGTCTTTTTACGACCTTTCAAACCGTTTGAGTTTTGGTCCAAAAAAGTTTTCAAGAATGATTAATTTGTTCGTTATCTTTATTGTCGATGGCCTAACAATACATAAGGACAGAAGTTTTCATTCAGAAGTCTTTTTGAAATATGCAACAAATAAGGGATTTTAGAAAATGTAGTATGAAGGAAAAAATTAATTTAAATAGAAATAGATAATTGTATGAAAGTACCTTTTTTTTGTAAACGGGGGCGAAATCTTCTTAAAGATACCCAACCTCTGAGGGAAAAGTCAGGTTATGTGGGATTTTTATCCACTAAAACCCCCTCGGTAGCCATCTTAGTACAATCAGGGAAACTCTGGGTCTCTATGAACGAACAAATACCAGTGCCTCCCTTAGTCCCTTAATACCAGTGTCTCCCTTGTATGAAAGTACCTAACCCTTTTTTTTGGTTCTCTATAACTTGCATACTCTTACAGGCAAGATTGCGGGAATATATTGCTTGCATTTTCTTTTAGTTTTTGCGCTGTATTTGATTTTTTTGGTTGTATAATTATTTTAATCAACTAAAATTATTCGAAGGACGAAGAAACATGCAGACAGATCTTGATAGCAAAATTTAATTATTTATCTTTTGTCAGTATATAATCTCACCAATTATTATTTATACAAAAGCCAAATTCGATGTGAAATTTAATGAACAAACAAAAGGCAATAAATTAAATTAATAAGCTTAAAAACAATTACATTATTTAATATTATTAACTATATGTAATTGTTTTGTAAATTAGTTGTTGGTTGAAAGATGATTTTGATTTGATGATTTTAAATAACATTTTAGGTATACAATTATATAAATTTACCTTAACTTTTTTTGAATGTTAATAAAAAATCGACATAGGCTAGTCATGCTGTAGTCGATTTCACTGTTCGATGCTGCAAGTTCCTATCTGTTTTTTCGATCAAACTAATATTGATACAATTAGTTTGAATTTAGACTAATTTCTATAAACCTGAACCTATTAAATAACGAAAACCTGGCACTATTGCCAGGTTTTCCTTCTTGAAGTGGGGTTACGGCGCTTATATCAATTTCGCTGTTCCAATACGGTTAGGCGAACTTAAGGCGATAATGTTTGTTTATTTAACGATCACTATCAGTTGTTGATGATAGTAACTGGGACTGACAGCTTAACGTGTGCTCCAGGGAGTGTATCTCACGGGGGTGTAACACTACTTAGCCCGACTCATGACTCGACTTTGCCTGGCCTCCTGATCCGAAGTCAGGCTGACCTCCGGCCCATCGCGGCATTTAGATAATAATTTTACTAAAAATAAAAAAAACAGTGATTTATCAAATAAAATCTCGACGCGTCGAAGTGGCGTTGAAAAAATAAATTTGACGTTACCGTTCACTCTGACACTTGAATTTTTCTCTGGTCCAATACTTATAGGTTATGCGAAATGTGTCAAGCAAACTTATTTTATCAATGTAATAATACATCTACTTAACTACTAATAAACGCTTTGTGAATGAATGTTTGATTTAGTTCTATCTGTATGAGAGATTTTGTATAATCCTGAAAGAATATTAGTGCATTAAATTTTTCAGTGGTTGGAACGTAAATGACGTGCCGAATTTGATGTAAACATGTGATGATTAAGACTAGAATCATAGTTAAAATTCAGGTAACTAACGACCTTCTTATGTAGCTTGTTCGCTTGTTTATATGGAACTGCTAAAAAGTTTTATAAAAGCCATTGATAAGTTTGAAAATATTAACATTAAAACACATATGAAGTTAAATTTCGCTTCCTGAAATTTTAGTAGTTTATAGGGTTTAAACTATTCTATAAACGTGATTATATACATATAAAAAACTAAAACAAGCATTAATTACAGTGCTTGCAGGTAAACTAGGAACTATCGATTATTAATAGGGATTTTTTAATTCGAGTGTACCTACTTAATGAATTGGATGAACTGTTGCTTATAATAAATCGTTGAGATAGTGTTTTTACCAAATTACATAAGATTCATTCTAAAAAAGAGAGCTCTGGACCTTGGAACACGTAACTGAATAGGCTAACCGTTGGACTAACGATGCAAAAAAAAAAAAACAATCGAGTAAATAAATTATTTACTCGATTGTTGTAATTGAAAACAAAGAACAATAATACTGACGTCAAAAGATAAATATTTGCTATCACCGACTTTTTTTGCAACATTTGTAATATGTATAAAACCGGACGATAGTCCGTTCAGTGTCTTTGAGTAGATCGCAGACAAACAGACAGACACGGTATGGGGACATTGTTTTATAATATGTAAGTGTTATGCATAATATACAATATTCAGACAACAACAATTACAAAACAAATTAATTACAACTAATGAAGATCCTTAAAAAGATTATAAAATAAATAAAATAAGTACTTTTCATGTTATTGTATGTAAAGTTTTGATGGATGGGTCTGAGATGTAATTTTCATTAGCGGACGAACGTTGACCTCTCCTGAAAGTTCTCGAAACATCAGCAAACCTCTGTCCATACAACACATTGTGGTTGCATTGTTGAAAAAATCTTAGCTATGTTGCCTGCAGAATAAACAAAAAAATAATAAAAAGCTAAAAAGTACCAAAGTAAAAAAGATAAAAATGATCTATTGAGCGGGTCGTGTAAATTATTTAAAAAATAATGAGCTCAGTTTGCAGACGTTTTTGAGGTTTTGAAGCGTACACAACCAGTTTAAGAAGTTAGTAAATATTTGATTAATTAAGATTTTTTTAACTGCATGCAATTGTTTATAAAGTGCGTGCAGTACAAGGGGCGCTTAAAAGGGAGAAAATATTTATTATTAACATTTAATCTAGAAATTTAGTTTTTTTAAATCTTTATTTATAAAAACTTTTGAAAATTTAGCTATAATGTTACGTTTTGTTTTTTATTTACAAAAATCTATATTATGTTATGATTTCTATTACGAGTAGGTCCATGTTGAAATCTAGTCATGTATGTATTATTAAAGGTTACCCAACAACACCCGATTTTTCTGTGATTGTGCATTTTTTAATAGATGAGAGGCTTTATCCGTTTTTATGTCATGTGATCCATATTGATTGATGTTGATATCGATAATAAAGTCCAAAAATTATGCGATAACAACGTCAAAGCACGTGTACAATCAGAAATTGCCTTAACAGTCGTAACCGTAATTGTTATATTTATCATAAATAATTAAAATAAAAATTTTGACCCCATATAAAAATACTTTTACATGTTACATGATTGCATGCATTTTGACAGTTCTCATATGGGCTCAATCTATGTAATAAAAGATTATGAAATGGTTGCATAATAGGAACTATTTTCAGCTGTAAATTATTGAGAAATTGAGCATCCTGTGATGTTATCATAATTTGGATATATCATCAAAGTCAGACACATCAAACTTATGAGATTCGTGGCGCTGCAGCTTGCGCGGTGCATTTATAAAACGACAATCAGGCGCCCGCGACTTCGTCTGCGTGAAAACATTTTAGGTACCCGTTTAATTGTAAAGACAGACTTTCATATAAAATGTGCTTATTCCCCGCTACCCCTTTCAATTTAATTTTTTTATTGTTTCCCGTCTAGCAATATCCTCCGTCCCGTCCCGTGTACTAAACATTGTACGATATTACAGTACATTAACAATATATATATATATTTATGATAAGCTGATGTGTATAGCTTGATATTGAATACTCTATTTCCGTCTTGAGTCACAATAAACGAAAATAATTTTACAATCCGACACGTAGATGTAGAGATTAGCCCGTTTAATCAGACGAAGAAACTTTTTCGTATATTATATGAATATGGTCAGCCATGCCAAATAAACTGAACAAAGATTGAATTCTCAAAGAATATCAGTACCAAAATGTTGACCCCTATTCAGTACGTATAATATAACACAGAGGAGTTCAACTTAATTTAAACAAGATAGCGGCAATGTTATGATTTTTAGAAATTTTTTAATATCTCCAAAACTATATTAGTAATTAACATACTGTAAAGGCAAATCTTATGTCTATAATATCCTTGTGATTATTAAATAATTTGTTTTGATAAGGATTGAAGTTTAGTTGTATAAATGATGACGTAAACGTAAGCATATGAATTAAACGATTTTTTAAAACACAAAAAGTTCTATATCTGTTAAAATATAAAAGATAGATACATGCTGTTGCGGACTTTTTTATAGAACCTTTAAAGATACATAAAGTCCCCAAAACAGCTTTCAATTATTCTCTATAGTTAGGGCAGCGCATGCGCATAAAGCCGATTTAACAGATTTTTGCAGTCAGATTTGCGCGACAAAAACTGAGATATCTAACTCGGTTAATATATAGAATACAAATATAAAATATTAATGGTGAAAGAATTTTTAAATCGGATCAGTAGTTCCGAGGTTCCGATCAGCCCCAAAAAATCCATTTACAAACTTACAAACTTACCTTACCTCTTTATAATATTAGTATAGATAAAACAATTCAATTCCTGCCGGAGGTTTGAACCGTGGATTATTACCGGCAAACACGTATCGCCAAACGATTTAGCGTTTTGGTACAATAGAGTGTAGCAAGTAGCAACGATCGAAGTGTGGATTTCATTCTTCTCCTAACAAGATAGCCAACTTACATCTTATATTGCCTCATCACTTGCTACTTGTGTACTTAGTTGTGATCGTAGTAAAGCTAATTTGTACTTACTGAACTTAAAAAGTTATAACATATCTCTTTTTTGCCGGATTAATGATTGTAAATAATTAATTACAAATTAGTATGCTTAGCTATGTCTATCTATAACTATCGATATTATTTTGGTTGTATTAGTAACGATAGATAGTATTTTCATTCAAGAATGGCGTCAATATCTAGTTATCGCTGATTCATCGATATGATTCTTGTATAGATACCATCGAAAGTATTATATTTTAATAATCTTAGGACATTATGTGATATCGATATCAACATATATATCAATCACTAAACTAAGAAGGTACATAATTATGGTATTAATTTGAAAGTTGACATAGTATTAAAAATTAAATTGAACATTTAAAATACCCCCGTCAAAATTGTAATTAGCAATTTTTTAATAACCGCCGTCTTCGATTAAAACTTTGATTTTGGGCCATTTTGGACCGTATCGAAGTCCATCGGTTTGAGCGATACGATGCCACAGACAGACAGACATCGACGTCAAAGAACAATGGTCTGAAATTTGTTCATAGAATTCATAAGCGTCTACAAATGTAAACTATTATAGTTTACGTAAAATAATTTATTTAATTTTTTCAATCAGTATTCAAGGTCCAAATAAGTCATTTAAATAGAATAAGTAGGTAATCAATAATTACATTATCATAATTGACTATGACAATCACGCCATAATAACACAAAGATTCAATATGACATCTGTCGGCCAGCTTGGGACAGAGTATCGAAAAGAAAGTATCGATACTGTAGACATAAGTAGTATCGAACACATCGATAATTTTTATTAGTTAAACTAACTTTTGTGTGCTGAACTACACGTGTTCAATGATTTCAGCTTAGTTTGAGTAGAACAAACTTATAAAGTCATAATAATGGAGAACGAATAATTCTTATTTTGAAATGTCAATATTTTGATTTTCAAAAGCGTATTGCATTTAAATTCCTAGTCATCACAAATGTTCACTGCCAAAGTTTACTCTTATATGGAGGCATATTATACTATACTAATAAAAAAAACAAATAATAGTCAAATATAATATCATGTATGAAAAGTACACAATAAGTTATACTTTTAAGGAAAGGAAGAGAATCATGATAAGAACAAGCGTTTAAGCGTAATTTAATGTATGTTAATTAAGTTTTAAGTCATTTCCTGAAAACTATCGAGTGACTGTATCGAATGTACTCGATACTCCAAAGTATCGATGCTTTTTTGTTAAAACTTCAAACATAAATATCTTTAATTCCAGACTTCGCACAGTACTAAACCTTAAGAAAAAATTGTTCTGAAATAAATTCTCTAGAATTTTATATTTTTTTCATTCACAGACGCAAAAAAAAGTCGTCAACAAAAATTTGTTAGGAAATTGACCATTGTTCTTTATAACACCCCACTTTTTGCATCTTAGGTTAAAAACCGCAGTCAGGACTTTAACGCAGTTTTCCTAAATACATAAGTAGAGTGATTTAGAGCGCTTTAATGTGTACGTAGTTTATTTAGAAATAATTCAAAGATAAAGTCACGCGCATCTGCTAGTAGATCTATATATCATGCAAACAGCATACCTACCAGTTACAGATTCTGAATCAATACTTCCAGTGTCTTTGGGCGGCTCGCAATCATTCTCCGCCTAAATGCAAATGTGACCTTATTGTTTTCAGTCAAATGAATACCACATTCATGACTCCACTCCAGTCACCCAGTCAGCTGTGTCCTAGTTTTTCTTTGTCAACTTAGTGCGTCAGGGTTGGCGCTTTATGGTTATGGCTAATGAAAACTCTATAGCATTAATCTTGTCGAGAGTATAGCTTTACTAGGTATAATAAGAGAGTAGAATTTCGACATTTTTTTTAATTTTTTTTTATCGACTACAAGTTGCCCTTGATTGCTATATGGACACCTGATGTTAAGTGATGATGCAGTCTAGGATGGAAGCGGGCTAACTCGTTAGGGGTAGGATGAAATCCACACCCCTTTCGGTTTCTACACGACATCGTACCGGAACGCTAAATCGCTTGGCGGTACGTCTTTGTCGGTAGGGTGGTAACTAGCCACGGCGAAAGCCTCCCACCAGCCAGACCAAGACAAATTAAGAAAAATCTCAATCTGCCCCGCCGGGAATCGAACCCAGGACCTCCGTCTTATAAATCCACCGCGCATACCACTGCGCCACGGAGGTCGTCATAATTTTAACGGAATCACATTTATATGCTTTACTTTATACCTACTTAATAATATATTAAATATAAAAAAGTAAAACTTAGTAGTTATACAATTATCGCCCGTTTGAAACTACTATTGTTGCCGTGCGTGTTCCGGGCCAATCGTGTGGCAGAGAAATCCTACGGACAGAGTCCTAGACTGGACATGGATAAAGGCTCGTTGTAACTGTTCACGTTCATCTTCTCTGCTCGAGTTATTCTCCCTGCCCCACCAAAATGGTTGGTGGTGGCTTTGGTACTCTTTCTATTGTTTAGAAACATATTGAAATTTGGCCCTCTTTAAAAAAACTACATTTAGTTAGCTACACTGCAAATCGGCAGTCTTAAAACTGAGAGAAGAGCCTTTTTACCGTGTTAACTACACGGTAAAAAGGCTCTTTTCTCGGTTGATCTTATCTCCATTTAACATTTTTTGTTTTAATCATCGACAACCCTAAACAGTAATACGAGTGTGACCACAATGAACAAAAATACCCTATTGTTTCAGATGCTGCATCCAACCATGTCGAAGAAAATTAAAATAATATTAGTCTAAAATAGTAAAAAAAAAAGAAAATAGAAAAACAAATCCATGAGTCACAGAAGTCTAAAGTTGATGTCTTCAGTTGTGTCGTGAATAGTTTGACAAGGAATCAAAGATGGCGTCTTGCCTCGGTGGCCATTTTGGGACCAGCCAGGATTACGTTCCGGTTGCCGAGTTCTACGCAGACAAATCAGTGTTCGTGACTGGTGGTACGGGATTTATGGGGAAGGTATGTTCTTAAATAAGGTTAGAAAGACGGAGAATACATTTATTTATGTTAAGTATTAGGCCCAAGCATTGTATTTCATCAAATGGCGTGCACTGTTTTACCCTCATGAGCATTACCAAGTACCGTGATGAGTGGGTACGGCAATAGTCTAAAAGTGGTGATGAAGTTAGAAAAACAAATCACTTATTTCAAGTATCTTTACTTTATATGTACTTTTGAAACGTATGCAAATCTATTTGTAGTGACTCTACCACCGGTTCGGAAGGTGATGACCTACTTGTGACGAGTCCTACCCTTTAACCGTGAAGCTGATGATGCTTAAATTATAAGAATAAACGTAATATATAATAAAGTAGAGTAAAGTATTGTTTAATAATGTTTTGTAGTCTGAACCTTCCATATATTCTAATATAATAATTTAGAGCTAATATATCATTTTTAATATTTGCCAACAGGTGTTAGTAGAAAAGTTGCTGCGAAGCTGTCCAAAAATAAAAAAAATCTACCTGTTGATGCGGCCAAAAAGAGGGCAGGATGTCGCGTCGCGTCTCTCCGAGCTCACACAATCACCGGTGAGTTTGCGTTTAAGGGCTAACGCTAAAACTCGCGCGGGTGCACGCTCGCGGGTGTATAATGAAAAATAGTATGGACAGCGCAGGCGCGTGAGACGGAGCGCGGGCGCGGGTGGCGGATTGTCACCCGCGCGGCGGGCGGCGGGCACACGGCGCGGGTTTGTTTCTACAAATCAGACGAGCGCCGCTAGATGCCACGGTCACACGCGTCAGGGGCTAGGTACAATCATGAACATCGATACAAAGCGCGTAATAATTGAGGTGCAATTTCGGCCAGTATTATGGGATATGGCGAATGAATTATCGAATTCTCCGCTAAGTAAACTACTTGTCAAGAACGGGTTATGCAGTTGACGTTTTTTCCATTTATGTCTTTTTGCCAAATAATAAATAAGTAAATAATCCATGGTAATCTACTCGACACAACTGTACACGCTCGAAATCAAAATTATACTAGCAGCGCTAACTGAGACGGGCGCACGCGACGGGTGCCCGCGCCCGCACCCGCGCGAGTTTTAGCGTTAGCCCTAATAGTCATCGTTAAGACCATCGGCCGATGGACATCCACTGCTAGACATACCTATGCCTCTTGTGAGGATTTTCAATAACTACCGTCTGCAACAGCTCCCTATAACCCGCTTGATGTCATCTGTCAACCAACTGTGGGGTCAATAAATACTGCGATTTCCAGTGATACAAGGTTACTATTCCCATAGGTAATTTGCAACTCGTTCCTCCATCCAATCTTTGAACTGTTTTTATTACAGCCGTTGACACTTGATATTTGTATTGATCTTAATTTGCCTCAAGCTTATGGGTAAAAGTGCGTTTGCTGCAGCGTTGCCATTTCATTAAGAGTCGCACAGACGGAGAGAGTTCAAGCGTTCCGAAATCAGCGTACTGTAGTCCACGTTCATTGCAATGTTTGTAATTTTATAGCACTGCACAGACAACAGACGGCGCGGTCTGATCGTCTGCTATCTACAGAACACAATGTAATATGTCGAATAGAGAAAACGAGAAATGTCGCCCAATCGCGAAATCCGAAATATAGCTATCGCCTCAACGCAACAAAAGAGCACCTTATTGGTCGAGTTTTTGTCTGAGAGGGCTCATACAAGTCCTGCGTAAGCGACGAACATGACGCGACGCGAAGCTGACGACGCGACAAACGCTATTAAAACAACGGTCCTACTTGCATCGTGTCGCATCGCATTGCGTTTGTCGCTTGCGCAGACAGACACCCCGTAAGTGATACAAAACTATCTAAGTTGGGTAGCTCTAACTTTTTAAAAGTAACCGTTTCATTAAATACAGATGCGAAGTATGTCTACACTTTAGTTTATCTGTTTATTCCGTCAACAAGTAGAAAGGAACCCGAGTTGTCTTCAGCTATAAAAATATTTATTATTTTAGTTATGAGGGCAGACTGCCAAAATATCTTATGCAATGGCGTTCGGTCATTATCTTCAGAGTAATTAATGATAGGGGTGCCTCGATAAAGTGAGATTTAGTGACTCTACATGTCCTTAGTTCGATTCCCAGCTAGGGTCAAGTCTGAGACGGATGTTTTGAGTGTATTAGGCGAGCGACAGATCGTTGTTCTAGCGTTAGCTAATTATTACGAAATAAGTAGAAGAGAACCTGTTATACCTAGTACAGTCTTTTAATAAAATAAATATAGATAATATTTGGATAAACATAAGTTTATGTACTTATGTGCAATAATAATATTGCACATAAGTACAATGATATGACATCAAACAAAACTAAACATAAATAGGCTTGACGACCTCCGTAGCGCAGTGGTATGCGCGGTGGATTTATAAGGCGGAGGTCCTGGGTTCGATTCCCGGCAGGGCAGATTGAGATTTTTCTTAATTTGTCTTGGTCTGGCTGGTGGGAGGCTTTCGCCGTGGCTAGTTACCACCCTACCGACAAAGACGTACCGCTAAGCGATTTAGCGTTCCGGTACGATGTCGTGTAGAAACCGATAGGGGTGTGGATTTTCATCCAACTCCTAACAAGTTAGCCCGTTTCCATCTTAGATTGCATCATCACTTAACATCAGGTGTGATAGCAGTCAAGGGCCAACTTGTAGGCATTAAAAAAAAAAGTATATGAATAGTATTAGATATGTATTTACCTTAAAATTATGCTTAAACGAATTAAACTTCGTTAGTTTTTGTTTATGATACCTACCATAATAACACACCCGTATAATTTGGTATATTTTAATTAAATTAAGGTATTAGAGGCTCTCCACACAATAACTCAACAATCGTGCGTTATTTTGGAAATTATGATGTGATTTCCAGGAGGAAATAAATGAATGACAGTTTAGCTCCTCTCCTTTATTTACAATTTTAAACGTGTCATTTTGTAATTTTTTGGCGTGACAACGTCTTATAATTCGATAGAGCCTGCACGCACGAAAAAACATGACGTCATGCGTCGTTACCTCGCTTTGAGGCGTTCCATGTAAGGCTTGAAGTGCAAGCGAGAGCGCGGAACGAGCGACAAAGAAGCAAAATCGGCTTTTGCGTTCGGCAGCGTTCGACATCCGTTTATTAAATATATTAATTTTAAATTAAAAATTAATATATTTATAAATTAATATATTTATTATAAATTTATAAAATCAAAATCAATTATTTTATTGATTTAAATTAATATTTATAAAAATATACTTAAATTAAAAATTTTAATAACCAATTAAATGCTACCATTCCATCAGTATTTTCTTAAGACATTGTCACGTTCAACTATCGTCAGTAAACCGACTTTACAGACAACCAATTTTTTTTTTAGTAAAAACATAATGAACGGATTTATATCAAATCTTACATTATGATTCGACTGAAAATGCATTAATTCATTATGTCCCTATTACAGATATGTGACATTAGACGATTTGTCAATCGTGTAAAGGTATAAATGTCTCTATTAAATCTTAAAATAATACCTATTTTGGTAGATCGAGTTGTATTGTTTTTAAAAAAATTAAATAAATAAAAATAAAAGTCACATACGGGTTAAAAGTTAAGGGCTTCTTTTAAAGCGTACTAATATATACCTAAAAATTGTTCGAGATAGAATTGCAAAACACCATGTTGTAAAAAATGATAATTTTTTATCGTAGTTACTGAAAACACTATCTATGTAGACAAAAATACTTATTAAAATACAGAATTTTATATAAATCCGTATATTGTCACGGTATCAAGGTGTATATTGAAATTTTCAAATGCCCGTAAAAACAATACCGTGTGTAAAGCCTCTTCCGGTTTCATATCGCAGCGGGTGATAAGTTTATGTTATTATAACATCATATTTCGAAAGTAGTGACATCCCTACGGGATTGGGTGTAATTATTTTACTCATATATAAATTTCAATTTGTCTGGCACGTATACATCGATGGGCACATCGCTTCAAACACTACGAAGAAAGATCGAAGGTTGATGAGTTGATGAGTTGATTTAGAATTTAGTTGCATGTAAGTCGGCTTTAACTGTTATATGACACTAGCAGTCGCCCACGACTTAGTCCGCGTGAAAACCTCTTAGGTACCCTTCTAATTTTTGAGACAGACTTTCATACAAAAAATGCTCATTCCCCGCTCAATACAATAATAATTTATTAACAAAAATAATTTTACAATCCGACACGCAGATATAGAGATAAGCCTGTTTAAACAATCGAAAACTCTTCCGTTTTATATTAACAGTATAGATATGGTCTTCTATCTATACTTCTATACTAATATTATAAAGAGGTTAAGTTTGTAAATAAAGTTCTGTCGGGGCTAATCTTCGGAACTACTGATCCGATTTTAAAAATTCTTTCACCAGTAGAATGCTACGTTATCGGTGAGTGTCATAGGCTATATTTTATATTTGTATTGTATATATTACCCAAGTTATCATAGTTTTTATCGCGCGACCCCTATTCAGTACGTATAACATAACACCGAGGATGTCAACTAAATTTGGACGATATAGCGGCATTGTCATGTTTGGTAGAAATTTTGTAATATCTCCGAAACTATATAACTAATTAACATACTGTAAAAGGCGAATCTTATCTCTATAATATCCTTGTGATTATTCAATAATTTTTTTTGATAACGATTTAAGTTTTGAAGTATAAATAATGACGTAAACGTAAGCATATGAAATAAATGATTTTTTAAAACACAACAAGTTCTATATCTGCCAAAATATAAAAGATAGTAGAAGAAGTCGCGAATATTTTTTGTAGAACTTTTAAAGATACATAAAGATTTCATATAATGTTTTCGATTATATCCAATAGCTAAGGCAGCGTACGCGCATAAAGTTAAATTTAATAAATTTCACGGTGCGACTCGTGCGACGAAAACTGTGATAACTCGGCCTATAATATATAATACAAATATAAAATATAGTTAACACTCCCCGATAGTGTAGTATTCTACTGATGAATGATTTTTTTAAATCGGATCATAGTTCCGAAGATTAGCCCCATTAACAAACTTACAAACTTTATCTCTTTATAATATTAGTATAGATGACTTTTTAAGTTCAAGTTTTGATTTAAAGTTTATATCATGTATTTTTTTAAGCTAACATTTATTTATTTACAATTCTTTCAAAAATTTTTAATAATGCTTAAAAAAATTATAAAAAGAACACTATTAAAAATAAAAAAAAAATCCAATCCGCCTGCTGAGGGGCCCGTGGGCTCAAGTAACCGGGGGTCAGGGATCCAGAGTGAGGAACATCCTTACAATGTGCGCCATTTCAAGAATTATCGCCTTCTGTATCCGACCCTTAATCCAACAACTAAGCGAAAGCTTCTTAAGATGTTGGTCAAAGTTTTTCGCTATGACCTTTGACTGAAAAAACTATAGGAACAATCTTCGTAGACTTTTTGAGCGAGGTCAAAGTATTTTGATACTTTTTCCTTTTCAGCTTTCACCAGATTATCGTCATGTGAAACAGTAATATCAACAATCATTGCACGATGCATTGATCGATCAATTATCACTATATCAGGTCTATTGGCTACAATATACCTATCAGTGATTATTGTTAGAACATCACATCTTGAAAGTAGTAATATCCCTATGTCGTAGGTGTAATAATTTTAGTTACATATGCATTTCAATTTGTCTGGCGCGACGTTCCAAACACTTTACTACTGAATTACGAGATCGAAGGTTCATGAGTTGACGAGTTGACTTAGAACTTAGTTGCATGTCAATTTGTTCAACATTGAGTTGATTAAAAAAAAATTCAATCCGAGTACTTAATTAATTACCTATTTTTCGCGAAAACCGACGAATTCCATTCATTTCGAAACTGGAGCATCCTCATAATTATCTGGTTGACTCTACAATTTTTTCACAAATAATTTTTTTTTAATGTTTCGCAATCTCTTGTTATAATAATGGGTCTTTAATTCACACACACGTACGTATAAACACACACGCACACGAATAAACATACGCACACACATAAGAAAATAAACTTGGGTTAATATAATTGTTTTAATTTTTTTTTTATTTTATTTTAACTGTTGTAACTGCATTTTTTTTCTTTTTGTGTAAAACATTGCTTTTATTTTTGTGTAAAACACTGACCCTAAGATACGGGCTTACCTAGTTTTGGGGCCAGGGGTTCAATGTGTAAGCTAATCTGTAACTTCTCAAATAAATATATTCTTATTCTTATTCTTAATTAATAGTATCGTAGTTTAATTTATAGTAGGTCTACAAAAGGTATCTCAAGGTACGTAATAATATATTTAAATATTTTTTAAGTGTGACATTTGAATGTGTCTTTCTATCTATAGAATTGTGTTATTCATAGAGAGACACAAATGCAAACAGGGACAAAATATTTTAACCTGGGGGGAAAGAAAGATCTACCAAAACTACGTTTGTCCCCGCCTGCAGCACCATAAAGTATTTAGAATTTTATACAGATATAGTGATCCTTGTTTTTCTCTTTTCAGTTTATAACTTCTAAGCAGTCGGGTTTTTTGTTTTTATAATAATAATTTTATTTGAGACTTTTTAGTTTTAGTTTATGGTATAGAAATGAGACGGTACACTTAGTACACTTTTTGCCATTTTTTGTTAAAAAGTAATATGAACATGATATGATATTTATATTTTTGAAATGGTCTTTTTACGACCTTTCAATTGGTACCCAAATTCTAAGATAAGAGAAAAAAATACACACATCCCCCCTTTTTTCCTCCATTTACTGCCGCCATTTTGAAAATTTATATAGCCTATGTCACTGCCACAATTTTGACAAATTCAACGACACCTCACATGTCAAAATCCGTTCGGTCGTTTAGGCTGTAGCGCGTGCCGAAGAAATGGACATACATACATACATACGCTCGAAAAACATAACCCTCCTTCTGACGCAGTCGGGTAAAAAATTCAAATCACGTACTGTTAAGTTATAACAACGTGAATCCTCGCCTTAAGTTCGCTATAAACCCTTCAGTTTCAAAGCTCGTTCCAGGACTCGAACCCAAGACATCATGATCCGAAGCCACATAGCCACATATATAGCCATAGGGTAGCCACTGGAACATTGAGGCAGCTTTTGTAAGTAATCATAATGGAATATCCATGTCAATGTTAGTTATTTGTTAACCGACGAAAAAAACGGAGGAGGTTCTCAATTCGACACGTATATATTTTTTTTTTTAATGTATGACCACGCATAACTTTTTACAGTGTTGTCCGATTTTGATAATTCTTTTTTTATTAGAAAGGGCATACATCCAAGGTGGTCCCATGTTAGGATCCGATGATGATATCCTGGGGAAATTGAAGGAACTCTTCAAATTTTGGAGGCACGCTTACAGCGATTTCGGTTTTTGACTCGGTATCTATCGGTAGCTTTTTGGCTACTAGTGCCATATAATATATTATGACAGTATAGTACGAGTACGCTACGTGGCGATAAATCATTAAAAATTAAGAAATAAAATTTTTTAACAAAAAATAGAACCGACTCAAAACGCACTAAAAAGTAAAAAATAACTGTGTCATTTAGTTGCTTTAATTTACTTAAGTATATCTAGGAGTCGGTGCCAGCCAAGGTTTCTACTTTCTAGGATGTTACCTAGAACCCACAAACTGCTTTACTACGTAAAATAAATGTTCCTTAAACTTGGCTGGCATCGACTTCATAGATATGCTTAAGTAAATTAAAGCAACTAAATGACACAGTTATTTTTTACTTTTTAGTGCGTTTTGAGTCGGTTCTATTTTTTGTTAAAAAATTTTTACTCAGTTATCTTTGTGTGTTGAAAGAAAGTTTTGACTTAAATTTTTTTGCCAAATTGACTTTTTTTACAAAACGCCATCGACTTTGAATGTTATTGACTTTGCAGGTTTTTCTTTGTACTATAGTGAGAATATTCAATAGGTTTTCGTTAAATAGGCTTGTGAAAGTTAACGACACGAATCGATTTTCGTTAAAAAGGAGCAAAAAGTATTGTGACCTCAATCACGCGACATTGTGTGGTGAAAGAGTTAGGTATTTTTACGATGATGTATAACATATTGACTGCTGCGTCGTTTGTGTAGTTGCCAGTCTACTTGCCATCGGTTTTCCAGGTTATTTTTAGTTTATTGACGACTTACGTTTTACGTGTTGGTACTGTAAGTGTTGGTTGACTCCCCGCTGGGTGAAACAATGACATTAAGCCGGTTACAAGAAGCCGTTTGATGCAGGCGGTCTAAAACCGTATTCTTCGGAGGTCATTGAACCTAACTAACAAGTACATCCAAAACCAAACCCTATTAAAAATCGAGTAACTTTACTTGTATATATTTTTAATAGCGTGGCGACGGTTTCCTGCATAACACGCCACTTATGTTGTTAGGTGTTTTCACATCTGATGGAAAATACTTAATTTTTTACCATTGATAAGCTCGACATATCTTCCACCAGATGTGAAAGAACCCAATTGTTATTTTTGTTTTTTTTAATTATCTTCCTTTTATCGCCAGTTGTTCGAGACGTTAAGAAAAGACCGGCCACAGGAGCTCAACAAGATCGTGCCCATCGTCGGCGACATCACGGAGCCCGAGCTCGGTATCAGTCCAGCGGACCAGTCTATGCTATGTCAAAAGGTATTTTTTCTTGTGAAAATGTGAATATTTTGTGTGTCGGAATTTGCAATGAAATGCACATAAGTAGCGCGCGCATTTATCTTCGCTTACCTTCAGAAGATGATGTCTAAGGTGGGATGCACTTGCCTCGAAGGCAAACGTTTCTCCTTGCCTAATTACTCTTGACTTGAAGTTACTCCCGTTGTTATACCTGACCAACTTGTAATTGCCAAATACTGTTTTGTGTCACGGCCCGAAGTGGGTACAATTCACCCATTGACAGTGTACTTGCCGTAGGCTTTTTAATGGCATTTCATCGGCGTCATTGGAATATTTGGACGAGCGCAGGAGCTACCAGAAGGGGCCCGAAGGTCAAATGAAAAACAAGGAGCAAACGGCTCTCGATGTCCATATTTTCTAGCCTCAGACCCGACCACGACACTCTACGCTCGCTCAAGCCACCCAGTGACGTTACTGCTACATCCGCGTGTTTCTCGTTGTAAATGTGAACAAAATTGCACGTAGAAGTTAAAATTTATGGATGGAGTTGCGATGTGTAGTTAACTATGAGCCTATGAATGGAGTATTTTAATCAATTATTATGTGGCAGGTCTCCGTGGTATTTCACTCAGCAGCGACGGTGAAGTTCGATGAGAAACTCAAGCTGTCAGTTACAATCAACATGCTGGGCACGCAACAACTCGTCCAGCTGTGTCATCGGATGTTGGGGCTTGAGGTAAGCTACAACATCATTGCCGTTATGCAATGGTGGAATAGAACGCTACCGCCGTCCTTCCTGCACGTAAAGATAATTCAACCGATTCAAAAGATTTTTACTTTCTTAGTCATAGTATTCATTCAGTCAGACTAATCAGATTGCCCATCTATAGGTAAGTGGAAACCCATTCCCTATGAGCAGAGAAACACATGTCATACACGGAACCTGATCATCTCCAGATATTGGTTGCAATTTCATTTCAAGTACCTGCTTGATACATTTCGGTCATATGCAAATTATCCACCTGTGTCAGTGAGGTCATCGAACACAATATGATTATCGTCCCCAGGCGCTGGTCCATGTCTCGACGGCATACTGCAACTGTGAACGGGAGCGAGTCGAGGAGACGGTGTACGCGCCGCCCGCGCACCCCGAGCACGTGGTCACGCTGGTGCAGACGCTGCCCGACGACCTGGTGGACAGGATCACACCGGACTTAGTGGGTCAGTACGGTCTTTTCATTATATACCACAGCACATACCATAAAAGTGGAAGTTCTGTCGTCATCCAGAAGCGTGATTTTTTCAGATTTTTAATATGTGAAAAAATGAATATTTGGGGCAACTCATTATGTCAGGAAAAGTTGGAAGCGTTGGTTGTGAAAAGAAGTCCTATACTAAAGCTAAACTCGATTGAGAATGCTTGTTAACAAACAAATTAAAAATGAAGGTAGAAATTACTAGTCATTCTGCACCTAATTTTTTTAATTAACTTGTTAATTATGAATTTATGACAATAAATTAGATTAGTAAGCTTAAAACTAATTAATATATTCAATATTTTTTAAATAAGATTTTTTAAAATAACAAAACGTAATTTTAAATTTATTAGGCATAAAACGTGTTGCATTTTCTACCTTCATTTTAAATTTGTTTGTTGACAAGCATTCTCAATCGAGTTTGGCTTTAGTATAGCTGTGGGGCATCAGAGAGTGGACTGGTATCGCGAGTATTGTAAAAAGAAAGGAAAGGATTTATAAGGAGTATAAAGTACTGAACGCTAATAATATATTTACAGGCCAGAATGCCAATCAAAGAAGAATAAGAACACCATCGTATGATACTACAGCATCTAACTATGCGCTTCTTTGCATCCATAGATCTGAAGCAAATGTGATATCACCCATGTGCCTGTTATTTCACCAGATTTTATTTTACTTTATAGGTTAACTACTAAGGCCTGTGTGCACCAAGATTTTGGTTATCATAACCAACGGTTAACATAAGCTAAACATAAAATTTACTGTTCATGACAACCCGTACACCGGTTAAGGACGTAAGCTCGGTTAAGATAACTGCCCGGTTTACGCCCTTAACCGGTGTAGGGGTTTATTATAAATAGTAAATTTATAGTGAAGTTATGTTAACCGTTGCTTATGATAACCGAAATCTTGGTGCACACAGGCCTTAAGCAACATAATAGGAACACGTTATAATAATTTATGCTTCTTTCCTTTTGAATTCCAGGAGACAGGCCTAACACATACACGTTCACAAAGGCTCTAGCGGAGGATATGCTTATAAAAGAGTGCGGCAACCTTCCCGTAGCGATCGTCAGACCTTCAATTGGTGAGTTTCCCCGTAATGACATTGAAAATACACCTTGATTTCCTTTCTTCACGTGAAATTACTGTTATCAAACATTTTTATACAACATGCCCATTGTAATAGCATAGTTAACTCGGCCAGACATTACTCGTGCCTACGTTTTACACGACTTTTTATAATAAATTAGAATATTGTCAGGAAAAAAAGATTTATGAGGCGAGAGTGAATGGAATTGTTGGAAAGGGAAGACCTAGGCGAATGTTTGTAGACCAAATTCAGGACATTTTAAAAAACGTCCAGGTCAAGAGTACCCTAAACCGACGATCTTGTATTAAGGGATTAATGAGAGGAGAATAAGCTAAAGAAGTATGCAAGGACCGTGGCAAATGGAAGGAGGTAGTCTCTGCCTACCGCTATGGGAACGAGGCGTGATGCTATGTATGAATGTAAAAAAGATTTAGATTAAAAAGGAAAAATATTTTTAATTTAAAACTGCCTTGGAGACAGTAATAAAGTAAACTGCATATGACTTTTCCTTTATAGACGGGCCACCTTTTCTTCCGATAGAAATAAAATAAAGACTACCTCTTCACATTTTATTGCAGCTGTGCTAAAGGGTAGATAATCGGTAAACGATAATGTTACGCTCATAAACTTCGAGTGATCGTAAATTGTACGTGATACACGGTTATAAAATGTATCATTGTTGTTCAATACTTTGCGATATCCTATTTGATATAACTATTGAAATAATCGCATACTTCAATAGATTTTGTTTTTAATAAAAAAATTATTAATATTTTCATTTCTGTTGGCGAATTGGCAAGATTATTTATGTCTCCCGGAAGTGGAAAGGAGATGGTCCATTTCAGCTTCACTCATGTACCACATACCATTAAAATGGAAAGAATACAAGGATTTTATCAAAAATAAAATAAGTGAATGAAACGAACTAAATAAAACGTTGGTTAAAAATGAAATTCCTAGTTTTTGAGGTATTAAAAGAAGGCGTCTTTCTAATATTATTCTGTAGGTGATAAAGATGCGGTGACATTGATTTGTCAAACTCAAAATATGTCATTTTTTGACAAGTCTTTTTTTCTGTGTTCCGGGCTTTGTTTTTAGCTATAATACATTTTAGACATAGACATCTTAGCCATAATAAGAGCAAAATTAAATATTTTAATCTGATTATTCAGTAATCCGTTAGGTAGGTATAGGTTACTAACCAGTAACAATCAAATCAAATGGACCATACGTCAATAAACACAGCAAATGTCAAAACAACATCCATCCACCATCAGGAGAATGACTACCATAGATAATATAACTTATATAAGATCCGCCATGATTATACGTAAAGTGTTGCATTGTTTTGGAGAGAATAAATAATATTTCGCCCAAATAAAAGTGAATTCAGAGATTTGGCTAATTAAAACTAGATTATTAATACATGTAGTTTTTTTCAACTTATGTACAGAAAGTGAGTCTATGCTCCATACAATTTTGGACCATCTCCTTTAACCACAATCTTGGGGTCGTCAGGAATTTTCTTCCACATTCCACGCACCTCATCGGTCCCTAAGGCCTTTTAAACCAATGTTCGAATATCACTGACGTTGCCCTTAGACAGTTGTTTCAACTTCTCACCATCTTCTAAACCTCGATCTCGACTATTCGACCAGTTTTAGCGAACTTCTGCGTTCGTTCACACCCCCTGGTGCTGCTAAGAATCCAAGAGCAAATATGCAGTTCGGTGTAATGTTGTCTAAAAGTTTATCCCTCGAGAATAATAGCCTTTTTTTATAAGCAAGAGTGTTGTTAATAAAACAACTTTAGGAAACATTGCATGATGTAACCACCGAATCTAGGTAATTTAGTCACCCACTTTTGCACGATGAATCAAAATGATTAGATTATATTAAGTATACCTAATATAACGAATACGTGTATTTTCCCTGTAACACGTAATCTTCGAACTTGTCAACCTAGACAACCCGATTGTGATAAGATTTTATTGATCGAATTATTGTGGAGTCTAATAATAAACGCTCGCTGACTCACTGACATATTGTAATTGGAGGAAGCGTGCGGTGCTTATTAAATGTCTTCTCTACGCAGATGATCAAGTATTACTTGCATCGTCTGCTAATGAGTTACAAGAAATGGTAACTATTATGAATGTAGCTTTGAAAAGGAAAGGAATGAAAGTGAATGTCAGCAAAACGAAAGTAATGATTTTTGAAAGAGATGAACATGTGACAAATTGTAATATTTTGATAGATGGAGAGAAAGTGGAAGAAGTAAAAGAGTTTGTATACCTGGGTAGTAAATTCACGAAAGATGGAACGTGTGAGAGTGATATTGAAAGAAGAGTAAATGCTGGAAACATGGTGAATGGTGCTCTTCATGCATTTATGAATAGCCAGAAAGTGTCTCAGAAGGCAAGACTGGCTGTGCATAGAGGTGTGCTGGTGCCCACACTCATGTATGGTAGTGAAAGTTGGGTATGGCAGAAGAAGCATAAAAGTAAAATAAATGCAGTAGAGATGAGAGCGTTGAGGAGTATGAGCGGAATAAAACTGAGTGACAGAGTTAACAATAGTATAATAAGAGAGCAGTGTGGTGTAAAAGAAGATGTAGTGACTAAAATTGAGAAAGGGATGCTTAGATGGTTTGGACATGTAGAGAGAATGGATGAAGGAAGATTAACAAAAGAGATTTACAAGGCGAGGGTGAATGGAAATGTTGGAAGGGGAAGACCTAGGCGAATGTTCCTGAACCAAATTCAGGACATTTTAAATAATGGCCAGGTTAAGAGTACCCTAAACCGACGAACTTGTATGAAAGGATTAATGAGAGTAGAAGAAGCTAAGGAGGTATGCAAGGACCGTGGCAAATGGAGGGATGTGGTCTCTGCCTACCCCTATGGGAACAAGGCGTGATGTTTATGTATGTAGGAAGCGTGCGGTCGGTATTTACATCCCAGCCCAAAACTCAAACAAAACGATACCGATTTTGGGCTGAGAAGTAGTCTCTCAAACGCCTAAAGAAAATATTTTCCCTCTAAAATTTGCAAGATTATTATATTTAATTCAATTAAAGAACAAAATAGAACTCTGAAAAAGAGCGACGGAATGCACATGAGCTGGTCATCTTAAGATGTAGGCTTTTTAGGCTGCCCAAAAAACCGCTGTCAAGCATTGTACAAGTTTTTGGATATTGGTCGTGAAATCTGGCAGGCACACAGCGGGGTACATGCACAGTATCTTGAGTGCCATCGAATCAGGACTAAAGATATCCGCAGAGAAACCAAAGCAGCCAGCAATCCACGACTCGCAAAAAAGTTTTTTTGCAAAGTATAATTGCAACCTTTATAAACAAAAAATAAAAAAAAAAAGACGTGTGGCACTCGGAGACTGCCGCGGTAAAGCTATTGCATAGCATTTTTTATCAACTTATGTTTACCTACCGACGTCATCGGGACCGTGGCCTGGCGTTTTTTTTTAAGCTTGATATTGCAAAAAGTCATTAATTTAAAAAAAAAGACTATTTGAAATATCACGCTTGAAAAAAAAAATTTCGGAACCGACAGGATCCGAACCCGTGTCTCTCTGGCAATCCGGGCACTTAGAGCGCCTTACCGCTAAGCCACGTTCCCCGATGACGTCGTTGCCGAAATTGTGCTTTTACCTAATATTTTTTTTTTGATACTCAGGGGGTGTTAGGTTTTTTCGTTACGGAATTTCTGTATTCGGTCTCCACGCTCAAGGCCCGCAAAAAAGCTATACAATAGCTTAATAAATGGGGAAAAGGGCCACAAGCTTTTTCCCTATTTATTTATTTACTGTAAGTGACTCAAAATCTGACTCCTCAAAAGTCGTAGAGTTTGTGCATCCGCGTCATTGATTGAAAATAAAAGTACTTAATTTTTAAATACTGTGTATAACATTTTAAATATAATATAATGTTATAATGTACCTTGACTGATCAATGTCAAAATAAAATTTCAGCTAAGTTTGGATATGGAAAATATGTCAAAACAAAAATTTGTTATCGATGTACCGGGTAAAAACGACAATGCCGTAAATCGTTACGATGTACGAATTATTTATAAACAAGTGTAACAATGCACAATGCTCGGTCCGAAGAAATGAAAAGAAAATCAAACTGTGATTCCCTTGAGAACTTACCTAATTATAAAAATTCCGTATGCAAAATTTTATTACGTAATTAAAATTAGTAGTACAATCAATCATTGTAATCACAAGTAATTATACCATCTTTTTATTAATAGGTGATCATTAAATATTGGACAGGTTTTTTGGAAGCGACTAATAATATTTAACTTTGTTTTCCGAAGTGAAAAGTTTGTCAATAGTGTATGGAAAACTTAGGTAGGTACGGGGCGTAACGGATCGAAACTATCGCTGCAAATAAACAACGATTTCGACGGCCGAGTGGCGCAGTAGGTAGTGACCCTGCTTCTGCGTCCTAGGTCGTGGGTTCGATTCCCACAACTGGAAAATGTTTGTGTGATGAGCATGGATGTTTTCCAGTGTCTGGGTGTTTATCTATATATTATAAGTATTTATGTATAATATATATAAAATATTAATCAGTTATCATAGTACCCATAACACAAGCTACCTAAGCTTACTTTGGGGCTATCTAGCGATGTGTGTCCTATAATATTTATATTTAAATAAGCTAATCTTTACAGCGTCTTATAAATCATAATATGATCGCAGGAAGAAAAAAATCGGGTGCAGACAACGTAGGTCACGGTTCAAAATATCCGCAAATAGTTAAATTTAAATACATGGTTTCCGATTTCGTTAATCGTAATTTGTGTTTTTATTTAAATCATTTTTTTCATTTCATTTTCTCAGACTGTAAACTATCTCTGTCAAATTTCATTTAAATCGATTCAGTAGTTTTAGCGTATTTGAGTAACAGACAGAGCTACTTTTGCATTTATAATATTAGTATAGATTTGACACTTGAAAAGAAGTGTATATCTGAGGCTGAGCTCGTATTGCAGTGCTCTCATCGGTACGGGAGCCGGTCAAGGGTTGGGTGGACAACTGGAATGGGCCCAACGGCATCATCGCGGCGGTGGGCAAGGGCATCTTCCGCACGATGCTGGGCACGGGCACACGGGTGGCGGACCTGGTGCCCGTCGACACCGTCATCAACCTGATGATTGTGTGCGCATGGCGGACTCACTTGAGACGGTGAGTTAAAGGGAATTTAGTAGTCATCATCGTCATAATCAGCTTACTGTAGGAGTCAGACTGTACTCACGAGTTGGCTTGATCAGGGTAATAATGTTTCACTTAGAAAATATGGTTTTGTTAATCAGCGATTTTTATTACTGAAGTTCTGTGCTAGGAGGTAGGTTCAGACCCCCTAAACTTCCCCCTCCCTTATATACGCCCATGGTGGTATTTAAGTGTTTATTTGGTCACCTTTCAGAGGCGACGGCGTGATAGTATACAACTGCTGCACGGGACAGCGGAATCCGATCACGTGGCAGCGTTTCGTTAAGACCAGCTTTAAATATATGCGGAAACATCCGTTTAGTGAGTATACGTAGTATCTACAATCTTTTCTTTTCACAAAGCTAATAAAGACTAAGTTGTCGTGTAAGATTTAGTGATGAAACAAAATGGTAGAACGCACTTGCGTCATTTATCTAATGCACTTCATAGATTATTGAGTGAGAGCCTAAGATGATCAGAATTTCGTTATTTTATATTCGTCTGCCGACATTTCTATACACAGGTAGCTAAGTATTGTATATAACCATAATAATGTTGGATTTGAGAGAAGGTAAGTAACAAAACAGGTGTAGGTGTGCAGCTTCTTTATATCGTTAAAATTGACAGCGAATTTACTTTGGGATAGCATAAGAAATCATGTCTTTATCCATTACATGGTCATGGTCTATAAGGTTGCATGGTATATATCGCGTTTTAGCGATGAGGCCGCATATTGTGCATCTACTTCTAATTTTTTACCCGACTGCGTCAAAAGGAGGGTAAAGTTTTTCGAGCTTATGTATGTATGTAAAGAGAATAAAAAAAGTTGAGAGGTGTCAAGGGACACCCGGATGGAACGAAGTTCCTTTCGATTAATTAGTGAAGGAATTGTAATAAAATTTTATTTTTTTTAAGTAATAATAATATTTGTTGTTACTTGTTGTACACCCAAACACCAAAGGGCGCCACGAGAGCGCGAGACAGCATACAGCTCGGGCGCCCTCCGCCGCTCACGCGCACACACATCAAAGGCGGCGGCAAGATCCTTTGATCAAAAAGTGTCGTGACAACTTTTCGTACCAATTTTTTCCGTCTAGCCCCCTTTCACAACGCGCGATAAGGAACTTCGTTCCAAAAGAGATCAATGTATCTATGGCGCTGTGCGCGGAGATAAAGGTACCTACATTTGGATAGACTTCTGGCTTCTTGGCTCGCAGGTAGCAAAGTATTGTTTATCCCCCCTGTAGGACCATAAAATATCTTAGATATAACTTGTAGATATGTAGGCTATAATTTGTAGATATATAAATAGATAGCAGTCAGGGTTTTGTTTTTATAATATTAATTAATCTATTTGTTCGCTTTGTTGTTACGGTTTACAAAAGTGTACTTTTCATTTAATTTTTCAGTTTCAATAAAATTAAAAAAAATTTCATTGCTGGTTAGTTTGACGATAGTGTGTATGTGCAGGCGAAGTGGTGTGGTACCCGGGCGGTAACATCACGAGTAACCGGCCGCTGCACAACACGCTGGCGTTGCTGCAGCACCGCGCGCCCGCAGTGGTCGTCGACTTCTTCGCCAAGCTGTCGGGCGGCAAGCCCATGTGAGTAGCAGCATTATTACAATATCTCTAATGGCCATCGGGACTAGACATTCATCGTTGCCTACGATATATTGAGCTAAGACCATGGTGATGTTTTTAATAAGTAGGTACAAGGATCGACCAGGTCTTCCACCTTGCAGGAAACGATATGTGGAATTATTTAGGACCAGGACCAGGATAAAATCATAATCAACGGTATCTTAACAATTCAATTCGTAGCCTCTTCACCAAGAAGACAATATCTTACATTACTCGCACTCCTGATCACATTCAGCCTTCATACCTCATCGGCGCAAACGTCTCCAACCCGCATTGGAGCAGCGTGGTGGGTCTACGTTTCATATCTCCTCTCGTATAAGGAGGCGACGACCTTCGTGGCGCAGTGGTATGCGCGGTGGATTTATATGACGGAGGTCCTGGGTTCGATTCCCGGCGGGGCAGATTGAGATTTTTCTTGATTTGTCTTGGTCTGGCTGGTGGGAGGCTTACGCCGACAAAGACGTACCGCCAAGCGATTTAGCGTTCCGGTACGATGTCGTGTAGAAACCGATAGGAGTGTGAATTTTCGTCCCACTCCTAACAAGTTAGCCCGCTTTCATCTTACACTGCATCATCACTTAACATCAGGTGAGATAGCAGTCAAGGGCCGACTTGTAGTCGATAAAAAAAAAAAAAGAGAGAGGCCTGGCCAGTAGTAGTCTGTTAATAGGCTGAATGATAATGATGTAATGTATTCGCGTCCGTCCACAGGATGGTCCGCGTCCAGAACAAACTAGAGAAGGCGTCCTCCTGCCTGGAGTACTTCACGACGCGTCAGTGGGCGTTCGCGGACGGCAACGTGCAGGCGCTGTGCGGCGCGCTGTCACCCGACGACCGAGCCACCTTCGACTTCGACGTGTCCAACATCGACTGGGACGCGTACATCGAGAGCTACGTGCTGGGCATCCGCAGGTTCCTGTTCAAGGAGAGTCCCGACACGCTGCCGCGCTCCAGGAACACGTTGCGGAGGTGAGTGTTACGACACGCCGATAATGCGGAAGATAAAGTGACGTGTCTCCATCATTCTTATATTAAAAAAATATATAACCCAGTTAATTATGGAGAGATCTTTAAAGGGATGTCTAATCATTGTGAATTTTCTTACGCATTATCTTCCTATCTGCGACACACCAACTAATGTGTACAGCGACATGTGTGGCGTACAAAGGGTGTATATATTTTATATGTCTTTCACCATTGCTTCAGGTTACACATAGTCCACATCCTTACGCAAGTGGCCGCCGTGTTCTTCCTGTGGAGATTCCTGTTCAGTCGCTCGAACGCGCTGCGGAACCTCTGGCGTCGCGTCGTCGACATATTGACGCGCGCGGCGCGACTACTGGCCGTCGCCTGATGTCGCGCGACACCCTGATACACGCTTACATAATGCCACTTGACGCGCGACAAATCGTTGATAATAAACGCTTGATGAAATAAAGTAATGTTGAATCTTTTTGTGGCCGCGCGACTAATAGTTTCGGATATGCGAATCGTTTCGGGCGTAATTAGTGAATTCCTTTAATATTGTCAAAAAAGATTAAAAACTGAGACCAACGTGTAGGTATTGAAGATTATACCTCGTAGGAAGTTAGGTATGTATGAAATGTGTGTTCAAAATTGAAAAGTAACACTATTTGTCCAAATCATATAGCATTTATTGATTCGCAATTCAAGCAATAATACTTACGCTACGCTAAGTACAGTACACTTTTAAACAATATTTTACTAAACTTGAAATATTTTGCCTTCAAATACCACATTGGAATAGTATTTTAAACATTATCAACGCGCAAATGAATGGAGACTTTTTAGTCTCGGCAATGTAAGGCACACGTACGCATATCACGCGAATGAGCGACTAAACGTGCGATTCGACGTTAATCTCTTTAATTACTCTTCATAATATATATGAAGATATAGAATAGAAATAAGTAAATCTAATTACGCCTGTTGAATAATATAGTGGTCAAGGCCGGATGTCGCGCGACAATTTGTTGGCGAAAGCTTAGATTTTTTGGCGTACGACGCGTCTGTATTGCGAAACTTTTTTGAAAGCAATTCGATAACAAACCGTGTCATAAATGTTTTAGCAGAACAACGACAGCTACGATTGCAGTGTCCTTAAAAGTTTCGTAATACGGCTGCAGATGATAGAATCGTTAGTAAGCGCTTAGGTAAAATGTTTTTTCCTGACGTTAAACTACTTTTAGACGATGATATTTTATCATCAAGAATGTGAGCATGACAGCTTCTATGTCGTTTTGTCTAATGCCACAAATTGGTTTTGTTATCGGCAAGTACTGTCAACTGTAACTGTTCTGTATAAGTTTGAAGTTATCAATTTAAATATCATGGTAAGTATCCAATCAGAGTTTCCAAATAGCAGTCTTCCACTATTTGCTAAAAGTCACAATGTTAGCCAGAGTACTGATTCAGCTAAGAACGAAAATTGGAATGGTAGATGGGAAACAACCACAAGTTTCTTAACAAAACTTTATAACTTAAAAACTCCTTTTAATTCGCCTACTGAGCTTTTAATTCGCCCACTGGACTATACTGTGTCTGAAACACCGAAGTAACAGTTTTACTATTTGAATGAATATATAAAGAATTATAGGAAGAACCGATTATTTTAATGTACTTTCGAGTTTTTTTTTAAAGAAAAAGTATTGGAAAATTAGTTAATTAGTTGTTCTTCCTCTTATATGAATATTTCAAATTCTCGATATGAAAATACTAGCAGTCGCCCGCGACTTCGTCCGCGTGAAAACCTCTTAGGTACCCTTCTAATTTTAAACACAGACTTTCATATAAAGTGTACTCATTGCCGCTCCCCCTCTCAATTTAATTTTTTATAGTTTCCCGTCAACCAATATCCTTCGTCCCGTCCCGTGTACTAAAGATCTACATTTTTGTTAAACATTGTACGATATTATAATACATTCGAATAAATTTGATTACCATAAAAACGGTTCTAGTGAGTTAATCTTAAAGATAGACATATACTGTCGTGGATATTTTTTTAGATCATTTCAAGAGGAATAATGCTTTCATACATATATTTTGGTATCTTGAACAGTTTCAACGAAAGCCCGTTGCGTGCGCTGCGATGCATCAAGGATAATTAATTTTCCTCGTATTTTTCACATTTTCCATTATTTCTTCGCTCCTAATAGTTGCAGCGTGACGTTATATAGCCTAAAGCTTTCCTGGATAAATGTTCTATTCAATACAAAAAGAATGTTTCAATTCGAACCAGTAGTTCCTGAGATTAGCGCGTTCAAACAAACAAACTCTTCAGCTTTATAATATTAGTGTAGATAAGTTGTAACAACAAACGTAATCCAGTTTGCTCTTTCTGTCATCAAGGGATTATTACAGTCAATGGCAGAATCCTTTTGTCACTAACAATCAGTTTTTTTTTATCGTTATAGTTAAACTGGTACTCAGTTACACGGCGGCTTTAGATACCTTTCGCGTTGCGATAAGTGTGAACGACTTTTATGAAATGATTTTTATGATCCAACGCGATATTTCAATTTGTTTTATAAATTAAAAAGCTATTTATTTCTGAACCGAAAGTTTATTTTCACGTTATGCCTAATAAATAATGACATATGTATTGGGATTTAATGGGCTTGGAATAGTTGTATAGAATGGAATTTACCTCATAATTATTGCAATAATTAATATTAAATGTAAGTTTTCGTAAACTGGCGTTGTTAATTGTATCGATTTTTCAATATTTTTGCACGTTAACCAGCGGGTTTTAATCTACTGCAAAATTTTTACTACTATTTTTTCTAATTTTCTTTATTATGTTCCTTTTTAAAAATATAGCGATCTCCTATGGATTTTTCTTGCAAATTTATTGAAAATCCTATCATACACGTGTGCATTGATAATAATAATTAAAATCTCGGCGCTATTCAAATGCTCGCTTGATGACTCGCTCGTTCAAGGCGCTTCGCTCTTACTTACAGACCACTTTTATAAGTCACATCTGCAATGAAATATAGTTCTATATTTCATTGCACCCTATATTTCATTAGACCAGTGCAGATACCTTACAAAATATTAAAAAGTTACAAAAAATCGCAGTAGGATGAAACCCACTGGAAAAGAAGTTTACCCACTATAAAAATAATTTAAGGGTATCTGAGGTCGGAAAGGGGTAGGGGTGAGGTTTTAGGGGTAAAAAACGGTTTTTCTCGATTTCTGGCAAAACTAAAAGTCCTTTTGGTTTAAAAAATTATCTACCCTAGTCTACTATAGTTTATAATGTTAATAAATACGAGACAGTCAACAATCAATAGCGGAAGGGATGCTCTAAGCTGAGCTTTTTTCGCGATCAAATATAATAGTTATTTTAACTTAAAAAAATTTTAACTTATAAAAGTGGTACATAGCGACCGTACTTGTATGATAAATAAATAAATATAGTTTGTTAGCAATTTATTCGTCTGTTATTAATTTATAATATTATTGATCCAATTTTTTACAATTTGACTGTAAGGTGATGGTGGTGGATGGTGGTTTTTTTCTTTAATTTTGAATTGAGTAATAAAATTAGTAAATTTTGCAAATTTTCTAGGAGTAACGTTAGGTACAAAAATCCGAATAAGAATGTTTATTAAACATTTTTGAAGCGCAGAATTATTTTAACTCTTTCGAATAGAAACGAACGCTCAAAATTAGGTCACAATGAAATTGTTATAATATGATTGACGTATTTATTATTTAATTAAATTATTATTATTAATATGACAACGACTGAAAATATAAAAATTATAAGTTCGTTCGAAAATAATAATTGGGAGTTACAGTTATAAAACAAAGTATAAATAACAGTTGGATTATAAATTTTACACTTAAGCAATCAGCATGGTATGGGGAAAATAAAATGCGAGTCTTTGTTGATTTTCAATTGAAAATCATAATAGCGTGTTACAAAAATATGTCCATAGAGAAATAGAAATTGATAAATATTTCTTTCTTCCCACTTTAACAGTATCTGTATCCAATCGTTCTCTTATGATATATTTTATATTACTTTTCCGCACTTTTATAATTTTTCTTTTATATACCAAAACTTAGGTATACCTTTTCAGATATTACAACTTTACCACTATTTAGGTTCGTGGTCTTGACATGTTATGTTTTAGATTAAAAATATTGTATTTGTATTAAATACCTTGAATGTAGATGTCAAGTTAAAGTTATTCGATATTTCAATAAGGTGTCTGCGGAATGCGGATATTTCAAGATGGAACTGAAAACATTAGTCGTGAATTTAGGCAACTTAGCGGAGTGTTGACATCTATCTTCAAGTACCTATATAAAAAATAACATGGGAGCTAATTTATTTATTCAAACACTGGCGATACAAATAAACACCAATAGATTTAATAATAATAATATTAACGATTTTTAACAAAATATAAAACATTTTTATTCCATTATATGATAACATTGTTGATATTATGGCGTCGCAGTTATTAGGTGATGTATAAAAAGTACAAGACACTTCATGTATGGTTAGAACCTGTCATTTCTGTCCATAGATGAAATAAAGTACCTAAGTAGACAGAAATTTATTTCAATTTTGATTTTACTTAAAGCTAGTAAATTTTTACGACGCGTTGCTTATTATAGAATATAACCAGACTATCTGTACGGCTGTAAAACAAATAAATGAAAAATGTATGTAGGTATGTAATGTACATGAAATTGACAGAAAAACCAAGTGAATTTCAATTACAAAGTAAATGTGCTATTTTCAGTCAGTATAAATGTAAATAAACCAATCAGATTATGCAATATTGACGTGATAATTCTATCTTTCATTTGATTGGTTACTTTACGCCTTCATTCCAGTCCATTATATTGAGTGAAAATACACAGCAAAGGGCGTTATGTCACAGTTGGCCATATTTATAATCAGTTTAGTTCCATCTCATGACGCTTCCTTAGAATTAAATAACTTGTAAGGTATTTAAGTTCTGTCTAGAAATTTTTTTTGCACTTTTATTTATTTTAATGTAATGCTAGTGTTAATTCAAAATACCGATGTGTGATAACCCCGTAAACAATATCTCTATGGTTATGACAATGGAATAAACTAAAATATGGCAACTAAATTATGGCGTAGACATTTAAATAAGGCTTAGGCTTGTGTGCACCAAGATTTCGGTAATCATAACCAATGGTTAACATAAATTTACTGTTCACGACAACCCGTACGTCCGTTAAGAAACGTAACCTCGGTTAAGATAGCCGCCCGGTTTACGTCCTTAACCAGTGTACGGGTTGTCGTGAACAGTAAATGTTACGTTTAGCTTATGTGAACCGTTGGTTATGATAACCGAAATCTTGGTGCACACAGACCTTAGTTTGGTGCTAGAGTACTGAATGTAAGAAAGCGCTAAACGCTCTATATATTTTACTTCTCAGCATTATTAAACATTTCATTTGGCCATTACTATTTAAAATTTCACTTGTGCTGGATCAAAATAATGTTGTCCTCCTTTTTACGCCGTAATAATTAGTTGTCATATTTTAATATTACTTTTTAAGGGGTTGATGAAAGATTTTTTATTAGGTAATTAAATGATTGTAGCGTGTGTGCATTTGTGGTCCCTATGTGACTGTGCCACGTCACACATACACTACAAGGTAGGTATAGACATGACAGCGATCAAATATAAAGTATTCCGAAAGTAGTCTTCCTTTTTTGTCGATTTATGAAAATTTGCGAAACGAACTGTAATATCGTAATTACATATTATGCAAGCACCTGTTTAACGTACGACACAAATTATGGTATGGCGGCTTTGGAACCGTTTCCATGTTCACAAGTGTAAACGAACCTTTATTATGATCCAACAATATTTTTATAAATGAATACGTAGTTGCCTGGTTAGAGCAATGCAAATCAGTAATGCGGTGGGTTGGTTGATATGTCATGTTGATCTGGATAATTTTTTTTTGTTGATATTGTAATGAAAGGAGATAGGTAAAAATGTTTACGACGACCTCCGTGGCGCAGTGGTATGCGCGGTGGATTTATAAGACGGAGGTCCCGGGTTCGTTTCCCGGCGGGGCAGATTGAGATTTTTCTTAATTTGTCTTGGTCTGGCTGGTGGGAGGCTTCATCATCACTTAACATCAGGTGTGATGGCAGTCAAGGGCCAACTTGTAGTCGATAAAAAAATAAAATAAAAAAAAATGTATGGAAGTCTGCCTCAGAAATGCCCAGAGATGATATAATTATATGTCATTAAATAGTACAGATCTTCTATTTTATTACTAATAAAGTTACTTGTAGCTAAGCAGTTGCTGATAAAAGTTATGAAGGTTTATAAAAGTTTACTTTCTATACTACAACGAGGGTCACGTGATTCGGAACTCAAAAAATCGATTGAAATTCTTATATTTTTGATATATTTTCAAGTGATTGCAATGAAACATGAGTAGTTGTTTAAAATTCATTGTGTATTGAAATAATATAAAATAGTTAAATATGAGCATACGTTTGGACAGCCTGGGGCAAATTATGGCAATGTATTTTATCTTAATAAAATACTTCAATCAATTTGAGGATCAATCAATTAGCAAACGTGTGAATGAGTTCATTTATTATCATATTTTTAGCGCATGAGTGATTGAAATAGGCGACGACCTCCGTAGCGCAGTGGTATGCGCGGTGGATTTATAAGACGGAGGTCCTGGGTTCGATTCCCGGTGGGGCATATTGAGATTTTTCTTATTTTGTCTTGGTCTGGCTGGTGTGAGGCTTTCGCCATGGCTAGGTACCACCCTACCGACAAAGACGTACCGCCAAGTGATTTAGCGTTCCGGTATAATGTCGTGTAGAACCGATAGGGGTTTGGATTTCATCCTACTCCTAACAAGTTGCCCGCTTCCATCTTAGATTGCATCATCACTTAACATCAGGTGTGATAGCAGTCAAGGGCCAACTTGTAGTCGATAAAAAAAAACTCGACAATTTGCATTGCAAACATAGAATTACAAGTCTAAATTAAGGGAAATCTTAAAGAAGTCTTAAAAAGCAACTAGACTGACTGATAAAATAACCCTTCGTGGCCGGCGGGTAAAATGATTAGTATGTTATGGATATTACAGTTTGTTACGTAAAATGCTAAAATGCGTCATTGCATGAAAAACGATAGCTAATTTGGCACTATACAGTGACGTGATGGTTAGTAAAGTGAGTCAAGCTCAACTCAGATTGAGAAGAAGCGAAGCGTTGCGAAACATCACATTTTTCAACTACTAATTATATTATTCATCTCGATTGAACAAAAATATGATGCGTCGCAACGGTTCGCCTCTGCGCCGATGTAAGTTGAGCCTTTTTCTATCGACTTTGTATTTAACCAAAGATTTCTCGAAGTCTGATATATTACAGAGTACCTAGTCTCTACTCTGACATTAACTTAATTCCTTAATTCTTTGAGATATTAGGTACGGTATGAATGTGTCAAATTGAGTAGTTCGTGTCATACAAAAGAAGATCTTGTAGACTTTGAAAGTTTAAGAGTTGTTTGAAAAACGTTCCTGATATTCTAGGCTTGTACAGACAAAAAGAGTTCGGGCATTCTGAGTTCTCCAATCTACCAATAACGCAGATCTTGTTAACGTATGTAATACATAACACCTTGCAGATAGCAGGTGGTTTTACCGCGCTAGAACGCTGAGGGTTTTCTGTCTGCGCGGGCTTTTACATGGCAAGATACTCAGTAGCTTGGCACGACCCACTAGTGCCATATTAGCAATCTATTAAAAAAAGTCTTCGTGAATTACCAACACAATATTTTGTGTAAGCTCTACTTGTTAAGTAATGCCTAAGTTTTTTCGTTGTAATCTATTAGCATTTTTCTTAATGTGTAAGCCTAACGCATGCTTCGCTCTCACTCTGACTTCGGAGGAATCGATTTTACAATATTGGATACTCCGTTCACAAATTTTTAGCTGCCATTAATTTTAGAGACAAACGATTATGATAATATAACTATAGGAATATTCGGCATTGAATATCGATTCCGTTTTACTTCCAGTGTTAAATATTTTTTAAGTTATCTTAGATATTGTTGTACGCGCGTTTTTTTGCGCGACGAGATTGCAATGGGCTCGGTGGCTGCGGCGTACCGGTACGCGAGTCATCGCTTCGGCTGCGTTCTGTTAAGCGTAGTACAACGGATTAGTGTATTATAAATGATTGATTCCTAAAAGCGAGTTTGTGAATTATGAATATAATTATGATTTGTTTTTTCGCATGTAAGTATATATATGTACATTTTGAACAAATTGGTCTCTTGTTTATTTTAGCGAGCTTTGTAAATGTTACGTTATGGTATGGCTTTTTATGTATTTAATAGTTCGTCTGATGGCAAGTGTTCGATGGTAATGTACGTGCGAATTATTATAATTATTATTTTGTATATAGTATTTAGTTGTCCAAAGGTAAATCCAAATACATTATTGCGAAATTATGTTTGAATTTCTTTCAGTGTATGTTGTAGACGATGTTTGAAGTGATACTGCGTGTGGAAATGGACGGTTTCTGAACGTATATTCAGTAGTCGAGACGCCATTTTGTTCTGTAGTTCTAAATCTAATAAAATGTACTGGTCACGATTAAAATACAATTTGATGCTTAACGACATGTATTATAATAAAAATGTTACTGTAAAAACCATATTTAAGACTATAATATTACATTGGTGGCATTTCGCGCCGTTAGTTTCAAGATGGCGGGAATGTACGTTCAGGAATCGCGTGAGAAAATGCTTTAAAATTAAATTTGTTTCGCTTAGAAGCCAGCGGTTTATGCTAATGGTAATGGAATCCGTAAAATCTTGGTGGAAGGTTAAATTTTAAAAATGCTCAATGATCGATAGTCCCCGTCTCGATTTAGTTAGGCCTTCAGATACGAATAAGCCATAAACAATCACAATTTAATTGTCTGTCACGTGTATGTATTGACTTTGTTAGAGCGAGATAGCGCAATATTGTCCTAGCTAGAGCGGGACAGGGATAGTCCGAAGGCAGCCAATGTGTCTCGGTGATAGGACGGTATATACATGGGGGGTTAATTTATTATTCCATATATATTAAAATAAAATACTGTAAAGTTTAACATGTTTTATTTTAAATCCCCTACCTTTAAAAGAGAAGTGAAGAAAAAGAATGCGACGTAAAGAACTCTTCGATATAACTCTAAAAACTTAACTTCCAAGCTTAGAAAAACATTAATATTTTATGTACAACAATGTAGGTATTGCAGTCAATATACAAAAATTGGTACTATTTAGGATGGACGCGGGCTAACTTGTTATGAGTAGGATGAAATTCATTGCCCCTTTTAGATCCTACTTTCATCGTATTTTTTGCCGGCAGGGTAGCCACGGCTGAAGCCTCCCACCTGCCAGACCTGGACCAATAGTTAAAAAACTTCAATCGGCCTAGCAGGAAATTGAAACCAGGACCTCGGTCTTATAAATACAACGCATAGCGAGGTATGCAACAGAGGTGATCCAAATTAAAGGACATCATTCACGGCTAATACAAAAAATACCAAAATTTAAAAGTGCCGACCAAAGAAAAAAAGTAGTTATTTCGATTGAGGGTATTTTTTTGAACATTTTTTACTAAGGCAGCAATGCTGTTAAACCTTTACTTTCGGTGATATTGAAGGTTAAAAGTGCAAGAATTTTTTGATTTTAAGCCGATAGGCGTTGTTATTACAAACATTATTTTACTGTAACAGCAATGCTGTGAAACCATTACTTTCCCTAATATTGAATTTTAAACGTTAAATGGGAATTTTGTTTTCAAATAGATAGATATTTTTCATTATAACAGCAATGCTGTGAAAGCTTTACTTTCGGTGATATTGAATTTTAAACAATGAAAGCAAAGCAGTGAGACCTTTACTCTCATTGATATCGAAGATTAAACGTAACACTATAGCAAAACGATCATGTTATTAGACATTTAAATGATAAAAGGCATTATTAAATGGTTTTTAATTAATTATTTTTGATATCACGTTTATTTCCAAAAAATATTTTCGGTCCAATCAGGCCCAATCAACTTTCCTCGCGGGTAAGCATTGTTTACCCGGTACAGTCCTATTGGCCATTTCAGCTAACCAATCTAGAAGAGCGTAGAGTGGTGACAGGAAGGGAAAGGAGCATGACCTCGTTTTGAATGATCTCCTTTGTGATTTGTTTAAAATAATAACAAAGTGTAATTTTAAAATGTTTATTATGTTTATAAAGTATATTTTTTAATTAATAATAATGTATTGCACTGGGGCCGTAATGTGCGCTCGACTTCAAAATATGTAAAGAATGTAAAAATTTTACTAAACTATCCTAAAATTAGATAATGAAATAGCTGCATAATAAACAGGTTAAAGACTTGCTCCAATGCCTCATTTCATTTCATTTACGAAATCGTTTTAAAACTATGCCAGTTTAAAAATCTACAAAGGTATTTAAAAGTACCTAGATATAAATATTTCATAAGTGAGAAGGTCTTTCATCAACATCTGATGGTGATCGTTAAAAATGCCCAGACTGGAGCAGCGTGGTGGGTTTACGCTCCATATCCCCTCTCCCATATGGAAAGAGGCTTGGCCCTGTAGAAGAACGCTGATAGGTGAGAACGTGCATTTTTTTTTTAAATTATAAAACTATGATTAATAATGTTTATATAAGAATGTAAGTAATAATGCTTCGAAACACTTATCAATACAAATAGTTAAGTCAAAGATTGCAGTGATTAGTTCTGTCACATCAAGTGCTATACGAGTACATCTTTCGCAGCTGGTCCGACATTTACAGTTATTCGACAACAGCATCACTCGTCGGCACTTCTTCCTTTTTGAAATCACTTTCGTACCTTAAAAAAAGAAAAACATTATGAAGATAAAGGTATTTTCTAAATTGTTAAATGAAGAAGCAGATGCCCCACCACTACCTATACTAAATCGCCGTTCATCAACCACAAAGTGAGTAATAAGTTGCTTTACATGGATGACCTCAAGCTGTATGCATCGAAACGTTCAGACCTTGTGTCATTGCTGAAGATTACTCAGAACTTTAACAATGACATAGGGATGGAATTTGGTGTAGACAAGTGTGCGGTAATCAATGTAGAGCGAGGCAGAGTTGTGAGCTCAGAGAATATAGTTCTTTCAGAAACTATAATTCTCAAATCACTTTGCGAAGGGGAGACCTATAAATACCTTGGAATGTCAGAAGCACTTGGTATTGAGGCAGGGAATATGAAACAGGCAGTGAATTTAGCCGCTTGAAAAAAGTCCTAAAAAGTCTTTTATCGGGTGGTAATAAGGTGCGTGCTTGCAATGGCTGGGTCATGCCCTTACTCATATACACTTTTGGCATTCTAAAGTGGACTCAAACTGAACTGGATTCCCTGGACTGTAAAGTCCGCAAACTGTTGACGTCATACCGGATGCACCATCCACGTTCATATGTAATGAGGTTGTACCTCCCACGCAAGTGTGGTGGACGTGGCTTCTTAAATGCCAAGAACCTCCATAATCGTGAGGTGTGCAATCTCAGGGAATATTTCCTCAAGATGAATGTGTGTATGCATAAGGATGTTGTTGCAGTGGACAAGGGTCTCACCCCGCTATCCCTTGGCAAAGAGAACTGGCGCAAGCCGAAAGTAATTAGTAACTCAGATCGCGTGGCGGTATGGAAGAGTAAGGAGTTGCATGGACGATTCTACAAGGCTCTTACGGGGCCAGATGTAGATCAAATAACATCAGTATCTTGGTTGCAATTCGGTGACCTCTTTGGGGAAACTGAGGGTTTTGTCTGTGCAATTATGGATGAAGTGATCAAGACGAGAAACTACCGAAAACATATTATGAAAGATGGCACTCTAGACATATGTCGAGCGTGTCATCATCCTGGGGAGTCCCTCAGGCATATAGTTTCCGGGTGTCCTTATCTTGCTAACGCCGTGCAATAATTGTTGATATTACTGTTCCTCATGACGATAACCTCGTGAAAGCCGAAAAGGAAAAAGTATCAAAGTACTTGGACCTTGCTCACGAGATTACCGCCATGTGGAATGTTGAGTCAACTATTATTGTTCCGATAGTCGTTTCAGTCCATGGTCTTTTTTCCGAAAAGCTTCGATCAACACCTTAACCTTAGAAAGATAACGTGCGCCCCAAAGGCGCCCGCGAAACAGATATATCGCTATATCTTTTCATCCAACGCGTGTACACGCTTGTGCTTTCAAGTCAACTCAGCCGTAGGTCAACACTGCCGAAGGACGACCGCTGCTGTTCGGTAAGTACCTTAGTTTCGCTTCTATGACAACGCGTTGCGCTCGAGAGGCGCATGTTTATCTTCTGTGTAACTTTTATGTTTTTCTGTGCGATTTAGTTTTTGTTACTTTTTTTTATTTACACATAAATAAAGTATGTATACAATTAGGTTATTGTTATTAATTAGTTTTATTGTTTTTAGAAACATCTTTACTGTCCAAAATTTTGGTCAAAAGATAAATAAGTTCCTTTATGATCTGTCGTCTATATTCTGTTTTGATGGACCTTTGACTCTACTATTATATAAGCCGAAGCCGTCGAAGATGGTGTATATGTTGTCCTCATGCAATTAAGACGCTTTTATGCCTAAATCCTACAACTGATAAACCTGAAATCATTACGTTCTTCAACAAAACATAAGGCGGCGTTGATACCTTTGACCAGATGTGTTCTTCGATGTCTTGTTCTGGAAAGTCTAACAGATGGCCAACTAATACATAATTCACACATACAATGTTTTGTCTAAGCAAGAAAAATAACTAAACCGAAGAAAATATATGAAATAACTAAGTACTGAACTGTCTACACCATGGATGACATCGAAATTGGAAATCCCCACTTTGTCAAGGCGTTTGAGAGAAAATTTTGTGAATATCCTGCTACAAACAAACAAAGAAGCTTCTCAAGAAGCTGAAGCGGAACCTCCTGCCAAAGTTCGCCGTTACTGTAGTCTACGTACAACCAAAAGGAAAAGAATGTCTAAGATGACATATACAAAATGCAAAAAGACTGTGTGTGGTGAACATAAAAAAGATGTTGGCATCTACTGTCTATAATCTAATTTTTTTTCATTATTATTTGTAATTTGAGACTGAATATAGTGAATTATTAGTTAGTAAGAAAAAAAACCACAAATGTTACTTATTTTTGTAAAAATTGTACTTTAGTATAAACACTTCTAATTTTTGTTACTTTTTGTTAAGCCTTTATAAAACCCTGTATAATTTTCTTAATACTAAAAAAAATAATAAAAATTTGCGTTTTATTAACTTCATATTAATCTAAGAACTCATTGAAATTATAATGAAAAGAATTCACTTTCAGTTTGTTAAAAAATAGTCTATATTACTGTGCGGCGCCTCAGAGGCGTATGTTTATCTTTTCAGTACAAAAAAATAACGTTATCTCTTTAGGGTTAAGAAGCTTTCGCTTAATTGTTGGATCAAAGGTCGGATACAGATGGCAGTAGTCCTTGAAACAGCGCGTATTGTGAGGAGGTTCTTCACTCTGGAGCCCTGACCACCGGTTGCTTGGACCCGCAAAGGCCCCGCAAACGGAAGAGAAGATTTTTTTATAAATTTTTAATAGTGTTTTTATGTATTTTTTTGTATTACTTATAACATTGTTAAAAATTTTTAAAAAATATGTAAATAAATATAAATGAGAGAAAAAAACATATAATAATAATAATATATAATCCGAGATAATCTGACGGTGTCTTCGCGGCATCATACATGAACGCTAAATCACTAAGCGTCTTTGTCAGTAGGGTGGTATCCGGCCATAGCTGAAGTCTACAACAGACCAGACTTTAACTAATATAGAAAATGAAAAATTCTACAAGCAAATCTTCTTCTTCGTCCTTTTCTTCAATACTGAAGGTCGTGTCCACACTGCAGTGTCCTTGTTATGGTGTTCACAATCTCCTTTCACTCAGTCCGGTCCTCTGCTCTTCTGACGGCTGTCGTAAGGGGGAGGCTGAGGTCTGACCAGCGGCTAGGTGATCTACCTGGTGGTCGTTTCCCCTCCGCCATGCAAGGGAAGGTGGAGGGGAAACAAGCAAATCATATTCAGGGAATTCTTTGTTGAAAACCAAAGTATGTATTATCAGAGATTATTTGGTAGAGCAGTTACTTTAGTAACATCGTCAATATGACGAGAACATTGTTCAATACGTTGCCCTAGGTCGTTCAATCTGAGTACAAGTACTGAAAAGCAAACAAAGCGAAAGTTCTTACTTAGACTAGCACTGATATTATATAAAGGGTATATCATTTTCATCTTAATCCGTTAAGACGTCCACTGCTTGACACTAGCCTCTTGTAAGGACTTTCAAACACCAGACTTGTCACTTCAGCTTTATACCTCGTTAAACAGCTCCAAAAAAATATTAAGTACATTGTTATATAGATACTCACATCTCCAAAGGTGGGCACAGGAAATGTCGTATGTTCCTTGGCATAAAGACATCCGCCTGTACCTTGCTCACTTCTAGTGCATACTCCTCGAAATCTCTAACGAGGTCTTTATCTACAGGAGGGCCAATGCCGGGTACTGCATAGACCATTATAATCTGAAATTACATTATACTTCACTTACTGCAAGCGCGGAAAAGCGTAATACATCTATTCATTTACTTTAAAGAATAGACTTTCATACAAATATCCGCCTCTGCAATTTCTCTCTGCCCTAAATAGCAAAAGAAATTTCATTTTTCTTCACTTTTAAAATTTCTACTCTTCAAGTCACACCTAATAGTTTCAGAGATTTCTGTTACCTCTGGTATTGGTTCTTCCTCTTCTTCTACCTCCTCTACTTCAGGCACAATAACATCCATATTATCATCGAGGAATTGCTCAAGCAAGTCCTTAATCATCTGCACTTCTTCTGGTTTTGCCTACAACAGTTTTCGATAACACAGATTTAAATAACACTGCTTCTATTGATACCTTGCGCAGTGAAATTCACTAGTAGAAATATGTGCACTAGAAAAAGGTAATTCGAATCCTTATAAGCTTAATGGCTCAGATAACGGGCAGAAACATAAATAAAGAGATTAAGGGTTTAATATCTTTAAAGGTCTAAAGAATAATTAACTTTAAAAAGTGGTTACAGCGTTATAACCATTCCTAACAGGTTTTTTTTAATTTAGCCATAGTTTTTATGTTATAACAAATTGCCCTCGTACCTGTTAAGAATTGCATCCTAGTTACAAGTATATTTAATTAAAATAGAAGGATTAGATGCATTTTTAATGTCTAAGAAGAGGTTTTTCCATACCTTTTTCTTCTTCAAGTCGGGATCGGGCAGAATAGCAATTTGATCGTCAATGTAGTCCATGATCTCTCTCTCCACGGTTGCCACAACGAATTCTCCACTGGTGATTGACATTTGACGCCCAGCCACCATTCCTGATATACATTTCAAAAAATATATATTTATGGGTATTTTCCCGTGAAATCACCAATGATGACGAGAGCAATCATGGATTTATTATCTACTATTGTGCGTTGCAAAAACGGCTTACGACGATTCTAAGTAGATATCGTGGAAGTACGTATCGCTTTACAAATTACAAAGTTACACCTTAGAGTTTTTGCGAAAAAAATAGCTAAGAGAATTATTTTTCTACAAAATCCTGATTTAAGATAAAGACATGTAGTTAAAGGTGTTTTACTATTTAGTAAACTCTCTTACAACGTTTAATATTTTTTTGAATGTGATGTACATTTACAAAAAATATTAACTTTTTGATTTCTACAGAATAGAGTACCTTCTGTTAGAAAATCTAACCAAGATCATAATTTGCAGATTTAAATTTGTCCACTAGTTCTCCAATATCATTGAACGTTTGCTCCAAATCTTGCCGACGACTTTCACGGTCCTTATAACACTGTTATGTAACATAAGTATTTTGTTAATAGAATATGTATATTTTGTTAAATTAACGTGTAAACGTACTTTTCTAGAACCTTCTAAAAATCTCTACTAATTAACGTGACTCGTCTAGCTAAGATTAATAACCAAGATTTATCACTATAATATAATATTCATTTACTATAATACGGTACTATCATACGGATTACGGTAATTATTTTGTTACAAAATCTAACACATAAGATCTAAATGTAAAGAGGATTTTTTCTTCTAAATTTAACTACAAACATAAACACATTTACTTCGTCAACATATAACTGAATTTTTAGTTTTTCTTTATCAATTATAGGTACAGCTTCCTGTTTAACATCATCTGTTTCTGTGTCGTGTACTTCCTCATCCATACCTTCATCTTCTGGCAGCAATGGTTCAGTTGGTTCACCTTTTTCGTTATATTATTAAAATGTTTTATTTTCTCTTTAAAAAGTATTTCTAGTTTCAAAGCTACTAGTCAAATTATATAAGACTACTCTTGATGCACCACTGTGATTATGTATAGCAACATAATTATAGTGGTGAACATGTTTAACTCGAAATTTCGTGCTCTGCGATGTATAAGCATTGAAGATCACGGAAAATTAAAGTTCCAAAAACAAAAGTGGTACAAAAACGCATTCAAGTAAGGCAATAAAATAAACAAAGAAATGTAACCATAAAATTCATAAGGCATTTCGTTTCCATCTTCGTCCATCACTACTATTTGTATTCCTCCTTTAGTTCCTTTAGTTTTCTCATCTTTTTTTGCTATCTCTATATTGGAAAATTTTAGTTAGTAAAGATTTATTTGTCATAAGATAATTAATTTCCTAACTAAATGTAATGGAGAATGCTGAAATCCGTCACTTTAGTAATCTATCGCGCACATCATTCATTTTTAAGTTAAAATTCTCGTTTTGAATAATATTTTTGAAGAAAATTATTTTTAGTAAGGTGCGTTTAGGGGCTTACAAAGTTATTTAAATCAAAAGTACTGTATAGTTTCGTAGTCTCAAACGCTATATCTTAGACGGTGTTGCTATCGCTAGATGTTGCCAGGTTTTCGAGGGTATCATCCTTATTATTATTTGGAAAACGACATGGCATGGCAAATGAAGCATTCGTAGGCGTTTTTTTTTAATATTATCTTGTGATTTGCATAAATTATACAGAAAATCAAAAGTCAAAATATTACAAATCCCGTCGTATATTCTTGTCACTTGGTCATTACATAATCCTAAGCATACTTTTAAATTACTACTTTCGTGAGTTTTGTTGATGTGCAATTTTATAGTCGAGCTTTCATATAAAAGTCTCTTTTGTCTTCACTTACCAGTGGGTGCAACTTCTTGTGTAGGTAGTTGAGCCGAGCTTAGTTCCTGAAGCTTTTGCTGTAAAATTACAATTAATTATATATTCTACTATTATCTTTAACAATATTATCACCATGCTTATCATCTTTAGCTCTTGTAATTTGGAAAACCTAACTAGCATTTTTTAAATTTAATCAATAGTTTAAGATATGACATTAGAAGAAACTTTATACTTAGAAACACCCATAGGACAATGTTTTCGTTATTGTTGAAAAGGGTCCCTAATTAAAGCTTGGATTAATAATTACAATCACAAAGTTTTTTTTCGTAATAAAAATATCACTAACTTCGACGTCTTGATTAGGAACGGCTCTACCTGAAAATATACGACAGTAAAAACTGTAATAGTTTTATAAACTAAAAGTAACTAACTAAAAAATTAAAGTCATTAATTTAAATTCGAACTAAGGTGAAGATGGTATGGCAAATTTTGTTAAAAAATTATTGATGAAATCATAGTTTTCCAAATAGACGAATGCACGAGCGACTGCTACTTATTAATAACAAGAACATGTGCTAATAATGTTTGACATTATTAAAATTCAACCTTTTCTCTCTCTCAAATAACTCTCCCGTTCTATCCCAGTTTCTCTTTCAACGGACGGTGATCGTTCTAGTCTGCCAAGCAACGGTGTGTTGAGTTTGACACTCAATTTTGGTTCGTGCGAGACGTAGTCACCAATGAGTGTTAATTTCCGAAGATGTTTTGTGTCTGGCCAGTAATCATCTGACAATGTCTAGAAACAATGTCGGTTAAATTATTCTTATTAGCTAGCTAGTTCAGCTACAGATGATGGTCACATTTGAGTAATAAAGCCTCACATAAAGAAATAAGTTTCTGGATCTGTTTTAACCGAATTTAAAAAGTTGGAGGGTCTATGTTTGGCTGCGTAGTATGTATGGTACTCGTAGGTGTGTTTTAAGTTGCAGATAAGTATGTTTCAAAATTCAAATAATAATGATAATTGAGTACATTATTACTTACTTCTTCTTCATATTCCACTTCTGGCTGCGTCTCTTCTTCTACGATAGATTCTTGTTTTGGACTTTCACCTACGTGTGACCGAGAAAAATTTGTATGAAAAGATATTATGATGACATTTTATTTACTTCATTGTGTTCTTAAGATACTGTTTGGTGTACCTTCTCTGTATCCATTCAAGTATTTTATGTCCTTAGAAGCGTCGACGTGCGCCAAGTATTCGTACATGGCGAGGAAGTCGGTGACGGGTATGGCTGCAGAGCCTCCGTCGGGTTCCTTGGTCAGCGTCTCGCACAGAAGTATCATCGTGTGAGTGAGGGTCTGGAAGAAGAGATACTTCTAAGTTGTTCTACTGAAACTTAACTTTTTAAGGTTCTTGGTATGTGCGATATCCAGAATGATTGCTAGATGCTAACCTGTTAAATTTGGAAGTAGCTATGAACATAATTATCAAATGTGATAAATTTTCTCATCGAAAGGTACATGATAAATAATAAGTCAAAGATAATGATGATGAGAGTAGAGAGATGGTCATGTAGTTGCTGTATACCTGAAAGACCACCTTTAAACATTGCTACGCAAAATTTAAATTCTATTGTCGTTTTAAATTGTGAGCTAAAGTGGTATAAAATTGTTAGTTGCAAACAATTGAATTCGTAAATTTTCGCAGAGGCTTCCATCAATTAATTAATTGTACTTACCTTAGTCAGTAATCCCCCAGCTACAGCGATAAAACGCAAGAAAGGCACACTATCTTCTCGCATGTACACTTCACAGAGGCAGAAGATCCTCTTCAACTCGTTAGGGTCCAGACAGAACCCGCGCCAGGCTCTACGCACCACTGGTAGAGGCACATCGGTCATACCAGCCAACTAATGACATGTAACAGAAGGAATAAATAAATCTATTCACAAAATCCGAGTGGTTAGAGGAAAGGCCTCGTGCTGGCACATGTAGCGTTGGTTGACTATAGCCTGTGTGCACCAAGATTTCGGTTATCATAACCAACGGTTAACATAAGCTAAACGTCAAATTTACTGTTCACGACAACCCGTACGCCGGTTAAGGACGTAAGCTCGGTTAAGATAAATACCCGGTTTACGTCCTTAACCGGCGTACGGGTTGTCGTGAAATTTTACGTTTAGCTTATGTTAACCGTTGGTTATGATAACCGAAATCTTGGTGCACACAGGCCTAAGTGGACCTACATTATTAAACGGGTTGCAGGTAGATCAAAACCGTGGCGTCCATAGACTAAGTGGATCGACGTTATTAAACGGGTTGCAGGTGGATCAAAACCATGGCCTCCATAGACTAAGATTTATTATGTTATGTTGAGTTAAATTTATTATTTTGAGTTTACCTAGTAATAAGGTTATTTACAATAACGATCTAGGGGAAAAGAATCAATACAGTCATGTTCCATTGTGAAGCATATCGTTATCGTTACTATTCACATGACGGTGCCACTTACAGATCAACATCTACTCGTACGCATTAGGTTAAGCAAATTAGTTAAGGCATTTTCTTAGCTTTAGATCCCTATCCTAAAAGCTAATATTTCATAATAGGCAATGGTTTAATTAGTCCTTTTGTTGTGTAATTAATCTGCTCGTGTAAAGATTGAGTACACTTTTTAGGAGATTTTATTAAACGAAGTAAGTATTCCATTATTTTGTGTAAGAATTTCATCTTTAGTTTTTCTTGTGAAACCTTGATCATTACGTGTAAACGTACCTGATTGGCTAAAACCTTTAAGCACCCCCTGGTTAGGCCTCCCTCGGTGCTGTATATGGGGTACTCGAGCCTTAGCTTGACGGGAGGGGGTCGGTTTTGTGAGAGCGCGGTGAAATACTCAAAGGACCATCGTAGGAGGTCATACGGCTGGGTTTTAATGGCAGCTGGAAAAAAATTACTTAATTTTAGGCTTCCACGGTTAAGAGGCCGGACTCAACAACAAGAGGTCATGAGTTCGATACCTGCTCATAAGTCTAAGCATATCGTCGTCAGTGCTCACTCCTAACACAGTGTTTAGATACTATTAATTAATACGGAAATAGTGATAATAAAATATTACTCATATTGTTTTATTTAACAAAAGAATTATTATTTATTTCATTTCATTATTTTAATGAAATGTAGTTAAAAATATGTTATTGTGCTAGTTTCCGCAAAAACTGACGAATCCAAGCGATAAAGTCATCCGGATCCGACCGAAAACCCACTACTTCCGTTTTAGTTCGCAACCGGAACATCGTTAGGTGATGACTACAGTGTTCAATTGCGAACTCGTAAATTGTCGCTTTTGACTGTTAACATTGATGCTTGGATTCAAAATCAAAAATATTTTTTTATATCGAATACAAGTTGGCTCTTGACTGCTTTCACACCTGATGATGATGCAATCTAAGAAATCCACACCCCTTTCGGTTTCTACACGACATCGCACCGGAACGCTAAATCGCTTGGCGGTACGTCTTTGTTGTCTTTGAACTTCCACAAAGTAACGCTGCTTTTATCCAATATTTGATTATGATTAATCCAAGATTTGTAAATTTAATTAACTTGATTCAAATCCGAGAACACCTGAATATAATTCTCACCCGCTTACCTATTTTTAACCGAAGAAAAAACGGACGATGTTCTCAGTTCGACACTTTATTATTTTTTTTATTACGTATGATCACACATAACTGTTTACAGAGTAGACAGATGTTGATAATTTTCTTTTTATTGGAAAGACTATACTTTCAAAATGGTCCTATAATCGTCATATTAGGATCTGATGACGGGATCGTAGGAAAATCTAAGGAATAAAACCGACTTCAAGGCGTACTAAAAATAAAAAATTATTGTCAAAAATAAAAAATAATAAATTGAGTGAAAATAAAAATTCGTTGTTTTCATTTGTCTATCTATGAAATTGGTGACACCCAGGCTTTTACTTTAAGGACCTTACCTAGAATATAATCCACATAGTGCTTCGTTAAATAAACGTTCCTGAAACTTCGATGGCACCGATTTCATAGATATGCTAAGTAAATTAAAGGCACTACATGACGCAATTATTTTTTTTAGTGCGTTTTGAAGCCAGTTTTTTTAAGCTTTTATCGCGGGCCTTGACCGTGGAGACCGAATACAGAAATTCCGTAACGAAAAAAACCTAACACCCCCTGAGTATTAAAACATAATATCAAAAGCACAATGTCGGCAACGACGTCATCGGGGAACGTGGCTTAGCGGTAAGGCGCTCTAAGTGCCCGGATTGCCAGAGAGACACGGGTTCGAATCCCGTCGGTTCCGCAATTTTTTTTTTCAAGCGTGATATTTCAATAAGTCATTGTTTTTAAATTAATTACTTTGCAATATCACGCTAAAAAAATAATTGCGGAACCGACGGGATTCGACCCCGCGTCTCTCTGGCACTTAGAGCGTCTTACCGCTAGGCCACGGTCCCGATGACGTCGGCAGGTAAACATAGTTGATAAAAAATGCGGCAGTCTCCGAGTGCCACACGTCTTTTTTAAATTTTTGTACCCAATTAAGGACAGGTATTCCACTGAAGGACTTATAGAAAAGTGGAATATTTGTTAAATGTATATAAATGTTAAATTTTGCCTTTTACCTTTGCAGTATCTTTTCAGTATGTAGGGAAATTTCGGTGGTATCACGATCTGCTGTGAGCAGTACATCTGCTCGATTAGCTCTGGCATCTTGGATATTTAGCTTCTTCTACCTAGAAATTGTTATACAGCTGATATAATTTATTGTTATAAGCTAATTAAAACTATGTGTGGTGAGAATTAGCGTGCTATTTCTTTATCAACTTAAAGATGTAAGTTAGAATTAAGTAAAATGTAGTGAACATTAATTTTGTCTCTTTGCATTATTGAACCTACAGAGTTGGTAAATTACTGGTAGGTAAGGGAGAAAACTCACATACCTATTTTAGTCTAAGTTTTGTTTGCAACTAGAGGAAAATAGAGTTAAATGTTGGAAGAATAATTATTAAATATTGTATTTACGTGTAGGTAACTTTTGTGGTTTCAAGTACTCAAGAAAAAGAACCAAGAACGATATTATGGATGAAGTTTTAACTAAGGAACGCTAACTTAGATAAACTTGATAATTTAAGCAAAAGTAGTGAATTTGAATTTAAATTATTGTTCACTTACCTATCGAGTAAGGAATTTATCGCGTTACCAATTTGAGTGTTATGACATGCGTTGCCATGGTAACAGGCAGCATAATATGTCAACAAATGTCAGACCAATGAGATGCTATCACTCTATGACAAAGACTGGTTCCCAAATGTACTTTTTTCATACTAACAATGATATAAAAATATCCTAATTTTTATATTACTTAAGCACCTAACCTACAAAATGTTAATTGTGTAAAGTCTTACGATAATTTTCCTAATGCCCGATGGTATCTCGGGCAATATAAGTGTTTTTGTCTTAATGGGGAAAAGCAGAAAAAGCAGATAGCCTGCCTAATGATTCATGAAGAATGAACAGCATCTGCGACGACAAGGATGAACCCCTGATAACAGTAAACTTTCAGACTTTGGAGACCATTGCCCAATGTCGGAAAAACGAGTCATGGGGGCTTTAGCTCAAATCATCAAATCCATCGTCCCTCCCAAGAGTCCCAAATGAGGGATTACAGTTTTTACTTTACAGTTAATTTGTCGGTAATTCTCACGAGCTCCATAGCTGCCGATAAGAGCGGAGTGGGATGCGGGATAAGATGCGAGGTCACAGTTACGCCGTGCGCGCGTCATTCGTATTAATTTCTCAATATCCACGATTAAAACGAAAAATAATTAAACGAGATGAAATTTTGTATATTAGGGGTTTCGGGCACGACTAATCGATCTAGCTAGGCTTCGACTTTACAAAAATAAATTTTCCAAAAAAATACCGAGCAAAATTTGATTAACCAGGTACATACTACCACTTAATATGTAATGTGATATATATAATACCCAGTTCTTACTTTTACTTCCTTCCAAGTGGTGCATCCCAGTATTACCCCATACCGTAGTTCTATAGAACTGTTGGGATATTTTACGTGCTGTCAAATTATATCCCAATAGTTCTATATAGTACTGTAGTATAATTTTTTCCTGACTTTACTTATAGCATATAAGTTATAAACTTTATATTATTTTGATTGATATTTCATTTTGTTTTTAACAAAAAAATGTCCCTTGCGACATAACGAAGTTGTTAAAACCAAGTAGTAGTTGTGTCTAAAAAAATATTCTCTTATTTTAGAAGTTACAGGGACACACACATTTTACCACTTTGGAAGTATCTTTCGCGCAAACTATTCAGTTTAGAAAAAAATTATATTAAAAACCTCAATACCATTTTAAAGACGTTCTGTGCAATTTAAGCAAAGCTGTATTCGATAGTATATTTATAGATACTCTCAAATTTAAGTGGACATTTATTATTGCAATCAAAAGAGATCCATATTAGTTCTATATACAACTAATGGGACACTAAGCACTAATATGGTGTATCAACAGTTCTATAGAACTAAAATTAGGGGGTACTACTGGGATGCACCCCTTCTAAGCAGGTGGTAGAGTAACTACAAACAGATGAATTTCACGTTTTAAAAGTTTTTGTAAACTAAGCATATTTGAAATAAACTAATTTGGTTCTATTTTCATTTTTTTCTTACTAAACTAAACTATATTAAATACTATACTAAATATACAAACAAGAATACACCGGCTGAATAGATTTGGATGTCCTTTTCCATGCAAATGCCGATTAGATTTATGTGTTCATCTAACGAAATATCTCTATTGTATAACTATGTATCGTTGATTACGGAATTTATGTATAAATTAGCTTTATAGCGGAACAAAATATGTAAAATATGATCAAGGCCGTTCAGACGACTTTCTTTAAAATTGATAAAACTAAAAAATACAAATTTTATCCTTGAGGCAATATTTTAGCCTCGAACCATCGTTTATAATTCTAATCAACATAAAATAAAAAAAATCCATTGTAAAGGAATTCACGATTAATAAATTTCTCAACGGTTAGTTACACGCAAAAAGTTATCAACGCAAATCCAATTAGTTTTCCCGCCGCGGATCTACGACGTCGAATGGGCTTTAGCGCTATCTAGCGGTGGCTCATGGAACTTCGTAGATAAATCAGTCACGTGGTCCATTCAACGGCGAAAAAAAAACAAAACCTGTTTAGTAGGATGACGTTTCGCCCGTGTTTTGTACCGCGAGCTTTTTAGTGGCACAATATTTTGTTATAGTGCTAATTTTACCACAAAACAGTGATATTGGTGTGTGAAATATCTATTGTACAGCTATATTTGGTGTGGAAAGTTCGTTCTGTGGTCTGTTACCTGTTGTTTATATTGAAAAATTGGATAATAAGGACGAGTGAGCAAATCTGTTAGACAGTCAGAGTATCTTGTATAAAGTGGTAATCGCGGAAAAATATGACCGAATCTCTATAATGCGGCATGATGTGCGAGTGTATTATGGATTGTGATACAAAATAGTGAGAAATGGGTGACAGGTTGAAGCACCCATTCAAAGTGAAATCAAAAGCACTTGTGCTTTGTGGATAATGGATTTGATGTCGGATTTGTCGCCCCTGAGTAAGTTACATTTACTTGTGTTTACTTATTTCATGTTAGCTTCTATTAAACAAAACATATTTTTAAAAAAATGTATAAATATGTACTTAATTAAAAATTAATAAGAAATGTTTTTGAATACCTTGAAAAAATAATAATTAATGTATTTTATAGTGATGTGGCGTATGGTTAAAATATTTTTATCGATATTTCGAATTGATTTTTTAGACTTTGTCGTTGTGAAATTCCTAAGGCAAGGTGCGCAATGAGTAAGTTCTCTAACATTATTATAATTTAAGACACTAAACGCGTACGTTTGGTTATTTATAAACAAAGTTTTTCAGTCGTTGTTGTAACAAGGGAACAGTCTGGTCCGATTTCAATGACAATTGACAGTGAAGTACGACATACTGGCTGCGAAATGTGAATAAGGACATTAGCCTGTCATGTTTTAGAAAGGCTTGTAAAATATAGAGTATCTTAACTTGAATTTTAAAAAAAATCTACTAGTAAGTAAATTGCCTTGTCATTTACGTCTTAAGATTTCCTATATTATTGAATCATCAATTTACTCAAAAGCCTAATTTTCGTCAGAATTATGTTAAATTATTAAAACTTAACATAACAATGCAGTAAGCGCTCGTTACTAACGATGAACTAAAAATGAGTAAGGCTCGAGATATTCTATGTATTTGTCTAGATAAGGTCATTTCTCACGATCTTTTGTCTCATTATGTAAATATTATACGCCAGCTTTCTGTACCGCTTTGTTTACTTTAATAACACGCTAAATATACCGAAGTCGTAAACCTACTTTGGGATTACCAAGTTGAGCAAATATTTTTGACATTAAATAAAAAGTCTTCTTGAATAATAATAAATTTATAGTTTTACATCTAATAAATTAAACTTGCAGTAAACATTCAAATTATTTTGTCAGTAAATATTTCAAGATTAGTCGATTCGTAGGGTAGAGTACGAAAGTAGCTACATTAATTTATTATACCTACCTTGATAGTTTGTAAACGTGTTATTTATGTACGTCTATGTACTACTTTTGAAATAGGTATAGTGCTTTATTTTAATGATGCAAGGATACCAGGCTTTTAAAATGCAAATCTTAATCTTTTCCTACTTAAGGCTATTAGATCAGGTACCAATTAAATTAAAAAATGTATTATTATACAAATTTTGTAACTATATAGATATAAGTTAGACATAATATACGAATTCGTTCGTGCAGAATTTTTTTTACCTAATTAAGTACGTTTTTGCTGGCGATAATATCGTACTTTGAACATCCAAGTAGGTACATATATTACATGAGCTCTTTCTTCTTTTAAATTAGTGAAACTTGGTTTGGTAAACACCACAACGTACTTTACATAGAGACCTGGAAATTGTAGCAGAATATAGAGTTTTTGTGAAATACAACAGATAATTTAAAATCGTGTCGGAGTAATGTTTTTTTTAAATAATTAGTAGCGTCCATAAAGGGTTAGACGTGATTGAAATGTACCTCGATTCTTGAAGCATTAAACTAGGTAGAGCGCAGAGATATAGGTAGTTAAAAACCTAACTCTGCGATTCTAGGAAGAAAACAAATGTGACGTTAGAGATCTATAATTTAATCCTAATCCATTACTATATTCTCGTATGTAGTCCCGGCACAGGCATTTTACAAAGTCAAAAAAGTAAGAGAAATATTAGACAGTCTAAAAACATCTCTAATGTTCATTATTGTATCCTGAAAATTTAGCTTAAAAAATACACGCTATTTTTGACAAACAAAGTGCTACTAATAATAACCCGGTTATCGACATTACAACTTTTTTCCCATTCGCTGAATTAACACAGCGTAGCATATCTAAACTGTTAAGTAGGTAGGTAGAGGTACGTAGATATGCAATTTGAAACAGGCTTCATTACCATCAAACGACACTTGACTATTAATAATCCAGCATGAACTGTCTTATGATTGAGTAAACGGCTCAGACCAGTCACTACGTAAATACCGTTTTCGTGTCTCTACAAAATGCATTTATGACTTCTTATTTTAATAAGGTTTATTTTGCTAAGTAATAACAGATTGTTAAGGCTTCATTTTAAAATAAAATGTAAGTCGTATTTTTATGTAATACACTCAGGTAGAATTTTGGCATAGTTACGCAATATATTATTATCGTCGCTTGCATAGAAGTCTTGAAAATATAGGTACATATTTCAAAAATATAAATTATAAAGATATTACTTATATTTCTGTTATATAAACTATTTGTTTGGACTTTTGATACTGGACTTTTTTCGATAGTTATTCCACAACTAGTTATAGTTACATCAACAGACAATTAAATGAAAGCAAACTTTAAATTTTAACCAAAATCGCATTTGATATTATTCTAATATTTTTTTTATGACTAACTTGATTCAGTGGATCATAAATTTTCTTACATGTAATAAAATTGTCGCTACCATGATAACTTTATCGAATTACCAGAGCACATCTCTATCACATCGCCAAATATAGAAGAGGAAACGGAATTCTTAGTCTTAAAAATAAATATATTTGAATACTTATTGTGATCGTAAGATTAATGTTCAAGAAGGTTTCGTAAATATGTAAGGAACAATCTTATTTTCATCGAAGTATTTTGTTAAAATTGTTGAACAAAATACTTTGAAGAAAATAAGAATCACAAATACTTGTAACAGGAAAATATGACGCAAATCAATAAAAAATGTGAAGATTACTCGGTAATTTTTTCTGTTAAAAATAATGGGAATTCCTTAGATATAATAAAACAGTAGATGAAGCTCAAACCAGTTTGCGAAAAAATGTTATCGCCTTAATTATTTTAATCTGTTTGTACCTAATATTTGATATATTTTTATTTTGCCCAAGTTTAATTAGTTTGCCTGGTATATCAGCAATAAAACCGTCTGATTTATATGCACTATCGATTTTATTTAATATTTTGTGTTTTATGATGAATAATAAAACTTTTTTTCAGCTATGTCTTTTAAATATTCCACCAAGATTTTCTTTTCTTTTCTAATTGTCGTTACCTACCAGAGTTATCCAACTAACAGGAATCGACCTATAAATAAGGAATTTGGCGTCTCAACCGTGAAGCTTTGGAGGATTAAATTTCTTGAATGGAGTTTTGACACAAGCTATTTTTATTGGGTGTTTTATCCACCATTAACTTTTAATTAAATAAAATAACCGATCTAATGCGAATTTGATTTTATGTGTATAACAAGTTACAATCTAGTACCAATCGATCTAGTCCTTTCAAAGAAAATTGACTGTGACGGACGGATAGGACATGAGTGATTCTGCCTATAACATTTCCGTTCCTATTGAATTGACGGGAACAGTGCGGAACCCTAACAGCTAAATATCGTCGTATTTTAAAGGTCTTATAACTTTAACGTTGCTAGTAAAATCCTCCAAGTCTAGAAGCAAAACCGGTCTGGCATCCGATAGAAATGTCGTCCGCGTTGCAAAATTATTGCGATCTCGTTCACTCACACCACCAATACTAGTTTTGAATCACTGTGTTTGTTTTTAATTTTTTACTCGTTTCAGATCATTTTGTATTGGAGTTTATCTATTAACGCGTACACTCTTATCTGTGCTATAATAAAATTGTAATGGTCTGTTTATATTTTGTTTGTGCGCACTTGCTTTGTGTGTCTATCTACTTGTAAATAGGTTTATTTTATATTTGTTTTAACTTTTAATGTTTGCTCGAATGTTAAGAAACTAAATTCGAAATTTTTAGATATCGGATTGGATTACTTGCGTATCTTTAGTAATAATGCAATATTATCTTTTTGACGACCTCCGTGGCGCAATAGTATGCGCGGTGGATTTATAAGACGGAGGTCCTGGGTTCGATTCCCGGCGGGGCAGATTGAGATTTTTCTTAATTTGTCTTGGTCTGGCTGGTGGGAGGCTTTCGCCGTGGCTAGTTACCACCCTACCGACAAAGACGTACCGCCAAGCGATTTAGCATTACGATACGATGTCGTGTAGAAATCGAGAGGGGTATGGAGTATGGACTCCATCTTACTCCTAACAAGTTAGCCCGCTTCCATCTTAGATTGCATCATCACTTAACACCAGGTGTGATACCAGTCAAGGGCCAACTTGTAGTCGATTAAAAAAAAATATATCATACCATGCTTGGTCTGCCGATAGAGCCGGAACGTGGCTTTCTTCTTCTTCTTTGTCGTCACACTCTAGCCAGAGCGGTCGTGGTAATCACATCAGGAGTGGTGGCAAGCTCCACGATCTATCGCCATTGCTCCCGTTGCTTTAGGGACTCCTAAAACCCATTGAGTTACATTCATGTGCCTTCACACACATTTTGGAGCTAGATAGACACATAACAGAATGTAAAAGTTTGTTTTTGTCCTTAGGTTCTTTTCAAAAGCACCAATGATTTGAAGTAATATTTGGAGCTTTTGAAAAGTAACGTCTGTAATTTTTAGTAGAAGGTTGTTGAGTGGGTGCATCCCAGTAGTACCCCATACCGTAGTTCTATAGAACTGTTAGGATACTTTCCGGGCTGTCAAATTATATCCCAATAGTTCTATACAGAACTGTAGTATAGTTTTTACACTTGTCTTTACTTATAGCATATAAGTTATAAACTTTGTATTATTTCAATTGATATTTCATTTTGTTTTTAACAAAAAAATATCCCTTGCGACAAAAGCTAAGTTGTTAAAACCAAGTAGTAGTCGTGTCTAAAAAAATATTCTCTTATTTTAGAAGTTACAGGGGGGGGGACACATTTTACGCAAACAGTATCTTTCGCGCAAACTATTCAGTTTAGAAAAAAATGATATTAGAAACTTTAATATCATTTTCAAAGACCTATCTATAAATACACCACACCTACGGGTTTATTGAAAAAAAAAATTAATTTCCAGTTTTTAGCATGGGGAACCCCCAAAATTTATTGTTTTTTTTATATTTTTGTATGAAAAAGTGGACGTTTATTATTGCAATCAAAAAAGATTCCATATTATTCTTATAAAAACTAGGTAATTTACAAGTATAAGTATATATGTAACGTACAAACAATACGTTGATATCGACATTTCTTTAATTTTATTCCATTAGTTCTATATTGAACTAATGGGACACTAAACTCTAATATGGTGTATCAACAGTTCTATAGAACTAAAATTAGGGGGTAGTACTGGGATGCACCCTGTTGAGTAACGAAAAAATGAATCAAGAGCATTACAACTTTTTGTAACAGAGAAAACCTACGTTTCACCGTACACCGTACAGAAGATAGTTTTCTCAATTGATGATTGACCAAGCAAATGGTTCACGTGATGGTACACGTGAACCATTTGCTTGGTCAATCATCAATTTTTTTTATTCATTACAAGTTAGCCCTCGACTTCAATGACATCTGATGACAAGTAATGATCCAATGTAAGATGGGAACGGGCTAATTTTTTTTTCGAGTTGATGCAGTTTTTTATCTTATGTGTAATAATAATTTTGGCTGTGACTTTGTTCTATCTTGAGTCGTAAAACAAAAATCAAATTTAATACCTTTATCGGTTGTTACAATTTTAACGTTGACTCCGTCCAATCTCAAATCGTAAACCAAAAGTCAGATTCAGTACGTGTTTAAAAAAACATCGAACTAACTTCTCGCTTAGGTATATCTCGACGTCGTTTCACAATGCGACAGTCAGTCCAATATGGCCAAATGTCATTGCAGAATATCGATTACTGTTACATCCGCTTTGTAACCGTTGTACATCGGCTTCAAAACTGACGTTTTTTTCAGGAATCTACAAATATACTGTACTTAGGTATGATCTGTCGTGTCATCGTCGACATTGTCGCAACTATTTTGACTTTGACTCCGTCCAATCTCAAATCGTAAAACTAAAATCGGATTGAGTGTACGTCTTGTGTCGAGCATCAATTGAGAATCAGCCGGCGTCGGCGCTGTGAAGGGAAGTGGTATTACACTAATGCGGCAGATGGACGCACAATGGACTGTTATCAAGTTATCAGTAATGCTGTTATCCGGTGCGCATCGCTGCCCGCTCTATTTCGATATATGTACCACCAATTGGTAAGGGCATGTCAACACGTAGGCTTGCGCAACGAAGGACATGATTTATATATCGATAAATGCTATCATAATCAGTCTATTTTAATGGCTCGATACAGTGCTTTCTACTAGAGGTGAAGGGATTTGGAGGAAATGGAGCTACCCTTGGAGCAGGGGTTCCATTGGAGGAAATGGAGCTACCCTTGGGAGCCAGAAGGACAGAAGGTTGGCTGTCTTAAGTTAATATTTTTCGACTCTTAACGCTCTAACCTAACTCTAAGGAAGTGGGCTGAAACAAACAAATTTTTCAGCTCTGAACTTTCTTTTTCTCGAAAGAAAAAGCATATCAATATGTGATAGATCGATCCAGGACTCAAATCAATGGATCTCAGGTCTCCTATAAAGATGTCTAGCCCTGTATTAATAGCTAATTTTGTGCCAGCAGTTGCGGTTATACAAAAGTTAAATTAAATTATTTCAGTTTATAATAAATAAAATATAAATTAAAATAAATATTAAATTATTAGGTAAAATTTTAATTTAATTAAATTTTAAATTAATTTTATGATTTAATAAATTTATTAATATTTTTCTCTTTTTTTTTCATTTTTTTTTTTCATTTTTAAGATTCCCGTAGAGTAGTTAATAGTGTTACATTACCCGTGCATGGTAGAACACGTTGAACAGTCTCTATCATCAACATCTGGTAGTGATCGTTCTTAAACTAAAATATTATCAATCACCCTAAGTTTGCCAACCTGTACTAGAGCAGCGTAGTGGGTCTAAGCTGTATCCCCTCACCTACAAGGCCTGGCCATGCATTGGGCCGTTAATTAGCTGATAATGATAATTTTATCACTACTATGATTTAGTGAGCCAGGGTTTCCCCCCTTAAAGAAAACAGAATGTTAATATTAAGTGGCTTGATTATATTGTGACTGTATGAAACTTATAATAAAACCGGTCAAGTGCGAGTCGGACTCGCGCACCGAGGGTTCCGTAAATTTTAAGGTTTTCGGAATTATTCCTAAACATTGCTTCATGCGAAATTTCAAGATTCTAGGACTAGCTGCGAGTTATAGAGTTAAATATGCGCCTTATGCTGTATCCTTTGACTGTGTTGACTAAGAAGTTTTATTTTGTTATCGCTTAAAGATATTATAGAGCCAGGTATTTGATATACAGTACAGTAATTTAATACCTTTACGCGCTCATAAGAAAAGGGGGTGAGTGTAAATTATTAAAAATAGTTTTATTACATGATGAAACTTAAAATTTACACTTTTCGTTATTTTTCCATTATAAGTGCTATATGACGTTGCTTCGTACCAAATTTTAAGATTCTAAGTTTACAGGAACTACCCGTTAGGTTTTGATTTAGTTGTGTCTAATTGTGAGTTAAATATGCGGCTTATATTGCTATATCCTTTGACTGTGTTGACTTAGAATTATACAGCCAAATATTTGATATGAATTTCAATTTAATACCTTTACGCGTTCATAAGAAAGGGGGCTAAGTGTAAATCATTAAAAATATTTTTATTACATGATTTACCTAAAAATTTACAGATTTGGTAATTTTTCCATTATCTGTGCTATATGACGTTACTTCGTACCAAATTTCAAGATCCTAAGAATACGGGAACTACCCGTGAGGTTTTGATTTACTTACCGCGTCGAAAATTAGAGAAATTTCTGGTATAAACGGCTGTTATTTTGATTGCCTTGGCCTAGAAGCTTGATTTTTTCACGACTCTAAGGGACAGTAGTTTTGAGTATTTCTATAAATTTCAGCTTGATACTTCCACGCGTTTCTGAGAAAAAGGGTCTTGACAGACAGACGGACAACGAAGTGATCCTATAAGGGTTCCATTTTTTCCTTTTACGGTACGGAACCCTAAAAATTAATTCATTAATTTTAAAAACTTCGGAGAGTAGAGAGTTTAATTTTAAGTCGGTGGATCCGCTCATTATCCATTTAATAGTGATCATTATAAAATCAAAACTTTATTACCCTAAGCCCGCTCGCCAAAATTGGAGCAGCGTGGTGGGTTTAAGCTCCATGTCCATCCTGTCTCCTTCAATGACGGGTAATTAAAACTAGGCTGACGATAATGCACCAAAATTAGGTTTACTTTTCCAATACTAGGTAGCTTTCCCAGCACCTAGGTTACATCGGCTATGAGCTAGAAAAAGATAGCCATATATAAACACTACGTAGAAAAGAGACGAAGCATAGCGAGGTTTTATAATTTGACTTACCCAACAAACAATTATTAATTGTGTTTTTCCCACGACTAAAAAAATCTAGACAATGGTACGGAGAGGAAAATGTACTGCATGTGAAGTAATGATGTACTGTTTTAACTTGAACTTTATGATTATTGCAATAAGGTTCATATTAGGATTGGGTAATCCAAACTTGTGTTACCCATTGTATTTCTAAAACACCTGTGCTTATAACGTAATGTACAACAGGTTTTTGAAAAATATGTCTTTATCAATTTTCCACGCCTTTTCATGTGAAATATGCTTGACTTTTTGATTGGTATTTGGAAAGTTACGTCAACATACGATGATTGTCAATTGCCTCATCGATCCAACGGTTGGATTGTTCAGCTAAGTATCGTTAGGACCATGGTTCGAGTTCCCGTTAAGGCAAACAAAAAAGTTCATCATCATCATCATTATCAGCCTATTAACGGCCCACTACAGGGCCAGTCCTCCCTCCTTATAGGAGCGTACACCCACCACACTGCTTCAATGTGGGTTGGCGGGCTTACTATCAGATGTTGATGATAGTGACCGGGATCGACGGCTTAACGTGCTCTCCGAGGCTCGGGGGTGTAACACCACCAACTTCCAGATCCCGGGCTTGGAATGTACTGAACATTTCATAGAAGAATGAAAAATTCCGTGACCCGACCCAGGAATCGAACCCAGGACCTCGTGATCGAAGCCACAAAGGCTAACCACTAGACCAACGAGGCAGACCAATAAAAAAGTTATTAATTCTTTTTTTTGCAAAATATTTTTTTTTAGGAAGCACCGATATTATATAAAATTCATTTACTTATTTCGTACAGTATTTTTTTAATTAAATATTTTTTAAATAAGTTCATCATCGAGTAGGTAAAGAATAGTAGAGGTTTTACCACCAGTTTGGGAAGTGGTACTTCTGTTTGTAAAAATATATCTACCTCGCTTGTTTGCAGTACTATGTCTAAGTTAAAACCTACGAACAGTTGTTATTTAATTTTTTTAATTATTATAGTGTTCAAAATCATACTGCATTTCTAAATAACTTCGCATACCTAGATGTAATTAAATAAATAAAAAAAAAATTTTTATTTTTTCAAATAAAATCAAAATTAATAAAACTCCTACACAAAGGTTGAGAGCGCCCTTTGAATGCCACAACTAAAACTATAGACTTCATTGTTCTATTTAACCAACTTGTTAGAGCGAGGCTACGATTTGTCTCGGACGTACCTAAAGGTCGACTGCATTGAATCTTTTGTCTGTTTCAGCAAAAAAATTCGACAAAAACTTTATATAGTTATTTGTTTTTATCGCCTATTCAGGTTTTAGAGTTATTTTAAATTTATTAAGGAATATTTTTCGTTTTATAATCGAGTTCTTAAGCCTTTACAAATGTAGATACATTCTGACAGATAATTTAAAAGGTTATTAATAAAGTATATATATTTTTTGTGGATATTACTAATAAGTATTCTGTGATTTTATTTCATGACTCGCTCAAGTTATTTTCTTGTTTTTATTTGTTTGAATGTTAACGGATAGCTATATATATATCTCATTAACAACTCTGGAGTTGGAAAATGGATAGATAATAGTTTCAATAGGGATTTTTCTGCTTAAAATTATACATACGTGTATATAAAATCAAATATTTTTATTTTTTAATGTAGTTAAGACTATTTTTGAGTAAAAAATCTAATTAGTGTACGTAAGCTTTTAACAAAACATAATTACAATTAATTTTGTACTGTACTCTGTACCTAACCTTAATTATTTTTTACTACCGATTTCAAGGCATCGAGTTGTACTCAAGTAGAAGTAACTTGACACAAATAAATAATTTAAAAAAATGCACACAATTGATTTATTGAAAATATAAATTAACCGGTCCGTTAGGTCTATAGTTACAGTGGTGATGACAATGAGATGCTGGTTTGAAGGTTTTATGTTTGAATGCCATGAGTTTTCCATAGTGACTTTTTAACTGAATATCAGTCAGCAGGTTCTTAAAGATGGCCAATATTCCCCTTTCCTTTTTAATTAAGCGTAAAGCCTATATGCTTTAGAGTTGGTAGAAATAGATCTTAGATTGCATCATCACTTAACATCAGGTGTGATAGCAGTCAAGGGCCAACTTGTAGTCAATAAAAAAAAATAGATACTCGTACATACACTTCAACCAAGCCAAGTATTGAACTTATGACTCAATGGCGTTATGTTTGACCGTTTAACAATGGAGCTATTGAGGTTATTATTTAGTAGTTTGGGAATTGATGTAAAAATTTGTGATTTTATATTTTGCAAATTGGCTCGGCACCACTCTACCGGAAAGTACGTACCGTCGAACGATTTGGTGTTTTAATGCGATGCCTGGTGGTATTTTAATGGCCTTTCCGATTTTCATCGTATATCTACGAATATGTACTTTCGTCACAAAAATAGTTTTCAGTTAAAAAAACTGCGTACAAAGGCATCTATCCATTGAGAAGTTAAGTTAGTTTGCTGTTCATTGCCTCCCTAGAACTTAGAGAATTCTAAGTGTTTTATACTGAAAAAGTATTGAAAATGTATGGATCGAAAAAAGCACTTTGTCGTATGGCGTTTTGAAATATTACCGGAACAGGGGTTGTGTCTCGGATTTGACTGCGTAGCCCGCTGTTGTGGGTATTTTTCGTTTTATACAGGATGATTTTATATAATATATCGCACTTTTATTGTAGAGAGTACCTACTATGGAGGGTAGAGGCAAGAAAACTTTTCTTACAATGATATAAGATTATGGTTTATTTTGGTGTCATACATTTTTTCAGGATATTCATTTTGAACTGGTTCCCGATTACAGAAAATATTTTGTTCCACTTAAAGTATTTTTTTCACAAGCAAAATAAATACTAATTATTTATTCGAATCGAATAAAACAATTATTATTATATTTCAGAATACATTAATGGTTTAATCACCATTCTTTTAAGTATTCTTTTAATTCGCTTGTGAAAAAAAAACTTAGTATGAAATAAAATATTTTCTTAGTAGAACACAATTCAAATTTTAAAAATCTTAACTACTCCAGCGTTGAAAAATAGGATTTACGCTAGAAAAAATTTAAAAATTTGAAATTGATTTCAAACTAGTCAAATTGGTTTTAGATAATTAAATAAAATAAATAAAATAAAATAAAGTTTATAAGTAAATTAGGTGACGTATCTCCCTTTTTCTTTGATCCATTAATTATTTATCGGACAACCTGTATATATATGCAAGAATTGCTCGTTTAAAGGTATTAGATAGATTATTGTACGGCCTTTTTACAATATCTTACTGCTTGATAAGTGTATCCCTATTTATCATCTTAAAGTATATTGTACAATCTTGTTAAGTTAGGTGGCTTTTGTTGCCAAAAATCCCAAAAACATCTATCCTGAACTAAAATTTCTTTTTTCAGCCTTTAATTATACTGAACACCATTTACGTAAATGTTTTTGTTTTGATGATACGTCAATTTTGACATTTCACACGAGTGACGCATCGGCACGCGTTCGCAATTTGAATTACACCCCTGCCATTGGTCGATTCCACCCTACTGCGGTATGAAGCTCCGCCCTTATTTATGTACAGGTTGTTTATTGTTTGATCAATATTTGTCTACATATATATTATATTTTATGGTATGTATTGTAGCCTTGAAAGTACTTCTGTTTAACCTTTGTTGATGCAAGTTAATAGAAAACAAAATGTTTCCTATTTGTAATTAGTTTATTGTTCATGTCACCATCATTAACATGTCAAACAGTACTTATACTATGTAAAAATTATCTTGTTCTTGGAATTTGATCTTCTTCTAAATTTGCTGTTTGCATACATCCTATAATATTATTAAAAAAAACTCATTAAACTCATTTTCATGTAAAGTTATGCCGATTCATTCACTTTACATTCAGGTTGCTACCGCTATGAACAAGTTATCTGACCTAATGTAGAGCCAGTCTTTTAGCTCTATATTAATATTCTATTTTAATTTCGAAAACCTGAGGATGCTCTTGCTCTCTCTGGTTTAGAAGGTAAACGTATACGTACAGTATTTTTTCTCGGATCAGAGTGACTTTGTCGGATGGTTTTCGGTTCGGTTTTCGCAGAAAATATAAATTATTAACTTTTTATAATTATGCACCGCATAGTTGCCTATTTTTAACCGACGAAAAAAAACGGAGGAGGTTCTCAATTCGACACGTATATTTTTTTTTTTTTTATATTTATGACCATAACTATTTACAGAGTTATTACGCATAACTTTTTACAGAGTTGTCCGATTTTGATAATTCTTTTTTTATTAGAAAGGTCATACTTCCAAGGTGGTCCCATTGTCATCATGTTAGGATCTGATGATGATATCCTGGGGAAATTGAAGGAACTCTTCAAATTTTGGAGGCACGCTTACAGCGATTTCGGGTTTTGTCTCGAAATCAGTAGCTTTTTGGCTACTAGTGCCGTATAATATACTATGACAGTATAGTACGAGTACGATACATGGCGATAAATCACTAAAAATTAAGAAATAAAAATTTTTAAATAAAAATAGAACCGATTTTACTTTTTAGTGCGTTTTGAGTCGGTTCTATTTTTTGTTAAAATTTTTTATTGATTTCTTCCGTTCGTCTATAGACCATACTCAATTATAATCTGTTTTGTTGGGTAAGTACGCGAGGTGGGCCTATGATACTGAGCTTTTCTTTCATTACGTATCGTTACACTCCATATCGCGAAGAACACGTTAAGGCGCCGATCGTTAAAAATATTGCTTAATATTATCACCCTACCCAAACCCACATTGGACCAGCGTGTTGGGTCTATACTCCATATTTTTCTGCTATAAGAAGGAGGGAGGCTTGGTTGTACCGTTTGTTAATGGACCGTTTAAAGGGGCTAATAATATTGAAACGTATTATATTTAATGGAAATTAGATCTTGTTTGAGTGATGAATTCTAAAGTAAAGGTCTAATGCACCATTCAATGCCTCTTGCTATGTCTCATACATACATAGTATAGTAGCGTGTACTGTAGCTATTTTAAATTCGCGTTTAACCCGGGAATCGAACCAACGGCCTATCACCATGGTAACTGTCTCGTGACCCGCGTGACGACGCAGTCCTGATGTCGTGTATTGATTACGAGAATTTGCATTTTATATCCGAAAATATCCGAAATTAAAGCCCTTTTGCTGTCCAAATTTAATTAACGTACGAAAGTTTCGAAGACTGAATAGGGTGTAGGGGACCGTTCAAGTATTACGTACGCACTATAGAGGGGTGGGGGGGTCTGTGTATTTCTTATTTTTGATGACATGGGGGGTGGGGGGGTCTAGATGATGATTACGTCATCGATAGTTATTTATTTTTTTACACGAATAGCAAAAATTCGTGAATTCTCTATGTTGAATACTGTATCAGTAAAATCCAATCTCTACACTAAAATAATTTTCTAATTTTTAAAATTATAATTATGACAATTATTAAAAAAAATATGAAATTTATAATTGAAAAATGTTTACGTAAGCATAGGGGGAGGGGGTAGGAACTTTCCTTACTTTTGCTGACAAGGGGGGTTGGGGGGTAAATAATTGTAATAAATCTGCTTACGTAATATTTGAACGGCCCCTAGGTAAATGGCCAGCCATTTATGTTTATACATTATGACGCTGTAAACCTGTCAAGCTGCGTTAGAGCAGCATGGTGGGTTCAAATTTTAAACTGTCAAATTGTATGTCGATTTGTTGGCTGGGGAGGAAGATGGTGTTAATATAATAAACATCGCTAATATACTTTTTTTTAATATTATTTTTTTTATCTACTACCAGTTGGCCCTTGAGTGCTATCACACCTGATGTTAAGTGATGATGCAATCTAAGATGGAAGCGGGCTAACTTGTTAGGAGTAGGTTGAAATCACACCCCTTTGGGTTTCTACACGACATCGTACCGGAACGCTAAATCGCTTATTGGTAGGGTGGTAACTAGCCACGACGAAAGCCTCCCACCAGCCAGACCAAGACGAATTAAGAAAAATCTCTATCTGCCCCGTTGGGAATCGAACCCAGGACCTCCGTCTTATAAATCCACTGCGCATACCACTGCGCCACGGAGGCCAAAATATCATGAGGAAAAAGCCCCCTTATAACGACCCAAATTAATTCTTTAATGTTTTGGGAAAATTTTGAGTAGGTAATTACAATTGAATGTGTAATTAAATAATAATTTAATGTGCCCCGGATTCACGCGTTTCAAAGGTCGTGTGAAATGGCGATCAGCCCACAAACACAAGCTAGTATTTAGCCGATTTTCTCGAGGGGTTCTTAATAATGCAATACAATAATTAGGAACCAATTTACTACCTTTTTATCCAATATTTTGTTGATAAACTTCTGTATATATCGAAAATTTAGCATAAAGTTATTTCAAACCTACCTACCAAAGAATACATAACTGGTAAAACCTTAAATAATTATTAGACCTTCTTCCATTATAAAAAAAAAATACTGTACTGTACTTGGCCTTACTAGTAAGCTCCATATTATAACGAGTATCCAAGACTGCTCTAGTAGGGTCCTTCTAAATTTGGCTGGGCAGGGAGAACAACATGAACAGAGGAGGTGAGTGTCGACGCGTGTCATTAAAAGATCTCTTTTAAACCTAAACCCGTGTCACAAGTCTCGGACTTTGTTCGGAGTTATTCTCTCAGCCACGTGATGGACTGGACCCCGCACGGTGAATCCATAGAATCTAAGATATTCGTCTCAAGCTACCAGTGGCAAGTACTATGATGTTTCTACCATAATTTGGGAGGTAGAAGGTTTCAAAGGTTCAGAAAATTTATCTTGGAAATGCTTCGAACAGTGAGATATTTAACTATAAGAGTGTCTTACGAATGGTTGCAATAAAGCTGTCTGGCAACTGTGGTGATGATTAGACCTAGCAGGTTAAAAACATCTTCCAAAGCCACCATAATACAAACTTCGTTATTGTCTACCGCATTTATTTATTTTAGGAGCTGACAAACTTCCAGCTCTTGAAAAATGGCGGATGTCTGGCCATCCCAGGCCCTTAGACTTCGAATCATTAATTTCACTGTCAATGGGGTCAATGGGGTGACATATTTTAAACATACCTAATCGCATTTCAACCACATTTCATGAAATTCTACCACCAGAAGGGCCTCAGACGTATAACCTGTCTTGGAGAAATTGACTCCGAGTCTAACTTACTCAACCAAATAACTTTTAAAACTTTTAACAGCAGAAAACCGAAAATAAAACAGAGGTTCGAAAATAAAACAAACTTGGTAGGTTGTGGTATTATGTATCTCATTGATAAAACTAATCATTTAGAATAAAAATACCTAAAGAAATCACAAATTAGTGTATTCATATCAGTAATCACGCTAAACTGTTTGCCGGTCAAAGGTTGCCCCCGATCGCTGGGGTGCGGTAATAGCCCCCGTGGGACGCCGCCTACCGTGTTAATTCATCACGCAGGTGAATTCGATATTGTTAATATTGGGGGTAGTTTGGGATTTATTTATAAACGTAAACTGTATTTTTTACGTACTGTAAAACTTCTTTTTCACTGCCTGCTGAAGCCTGTTTTAGTGTTTTCCACCGGTAGCAAAGCCCTCCAGACTAAGAAAGAATACGGACTCTACAGTGTTCTATCGAACTAACTTGTTAAAAATTGTGTTGAAATAAAAATATGCTCTAATCGAGCCGTCATCACGTGCCTAATTGACTCTGGTTTACTGAAAATATGACGTGCTGTAATTTAAGACGCAATGTGCGTTACACATTGGCTTTTTGTCATACAGAACTGGGCGACAAAACCAAGACCATAATAGAAGAGTTGGCCCAATTTTTGAGCAATCGGCCTAGCTGACCTACATAGAAATATTGCCAGCATTCTTATTAACACGAGGACATGATTTGTATAGATATTAGAATAAGATTTTTAAACTTTTTGTTATTTTATTCTTCTATAGTAATATTATAAAGAGGTAAAGTTTGTGAGTTTGTGACGTTGTAAGGGGTAGTCTCTCGATCTACTGAACCGATTGTCTCTGCGTATCACACTCTACGTGTACCTATGATAAGAGCATGAGCTGACAAACTTTCAGCTCTCATAAAATGAGGCCTTTTAGGATGATTCGCCACAATCTACAAAAAGCTCTACAACTACGAGCTTATATTTTATCAGATACATAAACCGTTGTTCTGTTTGTCCCTACGTCACACATGATCGCGCGATCGCCACCTGACGACGTGGACTGCATTTCACGCTCGATCGCATCGCGAACGGTACAGCACATGCGGACAAGGTGCGCGATTTGATATGCTCTTATGCTTTTTAACCGAATTTCCGAAAACGAATGCCCTTTTATTGATTTGAGTTTGCGCTTGGCTGCTATCCCACCTGTCCTTGATTAATAATAATGCCCTACTGAATTTTCGGCAGGCTTTTTTTTAAGTTATTGCATAGCTTCTATCGCGGGCCTTGAGCGTGGAGACCGATTCCAGAAATTTCGTAACGAAAAAACCTCACACCCCCACCCTTTCTAGTTTTTTCAGATTGTCCTTTTCGCGTCTTTGTTCGCCTACGTCCATACCATGTTGAATACACCGGTTCTCGTCCGATCATTTTTTTTTATATTTTATTTTAAATTATAAATATATAATTATACCTAATTGCATAAGTTGATAAAAAAACTTATGCAATTATAATTATATATTTATAAGTTTAAATAAATAAAAATTTAAAAAAATAAATAAAATATAAAACAAACTAAAAAAAAAATTAAAATTTAAAAGAACCAACATCACGCGGTGTCCTCAGGCGGTCACCCATCCAAGTAGTGACCGCGCCCGATGTTGCTTAACTTCTATGCAATAGCTTTACCGCGGCAGTCTCCGAGTGCCACACGTCTTTTTTGTTTTGTATAGGCTAGAGCTTCTGATCACGCCTGATGGTAACCGAAGCCTACAGTGGAACGCGCTTACCTAGAAAGTGCCTATTTACTCTTGACTTGAAGATACACACATTGTAGATGGGGTATTCTATAATTTCGCAGTTGAAATCAGGATCGGGGTATCAAAGGCGTTTTGTAGGCGTTCATGGGATATCGAGCTATATCGGCCAATACATCTAAAAACTATAACAGACAATTACCTACTCTTGATACAAATGTTATTATTGCATTGGTAGTTTTTTTATGGTCGATGTGCCTTGCGCTTGACTACAATCACGCCTGATGAAAAGCATTGATGAGGTCTAAGGTGTAACGTGATTACCTAGAACAGTGATTCTCTGTGCCGCGGCACTGTTGTGTGCCGCCAAATTTCAAAAGTGTGCCGCCAGCTTTTGCAAATATATAATAATGTTAATATTATTAAATTGTATAATTTAAAAAGAAAAATATTATTAACATGTATATATATTTAAATCCACAAAAAATTAATTATTTTATTATTTGCTTTCCAAATTTGTGATTAACTTTGCGTCGCATTTTTCAGGAACGCATTAGCGGTGTATTTAAAATTTTTGTCATAAAATATTTATGCAGTGTGTTGCAGTAAGTAAATAATTTTTATCTTTTTCTTTGTGTGCCGCCAAATTTTGAAATCGTTAAATATGTGCCGCAACAAAAAAAAGGTTGAGAATCACTGACCTAGAAGATGCCTATTGACTCTTGCCTTGAAGATGTTATATGTGGTATCATATTGTAGGTGGTAGGAAACACTGACGCCGGAAGGACATTCCACACTTTTGCCGTGCGTATTAGGAACGTGGACGCAAAACATTTCGTACGAGTTGCTTGTATGTAGAAAGGGGAGGGAGGAACAAGATCATGCAGTTCCTTCGCACACTCCCCAAAGTATATCCGCTAAAAAATCAATAAACAAGCAACATTGCGACGGTGTGACTAATGTGTTACTCTTCTTCTTCGTTCCGGGCTTTTTCCGCACTTGGCATAATGTTGGCCGTTGTGCGTGATTCCATCTGTGTAGCTTCTGGTTTTTTCAACCAGCCGAGCTCGCTCCAGAAGCTTAGCAGGCCGCCCAAGTCACCGATAGCCTCGTAGTGTCGCTGGGGAACCAATGTAGGCAGCTTGTTACTCCGATACGCGACTACATCTAAGCATAACGTGTAACGGTGTCTTCTTTTCCTCCATGCAGTGTCAATTATGTTATTCCGACAAGCTTTGACCAGAACTTTTAGGAGCTTCCGCTTGGTTGTTGGATCAAGGATACAGATGACAGTAATCCTTGAAACGTTTGCCTCCTCATAATTGAGAAGGTTTCTCACTCTGATGCCCTGACCACTGTTTGCCTGGGCACTAAAATCCTCCGCATCGAAGGATTTTTTTTATAAAAATAGGTTTTTTTTAGTTGTATTGGTAAAATAATTAATAAATACACTTTAGAAATAAGTACAAAACAAAACTAATATATTATAATTATATGTATTTTTTTTATGTATATTGATATTGTTTATATACACTTATATATTATGTTTACTTTTTTATGTAGTTTATTTATTTTTAAATATTATATTTATAATAAATTTAAGTAATTTTTTTTTAAATAATAAATTTTCTCATTGCACCACCCCGCTTACGATACTCAAATGTCTTTTCAATAGCTTGCCTGTAAGAGATTGCTTCTAGCAATAAGGTCGCCTTTGCATGTTTATTTTAATCCTTTTTTCATGTTTCTGTTATATCTATTTTTATGTGCAATAAAGTATTTCTTCTTCTTCTTCTTCTTCTTCTAATATTATAAGGAATTGGCACCGGCATGTTTTCCTATAGTGGTCTAGTGGGTAGCCTATATGGCTTCGAATAGCGAACTTCCATCCCATTAGGTCGAGATACAGAATAATACTGATATTTTCGTTTTTCTAACAAATTTCATCCCCTTTTGTTACACCCTTGTGCCTCGGAGAGCACTTTAGACGTTCAGTCCTATTCTTTATCATCATATTAAACACTGGTTTCGAACAAGACTTGTATTAAACTAAGCCTGATGTTTGATTGCAGATTACTAAGTACGTACTGATTCCATCTTCTATGAAATGGTCACATACAGTTATTGAAGTGAAACTTCTTTATCGGGGTTGGAAAAAAATTTAGTGTAACATTTTTTCGTTACGCGTCACATTTTTCCGTTACGCGCCATCTTTGACTTATGAAAGTGACGTGATAAATATATATATATATGTTATATTGAAGTGATCAGCAAAATCAAAGGGTTTATTTTAATTCTAATTCCAGTGAATTTCTAAAAAAGTAAGTACTTACATCTCTTTTTCTAATACTTAGGTGTAATTATGGTTTTTATTGGTATTTATTTTTCCACGTTATTTAAAATTAACCTCAGTTTTTGATTGTATTTTTCAATACACTAACACGTGGGTGTAATTATGGTGTAAATTTTTTCTAATACTTGAATGTTGATAAGTTAGTTAGTTAGTTCCACTTCTTACGAGTGAACGCTAGTACACGCACACATTTTTTTTTAAGATGTTTTGGAAGGCTGCAATACCTACACAGATTCTCTACCGGACCAAGTCGCGGGTTAGTATGAAGTTAACAATCATATTATGGTATACTATACCCACCTAGATTAAATATATTATTCTTATATCTACGTATGTAAATAATTTTGCCTCAAAAAGGGGTTCCGCCCCATTGGTCAACGTTTCCCTCCAAACCGCCAATGTTTTTCGTGAAAACCGTGAAATGTTAAACATATCTATCCCTGTCCTACACGCGCTTCTGTCTACTGTGTATCCCTTTCACGCAAGGGTAGGAACGATGATGCTCCGTCAGTGCCTTCTAAGTTTAAACAAATGACGGACGTTTTGGTTTTATGCATTTTTGTATTTGGCCATTGAAAAAAAAACAATAATTTTTCATATCATATGCGATTAAAATAAAAATAATATACATAAAAAAGTACAACGATTAATTGTAAAGTTATTGTGATCAAAGTGGTAATAAATTCGAACTCCTTAACTTTGAAGTTTGTATATTTGAATTTAAACAACTTTGTTTTTGTTATCTGTGTTATAATTAAAAAAATAAACGTAGATCTGTAATTCATTACTAATATTTCATTTTATCTAAAGTTTTTTTTTTTAAATAAGAAGCAATAAGTTAAAACATTCTAAATAATTTAAAACAGAAAGAAAGTTTAGTGCGCCGCGTAGTGCTACGAGTTTTACAATTCAATTTTCAAACGAGTGATTAAAAAGAACGAGGAGAAATTTAAAGACATTCTTAATTTGAATTTCTTTTAGAATAAATTCTTATTTTTAAATACGCGATGTGTCACTTTGATTACGCTTTGGACGCTACGTAAATGGGACACACAAATAATGAGTTTTGTTTGAACTGAAAATGGAATATTCGTGGCATATGGAGGACGCAGGGAGTCAAGAAACAAACGGAAGAACTAATAGACAAGGGAGAAATCAAGGTATAATTATGTAAATATAGACAGATAGTCCTGTCCTATCTAGTACTACACCTGTGTGGCATCATAAGATCTTGGGTGCAAATACTGGGCTGTGCGGTCAAATATTGGGGTTTCAACGGCCTCGCCGGCCGGATTTATAAGTAGAAGTGGTGTGCTTAAACCACTTTTTAACCGACGAAAAAAAACGGAGGAGGTTCTCAATTCGACACGTATATATTTTTTTTTTGTTTTTTTTTTCATGTATGACCACGCATAACTTTTTACAGTGTTGTCCGATTTTGATAATTCTTTTTTTATTAGAAAGGGCATACATCCAAGGTAGTCCCATTGTCCTCATGATGATATCCTGGGGAAATTGAAGGAACTCTTCAAATTTTAGAGGCACGCTTACAGCGATTTCGGTTTTTGACTCGGTATCGGTAGCTTTTTGGCTACTAGTGCCATATAATATACTATGACAGTATAGTAAAAGTGCGCTTCGTGGAGATAAATCACTAAAAAGTAAGAAATAAAAATTTCGGTTCTATTTTTTGTTAAAAAATTTTCCTGTAAGTAAAGAGGCCTAGCCGATAAATAGAGAGATAACAATAATGATGATGATCTTAAGGTAACTATAGACAATAATTCCAAACAATTGTACCAAATACATAAATAATTATAGGTAGGTTTTGTTTAACGAGGTTGTTCCTGCGTAAAATTCCAACGCACTTGCAGAATACAAAAGTTACGCCGGCAATCTATGTAGCCTGTGTATTGTAGATACCTACTTTATTTGTATTTGATTCAAGTACAAAAGATCTATGGCGGGCCTCACCATACTAATATATAAGGCATGTATATATGTATATTTATAAATTAATAGCAACGACGCTCGACTTATGTATATTATTTGAAATAAAATAGAAGAAAATTTTGTAAATTAAAAGATTATTTTATGTTCTATAATAGCTACTTTTGGAATGAATTCGATTATAGAATCGTTACAAATATATACTTCTTCTTCTTATTCCTGGGTGTTTTCCGCACTTGGCCAACTTGGTGGCCGTTGTACGTGGGTCCCCTGGTGTAGGCTCCCGCTGACTCACTCCAGACAGCCGAGCTCGCTCCAGAAGCTTAGCAGGCCGCCCAGGTCGCCGATTGCCTCTTGGAGTGTCGCTTTGGAGCCAATGTATGTTGCACGTTGTTCCGATGCTCCTCTGCAACTGAGCATGACGTGTATCGGTGTCTCGTCGTGTTCCAGACAAGCCCTGCATAGAGGGCTGTCGGTCAAGCCTAGAACTGAGAGATGTTTATTTAATGGACAGTGTCCTGTGATCAGTCCTATGACCGTTCTAAGTTTTGCACGGGTTAACCGGGTGAGTTTTTTGGTTAGTTGTGTGTCGAGGCGTGGTATTGCCTCTTTTGTGTGTTTACAATCGAGTGTCTGTGTCCAAATTTTTGCATGTTTGTTATAGGTGTCCTTGTGTTACCATGTTTTGTTATATAATATATACTTATAAACTAACTTTAACGATAAAGATTCTTGGAAACAATCGGCTTTTCTTTCTACACACAAGAAGGGATAATCAAAAATTGTAATTATTAAATGAAAATTGTAACATTGATTTTTAAAGAGCAACTGCAGAATATTTTGCCGGCGCTTCTCGACAGGATCTGCCTTCCGAACTGGTGGTAGAGCGATACGTGCTGATAGACTAGACGTTTCAAAAGTGATTGTACTACAGCCTACTTGACAAATGATTTTGAATAAAATACTCGTGTAGATTCGTGTAGAAAGCGTACAATAAACTTTGTTATTTTTTTACCCGACTTCTTCAGAAGAAGGGTTATGTTTTTCGAGCGTATGTATATATGTATGTATGTATGTCCATTTCTTCGGCACGCGCTACAGCCTAAACGGCTGAACGGATTTTGACATGTAAGGTGTCGTTGAATTTGTCAAAATTGTGGTAGTGACATAGCCTATATAAATTTTCAAAATAGCGGCTGTAAATGGGGGAAAAAAGGGGGGATGTGTGTATTTTTTCTCTTATCTTAGCAATATGGGTACCAATTGAAAGGTCGTAAAAAGACCATTTCAAAATTATAAATATTATATCATGTTTATATTGCCGTTTTAACAAAAAATGGCAAAAAGTGTACCAAGTGTACCGTATCATTTCTATACCATAAACTAAAACTAAAAAGTCTCAAATAAAATAATTATTATAAAAACAAAAAACCCGACTGCTTATGAACTGAAAAGAGAAAAACAAGGATCAATATATCTGTATAAAATTCTAAATACTTTATGGTGCTGCAAACAGGGACAAAATACTTTAACCTGCGGGGAAAGAAAGATCTACCAAAACTACGTTTGTCCCCGCCTTGCAGTTCAGTTCATAACTTCTAAGCAGTCGGGTTTTTTGTTTTTATAATAATTATTTTATTAAAAAAAATCCCATATGATTAAATGGCAAAAGAAATAGTGTCGATATCAGCTTTCCAAAAACTTTGTAAACGTCTGGCAGACAACTCTGGCGATTATGACAAAGGAGTTTTCTCTTTTAGTGTTCAGTTAGAATTTGAAGTAGTTTTTTTGAAAGTTACATTCTTGTAGTTTTGTGCATTGTGCAGAAATTCCAATTCGTAATTGTTTATTTCTGGGCTTAGATTACAAGCACTTTTGGTATGTCATTTTTTTTATTGACTACAAGTTGGCTCTTGACTGCTATCACACCTGATGTTAAGTGATGATGCAATCTAAGATGGAAGCGAGCTAACTTGTTAGGAGCAGGATAAAATCTACACCCCTATCGGTTTCTACACGACATCGTACCGGAACGCTAAATCGCTTGGCGGTCTATATCTCTAAATCCGTGCACTCTCATTTGTTAGTCATGTAATTGATTCAATTTAATATTTGATTAATTAATATTATGACATCTTCTTTCTTCTCTTCATCATTCTGATCTTAATTTTTGTCGTGGTTGAGCAACATCTAAAAAATTCCGCTCTCCGTTATCCTCATCGGATGGACATCGGCTCCCAAGAGTGAACGCCACAACAGCTGGTGTAGGGCTGTTTTCGTTCTGATTTTAGGCCGTTTTTTTCCTGCAATTTGGAAGCTTGAACCCGGCGCTCGCGAAGCGCGCTTGGCAATAGCCCTGGTTTGCCCTCTTCCCATAGATCTGGGGCTGTACATCTTACATGAGTAATATTTTAATATTCTGGTTGCAAATGTACCTAATTGCTTCGAGATAATCGCGTCTGTTTTGTCGCTTTCTGTAGACAATCTTTTTACGGTGAGGTGAGGTTATATATTATAGTCCTACAGGCTGCAGGCCTTCATACAATTTTGTACTATCCACTTTGATGTAAGGTCCGACTTTACCCGTATATTGAGACTTACTGCCACTCACTTAAATTCCTGCTGAATTTTTGTACCTACCGCTCTTTGATGGTTAATTCTTGATTGAATATACGAATGTAGAGTTTGGGAGATTCTTAGTAGGTAATATAATTATATTGTAGATTATACTTTAGTTTTGGCGATGTTTCAGTATTCGGGCATAAGGGTTCCAAATGCCTATGTTTGAACACTACATTGTAACACAACACCTCAGGGCGATAACACGGTCCACGTCGGTGCTAGACACCGCACCATCTGTCTCTACGTCACGTTTTGCGAATGTGATCGGCATGAACTTTGGATCCTTCAAAATAGGTATACTAGACAGTTTTGGACAACAAATTATAATTATCAAACGATTTTTACGGCCTCCCAGAAAGCCAGGACGTCTCTCCTTTTAAGTTCTTAATAATTTTCACCAAATACTTTATGTACAGGAAAACTGATAAATAAAACATTAAAAAATTATTATAATAAAAACAAAAAACCTGACTGCTTAGAAGTTATGAACTGAAAAGAGAAAAACAAGCTATTTTGAAAATTTATATAGCCTATGTCACTACCACAATTTTGACAAATTCAACGACACTTCATATGTTAAAATCCGTTCAGCCGTTTAGGCTTTAGCGCGTGCCGAAGAAATGGACATACATACATACGCTCGAAAAACATAACCCTCCTTCTGACGCAGTCGGGTAAAAATGCATATAAATAAGTAGCAGAGACAATAGATAATTATATTGATATATTATTTATTTATTACAATTAAAAATAATTGTAATTAATAAATGTATGGATGACAATTAAACTATAACATCCGGCTGTTGGAGGGCGCTGCTATGTTGTCGGCGAGATTACAGTAAACCCGTAACAGCATAGGTAATACGAGTGCAGTAGTTACATGTTCAACTATCGGTCGTAATCTTTAACGTCTGGGAATAATAATTTGAATATATTAAAAATCTTAAATGTAATTTGCATGTTAAATTAGCACGATATTCTCGTAATTATGCATATTCATATGTGCTTATAATTTGCATCATTTTTATAACACCTGTATCAAACAATGCATTAGATCTACGTATCACTGAATATGTAAATTGATTGATTGACATCTTCGCATTGCGTATCTAATTAGACGAGCAGTAAATATTTTATGATCTGAGTCTGTGATAGCCTTCCTTCGACTTTTTATAAAAACTGAAAGTTTATATAATCATTTTATTTATCATATTTGACGGTCGAGTGGCGCAGTAGGTAGGAACCCTGTGCGTTCTAGGCTGTGGGTTCGATTCCCACATCTGCAAAAGTATCTGTGTGATGAGCATAGATATTTTCCATTGTCTGGGTGTATTTCTAATATTATAAATATTTATGTAAGTATAATATATATAAAAATATTCATATATATGTTAGTACCCATAACACAAAGTAACTAAGCTATTTTGTTAGGTTTTGACGACCTCCGTGGCGCAGTGGTATGCGCGGTGGATTCATAAGACGGAGGACTTGTGTTTGATTCCTGGTAGGGCAGATTAAGATTTTTCTTAATTTGTCTTGGTCTGGCTGGTGGGAGGCTTTCGCCGTGGCTAGTTACCACCCTACTGACAAAGACGTACCGCCAAGCGATTTAGCGTTCTGGTACGATGTCGTGTAGAAACCGAAAGGGGTCTGGATTTCGTCCTATTCCTAACTAGTTGGCCCGCTTCCATCTTGGATTGCATCATCATTTAACATCAGGTGTGATAGCAGTTAAGGGCCAACTTGCAGTCGATAAAAAAAAACGATTAGCAAAAAAAAGGTAGATATATAATTTGCATAACTGCCTTATTGGTCTAGTAGGTAGCCTACGAGCTCCAGGGTCTTGAATCCCGGGTCGGGTTGTGGAATTATTTTGAGTTTTTCTTTCTGCGAAATTTTCAAGTAAATTCTGAGCCTGACTAGATTCGGAGAAGTAAATTCGGAGTCGGGAAGTTTGTGGTGGTACACCCGTCCCTCGGAGAGCACATTAGCTTCACAATAATATAGTTTACAAATCAGATTAACACGTAGGCCACATTTTATCCCGGAATTCCCACGAGAACGAGAGCTACGCAAGTGAAACCGCGGGCGTCCTCTATTTACCATATTTACCCGACTGCGTCAGAAGGTAATGTTTTTCGAGCGTATGTATGTATGTATGTATGCCAATTTCTTCGGCATGCGCTACAGCCTAAACGGCTGAACGGATTTTGACATGTGAGGTGTCGTTGAATTCGGCTAAATTGTGGAAGTGGCTATATGAATTTTCAAAATGGCGGCTATAAGTGGGGGAAAAAAGTGGGAACGTGTGCATTTTTTCTTTTATCTTAGCAATATGGGTATCAAATGAAAGGTCGTAAAAAGACCATTTCAAAAATATAAATATCATATCATGTTTATATTACTGTTTTAACAAGCAATGTCAAAAAAAAGTAGAGAACTATTTTGTCCCCACCTGCAGCACCATAAAATATGTATTTAGAATTTTATATAGATATGGTGATCCTTGTTTTTCTCTTTTCAGTTCATAACATCTAAGCAGTTGAGTTTTTTGTTTTTATAATAATAATTTTATTATTTTTGGTGTTGGAAGGCAATACACGATTTTCTTTTTTTGTTATATAACAATGATGAGATACCAAAGATCGTAATTTAGTCTGTGCATGCGCAATGTCAGTTATTAGCACGCGATATCTATTAATTACGTACAATACCGATAATTACAATTATTTACATTAACAACATGCCTCTGAGCGTCCATGGATGTACGTGACTAGTGCCTGTGGAAAAATAATAATAAATTGTACGGAAAAGGTAAAATATTTCCGCCAACTGCATATTATAAAATAAATTCCCCCGTCGCATGTCTGTCTGTTTACGATAAACTCTAAGGCAACTAAACTTTTTTATTAATAAATATACCTAGTGACTTCTAAGGACGGTTTTAGTATATATTTTGTTATGGTTTTGTGTAAACTGGTTGAAATATGTCGATAATTGTTGGAAGTGCTGCACCGCCTGGAAGGTTTCATTGAGAACGCTGTATCAACCCTTTGCTATATAACAAAAGAATAATTGGGAAGAATAGTCTTTTATATGAGGATTGAGGATTAAGTACAAAAAGTTATCTATCGTTTATGGAAAGATTCGTAAAACCATTTTTTCTTTTAAAAAAAAGGGTCGCGGTTTTTTGTGTTCTTGGAAGGTTGCAAATACGTTATTTTCCTCGACGCGAAGTCGTGGGCGTCAGTTAGTTAAATGTATTACATACTAGTATAAAATTGTTCTGTGTAGCCATATAAGATGGATTTTCCAAAACTCACCATCTAACGAAATGAAACAGGGGTCTAAAATTTGTACAGAGAAATAAGAAAAATTTTAATAAAAAATTAAACCGACTTGAAAGCGCACTGAAAAGTAAAAAATAAATGCGTCATTTAGTTACTTTAATTTACTTAACCATATCTATAAACTGGGTGCCATCCAAGTTTAAGGAAAGTTTATTCAACAAAGTAGCAAAGCACTTTGTGTGACTTGAGGAGGCACCGACTTTATAGATAGGGTTAAGTAAATTAAAGTAACTAAATGACGTATTTATTTTTTACTTTTCTGTGCGTTTTAAAGTCAGTTTAATTTTTTATTAATTTTTTTTTCATACTTTTTAGTGGTTTATCGACAACGAACATACGTAAAACCTACTCGTTCTAAACTATGAGTACCAATATTCGCCAGCCACTTATAAACTACCGACATCGCTGTTCCTTCGATTTAACTAAGAACTGATCATCAGATCCTAACATGATGACTATGGGACCATTTTTTAAGTGTATCCTTTCTAATGAAACAAGAATTTTCTATATCGGACTATTCTGTGAAAAGTTATGCGTAATAAACTCCCTATAACAAAAACTACTGAACCAATTCTGATGAAACTTGCAGTATTCGCTAAGTTGAACAATACCTAGTACAACAAAAAAAATTACTTAATCGGACTTGTAATTCCGGAGATATGCGAACACAAACATAAAAACATAAAAAATTCCTATCTCAAAACTAATTAGACAATTTCGATGAAACTTACAGTATTCCCTAAGTTGAATAATACCTAGTACAACAAAAAATTACTTAAGTCGGACTAGTAGTTCCGGAGATATGCCTCCACAAATATAAATACATACATACATACATACACTTTTGAAATTTGGCACATTTTTTCAGACGCTGATATAGACTAACATATACGAAAACTGGAACGACAGTTCTGGAAATATTAAATACATACGACCTACGGGTTGAATTGATCACCTCCTTTTTTTGTAGTCGGTTAGTAAAATACAAAATATACTTTATTATACGAAACTTCAAAGAAAAACTACTAATTAAAAATAAGTAAATGTATTTCAAGCTTTTCCAAAATTCAAGCCCAAAAGGAATAAAATCAGGAAAAACAACTTCTCGCGTTATAGAAATATAAAATTTTTGATTTTCAATAGGATTAGGATTTCTATATTTGGAGTCTGCGTTTGACAAAACCCTTGAACCTATTGTTTATATTATGTTCAACAATTAACCTGCCCAATCATTTGGTTGACTGAACAAATATGGGGTGTACAGTTAATTTGTTTAGATAATCGTGTGAAACTACCCCCAGCATGAGCATCGCGGCGTGAAATGTATACCCACCCCTAAAGTAAAAGGTAAAACGCTTGTTATTATTCACCGATTTCAAAATTGTGTTGTTATTGTTTTAGCACTCTAGAGATGTTTTTTAACCGACGAAAAAAACGGAGGAGGTTCTCAATTCGACGCGTATCTATATATATATATTTTTTATGTATGACCACGCATAACTTTTTACAGAGTTGTCCGATTTTGATAATTCTTTTTTTATTAGAAAGGGCATACTTCCAAGGTGGTTCCATTGTCATCATGTTAGGATCTGATGATGATATCCTGGGGAAATTGAAGGAACTCTTCAAATTTTGGAGGTACGCTTACAGCGATTTCGGTTTTTGTCTCGGTATAGGTAGCTTTTTTGGCTACTAGTGCCGCATATACTATAACAGTATAGTACGAGTACCTTACGTGGCGATAAATCACTAAAAAGTAACAAATAAAATTTTTTAACAAAAAATAGACCGACTTAAAACTTGCTTTAATTTACTTAAGCATATCTAGGAGTCGGTGCCAGCATTTTATCATAACATATCATTTGATCTTTAGGTCGTATCTCAAAATATCCCTTGAAAATCTCGAACACAATTATGAATGGCGTTGTTTTATAATTGTGATAGAGGGTCCTGGGTTCTATTCCTTATAATATATTCTCTCAATATATAACATATACATGGATGCACTTGCAAATATCGCTCTCTTTCATTATGTCGGGATAAAAGGGGGAGCGATATATTCTCCTCAACCTCAGCGTAATAAACCATCTTTTTAAACTATAGCACAATATTAGCTATAGACCGTTATAGATTAGTCCTGTCTTTACAATCCCGTTCATCTTGTAGAGCAAATACCTACTAATGTAGCATCAGCCGTTCACCCGCCTTTCACTTGTTTAGCATTCTTCAGCTGTAATATTTTAAGTTACGCGCGTAGTGTTATTTCATACTTTGCGTGAATCGACCGTTGGAAGAAAGAGACAATCGCGCTATTGTAGTCTTTAGATCGATTTACGATATCAGAATTTAAAAAAAACTATAGGAAAATGATAACTGCAATATCTATAGTAACCGTATGAAGCAGAAATGACATTGGCTATTATTTTACCAACTTATACAACGAATATTGTCACACAAAATAGATTTAGTAATTGTAGGTAGACAGAGCTTTAATAAGCCGATGACCTCCGTGGCGCAGTGGCATGCGCGGTGGATTTATAAGACGGTCCTGGGTTCGATTCCCGGCGGGGCAGATTGAGATTTTTCTTAATTTGTCTTGGTCTGGCTGGTGGGAGGCTTTCGCCGTGGCTAGTTACCACCCTACCGGCAAAGACGTATCGCCAAGCGATTTAGCGTTCCGGTACGATGTCGGGTAGAAACCGAAAGGGGTGTGGATTTTCGTCACACTCCTAACAAGTTAGCCCGCTTCCATCTTAGATTGCATCATCACTTAACATCAGATGTGATAGCAGTCAAGGGCCAACTTGTAGTCGATAAAAAAAAAAGCCACTACTAAGATTTTCGGCTTTCCCTGTTTCAACAGCTGCAGTGTATGTAGAATAAAAAGGACATTGCCAAAATTTGCCCCAGGCTGTCCAAACGTATGCTCATATTTAACAATTTTATTTAAATACACAATTAATTTTAAACAACTACCCATGTTTCATAGCAATTGCACATGAAAATATATCAAAAATAAAAGAATTTCAATAGATTTTTTGTATTCTGAATAACGTGACCGTCGTCGTAGTATAAAAAGTCAATTTTTATCAACCTTTATAACTTTTATCAGCGAATACTTAGCTACAAGTAACTTTAATACTATTTAAAAAGAAGATCTGTATTATTTAATGACATATATATTATTCTTTATTAGTATAAGTATATCGTTATTATTAACCTATTCATTGTTGACATAATTATGTCCTTGTCAACAAACAAATTTGATTAAAATTCAACATTTTTATGCCTAATTAATTTAAATTGTTTTGATATATTTATTTTGCATTAATATATTAATTACTTTGAATAACTAATCAATTTATTTTCGCATTAACTAGTTAATTAAAAAAAATAGGTGTAAAATGACTAGTGATTTCTACCTTCATTTTTAATTTGTTTGTTGACAAGCATTCTCAATCGAGTTTGGCTTATAATCATTTATTTACAGTTAAATATGTACATTGAATTCAATATTTACAATTAATTAATTTAATAATAATTTGGCTTTAGTATAGAAATTAAATTAAACTATTTTAAGAGAAAACTCAACAGCAGTACAAACAAATACAGGTTCGAGATTTTTTTTACTGGCCTTCACTCCAGAATCTTAAACAATTTCACATTTTATACGTTATTATCGCAGCATTTTCTGTCTGATTAATCATGACGTAATCATACAAGTAACATAAACGTAACAAAACAGTTGTTTTCTAACATCTTAGCGTTCGACACGGCTACTGAACGCGAAAACGCGCCACTTCATGTACATAATTAATACCCACATTAAATAAACATTTGTTATTTTGTTAACACTCTTAATCGTAGTGCATTACATTACAGTGCGATAAATATAGTTTATAAAAATATTTTTAAATTAAATTGGTTTTTTTATAAGAAAGTGTAATTCGGAGAAAGTGAAATGTCCTAGTTTTGTAGTTTAAATGCAACGTTTAAGATTTATAATTTCTTTTTTAATTTTCAAGGTAATCAATATTTTTTTCTAATTTTACTGGTATAAAAGTGTACGGTAGTGTAGAACGCCAAGTTCTGAAACGTTTTTGGAATGCTTTTGTCGAATGGTGGTAAATGGTGTAAATTTGTTACAACCTATTCTGCCAGTAATAGGACAGATTTAAAAGTTATTTAGCCTAATCTAATCTGACCTAACAAATGTATTAAGAAATAAAAATACTAGTTAGTACACAGTCTAAAAGCTTTAAATTTCATTACTTTAAAATATTAATTTAATTGAAATAATAAATTATCTAACTAAGGTTTGGAAGTTCACTAATATGCACAATGTAATATTATACGGACCACTAGTGATCCCCTGCGTAATCACCTGCAGATTAGTAGGTATGTAGGCACGTGTTTATGGAATGTGTTTATGAATATAGGTACATATTATATATCTCATACGTCACGATATTCTTATCATCATCATTATCGGCCTATTAACGGCCCACTACAGGACCAGGCCATCCTTATTGGTGTAGGTAACACCCGAACCTGGGGTTGGAAGGTACTGAGAATTTCATAGAAGAAAGAAAAATTCCGTGAACCGATCCAGGATTCAAACTCAGGACTTAACCCTGATCTAACCTAACCACTAGACAAACGAGGCATTATATGCTTTTAGCAGGAAGGAAAACAATTGACAGTTGGCATTTCTACAATCTGACACAATCCTCATCGCAAGTATTAAAAATCATGTGTTTTTGGAGATAGTACCAACAAATAACTACAGGCCATTGTGAACAAGAAAATAAAATTTTAATTCATTTTTCTTTTTAATACTTATACTAATCTATACTCTGTTTATTAACTTTTTTGTGTTATACTTTATTGATTTATTCTTGCATTCGGTAGATTATTATTCAAAATTCATAGTCCTGATTTTAAGCACCTACCTTGTAAATAGGCAAACATGAATACAGAATACCTATAAGACAGACATTAACTACTACTACTACTATACTTAAAGACTTTAATTCTTTCACTGGCTCAAATCATGCACGTCAAATTGATTGAACCTGCCACTTTTTTTGAAGTTAGCTAAAAGTCCATATTTTTAAGTTACACATGTAGAGAAACTGTCTCTTCTGAAACTACAAAGCCTGTGATATATTTCACAGTCCAAGACGACAAACTTGTGACTTACCCAACTTGGCACGCTATCACGCTATGTATGAACATTTGTATGCGCATAATACATTTTTCCTTATTCCTCTTTGCTAGCTAAACTTATTACAAAGGGGAAGAAGGAAACGGTTGTGACAGTTTTTTTTGTATCATATTATCATAATATTGTTCTAATTCACATTAATTAAATACAGGCTTTGGACATTGATCTATTACCGCTAAATCATTTGTAAATAAAACTTTTTTCGGGTTGGATTTCGATTGATTTGTCAGTGGAAATAATGGTAAAATAAAGCATGCTGCATTTGCCTACTGTGATTTCCCTATCATCATTGTCAGTCCATTTTAAAGGCTCTCTGCAGGACACAAAACTCTTTTTCTCATTGGCGAGGTGGATTTGTTGACGAAAACACTGCTCCAATGCTAGTTGGGTGGTATACTTAAAGGTGTCCCAGCAAAATTGGTGGACATTTTGATTTGAATGTGTACAAATAGCCTACATTACTGCTTAACATTAGAGGTGATCCTATCTAGCAATGCATCAAACAAGCTTGTATCGTACAAAAATACATGATTGAAGTTTAGCCTAAAGATGAAAAGTACCTGATGTTACAAACCATGCAATAAGCAAGACTGTTGGGATATTTCCGTGCTGCAAATTTATCCCAATATTCATATTGAAGGGTAGCCTAATACCTTATAAGTTATAAACTTTATATTATTTTGATTGATATTTCATTTTGTTTTTAACAAAAAATGTCCCTTGCGACAAAAGCTAAGTTGTTAAAACCAAGTAGTAGTTGTGTCTAAAAAAATATTCTCTCATTTTAGAAGTTACAGGGGGACACACATTTTATCACTTTGGAAGTATCTTTCGCGAAAACTATACAGTTTAGAAAAAAATATATATTAAAAACCTCAATACCATTTTAAAGACGTTTTGTGCTATTTAAGCAAAGCTGTATTCGATATAGTATGTTTATAGATACTCTCAAATTTAAGTGGATATTTATTATTGCAATCAAAAGAGATTCCATATTATACTTATAAAAACTATAGATGTGTCCGTGTTCTATATAGAACTAATGGGACACTGAGCACTAATATGGTGTGTCAACAGTTCTATAGAACTAAAATTAGGGGGTAGTACTGGGATGCACCCACAAACCAAACCCATATTATAGTTTGATATTATTTACCGAATACTGAAATAGAATGTACCTACACGTTTTAAGGATTTTTTTCTGTATTGTTGCAGGCCCGGGACTGATAGACGAGTTGGAGGCTTTCATGGCCCCCGTCGGCGAGGGATGCTACCCGCCGCAGCCCATCGACGCGCGTCGAATTGGGTAACAGACGTTATATGATAATATAGCAATCTTGAAGTTATTTCAATACACTAGTCTATAGTTAGTCTAGAATTATACATATATTTCTGCCCAATCAGTTAATGACTATGTCGGGCATGTGGATTGGTTATGATAAAGCTAAATTTTGCTTCCGATACTGGCCAATTATAAAATCTATTTGGATTAGCCCCGTTGGTCATTCTGCATGGTGCAGCTTGGGCAAGGAAGATTGGCAGATGGGGAGACTAACTGATAATAGCCCCTACACCCCTCCCCTACTAAAACCTCTGTCGCAGGTGGCTCAAAATGCTTGAAAGTTCTTACAATAGGCTAGCAAATGAATTTTTTTCTACCATTACCTGGTAATTAACGAATAATTGTAAAACTTAGGTCAGTAACTTGTAGTTCTTTAGTTGTCATTTTCTTTGGATCGTAAGGTCCCATATCGAGGTTTTCTTTTACGTAAGTAATTCAACGGCCCGAAGTTATGATGATAGTGATCTTTTACAATTTAGCCTTTGTGTGAGCAAGATTTGCTTAGCTTAACTTAAGCTTAAAATCTTTTCAACTAACAAATCTCACGAAAACATTTTCATGTAAAGTAAGGTAAAGCATGGGCTGTAAAAAGGCTATCAACTATCATGGAGAACAAAGCTTCTAAATCTATAAGCCCTTACCAAACTCCTCTACAAACTCTACAACTATGTCAAAATGGATGGCTTGACCGTGGCTTACGTGGAGCAACCAATGTTGAACTTTGACGTGTAATGTTGTGGTGTAATGAGTTTCAAGTAGAAGAAACGGCCAAGATATAAATTTTAACTAAGGATTACAGATTTTTAATGAATAATTCAGAGTCTAATTTATAATAATTTTTTTTCTTAGGGGCCACCAGCTACCAGAAAGTCCGCCAGATTCCGGTTCAGAAAACCCATACAGCCCTGAGACCCAAGTATCCCACACAATTGCCGTATCCCAAACAGTTTTAGGAGCTGACTACATGCTGGTACCAGACCACATGACGCCCCACGAAATCCTTCAACAAAATGGGGATTATATATACGAAGAACTAAAAACAGATAATATAGACCATGAGGTATTAAGGTCCAATTTAAATGACGTAGTCGTACTACCCCAAGATGCTAACATAGTTGATTTAGGGTTAAGGTCAGTTCGTCATGATTTGGGTCTAACAGATCCCATTGCATATCAGAATCGGTATAATCAAATGAGGGTAGAGTTGCCAGATTTGGAACAGGGTTTGATAAATCCTCAGCTGGTAGCATTGGGCCATGAGACTCTGACGCCAGTGTACACAAACCTTCAGGAACCTAGTGGGAAGAAGAGGAAACACTCGCAGGATATCAATTCACAAGTGAAATGTGAACCAGGTAATTTCACAATATACTTGTAATTGTAAACTCAATTTTCCCGATAGATAATTATCCCATGTGTGTTAAACATAGTTTAGAATAACGATAACTTTTTACAATCTAATCAGTACACTGCATCAAACAATAAATGTTTAAATGAATTATAAAATGGTAAGTATGTCTATGTACTTATAAAAAATTATTGTGTTAAAAGAGTTGTGTAATATAGTCACATAAATAAATTGAAAACGCGACGTAGGCGAAAGTGTGTGTGCGTGTAAGCGAGTGTAAGTTTGTTACTTCTTTACGCCGCAAATACCTACATAATTTTTTTAGGATGGAGATATATCTATAACGTATATTAACATATAGAGTTAGAGTAGAATAGAACAACGGAAAGAGTTCCTGCGAGATACCGAATATATTAATTTTTCGCAGCCTCAGCTAGCATATAACATAGCCAATTACTTTTTTTCAGCTGCATTATCACCGGAGACAGTGGTGCGACCGCCGCCGTCAGTGGATGGTTCAGAAGCTGGGGACGATGCTCCCCTGCAGTGCATACGATTCGCGCACTTCCAGCAGAACGTGTGGCATTCCCTGTACGACTGCAACTTGAAGCCCTTGTGAGTATGATGCTTTGGCTCGGTTAATTTGAGAAGTTTGAAAAATAAATTTACTAGTTATAGTTATCATATTTAATGACTTAAAGTGTAAAAAAGGTCTTGTTATTATATAGAAATTTAATTATAAAATAAATAAATAAATAAATCGATCAAGTTTTTTAAAGAAACCTAGAGATGGTGTCTAATTAAGAACTTCGAAGACAACATAATAGGTACCATGAATAAAAACCACCTTCGCACATTAATGTGTATACTAAAATACATAATGGTATAGTTCTTGTGTGATAGAGCTCGTCTAGACAAGACAAGTACTACTGCCATTATTATATTATTTGCCACCAAGGTCGCTCAGTACCGAATGACCAGTGAAATTACATGTGTTTTATGCTTCAAAGCATTCTACGACGTGTGGCTCTGAAATAGAGGATGCCATTCACTTAAAATCGAGTGACCCATCTGCTTTTCTGTGTCATTGTCACTATATTAATATAAAAAATAATTTGTTTTTTCAAGGTTATGTATTAAATTTTCGTGTTCATATCCTTAGATCAACTCCATCCTACATAGTCGGTGCGGACAAAGGTTTCAACTTCTCACAAATAGATGAAGCTTTTGTCTGCCAAAAGAAGAACCACTTTCAAGTGACCTGCCAGATACAGATACAAGGGGATCCGCATTATGTTAAGACGACCGAAGGATTCAAGAAAATCAGCAATTTCTGCCTGCATTTCTATGGCGTTAAGGTAAATTTTAAAATTCTATTAGAGTTTTATTAAACAAAGTAGCTGGTACTAATCCAGAATATAATTTCGTTTTAGGCGGAAGACCCAAGTCAAGAAGTAAGAATTGAACAAAGTCAGTCAGATAGAACAAAGAAACCATTCCATCCAGTTCCGTAAGTTGTCACTTTATTTTTATAGTCTTTCCTGTAGCTATAAGACTATTTTATTTGGTGTTGAGTTACTTGGAAAAGTTCTCGCCATGTTTTACGAATAGCTGCGTTGTTTTAATTTGGAGCAGGAATTAGGACTCAAAATTCCTGCTCCTAGTATATTTTATGAGCATGGTACCTGCCCTGCAGAGGAAAGAGAGCTAATGTCTGATAATTATGATAATGATTTTGATCGTGACGATGATTGTGATAGCGGTACTGATGACGTGCTGACTAGTAAATGATTCACAGAGTCGATCTCCGTCGCGAAGGCACCAAGGTCACAATAGGCAGACTTCACTTCGCGGAGACCACAAACAACAACATGCGTAAGAAAGGCAGACCCAACCCTGACCAGAGACACTTCCAGCTAGTTGTAGCCCTTCGAGCGCATGTCACTCATTCCGACTTCATAGTAGCTGCGCAGGCTAGCGACAGGATCATCGTCAGGGTGAGTTGTCAACTTTATTTTGGTATTTTGTTTTTATTAAATGTATTAATACCTATAGATGAGCCATCAAAACGAAAGAAAACAAATGAAACATTCTTGAAAAACTGACATAATATTTACATACTGAACTTAAGGACATAGATAATCTGACAGACATATAAAAGACATGCGATGCGTCGTCAGCCAAATTTTCGGGTTTCTTGGATATTGAATTGTAAGCATTGGCATCATAATTAATATATTTTTGTCTAATTCAGGCTTCAAACCCTGGCCAATTCGAGGCAGACTGCACGGAGAACTGGTGGCAGCGAGGCGTATCTGACAACAGTGTGCATTATAACGGGAGAGTGGGCATCAACACTGACCGACCTGATGAGTCCTGTGTCATTAATGGTAAGGAAGTTCTGTTAATGTGCTTTCATTCTTTTTTCTTTTTTTCCTTTTTTCGTTCTTTATGTAAATTAATTTTTGCTTATGAGAATAACTTCCACATAGACATAAGTACTTTATTTATTGCTTTAGACCCTTTTTTCCTTTTATTGTGCCTAGTGTGAATTTGTTACCACACTGTCCATCTTACTTTGTTTATTGCTTTCGACCCTTTTTTCCTTTTATTGTGCCTAGTGTGAGTTTTACCGAGCGACTGCGTAAAAACTTAACGCAAATTTATATGGAAATGAAGCAGCGCCATGTAGTTATAGCGAGAGTAAACTTTTTTTCTATATAATCAAGTGGTTACGTTTTTACGCAGTCGCGGTGAAAATCTCGCACTTGCCCCACATATTTGTTTCTAAATATATTCTTATCGCATCCCGTTGCTCTAGCATTTTGTTGACTGTTTTGTTATTTTGTAAAAACCTTAAATTACAATGATTTATAGATATACTCATATTAAAAGTTAAGTTAATCAGTTAGTTATTTTAATTATTCTGTTTTTTTAGATATAATTTTCGTACCTGAGTAGGTTTGTTTGTTGTTAATATTTTTCACATAATATACTTTACACTTTTTCTTTAATAAATATTATAATTTGAAATCGGCTCATATTAATGGAAATGATTGGTTTCTATTTTTCCAGGTAATTTGAAGGTAATGGGGCATATAGTTCACCCATCAGACGCAAGAGCCAAGCATAATATTGAGGAGTTGGATACAGCTCAGCAACTGAAAAATGTACAAAGTATTAGAGTTGTTAAGTAAGTACTTATTTTTTAAGCTTATTAAACAAAACACAAAATGAAGTATTAAACAATAATAAATAATTCGATTTGTAGTAATAATAATCCTTCAGTAAAAGTGTAAGAACCGCACCGTACAACTTTTTGTAATTTTAAGTTTGACAGCCCATGATGTCTTCTTAAATGTTTGGCGAACGGTTCGTACAAAACTCAAAGTGTTTAGCGAACGATGACTTGTTTTCTCGTATTATCCAAAATTGTGAACAAAAAATTTGCTTTATAATTCCACGACTTAAGATTTGCACCTTTTGTTACCTATCAAGGCTACAATGATTGAAGCTACATAGTTGCTTGCCATACTTTATTTTAGAGTAAAGTTTGTCAGCCCTGACAAACTTTAGGCTTTTGTAAAACAAGGAAGGTCTGGTTATCATAGACTTTCGCTCTATTGGTTAGAGCATAATGTTGCCATATGTGGTACAACGGTTGGGTTTTTTCACAGATTCAACTATGACCCATCATTCGCGGAACATTCTGGTCTTCTGGGATTCGATCCCCGATCACCCGCGCCTCTAACTGACACTGGAGTAGTTGCTCAGGAGGTTCGGAAAGTTCTACCTGATGCGGTGAAAGAAGCGGGTGATGTCACTCTACCCAATGGAGATACTATACCCAAGTTCCTCGTCGTCAATAAGGTATGACGTATCTTAGGCGTGCTAGAAGATATTTTTTTCTATTTATAACCAAAGAGAAGTGTGTAAAATGATAGAGAATGTGTATATTTTTATCACAGGATCGTATTTTCATGGAGAATCTCGGGGCAGTCAAAGAGTTGTGCAAAGTGACCGGCAACCTGGAATCCAGAATCGATCAGCTGGAAAGGATCAATAAGAAACTCTGCAAAATCAGCGTCTTACAACGACGAGACAGCTCCAGATCAAGTGTTAGCAATGGTGAGTCCCAGATCAATCATAATAATCAAGATCTCTGTATTAGAAGTCTGTATTTATATACATTGGTTTGCTAAAGCTAACGTAGGTAGGTCGCCGTTACACCATTGTTTATATTATCATTGCTTGCGATTCGTCGTCAGTAATATTAGGTAGAATAAGAGAAGCGAGGTAGGTGAGTCCTAGCAAATCTCTATCTGGTGTAGGGAGGGAGCTTGGCCACATAAACGTGGCCGATGACGATGATGACATTTTATTGATAGACATTTCATGCATTTTTTAAAAAAATGTACCTACAGTATTGTATTATATATAAACACGCTTGTTATTATATTGATTCAACGACTTACTATGTTTTTTCTTTTTAGATTCCCGTTTCTCAGGCATGTCAGCCTCATCAAAATCGTTCTACAGTGACGGAAATATTTCCATAGACCAAATTCGTGATATTGCTCGCAGTATTCGCCGACACGAATGTTGCCACAAACTAAGTCATAACTCCCCAAAATTTACCCGCAAACAGTGCAAAAACTGTCACAACAACTACGCCAAATATGGCAAATACTACAACTACAATAAAACTTGTGTCAGATACCATTCTAGTAAAGAAAAATCGGAAAATGAAAACACATACCCAACTTATGTTAGTACTTTAGATTCTATAGCCCAAAAGTTGCCAGAAGACAATTTCAGTGTTGCGTCAAAAAAGAAAGACTCTTGTTTATGGATGAGGGATGAAGAGAGTTACGGAAATGGCAACACTAAACTACCTTTCTGCTGTCGGAGGAAATATAAATATGGGGATGCCAGCAGTGAACTGATATCGAATAAATTTCTGCAGATAATCATAACTATACTGATTTTTATTATGGCTGTTTGGTGAGTGAACTTCTTTTCTAACTTTTACTAGTTTTCTATTTAGTAAAGTGGACCATAACGGCTTGTCTGTGTTACTTTAATATTTATCTTAGAAGTCGATGTCATTTTAAATAGCTTATATATTCAGCCCGCTTCTGGGAAATTCCTCCTGTAGTAGGGGAAGAAAATTTTTAAGTTGAATGGAACTGACGCTATTGGACAAAGACATTTACTCCTAAATCTACTTCTGATGACTTGGCTTAAAATAAAGAAAACCTGGGGTTGAAGCCTGGCACAGATCAATATATAGTTGTTTTTTTTTATCAACTACAAGTTGGCCTTTAACTGCTATCACAAATGATGTTAAGCGATGATACAATCTAAGATGGAAGCGGGGTTGGACGCAATTAGATTTGTATTTTCTAAATTAGCTCGGGTCTGGCAGGCTTCATCCTTGGCTAGTCACCTTTACCACCCCCAGTAGTTAGCCACCTTTCTGGCAAAGTCGTAACGCTAAGCAATTTAGCGTTCCAGTAACATCAGTAGAGAGCGCATTCATGGCCCAATTTGTTATTGAAAAATGAAATACAAAAATTTTTGACAAAAAATAGAACCGACTCAAAACGCACTAAAAAGTAAAAAATAACTGTGTCATTTAGTTGCTTTAATTTACCTAAGCATATCTATGAAGTCGGTGCCAGCAAGTTTAAGGAACAATTATTTTACGCAGTAAAGCAGTTTGTGGGTTCTAGGTAACGTCCTTGAAAGTAGAAACCTTGGCTGGCACCGACTCCTAGATATGCTTAAGTAAATTAAAGCAACTAAATGACACAGTTATTTTTTACTTTTTAGTGCGTTTTGAGTCGGTTCTATTTTTTGTTCAAAATTTTTATTTCTTACTTTTTAGTGATTTATCACCACGTAGCGTACTCATACTATACTGTCATAGTATATTATATGGCACTAGTAGCCAAACAGCTACCGAAACCGAGTCAAAAACCGAAATCGCTGTAAGCGTGCCTCCAAAATTTGAAGAGTTCCTTCAATTTCCCCAGGATATCATCAGCAGATCCTAACAAGCGGACAATGGGACCACCTTGGATGTATGCCCTTTCTAATGAAAAAAGAATTATCAAAATCGGACAACATTGTAAAAAGTTATGCGTGGTCATACATAAAAAAAAAATATACGTGTCGAATTGAGAACCTCCTCCGTTTTTTTCGTCGGTTAAAAATACAGCTATTCTCGATTTTTCTTCATTTGGGTGTTGGATTTTGTCTTTTCATTATCTCTCTCTTTCCATTCACAGCCTAGTGGTGATGTCAGCGTTATACTTCAGAGAGCATCAAGAGCTATTGTCTATGAAGGAGATACGCATGCACGAGAAGTTCTCCAACTACCAGTATCATGGGAAAATTAACCTCAACACTGCGGCCACCCATAGAGCTACACCCCCTGACTTAAACCAAATAAAGGTAAATTATGAAATTGATCTAATATTGAACGAATGAAGACGTGAATGAACTAACCAAGCAAGGTGGTTGCCTTTCGGGCAAACTTTATACGTAAATATGATACTATACTCTTATTTTCATTTATATGTATTTTAACACGCAATATCATTTTGTTGCAGAACTTAAAACCTGCACCGTCACCATCAAAGAAAAATATAAAAGGTAACTTACTGGTATGAATTTATGAATAGACTATTGTGAGACTTTCAGACAAGCGTTTGACAGGTGTTTTGATGACCCCTCACCATCTACGACATTCGAATTTAATTAATTTAAAAAAAGCTAAGGTATTTTCTAGTAATTGTCTTCAAATCCTTATAGCTTGCAAATACATCTGAACATAAATACATTTTGGGAATCTTATGAATGGGTGCGTTTTGCAGAAAATAATTTACTAATAATGTCATTGTTTCTGAAAACAGAGAAAGGTCCGTACAAAACAAGTCCAGAGTACACAACGTCGAGTCCACAGACGCATTCCACTGCTACGACGCTCCATGCATCTAAAATCTACGTCAAGAATGTGCTCCGTAAGTATTGATAGTCATAACTATAGCATGGTTGGATAGAAAGATGACATAGAAGGGTTGAAGTCAAATTCAAAGTTAAAACCAAAATACGTTTTTCGAGAAGGGAACTCGAATGATTGATAGACACAGTAACACAATGATTAAGTACAAATAAATTCCAGTACTTTATGATTTAGTCTTAAAAATTAGTGAAAATACAAAATATAATATAGCAGCTTGAAATCGAACGATTATGAAATAAAAAACCAAAATAAGCATGGTGTTGAACAGGGCGACCCTCTGTCTCTAAAAACGTTCATACTGTTTAAATTAGAAGTAGATAACAACTGTATTATAATTAGAACTCCTTTTAATTATAATAGATACTTATTATTATAAGTAGAACTCCTTCGTTACAGATATAGAACAAACATCAGAACCGCCCCTTGTAGAACTGGATACACCGGTGTTAGTATCTCGCATCGCTGACGTGATCGGCAGCGGGTGCACGTTTACTGTCAACACTGACAACGAACTCGATGCTGAATGTCAGGTGAGATGAGTTAAATGTGGTGTTTATCTGGGTGCATCCCAGTAGTACCGCATACCGTAGTTCTATAGAACTGTTGGGATATTTTCCGTGCTGTCAAATAATATCCCAATAGTTCTATATAGTACTGTAGTATAGTTTTTGCTCTTCACTTTACTTATACCATATAAGTTATAAACTTTATATTATTTTAATTGATATTTCATTTTGTTTTTAACAAAAAAAATGTCCCTTGCGACAAAAGCTAAGTTGTTAAAACCAAGTAGTAGTTGTGTCTAAAAAAATATTCTCTTATTTTAGAAGTTACGGGGGACACACATTTTACCACTTTGGAAGTATAGACGTTTTGTGCAATTTAAGCAAAGCTGTATTCGATGTACTCGTAGCATGTTTATAGATACTTACTCTCAAATTTAAGTGGACATTTATTATTGAAATCAAAAGAGATTCCATATTATACTTATAAAAACTATAGATATTTTATATGTAACGTACAAACAAGATGTTGATATCGACATTTCTTTAATTTTGTTGTTGTTCTATATAGAAATAATGGGACATTAAGCACTAATATGGTGTATCAACAGTTTTATAGAACAAAAATTAGGGGGTACTACTGGGATGCACCCGTTTATCTCACTTCAAATAGGCTCAAAACTGTCTTAACAAATGGATCAATTCGGCAAATAATTACTAGCGGAGCATTTAACACCAAATTCAATAAAATTAGGCAAATATGTATAAAATGCAAGGAGTTGCCAATAACTGTTATTGAAGAATTGCTAGTGTATACATTTTTGACTAGTTATTCTTAAATAATCCATTGCCTCCATACATGAAGTTATAAATAACCTACAAAAATATCGTTAGAAGTGTTCGTGTATAAGATAGATGTTTGTACTTCTGTCTTTCATTTGAATTTTAATGTACTGATATTCTAAGTTTTTGTTTATTACACGCTGCTCTTAAAAAGGATGTACAAAAAATTTCAAGATCAATATTGTTGGCTTTATTGGTAAGACGCTTTGTTTAAAAAAGTTGAGAACAATATGTTTTAGATATTACTATTTCCCTTTTTTTAATTCATAATATTTTTACAAATATTTGAATAACGTAGATAAAAAGAGACCAATAAAATGACATTGATCCTATAGCATAACCAATTCTTATTCTTTCTCACTAAAATTATCGACATGTGATTTGTTCTCAATAGTGAATGTGTTTCTTATGACATTTTTTATTTCAGTCTTCATGTGGCTTAGATTCACCACAAACGTACGAAAACCAGGAACCTCTTGAGAGGTCTAAATCAGACAAAGAATTGAATGTGACTTTCCACCGTCCACTAGACCCTAATCCATCCAGAGATAAAGTCCCTCTAACTCCAGCCATACCGGAAAAAAATACGTCCAAAATACAAAAAACAGACAACGAGTCACTCAAAAACCAGATTCACGACGAAATGATGGCAGAATCTAACTTTTTGGATGCTAATAAAGTTAACGTTACTGAAACGGAAGTAAGAGTCAAGAGAGAAGTAAAGGAGAAGATCGTATTACGACGAATAGTAAGAGAAAGCAACGAAGCTATATTAAGAAGCAGTTCAGAAGATATGAATATTGAACAATCGGAAGAAATAAGTCCTCCTGGTGAGTTACTTGAATACTTATAAAAGAACATTTTTAGGTAACACATTAATATACTTTGAGGATCTTCGACTTCTGTATATAATTCAAAAATTAATTAATATAGATATGCTTAAGTAAATTAAAGCAAGTAAATGACAGTTATTTTTTACTTTTTAGTGCGTTTTGAGTCGGTTCTATTTTTTGTTAAAAATTTTTATTTATACATTATTTTGGACAAACCAGACAAATCCTCTTCTTCAATTACGTAGGTTCAATAAAGGTAGGTATATTATAGTTTACTCTTTCAGAATGTGACACAATATCCGTGGGCGTGGTGAGCAAGTCTGTGTCAAACGACACAGTGTTCAGCGAGCGCATCTGTGCGCGCGCGCTGCACAACTACACGTATAGCGTGCCGCTGTCCCATTGTCTACATCACAAGCACGTGGACATTACGTTCAGGTCAGTGTCATTGTTATTATTGACATAAGCATCATCTTCATCGTCATCATCATCATCGTCGTCATTATCATTATCATCATAGTTATCGGTTTATTTAAAGGCTACTACAGGGCTAGGCGTATCTCTTTATAGGAGGAGAGATAAAAGCTAGATAAGAGGATAGAATTGGGCTTATTTCCACATGTTTCCTATCTTATTCATTTGTTTGCCATGGGATAAAGTAATGCAATCAATTTTTTTAAATACCATGAAGTTTTTTATCGTCTTGCTAGGTCACGACAGGATCTGATTCTCCAAAGTGGGTTAGTGAACTAAGGGTTTTAATTTAAGTTTCTTGTAACGATCACTATCCGATTTGAATGATAAAACGATCGGGAACGATAGCTGAGAAATTTACTAACAATTGTATGCTAAAAAAAAGGAAATATTTCGAAGACTCACACCAGAATCCCAAGTCACTTAATATGCTAACCATTAACGGGGCAGATGTTAAATAGTTGAATAGAAAATCAAAAATGGCATAATTTTTAAAGAAGTTTGTATAACGTAAAGAACTACTTCCAGATCATCAAGAATAAAGGAAATCCGTCTCTGCGATCTGCAATGCAAGTATGACACACTTAGGAATTGTCAGTTAAACCGTGAAATAGCCAAACCAATCCCCACTGGCGATTTCTGGACTTCCAAAATGACCTTAGAATGCAATATGGACAGACACATGAAGATTCGTGCTGGGTTTTTGCCTTTGAAGGTAACTGATATTTTCTTTTGCAATTTTCAATATTTTTTGTAAGGTTTAAATAAATTAAAATTTCACACAAAAACTAAACAATATTACATAGGTACTTTTGGCCGAGTCCAGATATGTGTAACATTTTTAACTTTTTTACGGTAAATTGTTGAAGAATATTTTAAAACCTTTCCTTTTTTCAGGATTTGTGCTACCTTGCACCGGACCCTAAGATGCCATTTGTAGAGTTCAACATTCACGTGTTTAGAGATTGTCGCAATTAATAATAAGAAAGAAAAATATTTAATATCTCTTCTAAAATGTACGATTTTTAAAATCTACTTTGTTGTACGACGTTGAGTCTATTAATGTTTCTACCAATTTAATAAAATCGTTTATCTATGAGTAAAACGTTGCAGTATTGACTATTTTTATTTATTTCATGCAGTATTTGTTATTTTTCTATAAACCTAATATTATTTATCATATATTTTTACATTTATTATAGTTGATAGAATCATGAACTTTTATTTTTAAATATTGAAATGATCAAAATTTTCAAATTGTGTAAGATTTTTTACACGAAAAAGGTAATGGGTTGTAACAAAATATTCTATAATGATATAGAATATTTTGTTGTTATCCATCACCTTTTTCGAATTTTCGAATTAAACGGCAAATAACAACACAGTTAATAAATCTTAACAGTTTTGTTTAAATTTTATACCGATTACAACTGTGCTAGATTTCTTTATAAGAACTATATAAAGCATTGTAAACTCATGTTTCTATAAACTAAATAGTCACAAAACATTCCGTAAAGTGCAATTAATATAACAATATATCCGTCCTTGAACGTATATGTATTACAAAAGAAATCATTCCTAATGATATATAGCAATTATATAAGCTTTAATGTAAAAACGGGATATCCTATGCACACGACCAGACTTACTAAATCCAGACGAACTTACAATTATTATTTAATAGATCAAAAGCGTTCGGTCGTGTTTTGGATCCCTAAAAGGAATTGTATGAATTTTTTTTCAATTTTGTTTTCGTTAGAGTATATTAGTTCTGGTAAAATTAATTGTCTCTATAGTGAATGTGAGGGGCATTTCAGAATGTTTTTTCCACTTAATTTCGGGTGAACAATTTTCGTGGTCCGTTAATTTTTACCGTAAGTAATCCTTTTTTGAAGTAGAAACCTATAACACATTAGTTAAAAATTAAAATGTATTTTTTATTTACATTTTACTGATTTTGACCGATATTTTATTTTTTTAAAAGGTGGTAGCTATTTTTTATTTTTATTTTTATAATTATTGTCGTATTGTACAGAAAGGAATTTATATTTTTAATATATTTTTTAAGTTGTTTTAGTGCATCTTTTAATCAATATTTTTAGATAGATAAAATACTCATATTACAGTAGGTGACTTTGTCAAAAAATCACAAAGGCATTGATTAATTTACTTCAATTATTTTTGTCATTAAAATTTTAATTGAATAAATGACAAAAATAAAGCCACTTTTAGTATCAAGACAAATGAATCAGTGTCTTAATAAATTATTAATTTGAATTATTTAATTTAGTTTGGTGACCTGATGACTAGGCGACTTTTGGTTAGATATAATTCTGCGAAAGTTCATTTCTTGACAGAAATTATTTCAAGGTCATAATTGTATAATTATACAATTCTATCGGTTATCCAGTGATATTGTTAAAAAACAACGTAATTTTATCACTACTAAAATTTGGAAACGAAAAGATACATTCCAAGCCAAGTACTTAATTAAATTTAGTTTAACTTTCTCTGACGCATAAAATATTAATAATTTTATTTAAATTTAATTTGTGTTTTCGTCTGTAATATTACCCTTGAAGTACCTAGAAGTGCAGATAATTTTTATGGTGGTATTTTGCAAATAGAATATTATTCTTCTACTTCTATACTTTGTACTATTTCAAAATTATTTTTTTGTGCTAAATCTATTTTATTTTTATATAGCTTAAAATACTTTGGTTATTTATTTACGTTGTTCGAAATAACACCATGAATAATTAAATGTTACTTAAAACAAGGAATCTCTTTACTATCTCAAATCTAATATTAAGATTATTTTTTATTATAGATTACTTATTAAGGTAAAACTTAGAAATGTTTAAGAAAATACATAATATAATGTAGCATTTAGATGAAAGTAGAATTTAATATAAATCACAATAAAAGCAATCACAATTTTGGAATAATAGGGATCATTGTTATTGGATAGTATTATAATAAGTAGTAGGTTCGATAAATAGTATAGATGGAGATTCAATTTTTCTGGTCTCCTAATAATAACAACTCTTTATTTTCAAAATAGATTAATTAATTAGGGGTAGGATGTGTGGAAGTATATTTGAAGTAAAAAGTCGTTAGGTTCAGGCGTCAATTTTTAGGGACTGCCCTAGGGACGTGACGTCTGGAGCGTCCGCTCCGCTTGCCCTAACGTAGTATATCTACCATAACGCACAAATTAGACATTATAGTATTTCTATTACTATTTTTATAGTATTAAATATTGCACTTTGAAAAACTTTGAGACGATTTGATTTTTGCAAAACAAACATTGCAACTGTTAGGTAACGCAATATTTATCACAAACAGTATTTTACTTTAACCACAAGTAAGTTTAGAGCGGCACACGTATAGGTAGTGGTTTATGAGTTCTTGTTTAAAACCACAAAATATTCAAGGAAGTAAAACAGCTTTTCCCTAACTTTCTAAGGATTTGATTAAGCTATTGCATAGCTTTTTTCGCGGGCCTTGAGCGTGGAGAGAATACAGAAATTACGTAACGAAAAAACCTAACACCTCCTGAGTATCAAAAACATAATATCAAAAGCACAATTTCGGTAACGACGTCATCAGGAAACGTGGCTTAGCGGTAAGGCGCTCTAAGTGCCCGGATTGCCATCCCGATGACGTCTCTATGCAATAGCTTTACCGCGGCAGTCTCCGAGTGCCACACGTCTTTTTTTATTATTTTTTATTTCCAGATTGTAGAACAGAAGTTTAAAGTTACGTTACTTATTAGACGTCTCTTTTATAGTTTTAATAATAATATGTAAAAAGCCAAGTAGCGAACACCTTTCAAGGTTACTCAAATACTAGGGTGGGCCTAGGGACGAGGCATCTGGAGCGGTCGTTCCGGTCACCCTAATGTAGGGCCAGTCCAGAATTTCAAGCTTCTATTTTAGGTTTATTAGGTTAAACATTGAGGTGTCATTCTTACGCATTTTATGGAAATTCGAATGTATCGTATGCAATTCTTTATCCCGGTTCTCTTTTTGTGGACAAGTTCCAAAAGTGCGTTAAGAAGTTTCACTTCAAATATCTCTTGCCATATTCGATTCTCAGTATCTTCTATTATTATTTTTCTCGACTACTTTGAATCGTATCTTATTCATTGTCGTAATATGTATTGTTTGACTGTACGTTTGCATGATATAAAGCAGAAAAACGAAACATTCCCGTTGCAGTTTTATAATAAAGTATGAATAAATAGATGTTAGATTTGTGTTGAAGAAATATAAAATATAATTAATGTATTAGCGTTATTCGTTCTAGTGTTATCTTTCAGGTCCTTAATATTTTGAACGATCTATTTTTTTTAAATGTCTCGTATAATTTATATTGAATCGTAATTTGTTAAAATTTTACGCCATATATTAGTTAAAAATGTTAAATTTTGTTTTACTTATCTGTTTTTTTTTAATAAACAATAATTATTTTTTGTAAATTAAGATTAGGTAGATGTAAGTTGTAATCAAATAAAATAAAATTATACAATCCAAACAAAGCAATGTTTATTTAAGGAATAAAGATTTAATTGTAGAGATGTTCATTGTTTTTATTTACTTTTATTTAATTGTCTAATTGTCATGTTACTCGGGATTTATGAGATACCTAAGTTAAATTAATTAATTTATTATGATATACCACCACGCTGCTCGAATGCGGGTCATCACTATCTGATGTTCATGATAGTGTCCGGAACTGACGGCTTAACGTGTTCTCCGAGGCACGGGGGTGTAACACCACCAACTTCCCGACTCCGGGCTTGGAATGTACTGAAAATTTAATATAAGAATGTAAAACTCAAAATTATATTAGGATCCGAACCCAGGACCGTGATCGAAGTCATACAGGCTAATAACTAAACAAACGAGGTAGTCGCTAGGCAATTACCTACTAGCTATTGCTGCTGAATTCGCCCACGAGATACATTATTAATTTTACAACAGACCAGGCCAGCTTTATGTACCTTTAAAATTAAAACATTTGGAATTTTATTCAATACAAAATAATTGTATCAATTGCACTAAATAACCTGGTAAAGACAATAATAATCTGGATAACACCAACTTTCTCTTATATGGTCTTATCCATTTTGAGATGCTTTCACAGTCAATTGTTGTATAGGTACAGCTTTACTGGGATCGAACAATTATTACTCACAATTGATCGATCACTACGCCTTGCAATTATTGTTTATATTACTGTTCCACATACCGATAACATCGTGAAAGCTGAAAAGGAAAAAGTACCTACCGATATACATATTTGGAACTTGCTCACGAGATTATCGCCATGTGAAATGTTGCGTCACGGATTAATTATTTGTAGAGATAGTCGTTTCAGTCAGTGGTCTTATAGCGACAAGCTTCGACCAACACCTGAGGAAGCTTTCGCTGGACTGTCGGATAAAATTTCGGATGATGATGGCAGATGGCAGTAATTCTTGAGACGGCGCGTAGGTAAGGAGTCTCGACCAGTGGTTACTTGGGCTGTCTATGTTTTTTTTATATACTCTATTTTATAAACATTGTTACAGGTAAAAAAAGGCATACTACATCATATAAATTTTATATAGTGAGGTTATAAGTTGATAGTTAAAATTTTCTTCTTTGTAGAGCTTTTAAATAAAAGCTGCGTAGATATGGTAAAGTGGTTGCTTGGGCTGTCTATGTTTTCTTTTATGTACTCTATTTTATAAACATTGTTATAGGTAAAAATAAAAAGACATACTACATCATACAAATTGTATACAGTGAGGTTATAAGTTGATAGTTAAAATTTTTAAGGAAAAATTCATCATCATTTTCTTCTTTTTAGAGCTTTTAAATAAAAGCTTCTTTGATAAAAGTTTTTGTTTTTAATTTATTTAATACTAGCAGTCGCCCGCGACTTCGTCCGCGTGAAAACCTCTCAGGTACCTTTTAAATTTTAAAGACAGACTTTCATATAAAGTGTGCTCTTTCCCCTCCCATGTGAAGCAATATCCTCCGTCCCGTCCCGTGTAAGATCTATATTTTCGTTAAACATTGTACGATATTACAGTACAGTACATTAACATTACAAAATATTAACATATATTTATGGCAAGCTGATGTGTATAGCTTGTATTAAATAGTCTATTTCACTTTTGAGTCTAGCTTTAATAATAAACAAAATAATTTTCAATCCGACAATACAAATATAAAATATAGCGTATAACACTCACCATTAACGTAGCATTCTACTGGTGAAAGAATTTTCAAAGTCGGATCAGTAATTCCGAAGATTATCCCCGACAGAACTTTATTTACAAACTTACAAACATACAAACTCACAAACTTACAAACTTTAAACGATTATTGAAAATATTCAGAGCTTAATTAAGTAGATTTGCCACGCATGTAGTTTACGTTTCCTAATACTCCAGTGCAATTAGCCTTAAAACTAACAAAAAGTACACGAAAATCGCAGTAGAATGAAACCCGTTAGAAAATGAGGAGAATATCACAAAAATTAAAGGAAAAACAAATTACGGGCGTACGTACGTACGGACGTAAAAAACGGATTTTCTTGATTTCCAAAAAGAAAAGAGTTGAATGGTAAAGTTGTAGGTAATAAAAAGATCTAAAACTTTTATTTTACACTTTTTTCACATAACCTCAAAATTTGTGTGAAAAATTCAAAAACCAAGTTTTTCGTTTTTTATTTTTATCTTTTACAAATAAAATTTTATTTTCATAATTTTTGGTGAAATCTATGAATCTTAAGCTCCAGATATTTCCCACCAGTCAGGGAGTCAGGTTCTAGGGAGTCATTCCTTTCTAACAAAAAAAGAATCATTAAAATCGGTTTATAAACGACGAAAATATCCGCGAAGACACATAAAAAATATTTCCCTCTTTCTGACGCAGTCGGGTAAAAAAAAAGTATGTAAGAACACTCCTCAGACTTTTTCCTACAGGAATATGTCATTATATTGGTGATCGGCCAAGCCGTTTGGAAGTTTTAGGGGAACATATAAATAGTGCGGACAAACGCACAGACAGACAGACAACAAGAATTTATAGCATTTCGCAGAAATGCAACAAAGGCACACAAATACCATTATAATATTAGTACGATTTTCAAGTTTTCATTTTGTAAACTACATAGTTGGAGTATGCCCGACTAGACTACATTCAGATGTATCTGCAGTAGGTACTGCGCTTGACCGCGCAGAGTACAAAAACATTTGTATGCCTGAATATATGATTCAATAATCTCATTCCAAAGGTAATAAAATAATAAGCTAAGTAAAGGTTACTATAAAATTAATGATTTTATTAATGACAAAGATTCTTAGAAGAAAGCTTTTCTTGTAATTTATGGAATACAAATTGTAGCTTAGATTTTTTTAAACGAGCAACTGATGAGTTTCTTGCTGGCTCTTCTCCGCAGGATCTGCCTTCCGAACCGGTGGTAGAGTCACTACGGATTGACAGGCTTGAAGTTTCAAAAGTGCTCGTAAAACAGCCTACCTTGAAATAAATGAATTTAAATTTTGAATATCGAGGGTCTTTATAATGAGCATATCACTCTATGCAATGTAAGCTGCTATTATGAGCATAGCACTCTATGCAATGTAAGCTGCTATTATGAGCATAGCACTCTATGCAATGTAAGCTGCTATTATGAGCATAGCACTCTATGCAATGTAAGCTGCTATTATGCATATGCATATCATATGGGGAAGACACTGCCTCCTGTAATACAGTAATAACTAGCACAGGAGGTAGGGCTTCAAATCTACACTGAATGTACTTTTGATAGATAAATAAAGATTTATTATTATTATACATTAAATATACTCTCACGCCCGGATACACATTAAATACATATAAAAAACTGAAACTGTTATAATAAACTTACTTAAATACTTAATATAAATAAACTTAAATATACGTTGCATAAATACATATATGCTCCGGGCGGAGGATTCACCCCGGCAGGGAGACCAGACGGCCGGCGGTCAGGGCGACAGGTGGAGAAACCGGCGGACCATCCTAGCCGAATCCAGCAAGACCGCTTTCTGCATCCTTGCTGCGAGCGAACTGCCACGGAACCCCAGTCGCCTCACATGGTGAGCGAGGCTGACTGGGACCAACCCATTGGCAGATATAACGATCGGGATGATTTCAGTGGACTCCACATGCCACATGGCGGTAACCTCGTGAGCCAGATCAAGGTACTTACGTTTTTTCTCCGTCTCAGCTCTCACAAGGTTCTCGTCATATGGAATTGTGATGTCCACCAAAAACACCCTCGACTGTGCCCGGTCTAACACCACGATATCAGGCTTATTCGCTAGAATAATCCTGTCCGTGATGATAGACCGGTCCCAATAGAGCCGGATTCCGTCGCGTTCTAGCACTGGCACCGGTGTATACTGGTAATAAGGCAGCCGCTGATCGAAGAATGAAGAGACCGTACATCAGAGCAAGCTCTTGGTGAAGGATTTTGGCTGCTTGGTTGTGTCTGTGCAAATACTCAGTGTTAGCAAGAGCCGAACAGCCCGAAAGCACATGTCTGAGTGACTCTCCGGGATGGCGACAGGCTCGACAAATGTCGTGAGTGCCATCCTTCAGAATGTACTTTCGGTAGTTCCGCGTCTTAACCACCTGATCTTGTATCGCACAGACAAACCCTTCGGTTTCCCCAAAGAGGTCTCCGAAGCGCAACCACTGCACGGACGCTTTTCTGTCAGTATGGGGCTCATGAAAAGCCTTAAAAAAGCGTCCGTGCAGCTCCTTCCCCTTCCATACGGTCTCTCGGTCAGAGGTGCTCAGTACCACCGGTTTCTGCCAATCGCTCTTGGCCAAGGATAGGGGGGTGAGTCCTTTATCACATTCTATGACTTCCACATGCATCGGAGACTCCCTTTTCGTCTCGAAGTAGGTCCTGAGGCTGCATATCTCCCGATTGTGCATGGTTTTGGCGCTGAGTAGGCCTCTACCACCGCACTTTCGGGGGATATACAACCTCATGACAGACGATTTTGGGTGATGCATACGGTGGAGAGTCATAGTCGTGCGGACTCTTGTATCCAGGGCGTCAAGTTCGGTCTGAGTCCATCTGAGCACGCCATAGGAGTACATGAGAACGGGCATGACCCAGCCGTTATAAGCTCGGACCTTATTGGCGCCTGACAAGTAACTTTTACAGATCTTTGTCAGACGTCGAAAAAAGTCCTCGCAAACTGACTGTTTCATGTCCGCTTCCTTCACCCCTACGGATTGTGACATGCCCAGATACCGGTATGTTTCAGTTTCAGAGAGGGTCTTGATGTCAGTTGGCTCGGGGTTGATCCCGGCCGTATGAGTAACCTTTCCCTTCTCAACATGCAAGACCCGCACACTTGTCTAGCCCAAGCTCCATTCTGATGGAACTATTATTATTATTATTATGAGCATATCACTCTATGCAATGTAAGCTGCTATTATGAGCATAGCACTCTATGCAATGTAAGCTGCCATTATGAGCATAGCACTCTTCGCAATGTAAGCTGCTATTATGGACAATACTCATGATACTTAAGTAGTATTAAATGGATGATTCGGTTTATTATTTTAAGCAATATTATTTTTGATATTATATTTAGGAATGATGGTATGGTGAGAATAAAGCTGAGCAATTTCCTGTAACCTTGTATTCAGGAAATAAGTAGGTACCTAAGTAGTACATTATGTTTGCTTTTGTCCTAGTTTACAAGATTACATAAAGGGTTCCACACACTACCAAAAACGTCGTTAAAATTGTTGTGCAATTGCGTGTTTTTTTTTGCAAAATATTGCATGGAATTAAAACAGAAAGTAATGTTGAATGCAATTATAAATTTTGCAATTAATGTATTATATAATGTATGTAAAACTGCATGGTAAGTACAATTTTTGTGGCAGACTTAATAGATAAAAGAAAAAGAAAGAAATTACCTATGTACCTAAAATAAATATGGAGGTATACCTAAAATTTTACGTAAGAACAAATATTTAATTTATATATTATGTTTTCTTAGTTTAGGTATTTATTTAACTGTATTTACGTAACAATAAGATCGTAGAAAAAATATTGTTAAAACTATCGAGAAAGTATCATGCGTATTTCTACGCATTCCTCAGAATAGGCGGAGAAGCGTAGAACCGTTATTATGGTTATAAAATTTTCCGAGATCCACTCTTGGCTATGGTTTGCATAATAGTAGAGTTGACTGTTCAAGGAGTGTATAGGCACCACACGATATACAAACAAAGGACATTCCAAAAATAACATCTATATTAAATGACGTCAGAATTGTAATAACTTTCTTATGAAACCGATACATGGCTCTACCTCTAGACATAGACAGTATAGATATCAGGTAATAAAACTACAACTACTTAACAATAAAACAATTGACTAACAATTATTGACCCAATATTAGATTAAGTCAATGATCTTATAGAGGAAAGCTTTAGTTAAGACCTTAAAACCTTTGCCTTGGTTGTTAGTTTAACGGTCAAAAACAAAGGTACAAAGGTCCATCAAATGGTTTCGCATACAACTTAGGCACTTAATAGAAAATGTCTCGCAAGTGGAGCAGCGGATTTTTTCATCAATTTTCAAAGTAGCGCTTTAAGTAGATACTAAATGTTGTTTTAATAACGACATTATAAAACATCTACTGTTTCTTGTCGGCTGTTCGCGACAAATTTGACTTATTACTAATTGAGTACCTAAAAGTTTAAAAATGTGTAAATGTTAATAAATAACACATAAAAACGATTCTATTCATAACTTTGCAAGAAGTTGTCTAAACGTTCTAAGGTTAATTAATCATGTGCAGAGATTAAAGACGGTTTTTTCCATCTTAAACAATTATGCGCTCGAGCCACTAGCAAATTTAATAACGATGTTGTAACCACAAAACACTGAAACGGTGGACATAATCCTACTACGGCTATACACTGTAAACTAAGGCTGAACGCATATTAACTATAAGATATTTTCTTCTTTTATAAATATTTAACACCTATCTAAAGAAATTTACGATAGGTACCTATTTTAAGTTATTTTTAAATTACTTCATTAATGGGGTCTTGTACGTTATAGGTGTAATACCGTATTAGTCGTAGTAGCTCTAATTTTATTCAAATTATAATTTTGTATATATCAAGTGGGCTTAGTTTACAAACACTATTAAAACATCTTGTTTGTTTGTAGTGACTCTACCGCCGGAAGACAGTCATCTGCTGAGAACTTAGAATTTTTTCTTGAATAGCCAGAGACATGTTGTAGATACTGTTTATCTATAGACCATACTTTTTGACTACCTTTATTTTTTGTTGGGAAATGCATTTACGCATTCCTCCCGGAGGTATCGCAAATATAACTGCGGTACGTCTCGCTGGACTGGAAAACCCAGCGTAGCCTCGTCGGACTGGAATACACATTAACACCTAGAGCAGCCTTCCACGTCTTAAATAACGCGTCAACAGATCGCTGTCGGGCATTTTACAGTGTCGCTTCGACTCATACGATAACAGTATCCATTCAACATATGAATTGCTTGCGACTTACCTACTATTCGGTACAGGCTATCTGCTTGGTCTTCAAAAAGGTACTATAAAGGTGGGAGGTGTCAAGGGACACCCGGATGGAACGAAGTTCTTATATATTTTGGTCGTGTTCGGGGAGACGTACGTGTTTGTTTTCCCGCGGTGTGTGTTTTGGAGTGCTGTCGAGACGATGACAGCATAGAGCAGCAGCGCAACGCAAGTGCTATTTTCTTCCCAAGCAATAAAATAGCTTACTATAGCAAAAAGTGTCCTTACAACTTTTCGTTTTTTTCGTCTAGCCCCCTTTCACAACGCGCGATAAGGAACTTCGTTCAAAAAATATATCTGATTTTCTAATCTGAACGTTCACAAAACTTTGTTATTTTTCAGATTGTGATTTCCGTAACTCATCAGAAGACACATTAGAATTCTGATAGAAAAATAAACCACATGAGTAGAGTGCCTTACAGTGAGTGTTAATCTAACAGTAAAATACATATAATATGCGAGCAGCTTTAATATAATTCTCTAGAGTCCGCAGAGACCATTCACTCCAACCACGCTGGTTTTGAATCATAATCAATTTCCAGCAAACCTCAGTGTTCCCCGCGTCACGCCGCGTCGCGAACGTGTTTCTGTATACGCACCGAACTGTGACGTCACGTGTGATTTCACTTCACAAACACACACAAATGTAAGTAAAAACTCACTTACCGACTTATAAATATGTTCATCTTCTTATAAATTATGTGAATTAATAGGTTTTTTATAAACTAAACTTTTGATTTTAATGGTTATGTACGAGTATAATGTAGGTACAGTTACTTTATTGCGTCCAATACTACGGTTTTGCCCTAATGTGGGAAATTTAAACAAGATTCTTGTTGTTCTTGCAAACTCGAATAATGTTTAGCTTATACGAGATTTTACAAGCGTATAAAAAACGTTTTTATTTTTCCCACTGTCCTAGAAATTAGTTACTGACGGTGTTATCAAAAAATGATGACGAGTTTCAATTCTTGCCTTAAGCTTTTATTATAGGTCTTTAGGTAGGTAAGTACTCTAGTACGTACCTACCTAAAGCCTACCTACGTATGTATAGCATTTTTGTTTTATCATAAATAATACTATATTACTCTAAGGATCGGATGATGGATGATAGTGGAAAGATCTGGATATCCCTTCCAGTTTTTGGATTCCACCTACTTGTTTTATCGTATTTTTTTCGCAATTAAACAATGTAGAGTCTTCATCTCCTGAGGTTGATGTTTTTTGTCGGAACTGGTTGACTTTTGTCGTCGCGCGAAAACTGCCATAGGAAGGGGGTGTAGTAATACCTATATCACGTGTATTATTTTAATGTCAATCAAAAGTCAAAGCCATTAAAAAAATATTAAGATTTTTTATAGGTACTAAAATAAACCTGATGTAGGGGGGTAGGGGGATGGTTCTGTCTTAAAACTCACCATGTATCAGAAATCAGATATTACCTACTGCTAATATTTTCCGTGGCTATTAATAGTTAGGTAGATAAAATATTTTTATTCTCTGAGTTTTTACGATAATGCGATCGTGCACGTTTTTTACGATAAAGTCAAATAGTTACAACCTATTGTTATACATATTTTAAAATAATATAAAAATATTATATTCCCCATTATAAGATTAATTACCGGCCCACTACAGCGCCAGGCGTGTGGAGAGTGGATCTTACAGTCACCACGCTGCTCCAAAACCAGGTTGAGGCCAAGGGTTTAGATTTTTGATGTAATAACTAGCAGACGACCTCCGTGGCGCAGTGGTATGCGCGGTGGATTTATAAGACGGAGGTCCTGGGTTCAATTCCCGGCGGGGCAGATTGAGATTTTTCTTTATTTGTCTTGGTCTGGCTGGTGTACCGCGAGGATTTGCTGTGGCTAATTACCAAACTAACGACAAAGAAGTGTCGCCAAGCGATTTAGCGTTTCGGTGTGATGTCGTGTAGAAACTTATAACTAAAGTATGGATTTTCGATTCCCATCCCTAACAAGTTATGCCCGCTTTGTTGGCCATCTTAGACTGCATCATTATCTGCATATCATCAGGTGTGATAGCAGTCAAGGGCCAAGTCGATAAAGCAAAAATACTTATATCTAAACTACGAATATTATAGTATTGTACCTAAACAAAAAAAAGAAATACACAACTCTTTTTAAGAAAATAATACTTATAACTAAACTACTAATAAGTTGCTATTACTATCCCTTAAGAGATAGGATAGATATGCCGTCGCGGAATTTGTTGTAGGCCAATAGAGGAACAATCCTTCCATATATTTTTTTGTCTTATTTCAAATGGATTAGACGGCGTTTTCAATAAAAGCTGACAATCGATGTGACACTTCCAACAATTATCGTCATACTTGAGCCAATTCATAATAAACATTTACAAATTATATATTCAAACCTTTGTCAAGAAGCCATTTTCAGTATCTCTTCTGGTAAAAACCGCAAGAAAATCCATATCCATAGTCTTGGAGTTTATCGTGAACAGACAGAGAGATGCGGTGAGGATTTTGTTTTATAATATTTGATTGTTTGATTATTATTTAACGATTACTATCAAATATTGATTATACTTATTGACCGGGACCGATGGTTTAACGTGCACTCCGAGGCTTGGAGGAGTAACACCACCGACTCTCTGGCTCTGGGCTTAGAGTTTTACTGAAAATTTCTGAGAAAAAAAACAGTATTTAGCCATAGTTACCCCAAGCTAGGATACCTAGGACCTCGTAATATGTAGTCATACGCTAACGGCTAACCACCGAATCAAGACAAGAAGGCAGTCATTAGATAAAAGTCTATTTTTTATGTATGTATATTTTTATGTATGACCACGCATAACTTTTTACAGAGTTGTCCGATTTTGATAATTCTTTTTTTTATTAGAAAGGGCATACTTCCAAGGTGGTCCCATTGTCATGTTAGGATCTGATGATGATATCCTGGGGAAATTGAAGAAACTCTTCAAATTTTGGAGGCACGCTTACAGCGATTTCGGTCTTTGTTTCGGTACCGGTAGCTTTTGCCTAGTAGTGCCATATAATATACAATTTCACAATTTACAAGACAGACAGTCAGTAGTTTGGTGGCAATAATTCAGTAAGAAGTGCAGAAATAAAAATTTTTAACAAAAAATAGAACCTAGAAATAAAATTGCTTAAGTAAATTAAAGCAACTAAATGACACATTAATTTTTTACTTTTTAGTGCGTTTTGAGTCGGTTCTATTTTTGTTAAAATTTTTTATGACACAAGACTTTGGGTCTACACCACTACAGAATTATTGTCTAAACTACTGACTGTCTGTCTTTCAAGAATAGCTGCATATCACGGTCTTTCAGAAAAATTATATAAATTGCAAAATCACGTCACGTTATCATAACTACATCGCATTTTTTTCTTAGGATAGTAATTATAGCAACCAATAAAAATATTATTATCTTTAACTAAAGGTCAAGCCAAATAACATAATTATTTTTAATAACTGACGGAACTATTATATAAGTAATATTCTGTGATGTCTTTTTTTACCTTTAATAAAATAAAATATTAATCTTTAATAAATATTGTTTTTATTATAATTATTTATTTATAATAAATTAAAATATTCATATAAATAGTTGACGGATGTAGCAGATGGCCCACCTAATGCTAAGTGAGAAACTAAAAGTAGTTGTTACAAAGTGTCAATAAATCTGAGGCGCACGTAGATGTGACGCAGCCCTTTGTGCCTTGTACCTAATTATACCGGTAACCAAATCACAGACCGCAAACAGCTATGCTGCTTGGCGGCGGAAATAAACTTGGCGTTAGTACTTCTCTGGAGAAAGTTTGTCACAATAAAATTTTTTAACAAAAAATAGAAACGAGTCAAAACGCACTAAAATGTAAAAAATGACTGTGTTATTTAGTTGCTTTAATTTACTTAAGCATATCTATGAAGTCTGTGCCACCAAAGCAGTTTGTGGGTTCTAGGTAACGTCCTTAAAGTAATCTAAAATCTTGGCTGGCACCGACTTTAGCAGTTATTTTTTACTTTTTAGTGATTTATCGACCCGTAACCTACTCTTACTATACTCGCATAGTATAATATACGGCACTAGTAGCCAAAAAGCTACCGATACTTACACAAAAACCGAAATCGCTGCAAGTGTGCCTATAAAATTTTAAGAGTTTCTTCAATTTTCCCAGGATAACATAATCAGATCCTAACATGAAGTCTATGGGACCATATTGGAAGAGCATCTAATAAAAAAAGAATTATCAAAATCAGAAAAGTCTGTAAAAAGTTATGCGTGGTCATACACACAAAAAAATATACGTGTCGAATAGAGAACCTCCTCCGTTTTTTTTTCGTCGGTTAAAAAGCTCAACTAATCTTCTGATGTCGTAAACGTAATAAATGCGCTACCCTGTGCTTGTCAGTCTGAAGCATAGACATCATGTGTTATCATAGATTAAAGACAACTAGATAGAGCCCATAGCGTGTCCACTCGTGAGACAGCAAATCAGCCTTATTGACATGACATGTCAACATTTAAAGTACATCATAAAACGTTATGTTTTAAAGTATCGTAAAATACGAAATATTACTTTATATAAGATAGTTTAGTAAACGCATAATACATGAAATTTGCTTAAAAATAACATATCTAAGCTTTAAATCATCAATCAATGAAGTTTATGCCTACTTACGTATGAAACGTAATTCCTTCGATTTTCTGTTCGCTGCGACTGTTGCAGCCGAAAATATTACAACCCACCATAGCACGATAACGTTTAAATTAATATCGTAACCGCAAAGTTATATTATTTATCAGCAAATTTAATAAAAAGCTAATGATGGCTCAGATATGTCCCTTGCTTGTCACAAACTCCACTCTTGACAAACAATAAAAACGAACACGCTGAAAGGGACAAAAAATAATCTTGTGTCACTTTCTAATAAAGGCCGAATGAAATAAGTCTGTCACGCTCTTGAACCTACAGCCGCGTTATGACTCCAGGCTAAATGCAGGCTAAAAGACAATACTCGTAAATATTTTTAAACAATCGGTTTTGAAGTAGGTAGTAGATTTCCAAATACTTAATCCGACAACAATAGATATAACTATACCAACCTCATGACTCGTATGTGGGTGTGCATAAAAAGTAATCAATTTGTGTAATATAGTTGTATAGTTAAGTATGCCATGCAATTGTGAACACTAGAAATAATAATCAATTACACTACTAGCTATACTTAGGTAATAAGTGGGAAATACGAGGTCGAGGTTACATAGTATCAACTTGTATTATTCGTCATAATAGCTCCTCTACACGATTGGCCATCCCTGGCCCATCAAATGGTCGCTGACATGGCTAAGTAGGCATGCGATGGTTGCACGATGGCAGCGTTCAGTGTTCTTTGTAGAAAGATGGTCGTGAAAGTTACCGTCGCTCTGGCACTATAACCGATTTAGCTATTATTTTTATAACGTATTTAAGAATAACTTTATTGAGAGAAAAATTCAACGTCGTTGAATTGTTTTTCTTATAAGATTTTTCTTCGTTTGACCTTATACAAAACACTAGACACTCTCACCTACGAATGAACCGTATCGCGATCATTAGGAGTCAAAATCAATCAACGACGCCATCCCGATATAAGACCATAGCTCTACTACTAATAGTGGACCATCGCGATTGGTCATTGTGTAGAGGAGCTATAATAATAATTGAACATCAATTTGTCTACGCTATTCACACATCAAGTTCATAGTCACACTTCATTGCCAAAAACTAACATAATTATGAAGCTTCCTCGTATGTTTATCGTGTTATTTCGACGATATTCAATAATTTTAGATTTTTTAAAAAGAAGTTTAGGTATACGTATATTATTGCACTTTTTGCATCTTCTTAAAATTTTTAAATCTTAATAACTGCAGAATACATTTAAAGTATTCCGAAGTTATTAAGATTTAATAATTTTAATTTTAGGTAACTACGTTTAGAATCTTAATGCAGATAGCTATGTAACGCGATCTTAACTTGAAATAAATACATATTTGTTTCGTTTTTCTGTATTGATAATTATAGTTTTTATTTATCATTTTGCATATGTATTTTTACTTATTTATTTATTTTAAATATTATAGTGTTTATTATTTATAAGTAATTATATATTTAAGTTATGAATAAAGGTTTTAGTTTTCTCAATTTAATGGTGAATTAAGTTTTTATTTTCTTTTAATGTTACCTAGTAACTAACCTAGTTTTGTACACCCTCACCCTCTCTTTATTTATTAATTGTAGCTTCTTAACTAGGTTTCCGGGAAGAAATCGCCTGTTGGCGATAAGGTCGCCTATTGTACTACTTTAAATTCTTGTATCTAGTGTATCTTGTTTCGTATCATTCCTGTCTTAGCATGTGCAATAAAGTATATTTTCATTTCATTTCGTTTTTCATTGATTGGGTGTTTTCTTGGGAAAATAATTAGGATGGGTACCCAAGAGTATCATGAGTACAGTACCCACAGAAAACAAAGGGAGCGATTTGTGGGACGATCCGACTAACACTCGCCGCCTTTCAGTAGGTACCCGGGCTGGAAGGTGTGAAATAGGACAGAGGATAGTGGCGTCACATCTCAAATATATTTTTTTTTTATTTATATTATTTATTTATAGTATTTCATTTATATATATAGTATTTGTATATATATTTAATACTTATATTTATTTTACCAATATTAGTATTTATGTATTAATTATTTTATCAGTAGTATAGCGTTAGTAATAAGGTTTTCTTCTTTTATTTCTTGTACCTATTCGCCTTTCTATAATCTTCTCCCACTGCTAAGGGTCACTGGTAGAGATCTCTTAAAGAGATAAGTGTTTCCTTGTCCAATTTAATTTTGTTTCTTTCTTGTAACTTGTAACATGAAATGTACAAAATAAATAAAAAAAAAATAGAATCAAAGATGGAGGTGGTCACGACCCTCAGCAATGAGGAAAACGACTAGGGGAGGAGGAACTATAGTTTTTGGTATACTTTATAATTTAAAGATATTCAGTTACTATCAGGTAGAACCATCAAATACTGCCATTTAATAATAAGAAAGTGAACAATCGCACGCTAATTGGCTTATAAGAAAATACGACGAGTATATGTCCCAAATCAAAACCGGTTTTGAAATATGACCATATTATTTTTTTTAATTACGCCACACCGATTTAAAATGGCCCTAATTGACGGCATCTCAATAAAATACGTGAAATAAAGAATGATTTTGCAAAGTGAAGGGAGAAACTGCGGTGACTTTCTAAAAATTTACTTTCTTAGTTAGTTACCGCAAGTCTAGAATATCCACTACGAGATTCTGCGACAGCCCTTCATTTTATAAGCAATTACTTCATTACTGCGTTTATGAAGATGAATACCGACTCCAATGTAATAACGTAAAAATAATTATTTAAAAAAAGCAACCGAACCGGAAGTAGAGTTGTTAAAATAGTTGACGTTAACGAAAGCTAACTTAAAATCTATTTGAAATAAACGATTTTGAGTATCAATTTAATTGCCTATCAGGAAACACAGACTTGGTGATGTAATTCCATATCCTGGTATTAGAAATGACTATATAAATGGGAGGGTGGGAGGAAGCCGCTGGCCACAGACCGCTCAGTATTGAATGAATGAATATTTTTTTTCTTGTACGTATCTGCGACCTGTCACAGGACTTTAAGCAAATCTGTTGCGAGAGTCATTGTTTTGTGGAGGTCGAACCTCATTAGGAGTCGGCCTTTATTTGGATACTCCTGGCTTCAGCTGTCCAGGTCGAGTATACGTTTACGTTTAAGACGCCTCAGAGAAGTGTCTGTCAACAGTCTTTTAGCCAAAGTGTTAGGGTGATTGAGGAGTCTTTTCTTGAATGAATGAATGAATAAAATATCATTTATTGTACACCAATGAAAAGAGCTTACAAAATAGAAAATACACTAGAAATAAAAACAATTGGCGGTCTTATCGCTAATGAGCGATCTCTTCCAGATAACCAACATTGGAGAGGAAAGTGCATCCATTAGAGAAGGTTCGGGTGTACGTACACACAAATAAAGGAACTATAATATCAAATTATCAAATAAAAATATACTTACATAAAATACTAAATGCAAACATATATACATACATATTTACATACATATATAACATACAACAATCATATAAAAGTACCTATACGAATTCACATAAATACTTAATAAATAAAGGAAAATTATAGACAGAGAACAAATAAAATTTAGACGATATTCAAGGGAGACGATAAACAAATAGTTAAAATTTAGTATAAATAGATAAATAAATGCGTAATAGTAGAGGTGTCATGACGGGGTTATGAGGGATAGAAGTGCACATTCACCAGATTGTTGTGTTTCAAAGTCTCTAAAGAGGCCTCTGTCGCTAGACAGAGGCCTCTTTAGAGACTTTGACTTTGACTTTGTCTTTGACTTTGACATATCAGTGGACGACTGACCCGCAACGAAAAAAAATACAATAAGGGACTTAAGCTAACTTATCCTAATAACTATACAAATCATGCCCACGTGGAATGGTGGCAAGAATACTGGCTGCATTTCCGCGTTGGATAGCCAGGCTAATCCTTTGCGCAAAAAATGAGCCAGCCCTTCGGTCACCAGTTGAGGCAATTAGGCGCGGTGAAATGTTACGGAAGAATTTTTTGGCACTGCGACTCCATGGCCCAAGGGTCTCCACGGCAAAAGGTACAAATATGTAACTCTCTGTCAGAGAGGCATACTTGTGCCACTTACCGGTTTCAGCCTTTTCTGCTGCGGCTCCCGGTCTTGATTCTGTCTCCCTGATATGACACGGAGCCAATGTGTCAACGCAAGTGGCGTCCCACATTAGGGCCCGTCCCACTTCCCAGGGAACCAGCGTCAATCCATCAGGTCTCTTGCCATCATCCCGGCTTATTCCTGACGGCTCGATTAGCGCAGGAACGTTTATGGTGGCAAGAGCCCTTTTTATTATATCATTAAGAGAGCCATGCCGAAAAAGCCTACCGCCACTCCTTTGGCATGAGAGCCCGTGAATACCAAATTTATTTACCTCTTTTCCACATGGACATCTGTGCTCTAAGCACAGTGGTGTTCCCAACCTGAGGCCTAGAGCCACACGAAAAGTTTCATTATCCAAAAATGTTCCGAGATTTTTTGATGGCAAAGCATGAAGCCAGTACCCAGATTCTTTCTCTAATAAAGCTAGAAGCCTAGCTCGATCTGTAGCACTTGTAAGATTTTGAATCAAATTTTTATGTGTCCGTTGAACCAATGGGACATCCCAAAGTTTTTGTGCAGAACGTTCCTCAGGGATATCAGCATTGGTACACCTGACCTTCCAACTCTCTAGAGCCTCTGTGGCATAGGTTATGCAAATGTTAGATTTAAGAATACGAGAACTTAGCTCTTTTATACTATGCACAGAGGAAAGAAAAGCCGGAAGAGCAACACTAGAAATTTTTCGCACGCCGATACCACCGTATTTGACCGGTAAAGTAGCTTGTTTCCAGGACTGATCATCAAAATGTAAATTTAGAATTTTTTCAAGTGTGTTTTTTAGGGTGGTATCCATATTTTCGAGTAGGCCAGAAAATTTCCAAATTGGGCTAGAACGAAGAACATACATTAATTTAGGTACAAAAAGGCAATGCTTTAGAATCGAAAACGCTATATGAGAATTTAGAGAGCCCAATTTGTCTGTATTAGCCGAAAATGTTTTAAGTTTTTGATCCAAACAAGGTTGAATGGCTTCGTCATAAAGAGGAGCACCAAGTAGGCAAAGTGTTTGTTTGTTAACTATTTTGATATTAGGGGCAATTCTATTAAATGATTCAAAAGCCAATAACTGTCGTTCTTGCGACAGTTTTTCCGTAAAAAACAATTCGCATTTCGAGAAATTTAATTCTAAACCAATTTTACCAAACTCTTGCTTAACGTGGTTAAGATCTTTTAAGACATCAATCACGTTGCCTCCAATAGTTCCATCGTCAAGATACCATATGTTAAATTTAGATGTTAAATTTGAGATATGGTTATGTATCCCTAAGCTGAAAAGGGCTGGACCTAAAGGATCCCCCTGCTGAACACCTACTTTGGACTCAATACCGTTATTTCCGAAAAACAATTTAGAAGCTGAGCTATAACACTGCCAAACATATGGGTAAATTTCGGGAAGATGCGTTGAAACTTCTTTCAGCAGAGTTGCCCTATCCATAGAGTTGAAAGCGTTCTTTACGTCTACTTTCAGCAGTACTTCAACCTCACCATCCTTTAAGAATGTGCGAGCCGAATGTACCGCTGCCTCACAACCACCTTTACTACCGAATCCTACTTGAATAGGCTGAAACTTTTCCTTTAAGGAAGCGACTATGTGTCTACACGCTAATTTTGACGCTAAACGACGAAAAGTACAGCCAACAGCGATGGGGCGGATCCCACCGTCCTTTTTATTAAAAGCACAAAGCCTTGCACCGTAAAGGAATGGTAAAAAGGATGAATTTACCTCGCCAGATAACAATAGATTACATAGTCTGGTAATATCACTCAAAAGCGCTCTGCCGGCGTCACCAGCAGTAACCGCCACAAGATCTTTAAGATGTTGTGGAGTTATGCCGTCCAGGCCACCAGCAGAGCCACTAGAAAATGACATTATCGCAGCGTAAGTCTCCTCATCCTTTATCTGCAAAAAAGAACTCTTAAGTGGTGGATCTGGAAGTAAAGAGTTGGTATTTGGTAAAGGATGCTTTTCGTTTAAGGCTTCCAAACTGATAATAAACCCGCAACTGATTTTTAAGTCTAAATAAGCTCGCGTTTGATCATTATCTTTTTTGGTTTGATTTGATATGTCCTTTCGTACAATACCATGTTTTTTATGATTTTCTTTACTTTTTTTAACTTTTCTTGATAGAATGATAGTATTACTTGCCTAAATTCATAGATCCCAAGCCGCATTGACTAACTATTGATACAAACGAGTCAGAAAATGCCTCAAAATTATGAAGAAACGATTACAAAAAATTGACGAAATACGCATCGTTTGATGAATTAATTCAACTGAATGGGAAAATTTTTAAATGACCGATTAAATCGATGTTGGTGAAATTGATTTTGATAGCGATACTTTGATTGAGCAGTTATCGCTTTCATAATAGAGCCCCGAAGCTGGGTCAACAACAGACGCAGGTAACTTACGCATAGTTTGGAAATATTCCATATTTTTAGGGTTCCTTGTCTAAAGTGCAAAAACGGGACCCTGTTTACGTACTAAGACTTCGCTGTCTGTCTGTCCGAGGGTGTATTTCATGAACACTGGTATTTAGATAGTTAAAATTTTCAGATATGTGATTTTGTTGCCGCTAGAGTGCCGTAAATAAATGCCTAGGAAATTACCAGAAAATAAACAAAGATGATTATTGTAAAGGCGCAGTTACAAAACTCGCACCTAGCGTATAAAAGTCCCTTATAACAATAAATACTAAAACGAATAAAATAAATATGATTTTTGTTATTTGTTTTGTGCTCGCTATTAATCACGGCCACAGGTAGACGTTTCAAATATATATAATATGTATAACGTATACCTATAGATAAAATTACGGAACCATTCGTGCGTGACAAAGACTCACACTTGGCCGGTTTTTATAACATATTATGTTAATAGGCGCCTATAAATACTGGGCATAGTGAATTTTAAATTAATGTTTTGTAACTAAAAATATACCTATGGAGATATTTATTGCGGCTTTTAATTTCCAAATTGTATTTAATAATATCTTATTATTTATCTCTTATTTTTTCATTCCTTTTGGTAATATCTACTTTCCAAAGTGGTGGTCGAATTACTCGCTGAAAGATAAAAACTTCGCAAAAGTGAAAATTCCTTTGGGTAAAATTTACTTTCAAAACCTGTTTAAAAGACTTTAATACTATAAATTGGTCGGGAATCAAAACCGCGACTTCTTTCGTATAAAATATAAATCCATCGCATCGAAATAAATTAGCGGGCTGGAAGTGAACCTAGGTCTTCTCACATTTACTTCCGATGCGTTCCTTATATTATGACGGATAATAATTATTAGCGTTAGCTTCTCTGTGATGATTATAGTTTTTACACTCATTTATTTATTTACAAGTATTTTTAAAATTTTAAACAATGCTTATAAAATTATAAAAAAAACACTTAAAAATTTATAAAAAAATCCATTCCGCCTGCTGCGGGGCCCGGGGGTCCAAGCAACCGGTGGTCAGGGCTCCAGAGTGAGGAACCTCCTCACAATACGCGCCGTTTCAAGAATTACTGCCTTCTGTATCCGACCCTTGACCCAACAATTAAGCGAAAGCTTTTTAAGATGTTCGTCAAAGCTTTTCGTTATAAGACCGTTGACTGAAACGAGTATAGGAACAATCATTGTTGAATCAACATTATAGTCATTATTATTGGTCTGTATGTTAGCACCTCACTACAGGGCGTGACAGCCTTTCTTTATAGGAGAGAAAATGTGAAGCTTAGAATCACAATGTTGCTCGTATTTACTGGCGGGCTTATATTTATAATGTTTGTACCCTTGTAAAGATAACTATTAGATAATAAAGAAATTGACAGTGCCTACCGATCACCTACAGAAATAGTCTATTAGCCTATAAGGTTTCGACCGCGAGATCAAGGGTTCAAATTCTGGGTCGGGTCGTGGAATAATTTTGAGTGTCTGTTTCTTCTAAGAAATTTTCAGTAAAGTCTGTGCCTGAAGTCTGGAAGTTAGTGGCACGGTCTGCACACAGACTCCCGTGCCTCGGAGAACCCGTTCAGTCGATGCCGATTACTATTATTACCATTCGATAGTGATCGTTAATGATTTAACTAAATATTATTCTAAGCCCATCAACAAGACCAACAACAATCCCTTCATTAAAAATGGGGGAGGCCTGGTCCGTTAATAGGCTGGTAATGATAATGATGATCACCTACAATAAATATCCCCGCTAACTTGTAATAAATAAAAAGAAAAAACCACATGTGACCGTAAACCCAAAATATGTTCTCTGTTTCGTCGTGGCTTCGAGTTTCATATACCAATCGGTACTTAGAAGCGTAATTCTTTTCCTCCTTTTTTGTTTATTCTGTACACAATTGAAATAATAGACAATACTCGCACATCCGTGATGTGTTTTTATTGGTACTAAATATAGGTACGTACTTACGTATATTCAATATTGTTTGGTAACCGGCGTTAGTTGGCAGAATTTCATATTGAATGTGAAATTTTTCATTTGCTCTTCTGTGATAGGTATATTATATATTTTCAGGAAGAAATAAACAAGTACAAAATTCAACACCGCAAACGATAGCGAAACGTGTTATTGACTGTGAACCTCGCGTGGTCATCGAGTGGACCTCGCGTCGTCAACGAGTGGACCTTATCAACGAATTCTCGAGTAGCAACTACCCAAAAAGGCAACATTTGAGCCTATAGTCAGAATTTTAATTCGATTCCAGATTTGACATTAGCTATTGTCATTTTGTGAAATAATGATACCACATATAATAGTGTAGTGATGAACACAAAAATCGATAAACAATCGGTGTGTGTGCTATCAGTGTGCCAATTAAAGACTAAATTATTGATTTTTATTTAAATAAATAAATCATTGTTCAAAATAATTATTTATTAATTAGTAATCGCTGCTTTATTTTATAAAAAGTTAATATTTTTGTTTTTATATTAAAAACAAAACTTATAATGCCTAGATATTTTTCAGTATTGGCAACCCGTGCGCGCTCGTGCAGCTATCGCCATTTTGTTTATCGTGTCATTCGGCTTCATTCTCCCAGTCTGACTGCACGAATATCCTATTTCATTGCGAATCGATATTTAGTTATTTTGTTGAGTTTTTGTGAAAGTGTTGTTATATTGTTTGTTCGCTGGAGTCTTACCAAAATTAAGACCAAACTCAATTGTGGTGATGGATAATGCACCATACCATTCCCGAAAATTGGAAACGGCACCAAAAATGAGCTGGAAAAAAGCTGCCATTCAAGAATGGCTTTTAAATAAAAATATTCACTACGAACCAGATATGGTTAAAGCTACGCTTTTAGAACTGATTCTACACAACGAGTCTTTTACTAAGTACGCTGTAGATGAAATGGCAGCACAACATGGGATCACGGTTTTAAGACTGCCCCCTTACCATTGCGAGCTAAACCCTATCGAATTGATATGGGCGCAGGTAAAGGGGCATGTAGCTCAAAATAATAAAACTTTCAAATTGACAGACGTCAGAAATTTATTTCAGGAAGGCATTCAAAAAATTACGGCTGCCGAATGGTCTAAATGCGTATCCCATGTTGTCAAAGAAGAGGAAAAAATGAGTAGCCTAGATATGTTAATTGACAATATCACAGATACATTTATAATAAATGTTACAGAAAGTGACAGCGATAGCGATAGCGATGACGACGACAATTTATAAAATAAATTATTACCATAATACATCTATCTGTTTTATTTGTCATGTTCTTCATGATCAATTTTTTTATTTATTTCACACACAATTATAAAAGAAATGTTTCAGATGGTTAATTAATGGTCAAAACTAAATTATCGGTTCAGAAATATTCAATTTTCTGATATACTTAGTTTACGAGAGTAAAATTATAAACGAGAAGAATCGATCCGGAAATATTCCATTTCCATATCGAATAATTTCGCAACGTCACTATTTCTTACTAGTCGTAACGTTGCAACACTGAAATTGTCAAATCTGGAATCGAATTAAAATTCCGAGTATAGGTGTGCACGTGTGTTCAGAGATGTCAAGTTTTTTTTTATCGACTACAAGTTAGCCTTTGATATCACACCAGATGTTAAGTGATGATGCGATCTAAGATGAAGGCGGGCTAATTTGTTAGGAGTAGGATGAGATCCACTCCCCTTTCGGTTTCTACACGACATCGTGCCGGAACGCTAAATCGCTTGACGGTTCGTCTTTGCCGGTAGGGTGATAACTAGCCACAGTGAAAGCCTTCCACCAGCCAGACCAAGACAAATTAAGAAAAATCTCAATCTGCCCCGCCGGGAATCGAACCCAGGACCTCCGTCTTATAAATCCACCGCGCATACCACTGCGCCACGGAGGTCGTCGGAGTTTTACAATCCGTGAATTGGCCCTTATAGCTGTCAGTCCTGAATCCTGATTATCATGAAAATGTATGAAAGGTTGGTGGAGGGCGGCTCATCGCACTCGCGTGGACCGCATGCTGCCAGCTCGCGGTGCATGATGACCACGCGATGATAGCTCGCTGTTGGCATGCTTGCCTCGCATGGGCATGAGCGCATGCCCATACAAATCCATACGAAGAATACTAACCGCTCGAAGCGAGGCGGTGCGGGTCGGGTCCCGGATGGCCCTAATGAGCTATGATCTTAATGGTCCTCTGGTCTGGTAAAGCCATTTTATCCTGTCACAAATCTGCTTAAAGTCTGTCGACTGATTGCAGATATAACCTAGAAAAAGTCCTCTACAGTAGGTACGTTCCACTCCGAAATCGAATCATGGGCAAATGTTGACTCTACAATAATATTCAATAGCACAGAGATAGAGCGATTTGCTTTCGATTTATGTGGGCAGATTTAAGCTAAGAGTATGTTTGGAGCAGGCTATTGTAGACTTCCTGTTATTGGGGACGAACGTTAAAATACTTGTCGACAGAAATCGAATTCCACTCAGGCAAAAACACTGAAATCCAGTATATTCAAAATAATTTGTGAATTTTACGTATTAAGTGAATAGGTCAAAAAGTGAAAGGTGATTACGTACTTACCACAATTAGAAATTAAATAAAACATTTTTAATAACCTTAATCAATCAAAAGTAAAGTCACAATTAAGTATATTTTCTAGGAACTAAGTAACTGGGTTGCTAACAAAGAATGAAAGTCGCTGAACTTATTTCAACTTTCCATAACTTAAAACTCAAAGCTTTTAATATTTTAAAATTTTAAACACAATAAAGAGGTTGAAATTAAATAATATGAAAATACACACACACACACATACACACTTCAAGACAGGAAATATACGATATAATTAGATACAAGAATTTAAAGATAGAGTCACTACAAATAGTCTAATTTGACGTTTCAAAAGTGCTTATGCTTAGCCTACTTGAAATAAATGATTTTGAATTTAGAATTTTTTTTAATTTTTAAAAATGGTCTACCTATAGGCGGCCTTATCGCCAACAGGCGATTTCTTTCAGGCAATCTAGATAAAAAGTTACTTATATTCCAGCCACTTTCAGGGCACCGGTTCATGGCCTATGACTATTGGTCAGTCCTAATCCGAACTGTTGCTTTTTCTTGGAATAGTGGATTTTCTTGGAATTACCAGTGCCGTTCTAAACTAATCTGGGCCCCTTGGGCACGCGAGAATTTGGGGCCCTTTCGAAGAGTAAAAATTTTTTTTAACTCTTTAACGACTCCTAATGCTTAAGTAAATTAAAGCAACTTAATGACACAGTTATTTTTTACTTTTAGTGCGTTTTGAGTCGGTTCTATATTTTTTTTAAAAAATTTATTTCTTACTTTTTAGTGATTTATCGCCACGTAACATACTCGTACTATACTGTTATAGTATATTATAGGGCACTTGTAGCCAAAGAGCTACCGATACTTACATAAAAACCGAAATTGCTGCAAGTTCGCCTATACAATTTGAAGAGTTACAATTCGCCTTCAATTTTCCCAGGATACCATCATCCGATCCTAACATGATGACAATGGGACCACCTTGGAAGTGCCCTCTCTAATAAAATAAGAATTATCAAAATCGGACAACTCTGTAAAAAGTTATGCGTGGTCATACATAAAAAAAAAATATAATTATATACGTGTCGAATTGAGAACCTCCTCCGTTTTTTTTCGTCGGTTAAAAAAGCGAATCATTGTACTAAAATTTCTTAAGCATACCGCCTACATTAAAATACATGATTCGTGATAAAATTACCGATAGGACATAATCTCAACATTAATTTGATTTCAAGATTTTTCATACTTCATATGAGAGAGAATGTCGATTCTTCTGGACCCCCTGAGAATGGGGCCTTAGGCACGGCCTTATGTTAAAAACGGAACTAATACTACATATATTTATGATCATGACAAGTATTCAAGAGGTATTTTGTTTTTTAAATTGTTATTCGTAACGGATTTATCTTCCTACCGAAATTAAAGAACGGAGCCTGTGTTGTTAATTGATAATGTGCATTCTTAATTACCACAGTTCAAAGTTAGTTTACTGACCAATTATTGTGTATAAAAATGTAAAGATTTATTTATAAACCATTGCAATTTTTAGGTTTTTTATTAGTAATTACTCTATTCTTAATTAAATTAATAATAATTATTATTATTTACAGGAAACGAGTTAATGTTCTCATTGTCGTAATGTTGCCAGAAAAAAAATCGCAATCGGGGAATCCTCCTAGGCAATCAATATTTTTTTATTTTACTCTAATGTTCTAATTTACCTTATTTAAAAGATTTCTATATTGCAATAAAAAACATAAATGTGCAATATTATTAGCTGATCAGTCATCATCATCAGATCAGATTTATAAGTTTGTTTATACACTTTTTCCGATATTTTAATTGAGGCTAACGTGATAAAAATATTAGGTAAGATTTTATACCATAAAAAGCCGGTCAGTGGTAATAAGAGATAAGTATGAATTATCGTTATTTAAAAAAGCATTACATAACTAAGGCAGTCCATAATTACATACGTACAGTATAGTTTTTGTTAAAATTCCTAATTTAAAATTTTGTGGTTTTTATTTTAAAATCGTAATTAGATGGACTACATGGGTAATTCCATGCTGTAATTAGTGTAAAAAAGTAAAAATATTTCTAAAATTTAAAAAGTCACAAGTAAAATATAGAATACGAAAAAATCATCGTTTACTTTTCAAAGAAAACAGCAAAATTTTTATTCTCGCTATCCTAGCTAATTTTTCCTAATGTGAAAAATACAGAATAAGTTAAAATTATGCAATAAGTTTAACCCATTATTTTCAGGACTGCAACCAACTGTACTCATTTTGTAAACTAATTTTGTTTTTACATCGACAACTAAAAGACGGTATCAAAATTCGTCTATAGTAGGCCTTATATTTGCAAAGCTATGAATAAAAAAGTTGTTTGTTTACTGAACTGGTTTCTGTTTTGCAATTTAATTACATAAAAAATACAGATAGGTATAAGAATTTTTCCAGGCTCAGTTTACCTTTGAAGACGAGCTATACAGATTTGACAATAAATAAATAGATATTTTTCTGATTTTGTCAAATTACTTGTAGACTACAACAACACACATTAACCTATTGTCAATTTTGCAATAGTTTTTTCAGTAGTATTTCGTTACTTTGTGAAGATAAAACGTGACAGAAAAGATAATTTTATTCCAAAATTGCGATCTGATATTTATATAATAGGTACAAACCGTACAAACACTAAATAACACAAAATAATGGTAGCAACCTTATACCTAAAAATCTGCGATTGCTTTAGGTACAAGTTAAATAAGATTGATGTTCAAAAATTTAAAAAAAAATATCCGCCCAGAAATTAAGCATAAACTATAAAATTGAAACTATGGTGATTGACATAATTTATATACCGGTGCCAACGGTTCGCAACTGTCAAGAAAGTTACATAATACGAGGCAGGCCGGACGCCATTATTATATAAATATAATATGTGTAAATAATTATGCAATTCTTTAAATATGTACTCAACGTTCATGAGTGGGAAGCGATTTGCATATAGTTCATAAAAAGTATCACATTGTACCTATTTATCTACTAACATCGTTACTTACAAAGTGTATAACGTTATTTTATACAATTTCGTAAAGGATTACACCATTTTTAATTTTAATTAAAACCATTATTTATATTACACTCTTCACTATTTCAGTGGTATTAATTTCAAAAGTGGCCCTTTGTTGTTGAAATAAAAATTGTTTTATAATATAGCCTACGTGGGTGATTTATGCTGTGGTATGCCATTTTATCATCTATCATTTTTGCGTTGCTGTGTTTTAGTTTAAAGAAATGCTGGAGTCATAGATTAAAGACTACTAGATGGAGACATAACGCGGCTGTAGGTTCAAGAGCGTGACAGACTTATTTAATTCGGCCTTTATTAGAAAGTGATACAAGATTATTTTTGTCCCTTTCAGCGTGTTCGTTTTTATTATTTGTCAAGAGTGGAATTTGTGACAGACAAGGGACATAATTATCTGAGCAATTATTAGCTTTTTATTAAATTTGCTGATAAATAATATAACTTTGCGGTTACTATATTAATTTAAACGTTATCGTGCTTTGGTGGGTTGTAATATTTTCGGCTGCAACAGTCGCAGCGAACAGAAAATCGAAGGAATTACGTTTCATACGTAAGTAGGCATAAACTTCATTGATTGATGATTTAAAGCTTAGATATGTTATTTTTTAGCAAATTTCATGTATTATGCGTTTACTAAACTATATTATATAAAGTAATATTTCGTATTTTATGATATTTTAAAACATAACGTTTTATGATGTACTTTAAATGTTGACATGTCATGTCAATAAGGCTGATTTGCTGTCTCACGAGTGGACACGCTATGTGCTCTATCTAGTAGTCTTTAATCTATGGCTGGAGTAGATAATTATGAGTACATGCGTATAAATGATTAAACATCTATGATTGGGAAAAGCAATTTGTTTGACATCTTTGATGTTCCTTAGATTTTCCTATTGGTGAAACATCATAGTTATTATTTTTAAAATCTTCGGTAATCGCCTTTCACTGTAACTGCCGGGTTTAAAGTTTTAAAGCATCTAAAAATATCCATTACGTTAGAAGCAATTCTATAACCGATGATTGTTATAGAAACACAATAACTGAAGTCATTTAAAGCAATTCATCAAAACAATTTTCGACTTCTATATATTAATCTCTCATAAAATTTTATTTCCTAAACTGCGATTCGTAAAGTTTAAAAGATTTTTCGTTTTTATTCTAGTAAAATAATAAATGGTGCTTACAAAATTATTTAAATTTTATATTGTTGTTAATGTTCTGACCAATCATTATTAATTCAGTTTTATTTTTAAACTTGAAATCTTTGATGGACTTATGAGCTACGACCTAAAATTTATTCGATGATCTAAGATAAAAGACCTTTATTGTTATCACCTTTAATAATAATATTGGCATTTATTCAGACATAAAATTTTGTACATATACATACTATAACTATAATATGAACGACTCGGTTAACTATGGCAAAGGTTTCTAAAAAAACTTGGGGTGCTCAACCGAGTCAAGCGCTACTTTCAGCCTCAACATAGGCTCTTGCTCTACAAAGCCCAAGTCCGTCCGCACATGGAGTTCTGCTGACATCTATGGGCCGGAGCACCTCAATATCAACTTCTTCCACTTGATCGCATTCAAAGGCGGGCAGTTCGCTTTATTGACAATTCCAAACTCACCAGCAAGTTGGAGACCTTAGAACACCGTAGGCACGTTAGCTCTCTATGTGTGTTCTATCGTCTTTATAATGGCGAGTGCTCTGAGGAGCTTTTCTAACTTATACCACCCTCTGTCTTCTCTTAGCGTAACTTGAGGCGTAGAAACCAGTTTCACCCACACCATCTAGATGGCTGGATATCTACAACCTCTAGATTTTCTAGATCTTTTCTGCCCCGCACATGCAGACTCTGGAATCAACTTCCTGCTGCAGTATTTCCTGCCAACACGGGGGTTTTTAAGGGGCGAATAAATCAATTTCTCAAAGGCCGGCAACGTACTAGCAGTACGAAATGTACATGGGCGGCGGTAATCACTCAACATCATCGTTTGAGCGCTTTAATAGCGATAAAAAGGCCTATTCTATTTCTTTCCATGGTCAGTATTGTAGTACACAGATGTTGTATAGTTTTCATTTGTTAGACAACTTGATCTCGGTGTTTTTATCACTTCCTTTAACCGCGAGTAGCATTTCATAGCAATTCCATTCCATTTAATATTATTTCTGTGGTTAAGATAAGTAGTGTACGCTTATAGTCTTATACGTAGGTACTCTCATACTCGTCATTAAATCGCTTTTGTTTGAAATGTTAACAGTTTATGAGTAAGACCTCTCGTGCCACTCTCTTTCTAGATCGACAAGCATGTTTTGTAGGTGATCTATTGTTGTACCGAATACTGTATCATCAGGAAATCCTAGAGTGGACAGTTTTTCACCACATTGGTCCTATTTTAGGTTGCGGAAAATTTATTCTGAAGAGCTATGAATAATTAAGTAAGCGAATCTCCTGGACGTCTATTTATTTTTATTTCTCCCTGGCTGTACGGTTAGTCCATATGTTCTTTATTATTCCAATATTTATTTACTGGTTCTTTAGCGATCACCTCTAGCGTCAGGCTGCTTTGAGATTTATTTGAGAGTTTGCTCACCCTAATTTATAGAACACATTTCTGAATAACGTTCACTTATCCATTAGCGATAAGACCGCCACTTGTACATTGTTTTTTTTTAAAGTTACTTGTTTGTTTTATAGAGTTTATTATTTGGTGTTCTATAAAGAATATTTAATTCACTCATTCATTTTCCTAATTACCATATGCACATTTTACCAAGCTTGTGTTGCATTTTACTACGTGTCTCCACTTGGCGATTTTATGGAAATAAGACAACCGTTTCTCACGATGATGTCCGGCAAACCGTGGGAAAGCGTTTCCAAAGACAGCAATTCAATGGGAAAAATGATATGATTAAATATAAGATCGGGTCGGAAAACGGCTTCCAGCCATTCACATTCCTGCATTTCTGCTACGCCAGATATTGAAACCAATGTTATACTTTACTTGGTTTTTTTTTCTTTAGGTTTGAGAATTTGAACCGGAAGTATTTTCTATACAATTTTATGTCTAGAAACATTTTCGTTTCAACAATACCGTAAAGTACAAATTTGAACCGGAAGTATTTTCTATACAATTTTGTATCTAGAAACATTTTCGTTTCAACAATACCGTAAAGTACAAATTCGTAAAGTATACATTGTTAGAGTGTTTTTCGCAATTTACAAAATTAATTTAACAAAATAATTATGTTAATCAAATTTAAATTGAGCGTTCTCTGTAATTATGCAAAGCTATTAAATGCATAATTTAGTAACTTTGCAGCTAGATGCCACTTGCCTCGACCTTACTTGTTATTATGAAAATAATTAAGAATTATAAAAGTGATAGCGTTAGTGCGTTTTTTCAATTATTGAAATCTGTAGGTTATATATTATAAAACACATTCGTGTTAGTCTATTAATTAATTTTATTTACGGCCTCCGTGGTGCAGCGGTATGCGTATTGAATTTATAAGACGGAGATTCTGGGTTCGATTGCTGGCTGGACTGATTAAGATTTGCTTAATTAGTCTAGAATTGGTCGGTGGAGGCTTTGTTACAAGAGCACTACAGGACGAAGTCTCCTTTCTTAGAGGGCGGGGAATATGAAGCTTATATCCACCACATATCGCCAATGCAGGTTGTCGGGGGCAAGTGGTGATAATGTTAAACAACACACGAGGATATAACATCACCATAATTATTCTCAAATCCGGCTATGGTCATTCACCTGCATATAGCTCGACTCAAGACTTGAATCCAGGGCCTCGAGGACAAAATAATTTAATAACGAAGAACAACAGGTTCTCCTACATACTCTTTACCTAAGGCTATACGTAATTGTTGTATTCAACATACAAAAAGCCTTAGATATCTGTCCTGTCCCTTCAATTCAATGCATTACAATCCTTGGGTTTTAATACAATAGCCTTTTGTTGTATACCTATTATTCTCACAAAGAAAAAAGGAAACTGGAAACTACTTTTCTCGTTTTGACCGGTCAATTCTGTATTTTTTTCTGAGGCTAGGTATTAATATAATTACGTTCAGACAAAACAATCCATCTGCGTGTATATTATCTGAGTTGTTAGATTTTTTTAACTCGTTACAGTTTAAGTTTGCGACTGGCTACTTTCACATGCACCATAAGCGGAACGAATGCATAAGTATTTAAGTACCTACTTTTATGTATTCAAAGCATTCTTTGAGCAAACTAGCAGTATATTATTATAATTATTCTATACTGGTACTTACTTACACATAGTTATAAAACGAAGCTTTGAAAAAATTGGCAATCTAAAAACAGTTTTAATAAAAAAAATTAAAGCTACATTTTCGCCAAAAATACCAAAACAAACCTTTAGTTTATAGCTGATTGTAATAGATATGAATATCTAAATCTGATGTTTTTTACTCTTTATTCAAAGAATACGTACCTATATTTTATTTGTTATTTTTTCTGTGGGTGCATTAAAGACTTTATCTATTTATCTGTTTTAATAAAATATTATTCACTTACGTTTAAGTTCTATATCGTTAGAACCTTAGGTTGGTACTTAAATAAAGTTTTATAGCCATTTCATTTTGAAGTGTCGGTGGATATATTAAATTTAATTGCTGTGCCCACTGCCCATTGACGTTTTGCCTCTAGCTATCGTACAAATATAAAAAAAATATTTTACAATTTGATTGGTAGTTAGTTAGTTTGCTGTATAAGATGATATAGCCTGATTAGTCTGTATCTTGTGATTGAATTTTTATTCTAATAAAAATTTTTAAATAAAAATAGAACCGACTCAAAACGCACTAAAAAGTAAAAAATAACTGTGTCATTTAGTTGCTTTAAATTACTTAAGCATATCTATGAAGTCGGTGCCAGCGAAGTTTAAGGAACCTTTAGTTTACGTAGTAAAGCATTTTGTGGGTTCTAGGTAACGTCCTTAAAGTAGAAACCTTGGCTGGCACCGACTCCTAGACTAAATGACACAGTTATTTTTTACTTTTTAGTGCGTTTTGAGTCGGTTCTATTTTTATTTAAAAATTTTTATTTCCTACTTTTTAGTGATTTATCGCCACGTATCATACTCGCACTATACTGTCATAGTATATTATATGCCTCTAGTAGCCAAAAAGCTACCGATACCGAGACAAAAACCGAAATCACTGTAAGCGTGCCTCTAAAATTTGAAGAGTTCCTTCAATTTCCCCAGGATATCCTCATCAGATCCTAACATAATGACAATGGGACCACCTTGGAAGTATGCCCTTTCTAATAAAAAAAGAATTATCAAAATCGGACAACTCTGTAAAAAGTTATGCGTGGTCATACATAAAAAAAATATACGCGTCGAATTGAGAACCTCCTCCGTTTTTTTTTCGTCGGTTAAAAATATAAATATTATTTGGGAGGGAAATGCGAATAATCGCATTAAAAGATGACAACACTAATATTTATCCTTTTTAGTCTTTCGATTTTAGACTTCAGAGGATTTGAACGTCAAATGATATTTTTTTAATCTATCTAAAAATGCTTTATGCTCTTTATACTTTGACAATTGTCATTTGTGAAAGTTTTGTTTGTTTTTAATTTTAACTGTTTGAATAACCTCCACTTGCTGTAATAACTTGTAAGTTGTAACATTTATCTAAATATCAATAATTGCTATGGCAATTGAGTTTTAAAGGCGTTTTTACTTTTTTTCAGAAGATATCACGATGGCAGAGGAATCACAAATACGTGCGTTTTATACAAACAAAAACTTTTTCATCACCGGTGGCACAGGTTTTGTAGGAATATGCCTAATAGAGAAGATATTACGATGTATACCCGATGTGGGCAATATTTACTTGCTGATGAGACCTAAAAAAGGGAAGCAGATCTCTGAAAGATTAGAGGAATTCCCGGTCAACCCTGTAAGTATTTTTTTTACGAGGATGATGGTCGTTGACCTACAGCCCATTAATTTTTCTCCTTCCTTTTTAATTTATACTTATTATTTTTTATTTCTATTACTAATTTTAAATAATGACAAAGCCTCATAGTGTGCCTAATTAGTCCCGTGGTTCACCTGTGAGACTGTCATTCTAAAGGCTATGTTTGTTGCTGCCACTATAGGTACAAAAGCAGAGGTAATACTAATACCTGTTATTCTGGCAAGACTCTGTAATATATTGTGGTATCTGTTCAGTCTGTAGAGATGGAAGAATATGTATAATATCTTTTAAAGTCATCATTTGAAAAATGTTATATAAATTTAGCCTTGAAACAGTGATATACCAGCTGATTTTACTTCAGTAGTATAACATAATAAATGGAAATGTGAATGTAATTTTTAAACTTAAATCTTTTTATAAAGCTAAATAAAATAATACATACAATCAAGATTTATTATTCATCTATTTAAATATATTATTTAGATAAACAACTTATAACAACTTTTCTATTTTAGACATAACCACAAATTATTATGACTAAGCCAATTCTGTATACCCAATTTAGAAACTAAGCATTTTCATTTTTCAGATATTTGAAAAACTCCTTGAAAAGCAATCAAAAGATATCTTCAATAAACTGATACCTATATCTGGTGATGTAGGCTCTGAAAACCTGGGCCTCAGTGCTGAGGATAGGCAGATTTTGATAGACAATGTTAATGTGGTCATACATTCCGCTGCCACTTTGGACTTTGAAGAGAACTTGAGGCCCACTGTCAATATTAATGTTTTAGGCACTAGAAGGATTACGGAATTGTGTAAACAAATAAAAGACTTGAAGGTGAGGAGCTCACTATTGACTTAGCATTATGTTTGTTTAGAGTCTGAATACTAAGTTAATAATTTGTAGGTTTGCAACAAATATTCGGCTACTATTTGGTAGCTTTTATATTATTCGGCTGATATATTTGATTTGTAAGTTACAGTTAAGTTTTAAACATCTTTAGTATTCAACAATTTTAAAAATTATACTGTCTAATAATTTTCTTCAATGTGCTTTCTCTATTTCTACTATAGTCTAGTCTAGTCTCTATGAATAATTTACAGGTATTGGTTCATGTATCGTCTGCCTATGTAAACTCCTATTTAACTGAGGCTCAAGAAAAGGTGTATGATGCTCCTGCTGAAGTGGAAAGCGTCATAAATGTCGCACAAAAACTGACTGATCAAGCGTTGAATGATATTGAAAGAACGTAAGTATATTTCATATTCATCATTATCAGCCTATGAACGGCCCACTACAGGGCCAGGCCTCCCTCCTTATAGGAGAGGGGATAAGGAGTGTAGACCCACCATGTTGCTCCAATGCGGGTTGGCAGGCTTAGGGTGATAATGTGTCATATATTAACGATCACTATCAGATGTTGATGACAGTGACCGGGATGTCTGCTTCTGACTCTGGTGATCTCTGTCGGTTATATGGGGGCATAACACCACCAACTTCCCGACTCCGGGCTTGGAATGTACTAAGAATTTCATAGAAGAATGAAAAACTAAGAATTATTCCGTGACCCGACCCAGGATTCGAACCCAGGACCTCGTCCTCGTCGAACGACAGGATCGAAGCCGGATAGGCCAGCTAGACCAACGAGGCAGTCAAATATATTTATTATTATTAAAAAATATTAAAATACTTGCTGAGCCTGCAACATCATCCACATGGACAGCTACTATATTCTTAATCATAATAATCATAATCATAATCATAATCATTTATTATTTGCTGATACAGGGTATTTACAATGGTCTTAAATAACTAGTTTTAAGCCTACTGTATCACACCCATTGGGCATGCAAATTATCAATATTATAGTTTTTAAACATTTTCATAAACATAAAATAAACATTTAAAATATAATCACAAAAAATACATTCAATAAAAGACAAAATTAAATTAAATTACACATTTGATCTAAGATTTATGTTAAAAAGAAAAGTATTCATTTATATCATAAAATGTACTGTCCGTAAGAAGTTTATATAGAGCATTTTTAAATTTTATAAGGTTACTAGCTGACCCGGCAAACATTGTTTTGCATTAAAAATTAAAAAAAAATAGATGAAAATTAGAAAGTAGCCTATTCTCAGACCTGCTGAATATGCATACAAAATTTGGTAAAAATCGGTCAAGCCGTTTCGGAGGAGTATGGCAACGAAAACTGTGACACGAGAATTTTATATATTAGATTTTCCTGTCTGATTTGCTTTGGTAACTTATTATACACTTATATTGCCATTATACAGATACTCCTATTCTTTATTAAACATGTAAATGTTTCTCTTGAATAACTCTTACCTATTGATGAAAACCTCTTAAAAATCTGTGCATAATTTAAACGATTTAGGCATACAATGGTAAACAGTTGGAGGACTTAATGACAGTATAAAAATAAAAATTCAATATGATAATTAAATTATTTCTATGTTTCACCTTCATACAGGTTAAAAATTAAAAATAGTTTTCTCGAAAAGTGTCAATAAAATGGTGTATGCTAAAAGCTATTTTTAAAAATTTATTTTATATTTGTTTCTAGCATCCTGAAGAATCATCCAAACACATATACATTCACAAAACATTTGGCGGAGCATGAAGTGAAGAACTGTGCAGATTTGTTCCCTTGCACAATCGTTAGACCAACTATGAGTAAGTTATACATGCATATTAATTGCATCAATATTGGTTTAATACTTTCATTAGTTTTTGGGCTTGCAATGAAGACACAGAGTCCGTGAGATGGGCAAAGAGATATATTTCTAATTTGGGTCGGGGGTTTTTTAATTTTTAATTTAATGTTTTTATATTAAACTAGCAGTCGCCCGCGACTTCGTCCGCGTGAAAACCTCTTAGGTACCCTTCTAATTTTAAAGACAGACTTTCATACAAAATGTGTAAAGGCAAATATAGTGTGCTCATTCCCCGCTCCCCCTCTCAATTTAATTTTTTTATAGTTTCCCGTGAAGCAATATCCTCCGTCCCGTCCCGTGTACTAAAGGTCTACATTTTTGTTAAACATTGTATGACATTTCAGTACATTAACATAAAAATATATATTTATGGCAAGCTGATGGGTATAAATTGATATTAAATAGTATATTTCACTCTTGAGTCTAGCCTTCAGAATAAACAAAAATGATTTTACAATCCGACACGCGATAGAGATTAGCCCGTTTAAACAAACAAACAAACTCTTCCGTGTACTAAATAGATATTTGAACAAAGATCGAATTCTTAATTAATCATCGTATTATAACATAGATCTAAACTCCCCTCCCGCACGCGCGCCCCCGCCTTGGTGACGCTCACTTCGCAACGCAGAAATAGTAATATTTTAATTTCGCCATAACTTCAAAACCAAACGTCCAATTTTAATCTTTTAAATACCAAATATTATCTACATAAACTGTACTTAGTGATGAAATAATTTATTTTGATAAGGATTAATAGCATGAGTAAAATAAATGCGTTTAAATGTAGTCCAAAAAAAAATTAAGATTTTTAAATAAAAAAATGGTTGTTGTGCCTCACACGACATAGATAGGTATAGTGTGTCGCGGACTTTTTTGTAGATATTTATAAGATCTCCAATTAATTAGAACATTTTATGGTTCTATCTTTTATAGTTTAGGCGTACGCAAAATAAGTAACTTTTCTGGTTGATTTTTTACACCTTGTGTCCGAAAAATCCAAATATTTTACGGAACCCTATTTTTTTCCAAAATAAAATTTAGCCTATGTTACTCGTGGATAATGTAGCTTTCGAATGGTGAAAGAATTTTTAAAAACGGTCCAGTAGTTTTTGAGCCTATTCATTACAAACAAACAAAGTTTTCCTCTTTATAATATTAGTATAGATAAGAATATTTTTTGCTTTTTGGTATTTAAGAAGGTTTTAATACGTTATTTTGCTCGCAAGTGACATCGCGGGCGTTTGCTAGTTGATTGATAATTATGGTTTGGTGTGGTATGGCTAAAAGGTTGTTATAAAAAGAATGATTTATTTCAGTCGTGGCGTCGTGGAAGGAGCCAGTGCCGGGATGGACTTGTTCAAAAGTTGGTCCGCAAGGATTCCTGATGGGAGCTGCTAGAGGTAAACATTTATAAGCTTTTCTTATTACCCGACTGCGACAGAAGGAGGGTTATGTTTTTCGAGCGTATGTATGTATGTATGTCCATTTCTTCGGCACGCGCTACAGCCTAAACGGCTGAACGGATTTTGATATGTGAGGTGTCGCTGAATTTGTCAAAATTGTTGTAGTGACATAGGCTATATAAATTTTCAAAATGGCGGCTGTAAATGGGGGAAAAAAGGGGGATGTGTGTGTTTTTTTTCTTATTTTAGCAAAATGGATACCAATTGAAAGGTCGTAAAAAGACCATTTAAACAAAATATAAATATCATATCATGTTCATATTACTTTTTTGACAAAAAATGGCAAAAAGTGTACTAAGTGTACCATCTCATTTCTATACCATAAACTAAAACGAAAAAGTCTCAAATAAAATTATTATTATAAAAACAAAAAACCCGACTGCTTAAAGTATTTTGTCCCTGTTTGCAGCACCATAAAGTATTTAGAATTTTATACAGATATAGTGATCCTTGTTTTTCTCTTTTCAGTTCATAACTTCTAAGCAGTCAGGTTTTTGTTTTTATAATAATAATTTTATTTTTGATGCTGATATTTAACTGACTTCAAATTTTGTAATTTGACTTTGTGATGTCTATTACGCTAGAATTAAGGAATCCTGTTGTCTTAAAACGACCTCTCAGCTTTTTTTAAGGTTAAGTGACGGTTACATAATAACACTTGTATATTACTCTCTCCTTACATATTAACAAAGTCCTCCGCCGCCTCTGTGTTTGCGAAGTTGTCGGTGTTTGCAAGAAAATAATAAGGGATTGTTCGGTTTTGGTCGTGGTCTATATTTCGTTCGCGTTCAGAATGCAGTGAGCGCCGGCCAAACCTCGCTCCCTAACCAATCAAATCTTTTCAAATTACAAGTTCACATTGACCAATTGAAGGCATAACTTCGAACGCGACGTTTGTGTCATGTAATTTGATTGGTTAGGGAGCGGGGTTAGCACTGCATTCTAAAGGCGAACGAACTATAGTAACTTTTGACGTGACAACGTCTTATAATTCGATAGAGCCGGCTGCACGCACGAAAAAACATGACTCATGCGGCGTTACCTCGCTTTGAGGCGTTCCATGTAAGGCTTGAAGTGCAAGCGAGAGCGCGGAACGAGCGACAAAGAAGTACAATCGGCCTTTGCGTTCGGCAGCGTTCGACATCCGTCTATTAAATATAATTATTAAATATATTAATTTTAAATTAAAAATTAATATATTTGTTATAAATTTAAAATATAAATTTATAAAATCAAAATCAATTATTTTATTAATTTAAATTAATATTTATAAAAATATACTTAAATTAAAAATTTTAATAACCAATTAAATGCTACCATTCCATCAGTATTTTCTTAAGATGTTGTCACGTTCAACTATCGTCAGTAAACCGACTTTACAGACAACTATTTTTTTTTTCGCCTAGTGCCTGGTCACCAGTAGTTGCATTGCCCTAGTTACAACATTGTATGTACGAGTACACCTGCTGTCATAACGGTTGAAACGTTTCCAGGCGTAGTCCGACGCCTGCCGCAAGCTAAGGAGAACATCGCCGACTACATCCCAGTGGACGTGGTGGTCAACCAGCTGCTGGTGGCCGGCTGGCACGCCGCCACGGAGAAGTGAGTTGCTTACACACTTGAGTGGGCAGTTATGTTACTTAATCAAATATGCCCAAATGCGGATTGGGGCGCGAGTACATATCGGGTGTAAGAGGCACATTAACGAAAACTTAAATCAGTGATTTAGTACAAGAATCCCTTGTATTTTTAATATTATTTTAATTAAATTGCAGCATTGTAATGCCTCGTTGGTGTAGTGGTTAGCCTATCCGGCTTCAATCACGAGGTCCTGGGTTCGAATCCTGGGTCGGGTCACGGAATAATTCTGAGTTTTTCATTCTTCTATAAAATTCTCAGTACATTCCAAGCCCGGAGTCGGGAAGTTGGTGGTGATACACCCGTGCCTCGGAGAGCACGTTAAGCCGTCGGTCCCGGTCACTGTCATCAACATCTGATAGTGATCGTTAATAAATGAAACATTATCACCCTGAGCCCGCCAACCCTCACTGGAGCAGCGTGTTGGGTGTACGCTCCATATCCCCACTCCTATTAGGAAGGAGACCTGGCCCTGTAATGGGCCGTTAATAGGCTGATAATGATGATGATGATGATTGTAATATTTCGCCGCTATTTTCAAGATCTTGATGAATTAAGAATATTACATTTAATTTTACAAAAAAAGTCACCTATGTAATCTCATTATTATTTAACTGTAGCCTTATTATTAATTATTGCCAATTTATATGGTTTAGACTATGTACATATCAATGCAGCATAAGATGCCTTTTGTATGGATCTAATCATGTGTTAGAATAGAATAGAATATACAATTCTTGAAAAAAAAATAATATATTAAGATGTGACGCTGGTATTCAAGCGGAGCCTTGTATTTTTTTTTTTTATCGACTACAAGTTGGCCCTTGACTGCTATCACACCTGATGTTAAGTGATGATGCAATCTAAGATGGAAGCGGGCTAACTTGTTAGGAGCAGGATGAAATCCACACTCCTATCGGTTTCTACGCGACATCGTACCGGAACGCTAAGTCGCTTGGCGGTACGTCTTTGTCAGTAGGGTGGTAACTAGCCACGTTCACGGACGTGTTTATGCTACTATGCCTATTACTACTAACTAAATTGTGTTCTAAATGTATACACTTTCCACAGGCCCGGTCTGACAGTGTACCACTGTTCCACGTCCACACAGAAGCCGTTCCGATGGGTGATGCTGGACTCTGTCATCAACAATATGCTGCACAACTATCCTTTGCAGAGCGCTGTCTGGTAAGTTTCGAGTTCTTAACTGTAGTCGTCGACAAACATGTGCAAACAGACATACATACAGAAAAGTTCTGTAAATGTCCATTTTCTTAACCAACGAAAAATTGGAGGAGGTACTATTTTTTTTTATGATCACGCATTTTTACAGAGTAGTTCAATTTTGTTTTTTTTATTAGAAAGGATACTTCCAAAATGGTCCCATAGTCATCATGTTAGGATCTGATGATGGGATCCACTACAGTGCAAGTGAACTTCATTCCGCTATATTGATGCTCTTCAGTGAGTTTTTCACGGAGCGACTGCGTAAAAACGTAGTCACTCATAACGTCAAATTATATAGCAAAAAAAGCGTTTACTCTCACTATAACTAGATGGCGCTAGTAAAATTCCATATAAAGAACAATGGTCTGATATTTGTTGATGTAATTCGTACGCGCCTACAAATGTAAACTATTACAGTTTACGTAAAATAATTTATTTAATTTTTTCAATCAGTGTTCAAGGTCCAAATATGATCTTTAAATAAAATAAGTAATCAATAATTACATTATCATAATTGAGTATGACAACAACGCAATAATAACACAAAGATTCAATATGACATCTGTCGGCCAGCTTGGGACAGAAAAGAAAGTATCGATACTGTACACATAAGTAGTAACGAAAAAGTATTGTACTCGTATAAATATCTAACCAAATCGATACTTTTTATTAGTTAAACTAACTTTTGTTTGCTGAACGTGTTCAATGATTTCAGCTTAGTTTGAGGAGAACAAACTTATAAAGTAATAATAATGGAGAACTAATAATTCTTATTTTGAAATGTCAATAAATATTTTGATTTTTAAAAAGATTTACTTGGCGGCATTTTATACTATACTAGTAAAAAAAACAAATAACAGTCAAATATAATATCATGTATAAAAAGTATAACCTACTGTGGTTATACTTTTAAGGAAAGGAAGAGAATCATGATAACAACAAGCGTTTTAGCGTAATTTAATGTATGTTAATTAAGTTTTAAGTCATTGCCTGAAAACTATCGAGTGACTGTATCGAATGTACTCGATACTCCAAAGTATCAATGCTTTCTTGTCTAAAACTTCAAATATAAATACCTATCTTTAATTCCAGACTTCGCACAGTACTAAACCTTAAGAAAAAATTGTTCATAAATAAATTCTCTATAATTTTATATTTTTTTCATTCATAGACGCAAAAAAGTCGTTAACAAAAATTCGTTAGGAAATTGACCATTGTTCTTTGCGTTACGTTTTTACGCAGTCGCTCGGTAACAAACTCACACTCAGCACTCAGATCGCTGTTCACTTAAACCTTTTCGTTGATTCCGTACAGACTGTAATGTGACATGCAATTGATGGACTGAAAAAAGTTTTAATAATTTAATTAATTTGACAGGTACCCGCATTTAGAGTTCGTCTCGTCGCTGTGGCTGTTCCGCGTGTCGGCCATATTCGTGCACTTCTTCCCCGCCATCTTGCTCGACATGCTGCTGAGGATCACCGGCGGGCGGCCCATGTGAGTTACCACCATTTTTTTTTTGTACTCATTACAAGTTGACTGCACACGTGATGGTAAGTGATGATGCAATCTGAGATGGAACCGAGCTAACTTATTACCAGTATGAAATCATCGTTTTCATGATATTATACAGCAATGCTAATTCGGCGGTACGTCTTTGTCTGAAGGTAGGAATAAGTTACGCCCGAGGCCTCAACCAGTTAAACCTGGACCAATTTAGAAAATCTCCTCCCAGCTGGTAATTGAACCCGGGACCTTCGTCCTATAAATCACGGATACCACACACCACCATACCACTGCGTCATAAAAGGCGTCAAAATCCGCCGTCGTCATTGTTATTATAATCATTACTACCATAGCGTCATAATATTCAATAGTTTCTTTTTTTTTGCATTTTTATTCTATTTATCCTTTTCGCATCTTTATTAGCCTACTAAATAAAGATGCCGCTGAAGTGATATATCGTCTAAGAGATAACGAGATAAGCGTTCCATTGATTCCGTTGCGTTGAGCGAGCGGTATTTGTAATTGCGTGCTATTTATCTCTTACACGAGATACGTCTTTGGTCGCATCAAAATAAATAATCATATAATATTTCAGCCTGTTCCGCCTACACAAAAACGTGTGGAACTCTTTAAGCCGACTGGAACCGTTCATATTCACGGAGTGGCGCTTCTACAACGACAACTCCAGAGAGTTGGCTGAGAAGCTGAACAAAGCCGACTCGGAACAGTTCTTCATCAGTATAGCCAACATTATGGTGAGGCACTAGTACTACTAAGTAACAATCATTTTAATCATCATTGTCAGTTGATGGAGTCCGTTGCTGGACATGGCACACAAGAATGTAAGGACTTCTAAACAGGTTCTTCGAACTATGCCCCGCCATATCAGCTTTGCAATCAGCAGATCCACATTTTTTATTCGATTATGTAGATTTACTCCGATCATAGCTTATTCCATTCTTTTCGTGTGGCATGTAATGACCGATCTAATTATCATCATTATTATTATTTATCAGCGTATTAATCCCTTCTCCTAAAAGGAGGGAGGCCTGGCCCTGTAGTGGGTCATTAATAGGCTGATAATGACCAATTTAATAAATAATAGTACATGACGAAACCAAGCAGATGATTTAACAATGTAAGTCGTAAATTGTCGTCTATAAACTGAACGACAGAATATTCATTAACCGGAGGCGTAAGGGCTAACGCTAAAACTGACGCGGGCACCCGTCGCGTGCGCCCGTCTCAGTTAGCGCTGCTAGTATAATTTTGATGTCGAGCGTGTACAGTTGTGTCGAGTAGATTACTAATTTATTATTTGGCAAAAAGACGTCAACGAAAACAACGTCGACTGCATAACCTGTTCTTGATAAGTAGGTTACTCAGCGGAGAATTCGATAAATCATTTGCCATATCCCATAATACTGGCCTAAATTGTACCTCAATTATTACGCGCTCTGTATCGATGTTCATGATTGTACCTAAACTCCGACGCGTGTGACCGTGGCATCTAGTGGCGCTCGACTGATTTGTAGAAACAAACCCGCTCGCGTGTGCCCGTCGCGGGCGCCCGCGCCGTGTACCCGCCGCCGGCGCCCGCGCCGTGTACCCGCCGCCTGCCGCGCGGGTGAGAATCCGCCACCCGCGCCCGCGCTCCGTCGCACGCGCCTGCGCTGTCCATACTATTTTTCATTATACACCCGCGAGCGTGCAACCGCGCGAGTTTTAGCGTTAGCCCTAAGTGTTAAGCCTTGTGTTCGTCACTATAGTTCGTTCGCTTTAAGAATGCAGTGAGTCATCTTTGTTCGCCGGCCTATGTCGCGTGTGAAGCTATGCCTTCCAATGGTTACTGTAAAGTTGACCTAGTAATTTGAAAATATTTCATTGCTTAGAATACGGAGTTAGCCCGCCGCTCACTGCATTCTTAATGTGAATGAAATAACCATATCCTTAAGACCAGAGTGCCGAGCGTGAGTTTGTTACCGAGCGACTGTGTAAAAACGTAACGCAAATTTATATGGAATTCTACTAGCGCCATCTAGTGATAGCGAGAGTAAACGCTTTTTTTGCTATATAATTTGAGGTTATGAGTGACTACGTTTTCACGCAGTCGGGTCGCACGGTGAAAAACACACTTGCCCCACTGTCTAGTGTAAGATTTTACCGCGTCGATATCGAAAACAGTAAAGGCAAATTTTATATGGAATCGGAGTAGCGCCATCCAATTATAGCGAGAGTAAACGCTTTTATTTTGCTATATAATTTGAGGTTTATGAGTGACTACGTTTTCACGCAGTCGTACAGTGAAAACCATACTTGCCCCACTGTGTGCCTAGTGTAAGATTTTACCGCGTCGATATTGAAAACAGTAAAGGCAAATTTTATATAGAATCGGAGTAGCGCCATCCAGTTATAGCGAGAGTAAACGCTGTTTTTTCTATATAATTTGACGTTACGAGTGAGTACGTTTTTACGCTGTCGCTTGGTGAAAAACTCGCACTCGCCCCACTGATCACAGAAATACTTTACGGCAGAAATAAGCTTGGTGGTAGTACTTCCAAGGAGGAGTTTACAAAAAGCTCTACTATTATTATATGATATATAATTGCTGTTGTGTAATGTTCCAGTGGGAGGAGTACTTCGTGAACCTGCACCTCGGCGTGAGGAAGTACTTGAACAAGGAGAGCGAGAACAAACTGCCCGCCGCCAGAAACAAGCAGACTGTGTAAGTGTACACTGATACTCATCGCCATCAGCCTCTGTATGGCCGTTGACTGCTATCACACCTGATGTTAAGTGATGATGCAGTCTAAGATGGAAGCGGGCTAACTTGTTAGGAGTAGGATGAAAACCACACCCCTATCGGTTTCTACGCGACATCGTACCGGAACGCTAAATCGCTTGGCGGTACGTCTTTGTCGGTAGGGTGGTAACTAGCCACGGCGAAAGCCTCCCACCAGCCAGACCAAGACAAATTAAGAAAAATCTCAATCTGCCCGGCCGGGAATCGAGCCCAAGACCTCCGTGTTATAAATCCACCATGCATACCACTGCGCCACGGAGGTCGTCAGTCGTCGTCGGAGCTTCAACTAATCACGCTGTTCTATTGTGAATTAGAGTTATTTTAATTTAAAGTTTAATTATCACTCTCAGATTATAATAACAATAAAAACTCTTTATCACACCAAGGAACAAAACATTACAGAAAATAAAAAGTATAAATATAAACAATGGTGTAACGGCGCCCTTATCACTAAAAGTGATCTCTTCCAGGCAACCGTTATGCCTGAGGAGAATTGAGCAGAAAACAGGTGGTTGGTGTACGATGAAAAAATATAATTAAGAATAGCTCAGATAAATATACTTGCATAAAATTACATATACTATAAGTTACACAGTAATACATGAATATCTATATAGGTATATATATACTTAAAATATATATTTATAACACGATTGTAATTAGGATGCGAGTCGCTAATTTTTTACCGAAAAATTCTTAGAGATTTTCATAACCTGATTGATTAAAATTTTGTATTTTGCAGGAAATTAATTTTTTTAGTACACCATTTTTTATACTTTGTAAAATAAACTCAATTTAAGAATGACGTATACTTTCTCCTTTTTAACCGACGAAAAAAAAACGGAGGAGGTTCTCAATTCGACACGTATACATTTTTATTTTTTATTTATGACCACGCATAACTTTTTAAGAGTTGTCCGATTTTGATAATTCTTTTTTATTAGAAAGAGCACACTTCCAAGATGGTCTCATTGTCGTCATGTTAGGATCTGATGATGATATCCTGGGAAAATTGAAGGAACTCTTCAAATTGTATGTGTGCCTATACAGCAGCCTATATTGCAGCGATTTCGGTTTTTGTGTAAGAATCGGTAGCTTTTTGGCTACAAGTGTCGTATAATATAATATGACAGTGTAGTACGAGTACGTTACGTGGCGATAAATCACTAAAAAGTAAGAAATACAATTTTTTAACAAAAAATAGAACCCACTCAAAAGTAAAAAATAACTGTGTCTTTTAGTTGCTTTAATTTATTTAAACCTATCTAGGAGTCGGTGCCAGCTAAGTTCCAGAACCCACAAACTGCTTTACTACGTTAAATAAATGTTCCTTAAACTTGGCTGGCACCGACTTCATAGATATGCTTAAGTAAATTAAAGCATCTAAATGACACAGTTATTTTTTACTTTTTAGTGCGTTTTGAGGCGGTTCTTGTGCTTTTGTTAAAAAAATTTATTTAACTCAAAAATAACATTTATTTTCATAGTTATCGTTCACTAAAGTTATTTCAAACAGAATTTGACGCAGTACACAGTCCAACGTGGTGGCGTCATACAAACGTGCGCTCGCTCAGTGCACTAACGCGCGGTTTGTTTGATAATAATGTGACCGTCATTTTGTCATTTTTGAATTTAATCGAAAAAAAATATTTCAAAAATGTATGGAACTCTTAGTGGATTTTCAATATATTAATGATATAAAACCGCAAAAAGGTGTCCGCACTTAAAAATCCTGTGTAGTTATAATATAACTTAAAAAAGTTGAGAGGTGTCAAGGGACACCCGGATGGAACGAAGTTCCTTTCGATTAATTAGTGAAGGAATTGTAATAAAACTTTATTTTTTTTAAGTAATAATAATATTTGTTGTTGTACACCGAAACACCAGAGGGCGCCACGAGAGCGCGAGACAGCATACAGCGCGGGCGCCCCCGCTGCTCACGCGCACACACATCAAAGGCGGCGGCAAGATCCTTTGATCAAAAAGTGTCGTGACAACTTTTCGTACGAATTTTTTCCGTCTAGCCCCCTTTCACAACGCGCGATAAGGAACTTCGTTCCAAAAAAAACATATTTTTATTGTTATTACATGAATTTATTGATTGTTGCAGCCTGTTCGTGCTGCACATCATCTGGCAGGCGCTGATATTGGCACTGCTGTGGTACTTGGTCGCGTGCAGTATGGGCCGCACCATGCTGCACACCGCCTGGGCGCCGCCCGTCATATACTTCCTGTACAGCTTCTTATAATATTCAAATTAAACAATATACTCCTAATAACGTGCATATAGTTTATCCAGGTATTCAATATAAAAAGGCAGACAAAATAAAAAATCCTTCTCTTTTATGACTTCTCTGGGGAGGCAGTGCATTTCTGCATCTATGAGTAGTTTCTAGAAATTATAATTTTATAACTATATTCGAAACCAAACGGACTAAGTGGTATATGTTGACTGCATTTACCTACTATAGACCGACCCAAATAAATTGACAATAAAGGGCTTTGAACCCTCAAAACTATATTATGACATGGCAATATTGCCAACCGACGAAACTGGATTGCAAATACATAGATAAGAGAGAGATAGATAATAGTTTGTCTACTCCTTTACTTTTGTACGAACACTTGCGCAGTCACACGCCCCGTGTTTAAAGCGGACGAGAAGTTTAACGAGATTCATACAAGTGTGTTTTTCACTTTTAATCTCTATCAAAATCATAGATTAAAGACAACTAGATGAGCCCATAGCGTGTCCGCTCGTGAGACAGCAAGACAGCCTTAACATGACATGTCAACATTTAAAGTACATCATGAAACGTTAAGTTTTAAAATATCTTAAAATATAAATTATTATTTTATATAAGAAGATAGTTTAGTAAACGCATAATACATGGAATTTGCTAAAAAAACAACATATCTAAGCTTTAAATGAAACATCAATGAAGTTTAATTCTACTTACGTATGAAATGTAATTCCTTTGATTTTCCGTTTGCTGCGACTTTTGCAGCCGAAAATACGACAACCCACCATAGCACGATAACGTTCAAATTAATATCGTAACCGCAAAGTTATAATATTTACAGCAAATTTAATAAAAAGCTAATAATTGCTCAGATATATCCTTTGTTTGTCACAAACTCCACTCTTGACAAACAATTAAAACGAACACGCTGAAAGGGACAAAAAATATTCTTGTATCACTTTCTAATAAAGACCGAATGAAATAAGTCTGTCACGCTCTTGAACCTACAGCCGCTTTATGACTCCATCTAGTAGTCTTAAATCTATGATCAAAATAATTGGATTACTAAGTGCATTTAAGAATCTCAAAAGTGACCGCAGTAAAGATTCATGGTCTACATCTAAATAGTTTTTAATGCACTTTAAAACATTCATACATCGTGCTTTGTTTATAAATTGACGAAGGCTATTATTATTGTCAATGCGACGTAATATACATTCCAAGGTCCTTAATGAATTTATAGATCTACGATATCCGAGAATTATAGTTTTTAAACAATTAATAGTTAAATAAAACGGTGTTATTTTACGAAAATTGGTCATAGTGTTACTTTTATCTGCTTATAAAAAGAACAAAACTTTTGTTGTAAGATAGGAAATAAGTAATGTAATGAAAATTTAACGAATCTCTTCAAATTGAGTTTAATAGTATAATTAATTAATTAATTTCAAAATGTAAACCTAATATATATTTGTTATATAAAAATTACAAAAAATGGAGATATTTTTAGGACAGATAATGAAATAAAGAGATGCAAAATATTTTGTTTGGGATCAAGAGGAATTATAAAAATATATAGAATTATCTATATTTTTATAGCTAGCGAATATGTTAAGATTAAGTATTTGTCCAGTGTTTTTGATATACCTATTATTTATATTTTAGTTCAAATAACAATGGTTGAATGTTGATAATTGTTTATAATAAATAAATATGACTATAATTTTTAAACTGTAGTTTGATTTCTGAACGAAATATTCTTAGAAATGATGCTGTTGAAGATCAAATTATTTCTTAAAGTATTCCATATATTAACGAGAATGTCTGCCAAAGCGTTTATTACATTAAACAAACAGTCGGTAGACGTCTACTGCTGGACATAGCCACAAGATGGCCCTTGACTACGATCACACCTGATGTTAAGTGATGATGCAATCTGAGATGGAAGCGGACTAACTTGTTAAGAGTAGGATGAACTCCACACCTCTATCGGTTTCTACACGACATCATACCGGGTCGCTAAATCGCTTGGCGGTACGTCTTTGTCGGTTGGGTGGTAACTAGCCACGGCGAAAGCCTCCCACCAGCCAGACAGACCAAGACAAATTAAGACAAATCTCAATCTGCCCCGCCGAGAATCGAACCCAGGACCTCCACATAAATATAATATATTATAAATCCACCGCGCATACCACTGCGCCACGGAGGCCGTCAATCACAGAGGTGCTGTTGTGATTCCGTCATCACCTGGCGCCTTATTGTTCTTTAGGTATTTGCGAGCAATACTAATTGTGTATAGGCAAACGGACGGGATATCTTCGGTAGTGGTCAATTTGGCTGTGAGGTCACTGATAATTTGTATAAATCTAGGATTTCCTTTATTGGCCTTGGTACTCTATATAGAATCCTTGCTACGCCCATGGTCGTCCTGGTACCTTGGAAAAATATTTCGGAGATTTTATAACCCCTGAATACCCAGCAACTACCGCCACTACATGGAAGCCATTTTAATTATCCGTTTATAAGGATTCAATAAGTAAAGCAAACACCAGGAAATATATCTACAATATTTTATTTCACTCAATTTACCGGGTAACATTAAATATTACACAATGCAATAAATTCCACGATTCCAGAAAAAATGTTAGCAAACTACTGGCATTTATTTATATTATTTCAATATACAATTCACAGCATAAATTCTTGATAAATCAACGTAATCTCTAGCGATTGTCTACAATATTCAAACAGTTTAATTTCTTTTCAGTTACAGTCAAATTGGGTAACTTTGACAGTCAAGGTTAGTACATTAAAATACATAAGAACATAAAGGACATTGCAAAAATTTGCCCCAGGCTGTCCAAACTTATGCTCATATTTAGCTGTTTTATTTAAATACACAATGAATTTTAAACAACTACCCATGTTTCATAGCAATCACCTGAAAGTATATCAAAAAAATAAAAATTTCAATCGATTTTTTGTATTCCGAATCACGTGACCGTCGTCGTAGTATGAAAGTCAACTTTTTCAACATTCATAACTTTTTCCTGCGACTGCATAGCTACATACAACTTTGTTTTTCTGTAAATAGAAAATCTGCACTATTTAATGCCATATATATCATTATTGGGCAGCCTGGGGTACACTTACATACAATTTTTGGCAATGTCCTTTGGAAATTAACAGGACAGTTTGTTTTGAATGTGGTTAATAATAATAAGACAAATGCAAACCTTTTTGGGGTGTACGGTAAAAAGGGGTTACCACAACAGAAATTTATTTATATATAAAATAAATTTATTTATATAGTTTAGCGTGATAAATACACCTGAAATCAAAATACTGTTGCTTAGCAACTTCTCACTGACAGATTACAATATATAAACATGTTTCTGTTGTGCTCTTGTTCGTTTAGTTTCACACATAGATGTTCTTGGCTGTACACCATACTACAAACAAAGGTAAACCGTTTTCCCGAAATAGGATGTCTGTACCAGATAAATTTCAGTGCGTAATGTGAGTTTTTTACTAAGTAATAGTTACATAAGCTTTTTCTCATGTTATAACAAGATGGCGCTGCATGTATCCCATATAAATTGACGTTAAGTTTTTACGCAGCGACTCCGTAAAAACTCACTCTGCATTATACAATTTTCAGTTTGATAAAAATCAACCACAAAACCTACTGACTAGACTAGTCAACATTACTATATGAGGATGGTCAAGGTTACCCATACATTCTGTATCTATTATTTAATTATTACGGTTATAGTGGACGAACAGTCTGACAAATTATTTGTTATCTATCTAATATCTAAATATTACGATATATTATCATTTAAATTACTAGCATTTTAAAAATGAAGGGTGTTATAAGTATGACGTCGAAGTATGTAAGTTTCTGTGTGGTTCTTAGCTATGTTTGATTTATTAGATTCTTTAAATTTTGAATTAAATCTTATTATTTATATTATCACCTGATGAAACAATCCAATATAATAAACCAACCAAACTAAACCAAATTGTTTAGAGATGTCCAAAGATTTTACGCACCTTACAATTACAATTAATAAACATTTATCTTTCACACCCAGAGTACCGTAAATATGTATGCAATATTTACATTGTAAGACATTTCTAAACAATCATTTTCAAACATTCGCGTGATGTTTCTTATATAACAAAAAAAATAAGTACTTACAAAATTAAAGAATGATGGCAATGTGATGTCAGGTATTTACAATTACAAAATACAGGCTTGTACGATGAGAGGCATGCGTTGATAGTATGGAGAGTAGAGGTAAGGAGGACAATCTTATATGGGAGAAAAGTTGAAAAAGTGTCCAGTTGTATGCGTTAAATAACAGTTCAAAAATCCTCCACAATGGCGCTGGTGGATGCACAGGGTATGGTATGAATGTAGCAATCGTAGATGAATTGAAGTATGCCGAGTTAAAAATTTAATGTCATTATCGACTAAAGTAGTTAATTATTGAGAACTTCAACAACTTACGTTGTACAAAATATTGTGGTAAATATAACCTTACAGAATTATAACCAATTTCAAAAAAAATGATTTCAAAAGTTTTATTTTGTATTTGGCGCTTCTTTTGAAAGTTACTTTGATGCAACTGTGGCGCCATCCTAATTTAATACATTTTGACGGACACTTTATATACAGAGATTGTCCTCCTTACCTCTACTCTCCATAGTTGATAGGCAGCGCATGCCTTGCAGCGTGCAATATACACTCAAATAACGAAATGAGAGTAAGCAGATATGAAAACAAATACTCTAAGAGCTAGTGTATTATTTGATCTATGATTTTTGAACAAAAGAATCATAGATAAAATCAAAAGTTGATAGTTAGAACTGCGGAGACAGTCATACGACTTTAAGCTATATTTTTCTGTTAAAGAAAATACGTCCTTATGAATACGTACTTAAAGTAGAATTTAAATTGATACCTATTTGATTTGAAGCCTGGCATATTAGAAAATGCGGGTAGTTTTGCAAAATTCTTTTTCTATAAATATCAGTATTCTTAATTGAGACAATATATAATATTTCTTTTCTGTCACTTTTTTCAAATAAAAATATTGCTTTAATAGAGTCACAATATTTTGAAAAATTCTTAACCAATTATTTGTATATTTTAAATCATTACATACTATATTTTGCACTAAACTAAGCTTAGCTTAATTTTTTTGTGACTAAAGTGTTAAGTAGTTTTGTGAAAACCAGTGATGTATAGAAATCATATCGATAGTTTAACTAAAAGTAAACAATCATAACTGCTTTTTATTATAAACCGTGCATATTAACTTTTATGAGTAAGATGATACATGCATGATATAATGCATCGATTCAATGTTTTATTAATGTCATCTGTTCTGACATTACGCGATCCATAATAAACGAGTCTTTCGTCTGTTGTGAAAAACCTTAATTTCCAAAATGAATTACGACAAAATGTCTTCTCATTTAAATAACATAAATATAGTATAAATATAATAAGTCACCAACAAACTTAGTCAAGCAGCATAAGCTAGTCCAAAAGAGCGGTCTATATAGGCAGTTTTGATTATTTACGTTTCAAACGAAGAAAATGTCCTTTTAAATACATTTAGTACATATTTTACGTCATTTTAATAATTTTATATAGTTTCTGGCTGAACAACTCGTTCACGAGAACAATCTAGAGGTGATAACATCTCACTGATTAGTGACCATTATTAAAGCCAAAACCTATGTAAATACTGCTTTCTTTTTCCTAAAATGCTAGTTAGACATAGATTATAATCTATCTATACCTACTTCTTCAAAACTGTTTATTTTTTATGGTTTTTAAGCTATTGCATAGTTTCTATCGCGGGACTTGAGCGTGGAGACCGAATTCAGAAATTCCGTAACGAAAAAACCTAACACCCCCTGGATATTAAAAACATAATATAAAGCACAATTTCAGCGCCGACGTCATTGGGAGCGTGGCCTAGCGGAAAGGCGATCTAAGTGCCTGGATTGCCCGAGAGAGTTCGAATCCCGTCGGTTCCGCAATTTTTTTTTCATTTTTCAGTTTTTAGTAATTTTTTTGAAATAAAACGCTTGTAAAAAAATGACCTTTTGAAATATCACGCTTGAAAAAAAAATAATTGCGGCGCCGACGGGCCGAGCCGATTCGAATCCGCGTCTCTCTGGCAATCCGGGCACTTAGAGCGCCTTACCGCTAGGCCACGGTCCCGATGACGTCGGTAAGTAAACATAAGTTGATAAAAAATGCTATGCAATAGCTTTACCGCGGCAGTCTCCGAGTGCCACACGTCTTTTTTTATATATAATTCATGCTACATCAACATGCTACTAAAATCAGTAAAAGTTAAATATACATATATGTCAAATATATGTATGTCAATATAGTTACGTTAAATTGTATATGTAAATGATTAAATATGTTTCTCAGTCATAATTGACACAATTGACGCAAACATTTCATGCCATAGATATTTTGTTTTTCAATGTTTTATCTAACACTAGCAGATGACCGTGACTTCGCCCGCAAACAAAATAGTGTATTGCAAACACAAAAGAAAACATAAAAACTTGACCCTTTTTATGGAAACATGTCTACAGCGCGTTATCTTTAAAAGATAGATATGTGCCGTCACCAACTTTCTGTAGTCTTAATAATGGAACAATCCACTATATACTAAAGTCAAACTCAACTGACAATGCTTGTCAACAAACAAATTAAAAATGAAGGTAGAAAATACTAGTCATTTTGCATCTAATTTTTTTAATTAACTTGTTAATGAATGACGAATTTATAACAATAAATTAGACAAGTAAGCTTAAAACTAATCACTATATTCAATATCTTTTAAATAAGATTTAATAAAAAACAAAACATAATTTTTAAATTGCTAGGCATAAAATGTGTTGCATTATTTACAGTCATTTAAAATTTGTTTGTTGACAAGCGTTCTCAATTGAGTTTGGCTTTAGTATAGATAAAGTAGCTTTTCTGATGAAAGCTCCCAGGCAGTTTAAATTTTTCCGACTCTTCCAACAATTATCGTCCTATGTTAGCCAATTTACAAAAAGCCCTAACAAATTATATACCTAACCTTTCTCAAAAACCACTCTATCTTCACTCATATCTATCTATCTTCTCTAGGTACACTTTAAGTTTATCGTGGACAGACAGAAGGACTTTGTTTTATAATATGTAGTGATTAAAGGCCCCGACAGACGTTCTGCACGGAATGACGAAATTCCAAAAATTAAAAAAAAAAATCCATAAAATATTTTTTTTTAACTTTTTTCATTTCTTTCCAATGATGTTGTAACAGCTATTCAGCTATTCGTAAAAAAATTGTGTGTTATGTATATTTTGTGATATTGAGTTACTCGATTAAGATCAAACTTTTGACGTGACAACGTCTTGTAATTCGATAGAGCCGGCTGCACGCACGAAAAAACATGACGTCATGCGTCGTTACCTCGCTTTGAGGCGTTCCATGTAAGGCTTGAAGTGCAAGCGAGAGCGCGGAACGAGCGACAAAGAAGCACAATCGGCCTTTGCGTTCGGCAGCGTTCAACATCCGTCTATTAAATATATTAATTTTAAATTAAAAATTAATATATTTATTATAAATTTATAAAATCAAAATCAATTATTTTATTAATTTAAATTAATATTTATAAAAATATACTTAAATTAAAAATTTTAATAACCAATTATATGCTACCATTCCATCAGTATTTTCTTCAGACGTTGTCACGTTTAACTATCGTCAGTAAACCGACTTTACAGACAACCAATTTTTTTTTTACTTAAAGTTATTGCTTCTATAATTTACCTATGTGCTCAAAAAACTGCAGCAAAAAAGTAACATTAAAATTACAAAATATAATTCATTAAACTACTAATCCTATTCTTAAATCATGATGTGATGGTATAATGGCCACATGTGTTACGGCTGGATCACATCTGGCGTAAAGTTACGCCAGATGTGCTCCAACCTTTATTTAAAGATAACTACTTTCTCAGTTGAGGTATTGAACATTGCAGGTAAGTTATTATATTTTTTTAATAATTATTATTTAATTTATTGTAATTAAAAAACAATTAATTTACAGTGTTATTTTATATTACCTGTCGTTTTCACTCAATGTGACATTTTATTTTTCATTAGTGTAACAGACACAATAGTAGGAAAACTTATCCTCTTACCGAATCTGTTATTTTAACTGTCAATTACTGTGTAATGTACATACGTAAGCTTATAACTAAAATTGCATTAAATTAAACGTTTATTTATGGCCTTAGCACATGGGATTCTCGTATTGTTTATTTATTAATTATTTCAAATAATCGATATAACTATTATTAGTAAAATATGATTTAGTTCTAGTAAAATCATTTATAAATTTAATTTGTATGGATGCAATATATATATATAATTTTCCCAAATTTTTTTGGATAGTGACTCCAACTATATAAGTACTACTATACTTATAGTGTACTTTCTTGTTTTGAGTTTCAATTATAGCTACAACTCAAAATAAGCACGTAATTTTTTTTCATTCGTTTTAACATTAATTAAAGATTAAATTATTCTAGTCAAAAAATGCAGAAAGGTTCTAATGTAACATCAATACAACTGCAATATCGCTGAAGCTTGTTCGATCGCTTAAAAAGTATCACGTGTGCTATGGCCCTAAAACATTGGCAACTTACGAATTGTCGTAAGTAATGAAACTACACTTCGTTTAATAAGGCCGCTTTCAACTGTGTTCAAGCTTGATATTGATACTAACCAATAGTTTTATCCATTAATAATATTATTATTTTTATAGTTAAATCAAAATGGAGTCGAACTAATAATTTTAACAGTTCATTAGAAATCTTCCAATTGGGTAGAGATGACTGTTATAAGAAACTGGTAGTTTAAATAATTTTTTCAAAAAAAAAAAAGTAATTAAATTAATCAAATAATATAAAAGTTACAAGACTTTAAATATTAGGAGTTAGACAGAGACAGCATTACAATATCGTGACGTCATACCAAACTAACGACAATAGCTCGTTACAAATTTTGCGTTTTGCGAGAAACGGACGGAACACACATACTCCTAAATTAAAATGCTCATAACTTTGTCGAATTTTACTTTTATTTTCTCCGTACGTGAAATTATTATTTTTATTCTAGTTTATATTAAAGTAATACAACTTTTCGAGTCATCTACCCCACAGACAGAAAATACATAAATAAGTAGAAATTATATATTTTTTTAATTTATATGTCTTATTATATTTCTATATGAAATATTTATATATTCCTCATTTTCATTCAATTTCATATTACATCACTTCTCTAAGAGTTAACAAAGAGTTAAAGATAGTAGAAAGGCGGCCTTAACAAATTATTTGTGAGCTCGGTACATTATATCGCTAAGTACTATGTCTCCTTGTCTCAGGCCCCCACTTTGTTGCGACGTTTGTTTAGTAGCGAATTGTTGCTCTGCTCTAGCGCTTTGATTTGAACCTGTAAAAACAATTTTTTTTTATCGACTACAAGTTGGCCCTTGACTGCTATCACACCTTATGTTAAGTGATGATGCATGATGCAATCTAAGATGGAAGCGGGCTAAATTGGTAGGAGTAGAATGAAATTCACACCCCTTTCGGTTTCTACACGACATCGTACCGGAACGCTAAATCGCTTGGCGGTACGTCTTTGTCGGTAGGGTGGTAACTAGCCACGGCGAAAGCCTTCCACCAGCCAGACTAAGACAAATTAAGAAAAATCTCAATCTGCCCCGCCGGGAATCGAACCCAGGACCTCCGTCTTATAAATCCTAATAATAAAATCATATTTAGATCAAATACAAAATATTATTTTATACATAAGGCTATTGCTTCTGAAAGTAAAGACACACGAAGCTAAATACGTATCATCATCATCATTATCAGCCTATTAACGGCCCACTACAGGGCCAGGCCTCCCTCCTTATAGGAGAGGGGATACGTATACTTATACAAATACTTCCTAGTTTAATTAAGTGTAGGTACAACACAAGGACAAGCTTTTATGATCATATAAATTGTATATAATGAGGTTATAAGTTGATAGTTAAAATTTTTAAGGAAAAATTTATTTTCTTTTTTTTAGCGCGATTAAAAAAGAAGCTTCTTTTAAAAAAGTTTTTTCTTATAATTTTTTTAATCAAATAAAAAAAGCTGTTCTAAAGCATTTTTTAAAATAAGAATTTTAACATAGAATTGATTGATATGCATAATAGGTGAAAAATCAAACGGATTTTGGCATTCTTCTTTACGTTGTCCGGGGTGCGAGCGCCGGCACATTTTTTTTATATGTATAATCATGCGCCGCGGACTTTGCGTGCGCGATGGCGCTGTTACTCAGAGCGAGAGTTCTTTTCACATTTAAAGAAAGATACGTTGAGCGTTTTAACATTCACGTCAATTCGTACGTTTGATGCACTAACGCAATATCGGCTAAATGTTTTATTGACATTTGTTTTTTATCCATCGTATAACTTCAGACATTACGCGACCGATACACTTTCGTTACGCGACCGATTTACACATCACTTTTCCGTCAGATATGAAAATACCCTTACGCGCGCGGTAGGGTTGCGGTAGGATGACGTCAGAGGAACCCGCGGCAAATGCATTTTGAATTCATCCGTAAACATGTAGCTATCCGATACTATGTCGTTTCTTCGTCGATTTAAATACAATTAATTTTATTATAATCACCTGGTCATAGTCGACGCGCATGGTGGCGAGCGAGCGCGTCATCTCGTCCTGCACGTCCGCCCACGCTTCGCCCGCGTCGCGCAGCATCGTGGTCGTTAGCAGCGGCGTCTGCGGCACCTGCGTGTACTGACGGATCCATGGGCTGGCCATCACCTGCAATTGGGATAACTTCATCATATCTTATTACATCCAGACATAAGCCTCTGTAACGACTTCCAAATAACAGGGTCTCGAGCCGCTATCATCAAGTGTCGTCAGCACCATTGCGTTTTCGAATCATAAATAGTTCTATGGCATGGGCAACAAATTTCAGGCTCTCGGATTAAAAAAAATGTACGGACCTGTTGGTTACGCCGTTACGTTTTATACACGTCGCATTTCAGTCTAAAGTACCAAGTGTGTGTGTGTGCGGGTATGAGTGTGTGCATGCGTGTGCGTGTGTGCGTGCGTGTGTGTAGTGTAGTGTTAGTAAGAAGAATATTTTTCATTTCGGTATTCGGTATTTTTAATCGATTTCTAGAAATGACGAAATGAAATATAGCTAGATCCCAAAAGTATTGTATGCCACTGCACATAATCAGCCATTGCTCGAGTGGCATGAATATTTTATTATTATTGTTATAATATGACGTATAAAAGTTAATTTTATACCATATTAGAGAAAAATATACACTCGATTGTCAATTTTAAGACTCAAGGAAAACCTTAACTAGTGAGATGAAAATTAATTACCTGGTGTATAGTCAAACGTTTCGCAGGGTCTACTGACAGCATGCCACGGATTAGATTTTTAGCTTCTGATGAGACATTTGACCATTCTGGGTCTGGGAAATCATACTGGCCTAGTCTTATACGCTGAAAAAGAAGATTGACATAATTTTTAAAAACAATTATAATAATTGTTCTAAATGGTATTGCCGATTTACATACACATCAGGTTTTTTAACGTGTGCGTAAAAATAACTGAAAAGAAACAAACAAGTTCAGCCCAAAAGGGTAAAAAATATTGTACTGCAACAGTCGTACAATACTATGTTTGCCGACCTCCGTGGCGCAGTGGTATGCGCGGTGTATTTATAAGAAAGGTCCGTGAGCGGTGTAATTTTCTTAATTTGTCTTGGTCTGGCTGGTGGGAGGCTTTCGCCGTGGCTAGTTACCACCCTACCGACAAAATTTAGCGCAAGTGATTTACGTTCCGGTACGATGTTTAGAAATCGAAAGTGTATTTCGTCACTTACAAGCATATCACTTAAAATAAAATGCGCAAACTTGTATAGAAATCGTTAACATTTACATTTTAGATTGCATCATCACTTACAAGCAAAAAAAATGCGCAAATATATATGGAATTGAAGCAGCGTCATCTAGTTATAGCGTGAGTAAACTTTTTTCCATATAATTTGACGTTAGGTACGTGGTTACATTTTTACGGAGTCACTCGGACAAAAACTCACACTTGCCGATGGGCTAGTGTGAGTTGGCAGGTGGTGAGAGGCAGGTGTGATCGTATTCAAGGGCCAACTAGAAGTGAATAATAAAAATATACATACCTTCTTCATACCGGGCGATATCGCCAGCCCGTGGTTGGAGTAGAACGGCGGGAACCCACAGAGCAGTATGTACATCACAACGCCTACTGACCATATATCGCACGATTTGTCGTATTTATCTGGACCTAGCACCTGGAAAAGATATTATTTATATTTTTTAAATTATAACAAAAAAGTACAACACAAATCGCAGCCGGTCGTAACTGATAATAGCAGAGGGCGATGAGTCGCCATGACGCGACTGTAGGCCCGTTTAAAGAAAAAAATACCCGGTAGACCAAGCTTTGCTCGGTATTTTTTGGAAATTATTAATTCAGCTGCAGCAGGTTTCATACTTGTACCCTTAGGTGTACTAAATGTAACCCATACTGTTAAACTTATCCTGGCGCACCATGTTTCTGGTGCGCTCCCGACGGTCTATTCCTTTCCCCAGTTGAGGGTCACCTCGGGACGCCGCTGGCGGGTTGCAGAAGATAGATCGCCGGACCACACCAGGCGGTGCGATGAAACATCGCTGGGTTTTAGTGGGTATTTCAGCTTTTCGCTACTGCACCGGAAACAGTGCAGTTATAATGTTTCTGCGTCAAGGTTTCCCAGCGTTAAAAAAAAAAAAGGTGTACTAAACACAGCCCTCACTCTTCTGGTATAGCGGGAAGGGGATGCCAGGCACATTAATTTAATAATTTACAAGAGATTGAAAGAAGCGAGAGGAATATAAAGGATCGTGGCAAATGGAACGAGATGATTTCAGCCTACCCCTACGGGAATGAGGCGTGATGGCGTATGTATCAATATACAAATGCCACATGCCTGCGCTTCTCTTGTTCTCCTAATACCCTGCCCTGAGTATATCTGCTGGCGTGACTAAAACGTTCTTTATTGAAGCCGAAGTCGCTCAATATCACTTCAACAGCAACAGAGTAGGACAGATAGTAGTATGACAGTCAAGCAATTATCTCACCTCTCTTGTGCTATGACATGCCTGAAGACATATTTCTTCTTAGAGATAATATAAATATCGCTTTTTCTTTCGCTACGAAATGATAGAGCGAGCGATTTTTGATTATGCGCTATTGGACAACGTTTTTACCATATAACCAATCGAAAGGACGCATTTATCGTTATCTCTTAGGGAAGTTCTGCGTAAGCGGCGAACACGAACGGCAGTCCTTACTTGCGGCCTCTAGAATTCAGCGGCCGGACGCAGCGTAATGCGCGTTTGAGGCTTTCACAGGATAACCCTTTAAACGAGATGTATCCGGACGCGCCTTAGCCCTACTGATCTAAAACAGTCGAGTAATTAACTCACCTCTGGCGCGACATAGTACGGCGTGTAGCACGGGGTCTGCAGTGTGTCTGCGGGCGTAAGAGTCTCTTTAGCGAAGCCGAAGTCCGTCAGTTTGAGTATCGCGTTTTGTTGCATTGTTGTATACAACAGGTTCTCTGGCTTTATGTCTCGATGCGCTATGTTCGAGTCGTGAAGGTGACGGACTGCCACGCATATTGAGTGCATGATCTGGAATTAGGAGAGACAAATGTTAAAGAGCATACATCTTTTTATGCCTTTACAGATTTAGGGTACCGGTACCAGAGAACCGGGTCAGATGCAAAAAAAGCTTGATATTTGTCTCCCTTCAAAGCATCCGCGTAGCAACCTGAATTTTAAAAAGTCGGGTGCAATGGCATATCCGTGACTTATGGTTCTGTCGTATGCCTGTTCTTTCTCTTGGCTAAGGGGTAAGTACTCTCACATTGGACCGAGGATACGTAAGAAAGGAAATAAAGTGCGGAAGAATAGGGCATACCGAATTGTAGTAGTAGATATAATAAGCAGTAGTTACCTCAGCGGCCTGTCTCTCGGTGAAAGCGCCTTCTCTGTTGTCCTGTATCCTCTGGAAAAGCTCGCCGCCATCCATGCATTCCATCACTACGAGCAGGCATCGCTTGCCGCCGTATGTGTTGTCGTATACATCGATTACCTGAAAACAACAGCATTCTTAATAGTCTGAAGAAAAATATATGCTGTACAAGAGCGGTTAGCTGCAATCACGCGCAGGCTGCATCTTTACCTAAAGTGTCCAGAAAATGTTATGTTTGTAAACATATACGTTTTATTTGAAAAGGTACTTTTGTCTTTTAGGTGATAGGAAAATTGTCATTATTTCACATACTTATTGCAGTTCGAATCTGGAATAAGGAACTCAAAGTACAGGATGCAGATTTCGATGCAATTAGTAGTGTTCCTATGGATGTTATCATCTAGTGGGTACTTTATCCTTGTTCAGCTCAAGCCAAACTTGATTGAAAATGCTTGTCAACAAACAAATTAAAAATAAGGGTAGAAAATGCAAAACATTTTTATGCCTAATAAATTTAAAATTATGTTTTGTCATTTTAAAAAATATTTTCGTTTTCTCCGTGAACCTGATATATAAAAGTATAATGAATTATAGTTAGATTCCGGTTGAAGGAAACCGATATAGTACGAAATCTAGAAAACAATTAATCATTTAACCCTCGCCCACAACAAAAGGCATTATAGAAGGTTGTGACAAACACACATAATGCATAATAGACCATTGTGCATTGACAAATCGTTGGTTTTGTTGAAAATTTAAACATGTCCACAGCAGTACGTAATGACTCTCATTTTTTGTTTTTACCTGACTGCGATGTATGTATGTATGTATGTCCATTTCTTCGGCACGCGCTACAGCCTAAACGGCTGAACGGATTTTGATATGTGAGGTGTCGTTGAATTTGTCAAAATTGCGGTAGTGACATTGGCTTACAATTTTCAAGATAGCGGCTCGCACCGGAATGTGAAGAGGAGTGTCTATTTGGTTCTCGTAGTTAAATTGGGTAGCTTGATCGGAAAAAGACCATTTCAAAAATATAAATATAATTCATGTTCTTATTACTTTTTTAACATGATATGAAACAGGTATCAATCATTTCATAGGCATAGATAAAACGAAAAAGTCTAAGGAAACTGATTAGTACGAAAACAAAAAACAATGTAAAATTTAACCTGCCCACAACAAAAGACATTATGGAAAGTTCTGACAAACACACATTTTGAATAAAGTATTGTGAATTTTTACAAATTGTCGGTTTTGTTGAAACTTTAAACATGTCCACAGCAGTACGTAATGACTCTCATTTTTTGTTTTACATGTCAAACTGGTTAATGGCGCCTTGAATTACACGTATCTTTGTATTATTAGCCTTTTCCCACGATTAAACACAGTTGTTTATGTCTGTTATTGTTTTGTACTGTGGCATAAACTAACCACAGCCATTTTTTAGGTACATAATATTTATTAACTTAACTTATTAACTCCAAATCCACGTCTGAATGACATAAGAAATTGGGAACCCCGTCTTCGCCATTGAAGACATTGTGCAAGTGGGTGAGTGTGGTGCTTTTGCGCTCCGTGGTCTATTATTCGGTGTTTTCATGTACTGATAATTAAATATATTATTATACGACCCATTGCAGGGTCTTCCTACTTGTGAGAGAAGCGATATAGAGCATAATGATCACAACTGAAAGTTTAACGTGCTCGATGTGCATGCGCAAGTGAGTAATACCAAAAACTTTCTACCGAAGATTTACCAGTAACAGGAGAAGAAATAAACAATCAGTATTACTCATCGCCATACTCGAGAATTTAACTCAAGATATCGTGATTCGAAAGCAGAGACTCGAAACTAGGCTAACCACTGGACCAACGAGGCAGTCTCATACTTACCTCAACAATATGTACGCACCCGCTGGCCCGCCAATGCAGTTCCACCTCCCGCCGCGCTTTAGCGCTGTCGTGCAGCACTTTAAGTGCTCGTTTGATACCTGTGCTCTTCTCGTGACATTCTACAACCTGTCGACAATAACATGAGATTAGTTTAAACTGTCTTTCTGTGATGTATGCACGTACAAACGCTTAGATACATGTGTATGTGTAGGTATCTATATATATATATATATATTATATGTATGAACGCGCATAACTTTTTACAAAGTTGTCCGATTTTAATAATTCTTTTTATATTAAAACAGTGCTATTTCCGTGGTCCCATTTACATTTTAGGATAAATTTGTCAGTTATGTACAAAGCCGTGTTTCATTTATACGTATAACTTTCATACTCCTTTTTGCTCTTATAGATTTTGCATAACAAATTGAAATATAGTCAAAAAAAACTATATGTTATGTAAACTATATACGAGAGTATTATACGACAGTGTCATAGAATACACGCAGGTTGGTCAGGAATACTGACAGGTTGACATGAGTAGTTCTACGCTTGACAACCTGAAGTTGACACAGTATTAGTTCTCATGTTAGGATAAGAGTAAAGCAAGCGGAAAGAGCTTGAATATCATTGGATGGATTTGGACGAATGTGACGATGTTTTTAAAACTCAAAGATCAAGTGATTTTGGAACGAAGTTCCTTATCGCGCGTTGTGAAAGGGGGCTAGACGGAAAAAATTCGTACGAAAAGTTGTCACGACACTTTTTGATCAAAGGATCTTGCCGCCGCTTTTGATGTGTGTGCGCGTGAGCGGCGGGGGGCGCCCGCGCTGTATGCTGTCTCGCGCTCTCGTACAACAACAAATATTATTATTACTTAAAAAAAATAAAATTTTATTACAATTTCTTCACTAATTAATCGAAAGAAACTTCGTTCCATCCGGGTGTCCCTTGACGCCTCTCAACTTTTTTTTTAATTAGTGTCTATCTCTTTCTATTTATAGTATCGTGTTAGACAGACAGAGAGAGACTCGCACTGTCTACTTCTGAAAACATCGTTATATATTGCGCTAGTTTAATAACTAGAGAGCTAATTTGTGTGTGGTTGGTGGTTATTAGTAATGTGCCATGAAGATTTATCTTTTATGATTATAAGAATTTCGGATACATAGTTGTAATTTCACCTAATTTATTAACAGTTTTTAATTTTTACAAAATACCTAACTATCTTTAAAATGAAAAGAAAATATACTTTATTGCACAAGAAAAGACACGAAATAATCAACAATAAGATTTTAACTATACAGAAATTTTTAAAGTTATTTCAAATATTTTAACAAACAGCCGTGTTGCAATCTTTTAATAGTAATATCAATGTGCGATGATAGATATATAAATACAAGATAAACAGATAATAAGTAGATAAGCTACGTTCAGATAAACGCAGATACGCTAAGTGTTTGGCGACAGAGTTTCGGCGTTTAATGTACGCGCCTTTTGTTGTTAGATATTTTCAACTAATCCAGTTACAGACTATTTTTAACGACAAATTAACACTTGCTTGCGATATGGTTTGGTGTTAAGTGATGATGTCCTCTAGTCTACTTATTATATCTTCTCAACTTGAGAAGAACCCCAATTGCTCTGTAGGTATATCCGTAACGGACCTTATACCGAAAGTTCTTGGGTTCCATTCCTCTTCCGCTATAAAAATTGTGGCATCCACTTCTAACTAATGCATGTTATGTGGAGAGATACAACCAAACAGTCTACATCGTCATATTTAACTTATTGTAAATATATTCACTTGAAAATAATATCAGTCTAAAGTTGCGGATGGTTACGTATTAACATACGTTTATCATTTTGGGTTTTTTGGGTTGTCCCCATTGGTCTTGTGTGAATTTTTATTTTGTAATTTGGAACCAAATAGCACAGGACAGGGACAAATGGACGTCTTTGGAGGAGGCCTTCACCCAATCTGGGGTTCTTACATAATAATAAAATGTACACTAAAAATACTAACAAAGTATTTTTTAAGATTTACAAACCAATATATTTTTTTAGATACTAACACAACATTAACATATCAAATATTGTAAGATTATGTAAGAAATAAAGGGCTTTTTTATTTTTTATTTATTTATTTTTATTTTATTTATTCTGGTAATAAATAAATAAAATATATAAAAACAATTCATCATCATTTTCGTTCGGAGAAAAGCAACATCAACACTTGAGACTCAATTATTTTATTCTTAATCAATTGCATGCAACCCAATTATTACAAAACCTTGGTTAAATACTGGAAATGTCCAGCATGCAATCCTCTTACAGGCTTGTGTCAAGGTAACTTAACTGTATAGGAGATCGATAAACGTAACTGGGTTACCCCACGAGCTGATAAGAAGAAAAACGGTTGTGAATGCTTATATTATTAAAGGATAATACATATAAAATTGTGATTAATTATTTTTTTTAACAGACGAAAAAAAACGGAGGAGGTTCTCAATTCGACACGTATATTTTTTTTAAATGTATGACCACGCATAACGTGGTCCCATTGTCATCATGTTAGGATCTGATGATAATATCCTAGGTAAATTGAAGGAACTCTTCAAATTTTGGAGGCACGCTTATAGCGATTTCGGTTTTTATCTCGGTATCGGTAGCTTTTCGGCTACTAGTGCCGTATAATATACTATGACAATATACTATGGCACCGACTTCATAGATATGCTTAAGTAAATTAAAGCAACTAAATGACACAGTTATTTTTTACTTTTTAGTGCGTTTTGAGTCGGTTCTATTTTTTGTTAAAAATTTTTTTGAATAATAACGCTTCCTCAGTTACAAGTTATTAATAAAAAATACTAAATGTACAAATAAAATATAAAAAATACATTTATTTTATTTACTATAAACAATTATGACTTAGCAATTGAACATTGCAGAGTCAATTGCAATGTCAAATGTCATTGGGAGGCTTTCGGCGTGGATTGTCCTCACTACCCGACCGATAAAGAGTATCGCTTTGTCGATTTAGCGTTCCGGTTGATGCGGAAAAAACAAAAGGGGTGTAATTTTCCAAAATTCTACTCCTAACAAGAGGCCCGCTTCCAACTTAGATTGCATCATCATCTAACATCAGGTGTGATAGCAGTCATGGGCCAACTTGTAGTCATTAATAAAATTATTATTATAAAAACAAAAAACCCAACTGCTTAGAAGTTATGAACTGAAAAGAGAAAAACAAGGATCACTATATCGCCCCTTTTTTCCCCCATTTACAGTCACCATTTTGAAAATTCATATAGCCTATGTCACTTCCACAACTTAGCTGAATTCAACGACACCTCACATGTCAAAATCCGTTCAGCCGTTTAGGCTGTAGCGCGTGCCGAAGAAATGGGCAAGGAAATACATACATACGCTCGAAAAACATTACCCTCTTTCTGACGCAGTCGGGTAAAAAAATGCAATATTTTCGTAACGAGTACTATTTTGGAAACGGATAGAATATTTAGGATTTGGCAAGTCATTTCAAAGTCCATATGGTTTATATTTTGTTTACATTTTCCTAGTAAACCCAAACACTAAACATCATTAGTTTATCCGGCATGAGTCAGTGAATTGGCCGATATTCACAAGTCTTTCCTTTAACAGATATTCATGAGCAACTGCTTTTATGAAGGCTCTTCTTTGTACCGGTAATGTAATGTTAAGGCACATCTTTACAAGCTATCCTATCGTTGCGATTGCGCAGACAAATCTCTATTCCCTAGCAGTAGTTAGACATATCACGTAAAATAATATTATATTATATTATAGGACGAGTACACACATCGCTATATACCCCCAAAGTAAGCTTAGGTAGCTTGTAATAACTGATGAATATTTTGTACATAAATACTTATAATATATAGATAAACACCTAGACACTGAAAAATATACATGCTCATCACACAAATATTTTCCATATGTGGGAATCGAACCCACAGCCTAGGACGCAGAAGCAGGTCACTATCCACTGCGCCACTCGGCCGTCAAATAAGTTTCCAGTAATTTTTTTTTTCTGACCACAGCAGCGCCAGGGTAGAGCGCAGTTCTAATAGAACTCTATTGCAAGAGGAACATAGAGGATATTATCTGTTGTTGTGATGTGTGATGTTGTCTACCTTTCTGCCTAATTTCACTTGGATTAATTAAGATGGCGGCCAGTCAAACGATTCATCATTATAATCATCATCAGCTGGAATGCATCATTCTCTACTCTTAACATAAGCAGCGCTAACGCCTTCTATTAAGGTTTTGTGCATACAATTCAATCTTTTTTGGCTAAGTAATTTTGTATTTGCTAAAGGCTTTTAAACGCAGCAGCATAGCCAGGGGGTTTGGTACAGCGCAGTTGTTCTAAAAGAGTTGAGCTCTATAGTTCGAGGAACAGAAGGGACAAAACGTCTTTCTTAGGGATCAAAGTGAAATCAACCCCTGTAACTGTGATTGGAATCCACTTCCGGGTGACGTAAGAAACCTAGGAAAAGAATACTTACGCCGTTTCGCAGATATTTGGTAAGCGGACGTCGGAACGGTAAGTTATTTGCTTGTAGAACTGATTACTGTATGTAGTATGACTATTGACTAGTATTTTATTGATTCTCGGACAATAATGACTACTGTGCCACCGCATAAGTTCTCAGACAGTTCTCAGTGCAAAGTATACACGATAAAAAGTAAGATATCGATACCTATTTGAGTGTAGTATTAGAAATTAGAATTTCACTGACATTTCAAACAGTGTACGATGTAAGGTTTAAAGGACCTATGTGCCAACTATGAGCTAGCGTAAGCTTAGTGCTCAAGTAATTAAAATTTAAAATTGATGACGTAACGAAACTATCGCTGCGACAAATACGCACGTGTAGGCGTGGCCTTATTAACCAACGTCACCGTCTAGGAACCGATTACTCAACTGTACGATACGATGAAATCTGCATACTTTATTAGTTACGATCTCCGAGAACTATTTGTAAACAAATATCGACCTTGCGGTTGTAGTTATAAATGTTTTAGTTCCTTGAATTGTATTGTATTTGCAACGATTTTACTGTGCACGTGGAATAGTTTGCATGATTCCTTTCAAAAGCTTTATATGTCAGGGATAATTTGGCACTTTGTAAACTTACATTATAATGCTCTCAAACCTTCTATTTATTAATTTTTTATCAATCCTAACTAATATTATAAATGCGAAAGTAACTCTGTCTGTCTGTCTGTCTTGCTTTCACTCTACAACTACTGAACCGATTTAAATGAAATTTGGTACACAGTAAGTCTAGAGCCTGAAAAAGGACATAGCTACTTTTAATTGCGAAAAAAGGTTGAAAGTGGTTAAAGGGAAAATGAAATCTTTATAAAATATTTTCTAATTTTTATAATTCTTAGGATGATTATTAAATATAAATAAATTTGACATTGAAAAGTTTAGAAAAATAGGCTGAGGTAAGAACTATTCCACTGCGGACAAGTTGCGGGGAAAATAATTGTAATAAAGTTCACTTTACGCAAGTACTATTTAAAATTTAATTGAAATGAATGATAAGTATGATCGAATGTACGATAAAAACTTTAATTTTTTAATTCGATAAGCAAATCTCAGTGATGGCATTTAAGCTAACGGTTAACTATGTAGGTGGTAATGACGTACAAGGAAAGAGTATCACGTTTTCATCACAAGCTTAACTCACTCACTATCATACAGATATCACGTCATCACAGAGACAATTAATGTCACCAATCACGTCAATATGACACAGTTAAAATTGAAAACGTCAGAAAATTGAGTAAGTCAACAGGATTTACTGATAATACCTATATGAAGGCTAATATGGTGGTTCGGTAATATATGATAGGTATGTAGATAGGTAGGTAGGCAGGACTGCCTCGTTGGTCTAGTGGTTAGCCTATCCGGCTTCAATCACAAGGTCCTGGGTTCGAATCCTGGGTCGGGTCACAGAACAATTCTGAGTTTTTCATACTTCTATGAAATTTTCAGTAAATTCCAAGCCCGGAGTCGGAAAGTTGGTGGTGATACACCCGTGCCTCGGAGAGCACGTTAAGCCGTCGGTCCTGGTCACTGTCATCAACATCTGATAGTGATCATTAATAAATGAAACATTATCACCCTAAGCCCGCCAATCCGAGTTGGAGCAGCGTGGTGGGTGTACGCTCCATATCCCCTCTCCTATAAGGAAGGAGGCCTGGCCCTGTATTGGGCCGTTAATAATCATATAGGTAGGTAAGACTTCAAAGATGGCAAGAGTATCACGTTTTCATCACGAGCATACATTATCAGTTAAATGTCACCAATCACGTCAAGGTGACACAGCTAAAACTAAAAACGTATTCCCATTATCGCCGGCGTGTCGAATCGATTAAAGTGTTTAATCGATTTATCAGACTCAAGTGTAATGAGACGGGAGGGCCCCAAATCGATTCTCTAGTGTTAGAAGTGTTAACTTAAGCGTCAAGGTCTTATTTTTTAAGAAAGGATAATGTTGTAGCTAAGGACAATTTCTATTTAGATTTCACAAATCAACATTAGAGAGTCAAAAATATGCTAGGATGCTCCGGTTACGGAGTAAATATTTGCAGAAGATTTTTTGTAGCATTTTAGTAACTTTTCGCTTTCGTCGAACTTTAGTGAATAATCTATTACAACTCTGTGTAGCAGTTAATGACCATTTATGATAGTTTCGCCTTTGCTCTAGCTCTAATTTTTTTTAAGTTCTGGAGCAAACAACGTTGCAGTAGCGTAAATATGTAATTGTTTATTGAGTTAAAAAACCCATTATGTACAAAGTTACATCACAAATATAATAGAACATATAAATTCGGCGTGCACAATCGTTAGCTTCATTTAAACGGCTGGTGAATGTGCACTTCTATCCCCCATAACCTCGTTATGACACCACTATATTATTACGCATTTATTTATCTATTTATACTAAATTTTAACTAAGTATTTGGTTACCGTCTCCCTTGAATATCGTCCAGATTTTATTTGTTTTCTGTTTATTTTCCTTTATTTATTAATTTATATTTTTATGTGAATTCGGATAGGTACTTTTATATGTATGTATGTATGTTATGTATGTATGTATGTTATGTATGTATTTATGGTATGTATGTATGCATGTATATATGTTTGCATTCAGTATTTTATGTAGGGCATAAGTATTTTATGTAAGTATATTTTTATTTGATAATTTGTTACTATAGTTCCTTTATTTATGTGTACGTACATCCCAACCTTCTCTAATGGATGCACTTTCCTCTCCAATATTGGTTGTCTGGAAGAGATCGCTCATTAGCGATAAGACCGCCAATTGTACATTGTTTTTATTCCTAATGTATTTTCTATTTTGTAAGCTCTTTTCTTTGGTGTACAATAAAGAATATTTCATTAATTCATTCATTCAACACAATGAAATTTTTTATGAAAACCCTTCAACCGCAAAGAAAGTTATAGAAAGTAAAAGGCTAAATTTAACATAAATATAGGACAGGTAGTGTAAGGTATAGTTCTTAAAGGACAGGAACAGGAGGTATCGGCGAGGGCAGTAACTCTGCGAGAATCGACTCGAAAGGCTAAAAACACGTGGAACCTACAATCTAAGGAGTTTTTGCTTTGAGTTTCAGAATAGAGCGACATTCGGACACATTGGGTTATCTGGCTAACAAACTTGACACTCCCGTGATTAGAATCCTGGTTTGGGTGATGGGAGAAATCGTTCGTTCGTTTCTCGTCAGCTGAACTTTTGACTGCTATCACACCTGTTGTTAAGTGATAATGCAATCTAAGATGGAATCGAGCTAACTTGTTAGGAGTAGGATGAAATTCACACTCCCATCGGTTTCTACACGACATCGTACCGGAACGCTAAATCGCTTGGCGGTACTTCTTTGTCGGTAGGGTGGTAACTAGCCACGGCGAAAGCCTCCCACCAGCCAGACCAAGACAAATTAAGAAAAATCTCAATCTGCCCCGCCGGGAATCGAACCCGTGACCTCCGTCTTATAAATCCACCGCGCATACCACTGCGCCACGGAGGTAGTCTAGTACAGGCAAACATCGTAGTAACTGCGTCAAATCAGGTTTCACAACAATATGTACACAAATTGTTTGCACAAGATTATATTGCTTGTGTACCTGAGTTCAACGCGTAAACAAACAGCTAGACAAGTTGCATTGCAGATGTTTTATCATCATGCTTTATTTATTAACATGATCTATCTACTGTCATATCATAAAATGAAATAAAAGAATTAAATTACAACTATTCCTAACTGTAACTGGTTTATAAAATATTTATTTTACTATGATACTATACTAAAGTCAAACTCGATTGAGAATGCTTGTCAACAAACAAATTAAAAATGAAGGTAGAAAATGCAACATATTTTATTCCTAATAAATATAAAATTATGTTTTGTTAATTTAAAAAATAACTTATTTAAAAGATATTGAATATATTAATTAGTCTTACCTTCCTGATCTAATTTTTGTCAAATAAGCATAACTAGTTTATTAAAAAAATTTGTTGTAAAATGACTAGTGATTTCTACCTTCATTTTTAATTTGTTTGTTGACAAGCATTGTCAATCGAGTTTGGCTTTAGTATAGTTACAGTCAGTGCTCTGGATTTATGTTTTTCTGGGGATGTACTGTTATGTATTCTGTGGATGGAAAAGCGAAGTATTGGTCATACCCTCACTATTTATATGGACTGTTAAGATGATACTAGGCAGTAGGTGCTCTGGATTTATGTTTTTTTGGGGATGTACTAAAAGACATATATGTAGTATGTGGATGGAACAGATGTAGTCTATGGTGAAACGCGATTGCCTAGAAGGTGCCTATTCACTATTGACTTTAAGATGATACTGTAGGTGCTCTGGATTTATATTTTTGGATGTTCGAATCAGGAACGAGGAAGCAAAACGTTTTGTACGCTCACGAATATCGACTATGTATGGGTGACGACATTAAACGTGTCCAGCAGTTCCGTGGCTTAGACGGCGAGGAGGGATTAGATCTAAAAAATGATGTCCATCGGCTGGTGTGATGATATGATGGGGATATTGTTACATTCTTTTTTCATTCTTATGTTTGTGTTGTGTGTACACATTTAAAGAATTTATATTATGCTGTGCGAGGAGGGAAAATTCTAACAGATTTCGCTGGCATGATTTAAGTTATTGAATCATGTAAAGTAGGCGGGTTAATTTGACAAAATTTGAGCCCTGAGGAATCCCTTTTGTAGTGATAAGCATGGTCTACAGCAGAGAACCTAGTCCTAGAATACATATAAATATAATATTATTACACACGTAACAGTGATTATCACAATTAGTATGTCACATTCCTAATGCTATTAATATTAACTCGCGACTCGTGCTAGGTGCTCAGTGTACTACAGTATTGTATTGATAATATAATTAAAAAATAACTAAGTACAAAGCAGGAAATGTATAATTACATGAAATGCAATGCAAGATGGAGGATTGATAAACTCAGTAGGTAAGTATAAACTTAACATAGAATAAAGCTGTTTTTTGCCGTCCCTTTTACAACTATACTAAAGCCAACCTCGATTGAGAATGTTTGTCAACAAACAAATTTAAAATGAAGGTAGTAAATTCAACACATTTTATGTCTAATAAATTTAAAATTATGTTTTGTTTTTTTTATAAAATCTTATTTAAATGATATCGAATATATTAATTATTTTTAGCTTACTAATCTAATTTATTGTCATGAATTCGTCATTAACAATTTAACTAAAAAAATAAGGTGTAAAATGATTAGTGATTTCTACCTTCATTTTTAATTTGTTTGTTGACAAGCATTCTCAATCGAGTTTGGCTTTAGTACAACTAGGTATTATCTATACTTCTATACTCATATTATGTATTATGAATGCAAAAGTAAATCTACGTTTAATACTCAATCACGCCTGGCCAAGGAAGCGTTCAAATATTACGTAATGCAATTTTTGAAGATTTTTGACCCACCCCTGTAACGAACCGTAACGTTTTTCTGTACCCCCCCTTCCCTTCTCTAAACGTTACGTAACACTCAAGTGATAAAATTTATCCTAAAGTCGTAAAAAGTTATGCAATAGTTTTTACACTTGGTTTAGTTTGGGAGTTTTAATTCCCTAATTTTTTAGAAACAATGTTACGTTACGTGTCGTAAGAAAGACTCCCCAAATTGCGTTACTGAATTGGACAAATTAAATTAAAGGAGATAGTCCATTTCCGCTTCACTCTTGTACCACATACCATTAAAATGGAAAAAATACAAGAATTTCATTAAAAATAAAATAAGTGAACGAAACGAACTATAAGTATAAACCGTTGGTTAAAAATGAAATTCCTAGTTTTTGAGGTATTAAAAGATGGCGTCTTTCTAATATTAGTCTGTAGTGATAAAGATGCGGTGACATTGATTTGTCAAACTCAAAATATGTCATTTTTGACAAGTCTTTTCTTCCGTGTTCCGGGCTTTGTTTTTAGCTATAATACATTTTAGACATACACATCTTAGCTATAATAAGAACAAAACCCAATATTTTTATCTGATTATGCAGTAATCCGTTAGGTACCTATACCTAACCAGTAACCATCAAATCAAATGGACCATACGTCAATAAACACTGACAGCAAGTCCTAAAAAAAGCAAAAGACCTAGGGTTGATTGCACATTCTAGTACACTACACTAGTTGCACAAGATTATTTAACTATGTAATAAATAGTTATGAAACATGTTTTTATTATCAGGTGACACTTGCGAATTAAGTTTGATTCACGGTGACTGTCATAAATTTACAATTAGGATAAGAAAAGACTAAGTACCTGAATAATTATGCCATCGCGGACGTTTTTAGTCCTAATAAGGACGAGCAATCCTACATTACCGCTACAACGTTTTGTCATATTAAATGTAAAACGTACTAATGGCAAACAAGCTCGGTGGAAAATATTTTCAACCAAATACCGAATTACTGAATTGAAGTGTCAATTTTGTAAAAGATACATTCCTGGGCCAGACAGTATCAAACTTTTGAACATTTCAATGACAGACTTTGTAGTTTGTACACTTGTTGAAGCAACTGCCAAACTGTTTCGCAAACCATACACCTAAATTTTTTTTTATCGACTACAAGTTCGCCCTTGACTGATAGCAAGGGTGTTATGATGTTAAGTGATGATGCAGTCTAAGATGGAAGCGGGCTAACTTGTTAGGAGTGGGACGAAAATCCACACCCCTTTCGGTTTCTAAACGACATCGTACCGGAACGCTAAATCGCTTGGCGATACATCTTTGTCGGTAGGGTGGTAACTAGCCACGGCGAAAGCCTCCCACCAGCCAGACCAAGACAAATTAAGAAAAATCTCAATCTGCCCCGCCGGGAATCGAACCCAGGACCTCCGTCTTATAAATCCACCGCGCATACCACTGCGCCACCGAGGTCGTCAATTATGCCATCGCGGACGTCTTTAGTCCTAATAAGGACGAGCAATCCTACATTACTGCTACATCGTTTTGTCATATTAAATGTAAAACGTACTAATGGCAAACAAGCTAGGTTGAAAATATTCTCTACCAAATACCGAATTACTGAACTGAAGTGTTAATTTTGTAAAAGACACATTCCGGGGCCAGACAGTATTAAACATTTGAACATTCAAATACTGGACTTTGTACATGGTTTGTACACTAAGGCCTGTGTGCACCATGATTTCGGATATCATAACCAACGGTTAACATAACTTTATTATAAATTTACAATTTATAATACAACCCGTACCCGTATTAAGGACGTAAACCGGGCGGTTATCTTAACCGAGCTTACGTCCTTAACCGGTGTACGGGTTGGCGTGAACAGTAAATTTTATATTTAGCTTATGTTAACCGTTGGTTATGATAACCGACATCTTGGTGCACATATGCTGTATTGAAGAAACTGCCAAACTATTTCGCGAACATATATATAGACATAAGAGCAAAGTGCATTTCTTTGCACACCTAATTGGACAAATATTCAAAGATGTCGTGCCACACATAGCTTCATTCAAGTGATCAAATGTTTAAAGCTATGTGTGGCGCGGGCTTGAAATACAAACGACTAAAACTGTGGAATGTCTTTCTTTTGGTGACACAGTTTACCAAGAAAAAAGTTATTTTTATATCTACGCCTGTTTACACAACAAACCATTAGTTATCTAAGGCGCCATGTCGAGTGTGACTCAAAAACTATTGTACAATTATTAGAAATGCGCCATTCATGTTGATAGCGCAATCGAACGCTGACTCATCACAATCGGTACAGCATTCGGTCGTTCCCCTTCTCGGAAGATTGTATGGCCTTATCAAAAGACGCTCGTGGGCTACCCGCATAAAGGCATCAAGTGTCTTTTGTATCAGGGAAACTCAACCTTTTTTATTGCGTTTTATAATAGCATGTATTTTAAATAGTATGTATAAAAAAAGTTGAGAGGTGTCAAGGGACACCCGGATGGAACGAAGTTCCTTTCGATTAATTAGTGAAGGAATTGTAATAAAATTTTATTTTTTTTAAGTAATAATAATATTCTTTTTATTATTAACAAATATAACAGACACAGACGCGTACCACACACGCGTTTGTTGTTGTACACCGAAACACCAGAGGGCGCCACGAGAGCGCGAGACAGCATACAGCGCGGGCGCCCCCCGCCGCTCACGCGCACACACATCAAAGGCGGCGGCAAGATCCTTTGATCAAAAAGTGTCGTGACAACTTTTCGTACGAATTTTTTCCGTCTAGCCCCCTTTCACTTTTTAGAACTTCGTTCCAATAATATTTTGTAACATGTTAAATATTACCATTTCCCTGAAACTAAGCGAGCATAGTCTGCTAGAAATTAAAATATGGCTCATACAAATACGATATTTAACATGTGTGTCTTCTATAACCGGGAGATTCCGGATTCGATTCCTAGTTCGGGTCAATTTAAAATTAAACAGTTTCTAAATTTGACTCCGGTCTAGGTCTTTAGGGCTGGCTAGTGACGAATGTACCAAGTACGTGCCTTTAAGCGATTAAGATTTTGATGAGAGATATAGATTGAATAAACTGTTTTAGCCAGCGCGCTAGCATCGCATCTTTACTAATATCACTTGAGATCGCAGTTAGATGCCAATGAAAAAATGCTGTATAGCCCTGACTTAATTATACAATAGTAATATGTATATGTCACCGGAAAATAACAAGATCCGCAAGTTTATAAATTTCCTAGGAAATTCATAAACTTTCGTAGGATTTTAAACGAGAGATAAATAGTATTATTTTACGCCCAAATTTATCAATTTGCGACGTCTCGTGGTAAATTTATAAACTAACGGATATCCATACGTAAGATTCTAAACGGTTCGACCAATAACAGAAAAACTTTCAATTTTACGCTTCTTAAAAATACGGAAAATAACACACTGCTGTCTGATTGGACATATTCAACCAATCAGAGCGCACATGACGTTTAGTTATTGCTTACGTATTATTTTACGCTTGAGTTCGGTAAGTTTATCAAATTACGAAAATAATACAATTTATCTGTCGTTTAGAATCCTACGAAAATTTGCGGTTCTCGCTTTTTTCCGGTGACATATACAAATATAGTAGTATTTTTATATTACAATCTCAAAATAGATACAAGAGAACCTGCATTAAAAATCTTTCTCATCAGGGAAGCTCAACTTTTTTGATTAAAAACGGTTCAGAGAGACGAATATCTTAGCATTAAATGTGTTCACCGTGCGGGTGCCGGGTCCATCGCGTGGCTGAGAGAAAAATTCCGAACTGAGCCGAGAGATTTGTGCGGGTGTAGGTTTAAAAGAGTACTCTTAGCATTTCTAAATTTACGTAATATCATAATATCTTTATTCCCCTTTTATGTTCCACATTCTTCCACTTCACGTCATTTTTACGTCGCGTGACGTAACGGAACGGGGCCTTTACGTGCTATTTACGTCGACTACTTGTGAAATAAAGCGTCATAATTATTGAGTAAATGTTATTGCGTACAATTTATAATCACTAAATTGGACGCCCGTTTCTTCGCGAGCAATTGTTTTTGAATCGATTTTAAAAATGAAGGGAATTATATTGTAACTTATTTAAAACGTATGGGTACTTAGTACTTATTGTACTATTTTGTATGCTCGTGATTTTTAGGAAATTACAGATTTTTTGGATGTGTTATAATTTGATGAAAGTTTGTATTCCCATGAAATAATTATTTGGATATTTTTCTCCTTTTCAGGGCCCTTTTCCTATTACCTAAATGTAAAATGTCACATTATTATATTATATTTACTCATATTTTTTTTTATTTGGCTGAGCGGCCAAATTTTGACGGCCTCCGTGGCGCAGTGGTATGCGCGGTGGATTTATAAGACGGTGGTCCTGGGTTCGATTCCCGGCGGGGCAGATTGAGATTTCTCTTAATTTGTCTTGGTCTGGCTGGTGGGAGGCTTTCGCCGTGGCTAGTTACCACCCTACCGACAAAGACGTACCGCCAAGCGATTTAGCGTTCCGGTACGATGTCGTGTAGAAACCGAAAGGGGTGTAGATTTCATCCTACTCCTAACAAATTAGCCCGCTTCCATCTTAGATTGCATCATTACTTAACATCAGGTGTGATAGCAGTCAAGGGCTAACTTGTAGTCGATAAAAAAAAAAGCAAAATAGTTTCGTAGTATGTTGCATGCAAGCTACTGCTGCTAAACTTAAGCTTAATTTGTGAAACTTATAAATACAGCATGAAAATCCAAGACTAGTAAATTAAAGATTGGTGATTAGTTCCCCTAGTGATCTGTAGCATGGGTTTTATTCTTGTACCTATAACAGGCACCAGCGAACCACAACCCAATGTTGGATTTTAATTCAAATGTATTACATAATAATGCTTTGTGGTGAGCATTATTATTAGTGGGATTTAGAACAAATTTTCTACTGAAACTGTACAACCACTCTAGTTCCTGTGGCATTGAACTGAACACTAAACCACTTGGTATATTTTTTTTAGTTTCACTATGGTGCCACAAGACAAGTCTCAACCAGATATAAGCCAACTGAAAAATTAAAAGAACTAGGTACATGCCACCACTACTAAGCTTTTAATAACAACAGAGCAATATAAGTGATAATGTCAAGTTATGAATGACAGAGATAAATGGGTTTATACCAGTTACAATCAAAGTGGGAATTTACAGTACTACAGTAACACTACCTAATACTTATCATATCAGCCTATTATTAATGGCAAAATTCAGTGCAAGCCTTCCTTATAGGAGAGGGGATTAGGAACTTAAACCTTCAAGACATGTTACGGGCAGCCAAGTCAAGAACGCTGCCATGTAAGCGATGGCCTAAAAACCTGCACACTGAACCAGTCGCACGAGTCGCTTACACAGCAAGATCTACATGCAAGTCTCAGGTGAACCGCTGCTACCTCTAAAGTTAGGAGCCTACGAGAATCACTTCTTGATTATTAAGCTACCCTGCCAGGAATCGAGCGTAGGACCTCCGTCTTATAAATCCACTGTACATACCACTGCGCCAAGGAGATGATCAAAATTGTACATACATCATAATAAGCTTCTATTAAAAAATCCAAATATATCTATTTGTTAAGGAGGATTTTAAATAAATTAATATAAAAGAGTAATAATCCTAACTAATATTATAAATGCGAAAATAAATCTGTCTGTCTGTCTGTCTTGCTTTCACACTACAACTACTGAACCGATTTAAATGAAATTTGGTACACAGTAAGTCTAGAGCCTGAAAAGGGACATAGGCTACTTTTAATTGCGAAAAAAGGGTTGTAAGGGGTTAAAGGGGGGGATGAAATGTTGTATGAAAGTATCGTCATTTTGAAAGCTTAAGACCTATTTCTTAGGCAGTTGATTAGATATTAATAAATATGACATTCAATGCTTAGAAAAATTAGGCTGCTGTAATAACTAATTCCACGCGAATGAAGTCGCGGGCAAAAGCTAGTAATTAATAAGTCTAAGATTTTAAAGTAAATAATGTTGTTTTAAGTTTTACCACTATCTCAGGCTGAAGTACTGTATGACTCAATATTATCTGAAAGTTCATTGACCATACTTAAGAACTGTTCCCTATTCTTTATATGTTAAGAAATTTAAGGAAGTTAAAATATAAATATAAAAACGAACAATAAAAGTTGTTACTAATGCCAACAACCTAAAACAATAAAAATAATTCAGCTATGGGAATTATTAATTCTATTGATTCTCCATTCATAAGTTTTTTACCACCTAAAAAAGGGAGATTCTATGTTTGTATGTATTTGTCCACAAATATCTCGCATTTGGCTGACTCAATTTTGATGCACTTTTCAAAATACTAATTAAGTAGAAAATTTTAACCAATTTCAAAATAAGAAGTTCTCAGTTTGACCTCTATGATTGTAAACAAATCCTCAATCTTTGTGATTTTAGTCCAAAAAGACAAGTGTTTCTCTGTCACATGATGGATATAGCACCCGCACAAAATCCATGAAATGTTTGTTTCTACCGGCACACACAATAATATAGGGTATGGTTGGTTAAAGTATGACTATAGCATAATTTTACTGTACCAATATTAATATGCAAGTATGACGTCCCAGTGTGAGACTTTCTCGGCGATTAACTCTCACCCCATACAGTATGATTTCCTTAGGGGGTTACCTTACCTTTTTTTTTATTTTATATTATATTATTTTATTTCTCTTTTTTTTATCTATTACAAGTTGGCCCTTGACTGCTATCACACCAGATGGCAAGTGATGATGAATTCTCAGATGGAAGTGAGCTAACTTGTTAGGAGTAGGATGAAAGCCACACACCTTTTGGTTTTCTACATGACATCGTACCGGAACACTAAATCACTTGTCGGTATGTCTTTGGGGGTAGGGTGGTACCTAGCCACGGCAAGCTTTCCACCAGCCAGACCAAGATAAATTGAGAAAATCTCAATCTCATGAATCAGCAAGGAATCGAACCATCTTGACTACATGTGTAGGACCTCAGACATACATATACATACTTATTATATTTAAATACAACCATCCATTGGGGTGTATCAGAGGTTAAAACAATCAACAATGTTTAGATACATTTTCATAATACACTGTAGAAACAAAATGATTGTTTGGATAATTTTAAACTGTGTACGCCAATAATAGAATCACTGAATGTTAATGAGTCAACCATTAAAAATATTTTTCCTGATTGGTCACAATACTTCAAACTACTTGGTTAATTAATGAGGTGTAATAACCTGAGTTACGTGAACACCTTAAAATTTCACAACAAAAAAAAAGAACTCGGTTTTTAAAAACTGTCGTTGATAAAAAACTCGTTTCTAAGGCTAATTTCGTACCTTTACGTCATTTATGTAAACAATAGCTGACCGAAGTTCTCTTCTATTTTTTTGCGAATTTTTAAAGAAAACGGTCAAAAACTTACTTTTCCGTTAATGCCAAGGCCGAGAACCGTGTTGGAGATATCGTAATCATCCGTTATAGGTGTAGTTTTTGGTGTTCTTGATATTATATTCATTTTCGAAGTAAACCTGCTGCACAAAACGTTTCTGGCACAAATTAACTTAAAATCACTGTTCTTTGGCGCAGCACTGATATATCACGATAAACTAATTGTAGTAAAGCGTACCACTGAACTGATTTTACGACTAAACTTATATGATTTTATCAAAATTTCCGTGAACAACAGTCCTGCGTTGCATGAGCAAATGAGTGACGCAGTGACGTCACACAAGAGAAAAATGATTGACGGCGGCGCATTGACATTTATGATTTGACATTTGACAAGATGCAAACCACAGATATCTAAACATGCTATCGGTAATGTCAAGGCACCATAGACAAGAAAACAGTGTAGTGTGTGGATAGAGACATTTCCATATTTACAGCGTGTATGTAAAAATGTTTGTCCTGCCAATTTATGAGTTGTCACTGCCAAAGTATGACTCAAAATGAACTCAATTTTTGACGCGAGGCGTATTACTTGTGTAATTCGGCATATTGCAACTCTCAGATGAGGCTCGAAGTTTGAGGTGCTCTGTAGATTAGTAGAATCTATGAACATAAATACTAATAACCAATCTTTATGAAATAAAGTTATTGTATGAGTACAAAAAGTTGTCTTCAAAAATAATAGCAATTACTACAGTTATAACAATTGATGTGAGTTTACTGCTAGTTTGTTCTAATATTTGTGATAGGGCTTAGATTTAAAGGAGATGGTCCAAAATTGTATATATCACTGACTCACTTTCTGTACATAAGTTGAAAAAAACTAAATGTATTAATAATCTAGTTTTGATCAGCCAAATCTCTGAATTCACTTTTATTTAGGCGAAATATTATTTTTTCTCTTCAAAGCAACACTTTACTGTAATCATGGCGGATCTTAAATAAGTTATATTCTCCAGGTGGCGGATTAATGGTGTTTTGACTTTTGTTGTCAATGTTTATTGACATACGGTCCATTTGATTTGATGGTTACTGGTTAGATATAGGTACTTAACGGATTACTGAATAATCAGATTAAAATATTGAGTTTTGTTCTTATGCTAAAAACAAAGCCCGGAACACGGAAGAAAAGACAAAAATGACGTATTTTGAGTTTGACAAATCAATGTCACCGCATCTTTATCACCTACAGACTAATATTAAAAAGACGCCATCTTTTAATACCTCAAAAACTAGGAATTTCATTTTAAACCAACGTTTTATTTAGTTCGTTTCGTTCACTTATTTTATTTTTGATAAAATCCTTGTATTTTTTCTATTTTAATGGTATGTGGTACAAGAGTGAAGCTGAAATGGACCATCTCCTTTCAGTTTAATGGATAATATTAAGTTAACGACCTCCATATTTGCAATAAAAGTTTGTACTTTAATGTTAAGTTTGATGTTTAAGACCTATACTAAAGCCAAACTAAATTGAGAATGCTTGTCAACAAACAAATTAAAAATGAAGGTAGAAACCACTAGTCATTACACACCTAATTTTTTAAGTTAACATGTTAATGACGAATTCATGACAATAAATTAGATTAGTAAGCTTAAAACTAATTAATATATTCAATATATTTTAAATAAGATTTTATAAAAAAACATAACATAATTTTGAATTTATTAGGCATAAAGCGTGTTTGCATTTCTTACCTTCACTTTAAATTTGTTTGTTGACAAGCATTCTCAATCGAGTTTGGCTTTAGTATAGTTTAAAATTGTGTTTATAAATACTTACTATAAATTTTATCAACTCATTCAAACATTGAGTCAACATCTCCTAAGGATACTACTGTTTTGGAGGCAAACTTACGTAGATGGTTTTCTGTCGTCACCAACATTTGTGAATTACTTATTCACAAAATGAATAGATAATAATTTGCAATAATTATGGTAATAATATAATATTATTATGTTATATTGTATTCTCAGAACATTGTATAATAAATATAATATTTTGCTACGACCAGAAGAAACATCATGCATTGGGGATTTACAAAACAATTTTTTTCAATAATGTACTGAATGTGGTAAAAATTTTGTGGAGCTTACAGACTTTTTGAATTTCTAATCATAAATAACTAGATTATATATAGAGTTTGGTTACTGAAAGTGGAGACTGAAATCGTCCGGCAAACTATGAATCGAATGATCCTCAACCGTAAAACCCGTGCTAGGGGCACATATTACTGATACAATTACACGCTCGACCTACCATGGCCAAGTACTTGCAATAAAAACTGCAAGAATGTGAGTTCTATTACTACGTAACGAGTAGCAATGTGTGCACACTCACACAAAGTGTCAAGTTAATTATGTCAACAAGAATGTCATGTTTGACTAGCAGTATGCTCTACTTCATTTGATATAGGTTAATATATATATCGGAGTATCACCATTCTCCTTGACATCAACTTTAGTGGTTCTTAATCTCTTGGGCGTTTTCTAAGGTTACAAAGACTTTGTCTTCACGAACAGATATATTGTAAGTTTACAATGTTTTGATACATGAAAAAGATTTTTATAATTCCTGACGTATTATAAAGATTCAGAACAGTAGTTTATTTACACCCATCTTACTTTACTCCCTAATTTAATTTACTTCTTAAGAACACTTTTACACTGGTCCAACTCGACCAAATATCCTTACCGCACTCCAGACACAAACTAACTACCCAACTCCTTTATTCCCCTCAAGATGGTGTAAATACTCTATTAGGACTTTGGCGCCCGACTCTTTTATTGGTTGGAGTATTAAAACAAATCAATCGTTCATTCATTTATCAAATCAAATTGAATTTAACTTTGTGTTAAAGTTTTAAGTAAGCACCTATCTCATATCTCTCATTAAATGATTAACAATTAGTTCTATTTCGATTACTTTCATAAAAAAACTCGTGACATACCAAAAATAATTACATCCACAGACAGTAACACTTCCATAAACAATGACGTCTAGTACAATATTACAACAATCTATTCTAAGTCTCTAGTCTAATTCCTTCGACATATATATTAACCCATTTAAAAATATCTTAAAAACACACATACCCACAATCATCTCAGATAGGTACCTAGTATATCTATTTTTCTTTTGTTAAAACAGTTTAATGATTGAGCGTTTTTGTAAAGCGTGAACCCATGATATCTATTATTATTTTGATTCATTACAAGTTAGTTTATGTAAACTAATATGGAAGCGGGCTAACTTGTTAGGAGTAGCATGAAATCTACATTCCTTTAGTTTCTACACGATACCGTACCGGAACGCTAAATCGCTTGACGGTACGTCTTTTTAGTAGGATAGTACCAATGTATATATAGTACAAATACCAAAGCTATTTTGCTAAGCTAATTTGGAAAATCTATATTGGCAGTAACAAACCAATCAAGTGACCTTTGTAGAAAAATTAAAGTCGAGTCGGTCAACCTGAAGGAATGGGCAAAGGAACGATTCTACTGGCTAAGTCACATTTAAATGTGTAGTTTATCATCATACGATGTGTTTTTTTGACATTATAAATATAATATTGGTAAAAAAAATAAGTAGAGCATCATTCCGTTCGGTCATGACACGCAGCGATACAACCTACAATAGCCCGTGTACACCGAGCCGACTCGGACTGATGTTCGAACTGTACTCCCCGCACCCTTCGGTTTCCCCTCGCGAGAAATAGTGGGGCGCGTCTTAATGAATTGAACTATCAGTAACATTATCCCTTCCAAAATGTCCGCTTGTCATCTGTCAATGCCTTCCTTCACGCCACACGCGCCCACCTGTACCTGATGAGCAGAACAAACCTTGACTCCGATGCGCATGCGCTGTAGCGCTTTTTATTATTATCACTATAATAATCTTATAATTAGGTACTATTCTCTAAATAACATGCATGTTGAAAATATTTTTTTGAAATTTCGCACGTTGGTGATAAAATATAATGGCAAAATAAAGGTAATGGGGAAAGTGGGGTATCTACATCAGGGAAAATTGAAATAAAATATTAAGTAATCGAATTATACTACCGTTGTCCAAATAACATGTATCTTAAATTTTTTTTTGTAGTTGATTATTGATTTATCAGTCGTGGTTTGTATTTTGAAAAAAAAAGACTTAATTAGGAAAAGTGGGATAAATATGAATACATAAGGATTTATAATAAAATATAAGGAATTGTAGTAAAATAGTTCCAAAAAGTAATGATTTTGAGAATGAGAATGATGATTTTTGCAAGCACTTTTGAAACGTCAAGTCTTTCAATACGTAGTGACTCTACCACTGATACGGAAGGCAGATCCTTCTGAGAAGAGTTGTCAAGAAACTCAGCGGTTGCTCTTTTAAAAATTATACATTTTATAATTTAAGTATAATCCTATCTTGCGTGTAGAAAGAGAAGCCGATTACTTGCAAGAATCTTTGTCGTTAATAAAGTAACTAATTTTATACTCAGTAACCAGTAGAGGTTACTACTACTAGTAACCTCTACTGGTTTTTAACACATTCTGTGTGTGGGTCTTGCTTCAAATGCTTTGCTTTATTGGTGAGAAACTTCTCTGCCGTCCTAATGAAGAGTGCAATAAGTCGAGTTTTTGTCCATATCCGTTATCAGAAAAATGAGCTCTATATTTTCGTCTTAGACGACTTTTTTGTATCTTTTATAGTTTCGGTTTTATTGGTTATCATAACTGCAATATGTAATATTACGATTTGTAAGTAGCTAATTGTAACCGAAATATCTTGAGTTATGACTTGGATAGCTATTGATATTTTGTAATATTACATAAAATAAGCGCAATTAGTCCAGTTATTGCACTTATGACTAGTACGTTAACTAATTTTTGGCACATTTACTAGTCATAAGCGCAACAAGTAAGAGAAATTGCAGTTATCATTAGGAAACTTTTTATTTAAAATGTCTAGTGTACTAAATGTATTATACTAAAGCAAAGTTATTGCACTTATGTTAAGGAAAACAGATAATTCGAAATTGTTTATACAATTAAAATCGAAATTTATCATGAAGTTATTGCGGTTACCAGTAGTAAAAAACCGAGGGGTGCAAGGGGAAGGAACATAATTGCAAGGAGACATGCGCCCGTTTAGTTTTCATCGAAAGATCGAAAAGAAAGAATAATGTCAGAATTGTTGCCTCTAATGCCAGAGACGAGAAGGAGTTTTTGGTTTAACATACCAGTATCTTCAAAAGTGACAAACATAGATTAAAATAAGATTACAATAACAATACTTTTAAAGTTGCGATATATTATTTGGAAAGTCATTTCGTTCTTTTATGTGGAAATGAAAGACAGTTTTGACAAGAAAAACGAAATGACTTTCAGAACGACCTAATAGTTTACTACCATCGAGATAAGACTGATTTAAAGAATGATCTCATAAAGTGCCTTATTAGATTAAGTACTAATGTTCTTTTATGTAAGCGAAGGGAAAATATTCTAAAAGTTTGTTTAGTTTGATATTACTATTAATATGTGTAAACACAGATTCTAAGTTCTGATTTGTTTTAGGGTGGTGTGCATAGACTTCGGTTAAATGAACGGCCGATAAACAAGCAGCGTTTATTTACTGTTCATCACGCATTCCAACTTCGGTTTGTTAACCCAGAGTTTGGACGAACGGTGAATGAACGATTTGTGAAAAATATTACTTAACCAAATGTATTTTACTTTTGAATAGAATGGACGTACCTATATATCAAAGAAATCTCAATTTGGCATCGTAACAAATTTTGTAGACACAATTTGCTGTTTGTCACTTTTTAGTGCATATTAATTTGTTTTTAATGAATTTAACGGCCTAGAATCGAGTCCTTTATGGCCGCATGTTAATTTGTCAAAGAAGAAAGGTATTATTATTTATATCTACGTTATATACATTATTATCTACGTTGGTATTCTGTGGGTGGTAAATTTTAAGTTATATTGTTTATTGCACTGTTAGTTTTATTTTAAAATAATACTACATCAAAAAAGCGTACTTCTAGTGTTAGTAGAAAAATATAATAAATGTCTTGATTTAATTGATACAAAAATATAAGAATATCATAGAAAATAAGCGGATATACTGAACAACAAATCCTAGGAAATTACTACAAATAAAATATATGTTAGAAATGTATCTGTCAAACTCTGTAACCGAGGGATAACCGGGGAATGCGAGCTCAGTTAAGATAAACGCCCGGTTTACGTCCTTAACCGGCATACGGGTTGTCGTGAACAGTAAATTCAACATTTAACATAACCGTCGGTTATGTTTAACATAACATTATGTTAAACATCGGTTATGATAACCGAAGTCTTGGTGCACATAGGCCTAAGTAGTTCTTTATTATATTACGAAAGAAAACACGTATTGATTTTATTTTCGAGAGGTATTTTTTTAAGTTTAATATTTTTTGCAATAAATAAATACGTAGGTATCTAAGTACTTTAATTGAATTAAGACTGATTTAAAGATGGGTGATTTTTTTCTTTCTTATTATTAAGAAAGAGATAAAAATCTTGTAAAAGAGAAGAAATAAAAGAGAAGTTTGTTGTTTTTTAAAAATATTTTTTCTATTAATATGTGAAACTACCAGAAATTCTAAGTTGCATTTTTTTTATTTTTGAAAGTAATTAGTATTTACGTAAAAAGACGCTTAGTGATTTCATTGATAACATTTGTTTAGATTTTTACAGTTTCATTTAATTGAACTTTATAAATAAATATTTATTTTCATCTGTACTAATATTATAAAGAGGTAAAGTGTGTAAGTTTGTAAATAATGTTCTGTCGGGGCTAATCTTCGGAACTAAAAAATTCTTTTATCAGTAGAATGCTACGTAATCGGTCAGTGTCATAGGCTATATTTTATATTTGCATTGTATATATTACCCGAGTTATCTCAGTTTTTGTCGTGCGAGTCGGACCGTGAAATTTATTAAATTTAGCTTTATGCGCTTACGCTGCCTTAGATATTGATACTGATATGCTTACGTTTACGTCATTATTTATAGGACTAAACTTAAATCCTTATCAAAATAAATTGTTAACTAATCACAAGGATATTATAGAAATAAGATTTGCCTTTTACAGTATGTTAATTAGTTATATAGTTTCGGAGATATCACAAAATTTCTAAAAAACGACACTGCCGCTATATCGTCCAAATCAAGTTGACCTCCTCCGTGTTATGTTATACGTACTGGATAGGGGTCAACATTTTGGTACTGATATTCTTTGAGAATTCGATCTTTAATCTTTTCTTTCAATTTATTTGGCATGGCAGACCATATTTATATAACATACGAAAAAGTTTGTTCGTTTGTTTAAACGGGCTAATCTGGAGATCTACATATCGGATTGTAAATTTATTTTGTTTATTATGAAAGCTAGACTCAAAAGTGAAATACAAGCTATACACATTAGCTTGCCATAAATGTTAATATACTGTAATATAGTAGGTACAATGTGTAACAAAAATGTAGATCTTTAGTATACGGGACGGGACGGAGGATATTGCTTCACGGGAAAGTATAAAAAAAAATTATTTGGGAGGGGTAGCGGGGAAAGACCACACTTTATATGAAAGCCTGTCTTTAAAATTTAAAGGGTACCTAAGAGGTTTTCACGCGGACGAAGTCGCGGGCGACTGCTAGTACCAAATTATTTTGTTTTAATATATTTTCTTATAAACTTATTATGTTCTTGCAATAAACCATCTCTTCCTTTTATCTAATTAAAATATTTCACTAATGAAACCTACAATAATTAGGACAGTTATTGCACATATGGTTGGAAGAAACTATAGGTCATTATATAGTTTGTGCTACACAAAAGAGCAATATGTCGGCTTACTAACAGAAACTGCAATAAGTAGCGTTGTTATTACAGTTATGATTAGGAATGCTATATCAAAACAATTCATATTTCCTAATTATAAATACATTATTGCGTTTTTAGTGTGTATATAAACTCATGTACAAATATAATATACGGCATAAGATTAAGCATTATTTTATCCGTCGTTTAGTAAAAGTTTGAAATATATAGCTTAAATAGTTACGAAGATACACACAAAAAACAAATTAAATCTTTAAACGCGATTATCTCGAAAGTAGTCAAAACCTAGTTATTGCACTCTTCGTTATGACGGCAGTTCTGTACTCTGTTTAAGTACTGAAAAAGTTCTTCGAATCTTCTGTTTTTCAAATCGCTTGTTAACAAACGCAAGTACGTAATTTGGGGAGGTCTATATCATTATGTTATTATATTCATGGTTATGTTCTAAAGATGTGATGTAACATAATGAGGAAAAATCATAATAATATGTTTTAGTAGGTACCCACTAAGGATAAGGATTATTACATAACTAGCTCTGTGAATTTAGGGGGCAGGCATATTATCTACTAGCAGTCGCCCGCGACTTCGTCCGCGTGAAAACCTCTTAGGTACCCTTCTAATTTTAAAGACCATTGACATATTAATAGTATGGACTTCGGGTCTAATGCAAAATTTACGTCAAAAGTGTCCCAAGATATTTTATACATACTAGGATGTATTTATGTTTTTATACACAAAATAACATTGTAATGTATGTCTTATCGTATTGTTATACAGTCTAATTTGCAACGGTCTAATTGCATGCAATAAGTAATCAGCTTCGATTGACGGTTACCATGGCAGCCTTTTTTTGAAATGACAGCTTCCCGTGAAAATAGGACAACATAAATGGCGTGGAGTCGGTAGCTTTCAAATTTTTTTGGCATCTTATATTTATATATTATATTTACAGCAAATTTTAATTTATATTTACATATCCCTGACCTCTATATGCTGGGATAAATCTTGTACCAAATAATAATTGTTGTAATTATAATGTATAAAATAATAATTAGTTATAATAATAATCAATTACAAACCAAATCCACTAATGTACAAAATGATATGCCACTCGACATAGTTCTTTACTTTGAAATTTTAAGTTCTCGATATTTTCCTCTTTTTAATTAAACTGAAAATATATTTTTTTACTTCAATGACGTTAGATCACTTTTTTAAATAACTGTTCCTAATTTCATGTAGATAATTCTTATAGTTATCAAATTAATATACAATTATGGTAAAAGTCATTTGATCAATATTCATGACATAAAAAATAAAAGTTGACATAAAAAATAAAAAATTTTGAATTGAAAATAATCAAAATATTTTCATTCAAAAATTAAGTAATTAAATAATTCAAATGTTAAACAACAAAATAACTCTATGCAGTCGTTGTTCTAAAACATTCTATTGCTCACGGCAGATCCGAACTAAATGTGGTTAATTAGATAAACATATTGCACTCCTTCTATCCTAGACGCGGGTAGCGTATGGGAAAAGGACAGATAGATACTTTTGTTCATTTTGGTTGGTTATGCAATTCGTTTCTATAGTTTATTAAAATTTTAATAAAATAGCTTGTTTCTAAGCAAAATAATACTTTAAAATCATCAGTAAATATTTACTTACTGAAAATATGGTACACCGTCTTCTTTTCTCACCTTACTCGGGTAGTTCTTACAAGTTTTTTTATAACACATTACGGCATTATTGACGTGTATTCTGTCAGTCAGCTAATATGAGACTGAATTGCGATTGGAACACATTTCGCGTTTTGGCTTACTTTTGGTTCGGACACTTTTTATCGCTGACCCGAAGTCCATAGTATTAATATGTCAATGTTAAAGACAGACTTTCATACAAAATGTGTAAAGGCACATATAGAGTGCTCATTCCCCGCTCCCCCTCTCAATTTAATTTTTTTATAGTTTCCCGTGAAGCAATATTCTCCGTCCCGTCCCGTGTAAAGGTCTACATTTTTGTTCAACGTTGTATGACATTTCAGTACATTAACATTAAAAATATATATTTATGGCAAGCTGATGGGTATAAATTGATATTAAATAGTATATTTCACTCTTGAGTCTAGATTTCAGAATAAATAAAAATAATTTTACAATCCGACACGCAGATAGAGATTAGCCCGTTTAAACAAACGAACAAACTCTTCCATGTACTAAATAGATATTTGAACAAAGATCGAATTCTTAATTCATGCACGCAACGCATGCACGCCCCCGCCTTGGTGACGCTCACTTCGCAACGCAGAAATAGTAATATTTTAATTTCGCCATAACTTCAAAACCAAAAGTCCAATTTTAATCTTTTAAATACCAAATATTATTTACATAAACTGTACTTAGTGATGAAATAATTTATTTTGATAAGGATTAACAGCATGAGTAAAATAAATGCGTTTAAATGTAGTCAAAAAAAAAATTAAGATTTTTAAATAAAAAATGGTTGTTGTGCCTCACTCGACATAGATAGGTATAGTGTGTCGCGGACTTTTTTGTAGATATTTATAAGATCTCCAATTAATTAGAACATAAAATGTTCTAATTAATTGGAGATCTTATAAATATCTTTTATAGTTTAGGCAGCGTACGCAAAATAAATAACTTTTCTGGTTGATTTTTTACACCTTGTGTCCGAAAAACCCAAATATTTTACGGAACCCTATTTTTTTCCAAAATAAAATTTAGCCTATGTTACTCGTGGATAATGTAGCTTTCGAATGGTGAAAGAATTTTTAAAAACGGTCCAGTAGTTTTTGAGCCTATTCATTACAACCAAACAAACAAACAAACAAAGTTTTCCTCTTTATAATATTAGTATAGACAAACAATGAATATAGAGTTCGGCAATGGAAATATTTTTAACATATCTACTTACGTAGACTTTTTGTTTAAAGGTTTTGAAGGTTTCGTTTGAATTACAGTTAGTGAAATTACAGAATAATTAATTATTATTATTTAATAACGCCTTTAAAGTTTTTGCTAAAAGTTGATCTTGGAAGCAGGCTATAAAATTATAATGAGATTAAATTAAATGAAAAAAATATATATATCCGATAAACAAAATTTCATGCAGACGAAGTCGCGGGCTTAGTATCACTATACCCATTAGGGTTAGTCTTCCATTAATATGTTACAAAATGTTTCCCGTAATAAAATTACAACACATCCTGTTTCAAACCAGTAAGCCGTCGTTGCAAATCGCCAAATATATTTGTCCTGTGACTTAACTTGATATTGACTAGTTTTAACGTTTGGAATCTTTTGCTGAAAAAGAAAACTATTTATTAACATGTTATTGGTAAACAAAAGAAAAATTAAAACAAGCAATTGACGTACCAAGCGGCAACACCTCGCAGGGCATGAAAAGCACACAGTCATAGTGTGGCTCTGTCACCGAGTTTAAAAAAAAAAATAAAATGTGTGCGTGTACCTCTAGTACACGCACACATACACTCGTAAGAAGTGAAACTAAGTAACTAACTTATCAACATTCAAGTATTAGAAAAAATTGATACTATAATTACACCCACGTGTTAGTGTATTGAAAAATACAATCAAAAACTGAGGTTAATTTTAAATAACGTGGAAAAATAAATACCATAATTACACCTAAGTATTAGAAAAAGAGATGTAATTACTTGCTTTTTTTAGAAATTCACTGGAATTAGAATTAAAATAAACCCTTCGATTTTACTGATCACTTCAATATAACATATATATATATATTTATCACGTCACTTCCATAAGTCAAAGATGGCGCGTAACGGAAAAATGTGACGCGTAACGAAAAAATGTTACACTAATTTTTTTTCCAACCCCGATAAAGAAGTTTCACTTCAAAAAACTACAGAGTTTTTACTCTAAAGTGCAAACCAGTACACCTATAGCAAATACTCGTTTGCAAAAGGCGCTTACGTCCATCTTGTCTTTACATCAGTAGGAAATTATGATGAAAATCAGGCATGTAAACATCAATCATTTTTAAATTTTACCTAAGTACCTAATAACGTAACCTATAGTATTTTATGGTTGGTACGATGTGTGAAATGCACTTTGCTGGAAACATCTAGACGGCCATCCATGTCTTTTACAGTCAAATAAAAAAAATGGTTCTACAAACAGACATAATATATCCATTTCACGATTATTATAATATTCGAACATACGTACTCGTGATATAGGTATGGATATTGTCTAAATTTGGTTCGAGACCCTGTGATGTCGTCAGAGGCCACTTTCTATTTTGTGACTCACTGCGTGTGCCCACTAAATTGGCGATTTTACACGCCTGGTTTAATTTATAAAAGATTTTTGCTCTTAAATTGTAAAAATCTAAGTAGGTACTCGATTGTACAATAATTTATAGTGAGAGTTACAGTATTATTGATAATTAATATTACGGGAGAACGATTGCCTTCAGAGCAGAGTAGAGAACAGAGCAGCCTTTTCCCAAGAATACTAGGAACCTTAAATTTAATAATAACGCGCCGTGCAATGATTGTTGATATTACTGTTCCACATGACGATAATCTGATGAAAGCTGAAAAGGAAAAAGTATCAAAATACTTGGACCTTGCTCATGAGATTACTGCCATGTGGAATGTTGATTCAACAATGATTGTTCCTATAGTCGTTTCAGTCAACGGTCTTATAGCGAAAAGCTTTGACGAACATCTTAAAAAGCTTTCACTTAATTGTTGGATCAAGGGTCGGATACAGAAGGCAGTAATTCTTGAAACGGCGCGTATTGTGAGGAGGTTCCTCACTCTGGAGCCCTGACCACCGGTTGCTTGGACCCCCGGGCCCCGCAGCAGGCGGAATGGATTTTTTTATAAATTTTTAATAGTGTTTTTATAATTGTTTTATAAGCATTGTTAAAAATTTAAAAAATAATTGTAAATAAATAAATGAGTGTCAAACATAATAATTATATTGAATTATTTGACCACTTTAAAGTCCTTATAAGTATCTGGCCATTTGTTGAAAGTTTGGAAAGGGAATCGAAATATTATAAAAGTTCAAGGTCAGAAAAAATAAACTCAACATATACAATCGTGATTATAAGTGTGATTATTATTGTTCATCAATACAATCGATTTTCAATCAATTAGTATATAATTATTATTTATTGTTGTTCAAACAACAATGAATACCTACAATTATTTTTTTCATGTTTCTTTTATCGCCCATTACATCAATATATGAGTTTTATAATCGTTTTATATTTCTCACACTTATTTTTATTGACAGTTTTATAGTAATTATTTAATGGATGTACTAAGGAATGACGAGTCTACTAAGGAGTCTCACTTGATGGTACTTGTAATTATAGATATTATGCTTAAAATAGAAAAGGCTTGTGCCTAAGATGGCAATATAGATCAATGTCATGCTATACGTATGAGAGAAGATGAAGCAACGAAAGCTTTATACGAGTTTTAGGGACGTCAATGACATAGGGATAAAATCAACCTAATAACTTGTTGCGCAATGCTAAACAACTCTTATAAATAGTATATTTATTTTTCCTACAACTGGGAAATGAATTGAAGTAAATAAAATTTTTTAAATAAAAATAGAACCGACTCAAAACGCACTAAAAAGTAAAAAATATCTGTGTCATTTAGTTGCTTTAATTTACTTAAGCATATCTATGAAGTTGGTGCCAGCCAAGTTTAAGGAACATTTATTTTACGTAGTAAAGCAGTCTGTGGGTTCTAGGTAACGTCCTTAAACTAGAAACCTTGGCTGGCACCGACTCCTAGATATGCTTAAGTAAATTAAAGCAACTAAATGACACAGTTATTTTTTACTTTTTAGTGCGTTTTGAGTCGGTTCTATTTTTATTAAAAAAAATTTATTTCTTACTTTTTAGTGATTTATCGCCACGTATCGTACTCGTACTATACTGTCATAGTATATCATACGGCACTAGTAGCCAAAAAGCTACCGATACCGAGACAAAAACCGAAATCGTTGTAAGCGTGCCTCCAAAATTTGAAGAATTCCTTCAGTTTCCCCAGGATATCATCATCAGATCCTAACATGATGACAATGAGACCACATTATCAAAATCGGACAACTCTGTAAAAAGTTATGCGTGGTCATACATAAAAAAAAAGTATATACGTGTCGAATTGAGAACCTCCTCCGTTTTTATTCGTCGGTTAAAAAGTCATCCAGAAACGACGGACAAACGTCAACGCAAGTTTCACTTCGATAACGGAGATTTTGACACCTGTCTCAATAATGTTCAATCTAAGTCAATGCCAATTTTTGGAAAATAGCAAAATAAATAAATCTCTAGTTCAATGCCCCCACTGATCAGATCATCCCAGACGGGGCGGCTATGTATTGAGTAACGAACCGAAGCGTATAAAATTTCGCGCATCTTATGTGATACTTTAAGCGTGCGTGCATTAATAACAGCTAATATCTGGGTGGGTTGGTAATCGCATGTTTTTAGAAGGTAACATCGTTTCTTTTGTTTCGTTTATAACTGTCGATGGACGATAGATGGAAAAACTAAAAAGTAACCGTTTAGTTTTTCCATCTATCGATAAATACCAGAACTTTTAATGACTTTTTGAAATTTCACGCTTGTAAAAAAAATGACTTTTTGAAATAACACGCTTGAAAAAAAAAATTGCGGAACCGACGGGATTCGATCCCGCGTTTCTCTGACAATTCGGGCACTTAGAGCGCCTTACCGCTACGCCACGCTCCCAATGACGTCGAAATTATGCTTTTTATATTATGTTTTTGATATCCAGCGGGTGTTAGGTTTTTTCGTTACGGAATTTCTGAATTCGGTCTCCACGCTCAAAGCCCGCGATAGAAGCTATACCTACAATAGCTTAAAAAATGTACGTAACCTTATTTTAAGAAAAATTGCTTTAGTAAGTTATCCTCGGAAGATAATTATATGCTATCGCAGACTTTTTATAGTAGTATTGTTTTGTTCGATATCTCAAACAGATAAAGCACCGTTTCCGATAAAAGTTCCCAGGTGGCTTAAATTTCTCGGACTTTTCCAACAATTATTAATATTAATTTTCATAAAACCTTGACAAATTATATACTTCAGAAACCACTCTTTCTATTGGTGAAAACCGTATGACAGCCCGTTCAGTAGTTGAGTTTATCGCAAACTGACAGACGGCGGAGGATTTGTTTTATAACTTGTAAGGAAGGATGATATTCAGTAAGAGTCCAAAAACATGCGACGGAGAGACTACAGCCTGCACTGAGCGGAACGAAAAATGTAGAGATTGACTTTTTAACGTCGGTTAAATAGATTGCGCAGTCTATAAAGCGTTCTATACACACACCACATGTACGGGTATCTCGCGTTGCGTGTTAAGAAGCCATTATGCAAACAAGTACCTACTAGCAGTTTCTAGTTTTTTTCTAACTGACATGTATTTTAATGCAATTGAATGAATATTCATTCAATTATGTCATTAAATGAACCCATTCCGCCATTTAATTAATTGAGGCTTAAGGTTGATGCTCACTTATTCAAATCGAAACGGTTTCAGCACTAAATATTGTTCGAGTATGAGATTTTTTTTTATTTAGTCAGAAACTAATTGAGCTGCAGCATTATTTTTAGTAAGAACGTTATTTACAAATAAAATCCTTTGAATATAAATACATAAGCTATAAAATGACATATAAAAAAAATCGGTTACTTATTAGTACTCTACTTCAATATAAACTATACTTGTGTACTTTTATTTGTTCTGGGATAATGATGAATTTAAAAAAGAAAAAAGTATAGGATTAATATGTCTCTTAATTCAATTTCCATGCATATAAATAAAATAATATAATACATGGGGTTATTTGTGTATGCGTATTATCTATTTATTTCCGCAAAATATCACCATGCAAGTTATGCGTCGTTTCGGATTTGCGTCAGTGGGTGTTAACCTTAAGGATTAAATGATCTGGAAAATTTTAATTCCTTTGCTTTGAACTCTTTCCAGAATAATTCTTCAACACTGAAAAACAGACATTATTGTTTAATGAAATTTAATTTGAAAGATTTCTGCATATTTAAAGAAAAGTATCGATTTGAAATTTGAATTGAAAATTGAAATATTTCTTTTTTTCCAAACTATTACCCGATATTTTTAACGGTCCCTATCAGATATTGATGATAATCAAACCGATCGACGGTTTAAGTGCGCTCGCAGACACAGAGATATATTATAATTAAGTACTTCTTAGAAGTATGATCTAATCAAATTACTTATTTGTTTTCTCGCCTCGGAAAGATAGTTCTAACATCGCTCGCGCATCGATGTGACAGCGCTGCGCTGACAGCGAAATGAAAATGTTATCAGACAATTCCGATATCTTTTTTTTTTTATCGAGTACAAGTTGGCCCTTGACTACTATCACACCTGATGTTAGGTGTTGATGCAGTCCAAGATGGAAGCGGGCTAACTTGTTATGAGTGGGACGAAAATCCACACCCCTTACGGTTTCGACACGACATCGTACCGGAACGCTAAATCGCTCGGCGATACGTCTTTGTCGGTAGGGTGATAACTACCCACGGCGAAAGCCTCCCACTAGCCAGACCAAGACAAATTAAGAAAAATCTCAATCTGCCCCGCCGGGAATCGAACCCAGGACCTCCGTGTTATAAATCCCCCGCGCCACGGAGGTCGTCAAATCTGTTACATCAGCTTTGCAACCATTGTACATCGGTTTTAATATCGACTGGAATTCTGTACAGGACCTCAATCCGAAGCTTGGCTGGTGGGAGGCTTTCGCCGTGGCTAGTTACCACCCTACCGACAAAGATGTACCGCCAAGCGATTTAGCGTTCCGGTACGATGTCGTGTAGAAACCGATAGGGGTGTGGATTTTCATCCCACTCCTAACAAGTTAGCCCGCTTCCATCTTAGATTGCATCATCATTTAACATCAGGTGTGATAGCGGTCAAGGGCCAACTTGTAGGCATTAAAAAAAAATAAAGCTATATTGATTGGATCAACGACGAGAGATACATAGTTTCAGTGAAATCTGTCTGAAGATGGATATTTTACTGATGACGTCGTATATAATGAATTGCAAAACGCAATGCAACATTCGCCTACACGTATCATTATGATCAAGTGGCCCACATCTTAGTTATGTAAAACTTACTCAGCTGTTTGTTGTTTATGCTCATTAAATAAACAACATAAATATTTATCTTCTAATTAATATGAATGAATTTTTATATGAACGAAATACCGGTGCTGTTGAATAACTATTGTTATATAGTGAAAATTGAATTACTGCTCTATAGTGAGAATAGTGAATACTTCGTAGTAAACTTCTAGTCAAGTCTGCCGTCGAGATTTTGCAAGTGTCTCACTGGTGCGATTCACGAATTTGGCGGCGCGTGAGACTTAGGCCGGCGAGTGTCGTAGGACCTCACAATAACGAGAGCAATCGGCCCTCTAATCTCAAATATAATGATGATCTCAAATATATACATACTTAAAATAATATATTGTACATTTTTTTAATAAATAAAACTAGCTTGATTATTGCTTCTTAGAAGGATAGATAGAAAGAAAATTATTATTATAAAAACAAAAAACCCGACTGCTTAGAAGTTATGAACTGAAAAGAGAAAAACAAGGATCACTATATCTGTATAAAATTCTAAATACTTTATGGTGCTGCAAACAGGGACAAAATACTTTAACCTGCGGGGAAAGAAAGATACCAAAACTACGTTTGTCCCCGCCTGCGGTACCATAAAGTATTTAGAATTTTATATGATCCTTGTTTTTATCTTTTCAGTTCATAACTTCTAAGCAGTTGGGTTTTTTGTTTTTATAATAATAATTTTATTTGAGACTTTTTAGTTTTAGTTTATGGTATAGAAATGAGACGGAACACTTAGTACACTTTTTGCCATTTTTTGTTAAAAAAGTAATATGAACATGATATGATATTTATATTTTTGAAATGGTCTTTTTACGACCTTTCAACTGGTACCCATATTGCCAAGATAAGAGAAAAAAATACACCCATCTCCCCTTTTTCCCCTATTACAGGCGCCATTTTGAAAATTTATATAACTTATGTCACTACCACAATTTTGACAAATTCAACGACACCTCACATGACAAAATCCGTTCTGCCGTTTAGGCTGTAGCGCGTGCCGAAGAAATGGACATACATACATACATACATACAAACGCTCGAAAAACATAGCCCTTCTTCTGAAGCAGTCGGGTGAAAATAATTATAACCACAGAATTAATTTAAATACAATTAGATATTGTTTCCGCATTTTTCGAAGCCCACAGTTTAATTCATACTGACATAAGTATAATTGAAGTATGTATATTTTTATGGACTTTAAGGAGAGGGTACTCTCCTAAAATAAGGGAGATCACGCCCTGTAGAAGGGCGTTAGTATAGGCTGATAGTAAAAATCTAATTAGCTGCTTAGGTTCTATATACAAATTTATTTTTAAAAAGTAAAAAAAATAAAACAATTACGAGTATAATAACATGTCTACTCATTACGTGTACATTAGCATTACAAAACACCGAGTAGGTTCAAGAAGAACTCATGTTATGCGCTAAGACATAATCAGTTAAGACACCAGTTAAATGATACATTATAGTCCAAGAGCCTGTGGGGTACAGACTATCGTCAATTAAGTAAAAATAGGCATTTGACAGTCCATGCGGCTTATACACTCTGTGCTTATACATATTATCATAGATTAAAGACTACTAGATGGAGTCATAACGCGGCTGTAGGTTCAAGAGCGTGACAGACTTATTTCATTAGAAATTAGAAAGTGACACAAGATTATTTTTAGTCCCTTTCAGCGTGTTCGTTTTTATCGTTTGTCAAGAGTGGAGTTTGTGACAAGCAAGGGACATATCTGAGCAATTATTAGCTTTTTATTAAATTTGCTGATAAATAATATAACTTTGCGGTTACGATATTAATTTAAACGTTATCGTGCTATGTAATATTTTCGGCTGCAACAGTCGCAGCGAACAGAAAATCGAAGGAATTACGTTTCATACGTAAGTAGGCATAAACTTCATTGATTGATGATTTAAAGCTTAGATATGGTATTTTTTAGCAAATTTCATGTATTATGCGTTTACTAAACTATCTTATATAAAGTAATATTTCGTATTTTACGATATTTTAAAACATAACGTTTTATGATGTACTTTAAATGTTGACATGTCATGTCAATAAGGCTGATTTGCTGTCTCACGAGTGGACACGCTATGGGCTCTATCTAGTAGTCTTTAATCTATGCCTATTTTAAATGTAAATATATTTGTATATTGGTAACCGTTAAAGGATAACGATAGGCAATTATATTTGGATTGATCGAAGGGCGGTTATTAGCAGGTATCAAATGTCTAGAATATTGATTGTTTAAATAATGTAATTTTGTAGATTTGCTTCGGATTTATAGGGAAGAGAAATCATGTCCTCAATCGCCATACAATTCGTGGCAATCCTTTTCCAGATAGCGTTAAATACATCTAAACTGAAAGTTTAACGGATTAAGCAACGTTTTCGATTCGAAGTTTCTAACAGTAATTATCGTTACATTTCAGTTAATTTACATAAGATCTAATAAAGAATAAATGATATTATAAATCCTTCATTAGAAATCATTCTCCCTGTCGGATAAACTACAATTTTTTTTTAATCATTACAGTTTTTTTATTAACAACAAGTTAGTTCTTGACTGCAATCACTGATGATCAATGATGATGCAATCTGGAAACGGGCTAACTTGTTAGGAGGAGGAGGAAATACACACCTCTTTATTTCGCTTGGCGGTACGTTCTTGTCGGTATGGTGGTAACAGAAGAACGGCATAAGCCTCACGCGAGCTAATTTATCGCGAATAGACAAACAGACCTGGCGGTGGAATTTGTTTTATAATAGTAGCGATTGAGAAGATCTGGTCTTCAGGCTCTCGCTCTACTATGTTAATCTACAAAAATCCAGTTAATTATGAAACAAATTGCAAATTATTGCAGTTTTGTAGGAAGCGCTTGTCTACCTGAAGTCGTTAGTTACGTTTTTTTTTAAAAACCAAATTGTCGTAATAAAATTCTCAATGAATTTATATTGACCGTAACCGCCTTGACTGAAACAATTACGACTAGGAAGGTTACACGAAAACGGATTTAGTAATTTCAGCTTAAACGTAAACTTGGAGTCTAAAATAATAATTACCGTATTGCCTGTTTTAGGACAATGTACTTATAGTAATTAATTCGTTATATCCTTCTAGCATTTTATCTAATAAAAATTAATTTATTACCTTCTATGGATACTTATAGTAACAGTTGAAGGAAAGCTGATGATCCACCTGAAACCATCGCACATAATGGAGGGTAAACGAGCATGTAGGTTTCCTGGTGTTTACCGCCGCCCATATACAGTACACCGCACGTACCTCTATGAGTTACTCGCTCAAGTAATCCCCTAATAACTTTTCGAAATGTTCAACAATATAGAGAGACCTACTAAGATTATTAAAAAAAATGCTTTGTGTCTGTAATGTTGTCATGGTTAAACGTCTGAAACAGCCGTACTTAGTTTCACAAGGTTTCAAAAAGTTTAAAATCAGTGCTGCCATGCCATGATAAGACACTGTATCTGAAGATTTTTGTTTGAAAATTTATGCAAACGCTAGCTTCCGTTTAGTACAATCCTACTCAATGAAGCTTTATTGTTATTTAGAATCTTTGGACAGTAAGGTCGCCATTGAAATATATTTGGGACCTAGACATATCTTGTAAGGTCATCGAAATTGATTGCTTATCATATCTTCGAAAACAATATAATTGAATTACGTAATTTGCAAAAGTATAAATGTCGACTTATGTCTAATTAATCTTTACGAACTAGTTAATAAATTATTTAGTGTTATATCTGTTTCAACTAAAAAGGATTAACTTTTCTTTGAAGCTCTATAATTAATTTTATTTTTTAAACATAATCAACTAAAGGTGAACTTTTTCTAATAACATGTTTAATTTTGGTAATACTGCATTTGCAAATAAAATTACCGGAATCCCCTTTCATTTTTGGGTTTTATTAAAATGATCTCACGGATCAAACAACAAAGGCTAATAACAATGACCATTGCCGTACCATGATCTCATTATAACATGACCCTCGCTACGTCGCTATTCTATTGTTCCACTGTGGGGTGGAACAAGGCATTGCACTTGCTCCTTTGTTTTTTAAATTAGTCATTAATGAAAAAAGTGTCGATCTGATATCTGGATATCCACGTATGGCATTATTCAAATTAACATTTTACGGTAGTCCTATTTAAATTATCGCGATCGAAATGTAAAATGTATAATAGATATTCAATTTGTTATCAAAAATAACTTTTTGCCCTTAAATCAGACCCTTAAAGTCCATAGCTTTTTCCGCCAGTAGAATCTTTACTTAAATCTAAAGCTTATCTCCCCTTTTATTTTATTTATTTTTATATTTCCATATCAGTCAAGGACCAACTAACCAATAAAAAAATCCATCTAGTAGATATTTTCTTATTTTGATAAGAAATGTTTATATACGATTATAATTGGATATATGAATTCGAACTCAATACTAAAAAATGGTACATCAATACAGTTATAAATATCATAGTTTTTGCGAATAATGTTATGGATCGTTCACCTCGTATACAATGAAGCCGTTTTTCCACGTGATACAAACAGCAATTATGTTGGTGGTTTCCTACTGAAGAACAAGATGTAAAGATATTACGCACAATAAGAAACTATTCTACATTTAATGATTCTTTATAGCCGTGGTATTTTGTAACGATGCATCCCATTAATTAACAGAAAAAAATGGATGTGTTGAATATTTTTAATTCTCTCGCTCATTAGCTTACAATTATTCTTCTTTTGTGTTACTAACACATTTTTTTGGATTATGCTTTTGTAAGTTAAAATAGAGTCAGATTTAGAATTTAAAGCACTATCACAATTCTTTGTTTAGGTTAGTATGCACTTTGTAGGACGTGTTCCATTCATGCTATGTGAGTTTTACTGTGTAAGAAAGCTCAGAGTCACTCAGCTGGATATGGTGTCATGTCTGAAGTATTTCTGCATTATTGAATCAGAAGTAAGGAGATCCGCAGGAACAGCAAAATAACTTACGTAGCTCATAGAGTTGCAAAGATTTAATGGCGATTCGCGGGACGCATAGTTCGAAGAGCCGATAGGATCCTAAGAAACTGAAATGGCAAGCCAGCATAGGATATCGTATTACTTATTGGTTTACCCCGCACTAGATGCTGATCCCTCCTTTCGCTGTCCGTACATAGGTACGCCCATGACTGACCTCCGGTTTTATTGCATTATTTTAAAACCATCATAAACTATATATAGCATTCATAAACAAAACATAAGGTTTTGACACACATACATCAAGAAGGTCTTCATTAATCCAGGACAGTAATGATACATCTTCAAGCGAGTCAATTGCGCAATAAGCCTGTTTTGGCAACAACAAGTGACCCTGAAGTCCTGCAAGATGTTAATTAACAAGCGAAAATGGCCACGGGACGTACACGCTTGACGTAACGCATCACAATCGATGCAACTGGTGACCGTGTCCACAAACCTGTTTTATATAAAGGTTATTGGATCGATTCTTATAACTGGATATTATGTCGGTATCTACCTACATAGTGATCATAATCATCATTATCAGCTCTCAGGCAACAGCTATGGATAAAATGGTACAGAGTGCCGAGTGTGAGTTTTCACCAAAACAAATCGAAAACTTCACTTTCGCGTTAAGGGCATATTTATAAGGAACTGAAGCAGCACCCCTGGCGGAAGTGAGAGAAAACTCAAATGGACGAGTGTCAGTGTTGACAGTGACTACTCAAGTGAAGTTTTCGATTTGTTTTGGTGAAAACTCACACTCGGCACTCATGAGAGGTGATGTAGAGCTTAGAACCACCACGCTGCTTGCTGGGAGGACTTAGGTGATGATAATACTTTAGTTCATTGACGATCACTATCAGATTGATATTGATGATGATTGAGTTGATGATAGTAGCCTGGACCGACTCCAAGTTTAGAATTTTACTGAAAATATAAACATGTATTTTTATACAAATCGATCCAGAATGCTATGGTTTTTTGAAGAAATTTTATATAATTTTAAATTATAGTCATTGGATAGTTTTCCCGATGTTACCGCTTGACTTTGATCTTAAACAAAATCGGGAGACAGAGTAAAAATCAAGTAGTTATTTTCAATTTTTGGCTGGTGGGAGGCTTTGGCCAGGGCTAGTTACCACCCTACCAACAAAAACGTACAGCCAATCGGTTTAGGCTTTAGCGTTCCAGTACGATGTCGTGTAGAAACCGAAGGAGTGTGGATTTCATCCTACTTCTAACAGCCCACTTACATTTTAGATAGCATCATCACTTACTATCAAGTATGATTAGAGTTCTGATTTTACAATAAAATCCAAATTGCGTTAAAACAGGAAAAATATAATTTAGTTAGTCATATAAGCTAGCTTAAAAATAAACAAAAAACAACTTTAAATTGTGATAATGTGTTGTTAAGCTTATTTTAAATTTGTTTGGTCGTAAAACTTAGAAATACTTAAGAGTACAAAACATTATTCAGTTTTTGCTTATTTATGTATAATGGATAAATATTATTTTAGGAAAGAGATTACTCGTATCTAGTTGGTATTATGTGTAAAAAATATTTACGACTATGATTGTGTCAAAAATGTTTTTCTTTTGTTTAAGGTAAATGCCAGCTATTTGGCCACCCGTAGACTCGATAACTTTTTTTGGAATATCTTCAAAAAGACCTCGACCCTCTGGTCCCCTGTGCCCCAAAGTAGGTATCTACACCAAAAGGCACAAAAACGATATTTCCGCCACTTGGCCTGTTCAGCATTCTATTTTGTTTATTTACATAATAATATGATATTGACCGGAGCTTTTTTAAAGTATTAAACACAATTATAAATGTATGAGTTTAGGAAAGAATTTATTTACAGCTAGAGGCGGACTACAAAAAAGACAAAAGATAAATTTTATGAAGGTTTTCTGTCCGTCACATGCCCTGAAACATACTGATGATCTCCGTGGCGCAGTGATATGCGCGGTGGATTTATAAGACGGAGGTCCTGGGTTCGGTTCCCGGCGGGGCAGATAGAGATTTTTCTTAATTTGTCTTGGTCTGGCTGGTGGGCGGCTTTCGCCGTGGCTAGTTACCACCCTACCGACATCGCCACGCGATTTAGCGTTCCGGTACGATGTTGTGTAGAAACCGAAAGGGGTGTGGATTTTCGTCCCACTAATAACAAATTAGCCCGCTTCCATCTTAGACTGCATCATCACTTGACATCAGGTGTGATAGCAGTCAAGGGCCAACTTGTAGTCGATAAAAAAATACTTTGCCTTAGGCTAACCAATAAAATGACCTGTCGATTTTTTAAAAAAAATCTTCAATTTAGAAGCCAATGTACAACGACTGCAAAGCCGATATAACAGAAGTCGGTATTCTCTAAAGACATTTTGCCATATTGGACTGACAGTCGTCCCAATCGACGAGATGGTACAAACAACTCGCTAACAACTCTTCATCTCGATGTATTTTTATCATTTAACATAGTTTTTACTCTTTAAAAGTTAACTATTAAGTACTAGCTGTTCTCCGTACTTCTCCCCACTTAGATCTATTATATTATGACATTTTCTTTCGGAGTACCTATAAAGTATCTCTGTGCCCAAAATATATAGGTATATAGTGTGCTAATCCGACTTATTTTATTAACCTTTGTACGTAAGAAGGACAGATCCACCAAAGCTAGGACTGATGTAAGCCCTAGGCGTAACTGTAGGCATCACTTATAAGCCTTGCAAGTTGACCAGGAAACATGAGACAAGGTTACCTACAGTCGACTTTGAAATGCATATTATCTGAACGTATTGTTGTTGTTTTGCGGTGAGTACTTGTATTCGTTTCAAGTTTACTTCAGTGCATGTTTATATACGCCTTTGTATGCGGAAACTGCCTCGATAGTGCTGTGGTTGGCTTGGTTAATATGGTCCTAGATTGAATAGAATGGAACATAGATTAAAGACTACTAGATGGAGTCATAACGCGGCTGTAGGTTCAAGAGCGTGACAGACTTATTTCATTCGGCCTTTATTAGAAAGTGATACAAGATTATTTTTTGTCCCTTTCAGCGTGTTCGTTTTTATTATTTGTCAAGAGTGGAATTTGTGACAGACAAGGGACATATCTGAGCAATTATTAGCTTTTATTAAATTTGCTGATAAATAATATAACTTTGCGGTTACTATATTAATTTAAACGTTATCGTGCTATGGTGGGTTGTAATATTTTCGGCTGCAACAGTCGCAGCGAACAGAAAATCGAAGGAATTACGTTTCATACGTAAGTAGGCATAAACTTCATTGATTGATGATTTAAAGCTTAGATATGTTATTTTTTAGCAAATTTCATGTATTATGCGTTTACTAAACTATATTATATAAAGTAATATTTCGTATTTTACGATATTTTAAAACATAACGTTTTATGATGTACTTTAAATGTTGACATGTCATGTCAATAAGGCTGATTTGCTGTCTCACGAGTGGACACGCTATGGGCTCTATCTAGTAGTCTTTAATCTATGGAATGGAAAAATATTTTCTAAGTTTCTGTCAAAAAATTTTGATAGCAATCTAGTGTCTTGTTTAATGTCTACTATACTATCTATATACTATTCCTATCTTATAAAAAACTGGTCACGAAGAGTCTATGCCGCAAATCTGGGACTGTCTTCGGCATTTTTCTTTCTGCCACACGATGGTCCCGGCACCCGTACTGTGAATTCGTGGAATGCTAAGATATTCGTCTCTAATACGCACTGCAAAGTAAAACGTAATATCTATAAGGTCGGTGCCATCCAAGTTTATTTAACGAAGTACCAAAGCACTTATACTAAAGCCAAACTCGATTGAGAATGCTTGTCAACAAACAAATTAAAAATGAAGGTAGAAAAAACTAGTCATTTTACACCTTTCTTTTTAATTAACTACTTAATGACGAATTCATGACAATAAATTAGATAAGTAAGCTTAAAAGTAATTAATATATTCAATATCTTTTAAATAAGATTTTATAAAACAACAAAACATAATTTTAAATTTATTAGGCATAAAATGTGTTGCATTTTCTACCTTCATTTTAAATTTTTTTGTTGACAAGCATTCTCAATCGAGTTTGGCCTTAGTATAGTGAGTTTTATGTAACGTTCTTAAAGTAGAAAGCCTGGATTAAGGATTCCGAACCAGGATGCTCAGGTATAATGGTATCAACAAAACACACACAATATTCATTTTTTTAATCGTCATTTAAATGTATCTATATATATTTGCCAGATAAATGGTAATGAATTCTTCAGCCTCTCTAAAACTTATAGATAATATCGAAGATGTAATATATTATTTAGTATTGAAAAAAAAAACAGTGACGAGGGAAAGGCAATGCACTTGCCAATTCTTTATTTCTAAAGCTATTTCTACACGGGCCACTTTCAATACCATTTAAAATTACTTAACAATTTTTTTTTTAAAATACCTTTGTATTAAGTGACAATTAAAAAAATATTTGCTTGATCAATTGTACAACCTCCTTGGATCTTGGACAAGGAATAATTTGAATTCATAGAATTGAGTTCATTCTTAAGTTCTTTGAATTAGCAAAGAAGGGCCCTGTTGTATAACATTTTTTAATGTCGTGAGTTTTTTCTAAGTACTTACAAAAAATACGTTAGGAAAGGGTCCTTCCATCCTTAAAAATTATAAAACAAAGTTCCCTGCCATGTCTGCCTGTCTATGCACTATAAACCTAAAGAACACTGAACGAACTGTCATACGGTTCACTAATAAATAGGGTAGTTTCTGAAAAAGTTTTTAGTATAAAATTGGTCAAGGTTTTATGTAAATTATATGAAATATGACAATAATTGTTAGAAAAGTAGAAACAATTTAAGCTGTCTGGGAGCTTTAGAGCGTGGTTTATCTATTTTGATATACAACGAAACAAAGTATTCAAGTATTGTTTCTTTTTATTAGTACCTACTATAAAAATCTGCAATGACATATATCTATCTTTTGAAGATAACTTGCTACGCCCATATATCTTAAAAATAGGGTTACATTTGTTTCTTTTTCGTTGTTTTTAGAGGGTTGCAACACACTAATTACCACGAGGGCGAAGTCGTGGGCATCTGCTAGTTACAGATATTTTAAGTTGCCAAAAGAACTTTAAACATTAACTGTGTAACATTAATCATTACTGTAAAGTTAATTCACAGAATAGCCTTTTGTATTTTTATTAAATTTAATAAAATAGAGCCTTATAGTAGATAGTTGTAAAGACCAAGTTTTTTAAGACTTGCGAAAATAAAATGTCATTTAGATAAGATAAAAGTAACAAAAAACAAAGAATCAATGCTTGGTTTAAAAAAAATATAAATAAAATTAATGTACATTACCTAGTAGTGTATTAGTGGTCCGTAAAGCACATCTATCTTAATAACTTTACAGTTACGCAATATTAGACTTAATGGAATATTACAAATGAATCTAATTTCATGTAGCAAACATAAAAGCCTAATGTGCTCAATAAATAACGTGATTTTGTATGTAAGTACACTTGTTTAAAGATAATCATTAGTTATCTAAGATTTTCGGGTACTGCAAATGATGCTGCTAATTTGCTTCATAGATATAGATTGTGTCATTAAAAAAGAGAGCTGCTCATTTAAATTATTATTTAGCGAAAATTTTAATACTTGTGTGGGCAAACACACACAGTCAAGTACTTGCAACTAGTCTGGTCTATACAAGTTAACTATATTGTTAAAATGTTGAAGCGAATGTAATATTCTCTGTCTGATTTAATACTTTTTCAAGGGAACCCCATCGTTGGCTATCGTAATATCGCAAATGTTGATACTTGTTTAAATTATATCTAAAATAAACTCAAATTGTAATCCAAATGGAATTTAATTTTATCAAATGAAAGCAAATTGAAAACGTTAAGTAAGACATCCAGTGTTGGATATGGGCCCTTTAATAAATAAATAAAATAAAAATATTTTTTTTTTATTTCAACCGTATTAACGGTCAAGCCGGTGTTAGTAAATACGTCAATAAACTTGAACGCTAGGTGTTAGTAATACATTTATAACTACTTAAATCTATTTCCGGTGCGACTTGTCAGTACATGAACCAATGAGCAGAAGCTTTGTAAGGACGTCCAAACTTTACAATCTTGAGCCGTTTCCATCCAGTGATTCGGTGATTGACAAAGAGATCCAGTAGATCCATTAGAACCAGTCGATGGTCGATGAACAACCGACATTGTGCTTTTCGATGTGTGGTCGTCAATCCAGCACTTTGGTGAGTCAACGTCTGCGCAAACGTCTAGGCACTAATGTTCTTAGAACCAGCATTATTTGAATAATGCTCTTTTTATGGGACCTTATTTCTACTTGAATGACTCTACTCATTTGTATAAAGCTTTCACTATCTGGCGATGTTAGTCGAATGCTAACAATTATTTCGTTTTATTAAATAAGCGATAATTTTTGACGACCTCCGTGGTGCAGTGGTATGCGCGGTGGATTTATAAGAGTGAGGTCCTGGGTTCGATTTCTGGCGGGGCAGATTGAGACTTTTCTTAATTTGTCTTGGTCTGGCTGGTAGGAGGCTTTCGCCGCGGCTAGTTACCGACAAAGACGTATCACCAAGCGATTTAGCGTTCCGGTACGATATCATGTAGAAACCGAAAGGGGTGTGGATTTTCGTCCCACTCCTAACAAGTTAGCCCGTTTCCATCTTAGACGGCATCATCACTTAACATCAGAGTGCCGAGTGTGAGTTTTCACTAATACAAATCGAAAACTTCACATTCGCGTTAAGGGCATATTTATATGGAACTGAAGCAGCGCCCCTGGCGGAAGTGAGAGAAAACTCAAATGGGCGAGTGTCAGTGTTGAGTTTTCTCTCACTTCCGCCAGGGGCGCTGCTTCAGTTCCATATAAATATGCCCTTAACGCGAATGTGAAGTTTTCGATTTGTTTTGGTGAAAACTCACACTCGGCACTCAGGTGTGATAGCAGTCAAGTTGTAGTCGATAATAAAAGCGAAAATTAATATATCTCAAACATCTTTCGGATGGATCCCTAGTACAAGCATGGGCTAGTAGTGTTACCTTAGTATCAACGTACTGTTGGTACTAAGGTTGGTACAAAGAGATAATCATTCAAAATATCCTGCATCATCAGCTTTATTTTTAATAGCCCAGTACATTCAAACTTGGTGGGACAAAACTCCAAGTCCGGATCAATAGAAGAGAGATCTAGAGTTTGAGAGGAAATATATACCTACTACAAAATGTTAAAGACCAGGATCGGCTTAACATACTCTCCAAGGCATGGGGGTGTTGCACCTCCTCCGTGAGGGTTTGAGGGTCGTGACCACATCCATTTATGATCTTCCTTACGATGTTGCGCCATCCACTCCTATTACCGGCCGTTCGAAGAGCGTCATACATTGAGGAGTCGAGTTGCACCACCGTCTATGAAACTGAATAAAAAAAAGAAAAGCCCAATATTTTATATCAGGACTAGAACCCATGATTTTTCTCGGATACATAATCACTAGACCGTATAAATTGTAGCTATATATAATTTATTGGTTCATACAAAAACAGATGGCCAATTTTCCAGTCCCGAGTTTAGTCCAAAAAACAACGAACGTACGTCACGGTTGAGCGAATGTGAGCGGTGACGTCACAAAGGTATGAAACACATTCATTCACGGTAGAGATCACATGGTGAGAGCCTGCCTTGTATTGCTTTAGCAATGGTTTATTATTGGATTTTACGCTATATTTCAATGGGTAGACATCTTAAAAAAAAAAAACAAAGATTGTATTCTCTGATTGTCATATTCTATTTCATTGTACTATTTCTCTTCAAAATCAGATTTTTAGAGAAGAATATCTTAATATTGAATGGATTCACCGAGCGCGTCCATTGCTTGGCAGAGAGAAAAACGCCGAACAGAGTTCGAGATTTGCGACACGAGGTGAAGGCTTAAGGGTAGCCTTTGTGACCAGTCATCGCTTGCCTTTTCTGCTTGAATTATTCTCCCTGCCTAACCAAATATAGTAGAATGCTGCAAAAGCAGCTTTGAATACTTCTATAATAAAGAAAGCGCAGTAATCTGTACTTCTGTATGATTCAGCGTCATCTATAGCGGCAAATTAATATAATAATAATTTAATCCTTCTTTAGGTGCTGCAATGCCATAGACACAGCTACTGATCTTGGTATCTCCTCGTGAAAAAGAAATTTGAAGCTTAGATCCACCACACTGCGATGTGAGTTAGGCTTAGGCCTGTGTGCACCAACATTTCGCTTATCATAACCAACGGTTAACATACGCTAAACGTAAAATCTACTGTTCACGACAACTCGTACACAGGTTAAGGACGTAAGCTCTGTTAAGATAACGTCCGGTTTACGTCCTTAACCGGCGTACGGGTTTATTATAAATAGTAAATTTATAGTAAAGGTTTCTGTCCAACGTACTAGGTTTCTGTCCAAAGTACTAGGTTTCTGTCCAAAGTACTAGAACGTATCGTGCACAGGCAATTATCTTTATATCTTTCCAAATTTAAAATCCTTAGTCCATCTCAATCCGGATTCCGTCCTGGACATAGCACGGTTACTGCATTAATTAAAATCTGTGACGATATAAGATATGCCATGGATAATCAACTGATTAGTATAGTAACCTTACTAGATTTTTCGAATGCATTCAATTCAGTTGACTTTGAAGTTCTTCTGGCAGTCTTACAGTCAATAAACATATCTCCTGAAGCCATAAGTTGGTTCCGATCATATCTTTGTGATCGAAAACAATGTATTCGGGTTGATGAGAAACTATCCACTCCGTGCAGATTATATGCAGGTGTACCCCAGGGCGGAGTTCTTTCTCCTTTACTCTTTTCCATTTTTATTAACTCTTTAACTGATCTTCTCTCTCTTTCCTATCACTTGTATGCCGACGATTTGCAAATATATGTGTCATCACCCGCTGATATGCTTGACAATGCTATAGGTAACCTAAACACTGACCTCAGCTCAGTCAGTGCTTGGAGTAAATCCTATGGGTTGTCAGTAAATGCCAGCAAGTCACAAGCTATTTTATTTGGATCGCGTCAACAACTGTCTAAAATTAATTTCTTATCCCTTCCTCCACTATTATTTGATGGCTCTAATTTAACCTTTAACAGTTCAGTTAAAAATCTTGGTCTCGTTATGGACGAGAGCCTTTCCTGGACACCCCAGATTGAAGCTGTTAGCCGAAAGATCTTTGCGGTTATCGGTAGGTTGAAGAGATGGAAGAACTTCTTACCTGTCAAAACTAAAATATCTCTGGCTCAATCTCTTCTTTTTCCCATACTTGACTATGCGGATTCCTGTTACTGTGATTTACCACAGTTTCTCCTTAACAAGCTTGACCGCTTACAAAATTTAATTATTCGATTTATTTTTGGTTTGAGGAAATTTGATCATATTTCACAATTTCGTGTCCAACTCAAATGGCTCACCATGACTCAACGTCGAAATTTCCATATACTTTCTCTTCTGTATTCTATCCTCTTCCATCATCACACTCCACTTTACCTTAAGGAAAGGTTCCGTTTTCTTGGTTCTAGCCACCTTTTCAACCACCGATCCCGCAATGATAACAAGTTGTTATGTCCACCCAGTAAGTCTAACCGCTACAGTGAATCGTTCACTGTAAAAGCTGTGAAACTGTGGAACGCCGTTCCGAGGGAGATACGGCACTCAAAGTCACTCTATACCTTTAAACGTCGTCTTAAGAACCATTTCCTTAATTGCAATTAATGTATGTACTCGTATATATGTAAATATTGTTTAAGTATGTCTATTATAATGTATATATGATATTATTATTTATTACTACTATATTATTTATTGATATTCATGTATTAGTATGTAACTTATTGTATATGTAATTTTTTGAGTTTTTATGTAATAGTTTTGTTTTTAGCTATTATTGTACACCAACCACCACTCTCTTTTTTTTTAAATCTTGTTTTTCCTTAAGCTTAACGGTTGCCTGGAAGAGATCACATCTAGTGATAAGGCCGCCGTTACACCAATTGTTATAATTATTTAATTTGTTCTTTTTTTTTTCTTACAAATGTTATTGTGTTCTTTGGTGTAATAAAGAGTTTTTATTATTATTATTATTATTAAAGTTATGTTAACCGTTGGTTATGATAACCGAAATCTTGGTGCACACAGGCCTTATGGTGACAATAAATGAACATTGTCATTGTCAAACACACGATCAAAATCTGAACTACGAATGTAATGTCTGGGATCAAATGCTTTACGTGTTTCCAGAGGCATGATGGTATCATACCAATGTCATAAGTTGCTGCTGCTATTTAGAAATAAGAGAAAATATCCAAAATCTTGGGTCAGACAATGATAGCCTGACCCAGGACACGAATCTTGGACCTCATAATCCGTGACGTAGTAGGTTAACAATCAACCAGGCGGGAATCGAATCAGTGACCTTTAACAAGCGAGGTTATCGTACACTGCGTTTAATAAGACAATTACTCAATAATTGGCGTCAAACAATAGGCGTGGAAATGTCTGTTTGCAACGACGAAATATTTTGAAGGTGGAGTGGAATGAAGTGAAGGATTAGAATGTACTAAACCAAGCACTGAGAAATCTGCCTCGGTGATACCGTGGTAAGCCAACATGGCTTTGGATCGCGTGGTCTTTCGTTCGAGTCCTGAGTTGTTAGTAAAAATTATCAGCTCGGACTTGGGAAGTTGGTGCCTGTATCTCAGAATTCTTAGAGGCCATGCTATATGTATATAATATCGGGTCATTAGCATAGTGATCCTTATAATAATTATTATGAAAAAAACTTAAACACCCTGAGCCCGCAAACCCGCATAATTGTTTCACATATGTTGGGTTTAAGCTCCAGCTATAGTTCCCCTATCTTACACTTCTCAGCCCAGCGAAAAACACACATCTCTACATTTCAAGTATTCCAAGAAATTAACCAGGGGTAAAAGAAGATTTCAGGGACAGATCAGTGTACATATTTCAAGGTAATTGTTTAGTCTAACTAATCTTTGATCCAATACAGTGATAGTGACTCTACGACCTGTTGGAAATGCAGATTTTACTCTGCAGCTGGTCTTTTGAAATAATGATTATTTACAATGTTCATCAATAGTTATAACTTTTAAAATACAAGCCACTATTTCTTCTATTTCATGTGTTAATGAAAGCTGGTTTAATTCCCAAAGGTCACTGTCTAAACTTGTCATTTAGAAATATCAAAAGGACATAGATATATTCCGAACAAAATCTTCTCCTTCTTCATATTTTCCAGATCAAAAACCTCGTAATACGTAGCCTATATAAAAGATGAATGAAAGGGGACTTACGAAAGGAATTTATAAAGGGAGAGTGAATGGTAATGTTGGAAGGGGAAGACCATGGTGATCGTTCCTGGATCAAATTCAGGACATTCTGATTAAAGGCCAGGTCAAAATAACCCACACATATTGTACTTGTTCTCATACTCATACAAGTACAACCTCCCAAGGTTTAACGAATTAGGAAGAAGCAAAAGAGATATACGAGTTTCAAGTAGAGTGGAAGGACGTGCTCTCTGCCTACCCATTTAGGAATAAGACGTGATGGTACGTATGTATGTATGTGAAAGATCACACCTAACAAATGTATCTCTTTGTAAAATTTATTTCAGATTACTTTAGTCGTTTTTTTAGTAAGTTTAACTAACATGACTTTATTTTATATAGGAAGGTTAATTTATTAGGTCGTCGGAGGTATGACATATATTATTGAAGTCAAAAGCGTAATCTCTAGGACATCATTATAATTCATAGGCTTCATCTTCGGGTATGGCAAGTTAGGGCACACACCAAGTTAACATCTACGGAACATAAAAATAAAACGGGCAGCCATCTTGTCCGTTCACTCCCCCGCCATAATATACGAATAAAACAGCGCGAAATTCGAATTTTGAACTCAGTCGTTCGCGGGAACGTTTGCGTGGCACATCGGAAAACGTGCTCCCTGGTTTTTTATTTTTTTTTATCCGGCACTCGTAAGGTGTTGAAAGATGAAGTACCTGATTGTTTTGGCTGTTTTCGCGTTGGCTTTCGCCGCTGAAGAGAAAAAGGATGGAGAGGCTAAGATCTACATGCGGCTGATTCCCGCTGATGTGTTGAGAGGTCAGTGTCTTTAGTGGAAATAAAAAAAAATACTGATCCATGTTTTTTAAAGCTAAACTTCAATGATGAAGTGATTCATTAATTATTTCAAAATTATAACAATATGTCTACGTTAACGTAGTCTATTTGCTGACAATGCGTATGTTATACAGAACAGAATGATATTTGTTTTACTTTGATAAATAAAACAAATATGTATGTATAAAATAAACAAATTGTTGTCGTTTTCACTCATAAATTTAGTATCAGGAAGATGAGATATTTCGTTAAATAATCTGAATACGTTTAACTGAGTAATCATATTCGTTATTATTCATTTAATATAAATCGTTATTATTTATATAATCATGATTGTTTCGCTAATAAGTTCATTAAGAAATTAGACGGACATTATATCTTGGGCCGAAATTTTAATTTACTTATATAGACCTACAATAAACTAATACACATTAATTGAGCGATCGCATATTGCCCTAATTATCCGTTAACTACAAGGGAAGCAACAATAAAAATCCAATTTATTAGTACGTTTCTAAATCCCAATGCAACCTTTTCTTGATAGATTTACGATGACAGTAAAAAATTGTTTCACAACTGTTTGTTTTCTCTCTGATTAAGTTTTTTTGTTTCTTATTAAGTAACTTTTATTTGTTGCTTCAATTCAATCAATTTAATTATTATCATTAAATTGACATTGTTTATAATCAACGCGCTTTCAAGCCCTATATTTTTTTTTTGTTTTATAGTGTATAGGATCATTTCGAATTGGATGTCTTAGAAACTGATGAGCATAAAGTTTTATCGCTCGCACTTATTTCAATTGAAGAAATCATTTCGCTAAACAAAAGCAATTTTCATCAATTATCTTTTAATATTAATTAATTTCTGTGAAGGTTACCTAAAATGTGTATTAATTATGCTTTGTGTGGATTAAATTTTAATTGTTTCATAATATCTAAATGCCAGTGCATTGGACGGTCCAAGTCCTTGGAAAATAAAAGTCAGCGAAGCGCGTCAGTAATTAGTTGAAGGGAGTTTTTTTTTTACTTTGAATTTTTACTTACAATATTTCGTAAAAGTACTTTTTGCATTTTTTTACTTTAAACTCAGTATTAGTTCAAAGCCTGACTTAGATTCTAACGTTGGACCTCGTGGATCGAAATCACATAGGCTCACTACTGTACCAACGAGGCAAACATGTACAGTGTACTTGCCTATAGCAAACTGGTAATGTACCACGTAACACATACTAGAAGCTTGCAAGTTTATGTAAATAACTGGTCAGGCAGCTGTATAATAGGCAACGAATCTGGACCAGTTCCACAGACAGATACCGAGTTGAGTTGTCCTTGATACATATAGATTTGATTAGGAATTACATAATTGATTTACTTGTTCTGTTTCTAAGCAGACCATTTGAATAATGACAAAGATTTATGGAAGCAACTATTGTAATAAATATGTAACTAAGTATATGTAACTTCGTCGTTGATTCCGCCGTAAGCTTGTGGTTTCGGATTTAGAGATCGTGGGTTTGACTGTAAAAATAAAGAGCTGATTTTTTTCCTAAAATTTTTCAGTAGGTACATTCTTGTCTTTTTTCGGTAGAATCTACTTACTAGTGAAAGAGTCACTCACTGACATATTTGACTTTTCAGAATTGCTTTTACGGAAGCCTACTTAAAAATAATTAATTTGAATTAATTCCAATGTACTTCAAGCATAACTCAAAATAGTCGGAACCTGACGAGGTGAAAAAATTTTAATCCTTTGGATCGCTAAAGCCAATTAGGTACAATTTTTAAATATAATAAGCGTAAAAATATCACCCTCACTATCGGACCAAATGCCTGACTTTTATCAATAAGACTCGGATATTATTAGGCTAAAGAAAATACAGTTTTAATTGAATAACCTTGACCTTGACCGTCAAACGGATACGAAAAATAATAGGAATGTTATTTATTAACTAAATGAATGCAAATATTAAATTATGTATTCGAAACTGCCAGGAATACCACTGTTTTAATTAAAATTCTGAAATTACGAGTATAAGTTTAAGTTTTTAAATTAAAGTTAATTGTTGCTTGTTGTTAAAGCAAATGTACCAACACGTGCACTAACATTTATTTGATGAAACCTTTCAAGTAAAGTATTTATTAATAATTTATACATATATTATCCCCGGAGACTTGGCCCTGTAGTGGGCCGTTAATAGACTAATAATGATGATGATGTTACACATATTTCGCCCTTTAAATGGTGAAATCCTTATGGATGTTGCATATTAGGTACATCTCTGAAAAATACATATATATGAATAATAAAATCGATATTGTCTAAATAGCAGAAGTAATACGTAAATAGTGAAGTCATTCGCTGAATAGTTAAAAGCTGACCATTTTAATAAGAATTACCGCCATTGCGACGTTATCGTATATCAAGCTCTAACTTTTGTTTTATCGAAAAACGAAAAATATCTCTTTCTAATTTTATTTGTAAAGAAAAGCTGAAGGCAGACCAGCCACTTTTATTTGTGAAAATAATATTAAATCCTTTTGAGAACGTATGTTCAGATTTCGTTTTTTAGTGATCTGCGATAGATTACCCTTGAGGCATCAAATACCATCATTTATGTTTACTTTAGTATAAGTATATGCACGTAATATGTTTATTTAAATAGTATTCTGTAGTAGTGTACATAGTTTTGTTGTTTCTGTGAAAGTAGAAGGCTTGTGAAAGGCAAATTCACACCTCGATTTAAAATTAAGATGGTATTACATTTGAATTTTAGATCGCACTTCGTAATAAGAAGTTGACACTTTCATAATAATATTTAGAGAATGGCCAAAGTGTTAAATTATTTTACATAATTATAGGTTGGGTGTGAAAGAGTTTCGGTCTATTGGTAATCAGTCTACCGACAAGAAACGATTATTATGTTTACATTACAATTAAAATTCCTTAATAATTATATAATTATTTCTGAATCTATTAAAAACTTTATCAAAATAAATTAATATTATGTTAAATTAATTGTAATCCTTTTTCTTTTATTGAATTTTATTTTTTGTAGTATATACGAATTAATAGAAGAGCACTAAAAATGATTGTAAAAATTATTTTGTTAGGCCCTTTTTCAAATCTCAAGTTAATTTCAAGTGTTAAGTGATAACATTTAGTCAAATTAAATATTATATATAGTTCAAATTACTTTGTATTAGTCTATAACATAAAACCCATTCGAAATGAACAGAATTTTTTAATAAATATATTGGCATAATCTTTTATGTATCAATCATTAGAAATAGCAAAACAGTAGTCAATATATCAATTCAAAGTCAGTTTTTTAGAGCAATTACCGTGTTTTGCATAATTAGCGTGTGTTCCTCGCAATCGGATGTGAGGCAACGTCGCAGGAATCGCAACTGATCGCCCCGCGTTGTTGGATATTGGGCAATGGAGATTTCTATTGCTTGATTTAGGTCATGATAAGGTTCAGTGTTATGAATTATAGTTAGGTAGAGGCCGCTTGTATATTTAATATCATTATCATAAGTTAATAGGGATACTAAGCGGACAATCCTGGTTACTATCATTTAGGAAAATCTGACTGTTATTAAATACAGCGAACACATTGAACTCGTCAACCTGTATTAAAAAAGTGGGTACCCACCACACAGTTGTAATGTAGGCTGTCTGAGCTTTAAGTTCTAAATTCCCACAGGCCAAGTTGTTGGCGTTACACCCTTAGTAGTAAGTAAAGTAGTAATAGCACAAAAAACTTGGCCCAATAACAGCTGTTAATTTCACATTGACAGGAAAAATAATTATTTGTAAAACTAAATTATACGATTTTGTTTGAAATGTTTTGTAGAAAATAAATAATCAAACGAGATGGGATATTATGATATACTCTTGCGAAAGTATTATTACGTGCGCGTGACTTTGCGTGCTCTTGAAATTCAATGCATTATACTTCATTAATACGATATTATGAAATGTGTGTAACTTTAATTGCTGCTTACACGAAGTCCCATTCAATAAAGTTATTATGACCTAATTATCTCTACGAAATAAGATTAATACTCTTACGATACAATTAATTACACACTATGTATTTTATTAATAGAAAATCCACACGATTTTCTATTTTAAATACTTTCTTAACAAGTTTAAAACCTTAAAAAAATAAAATATTTATATTATAAAAAATACAATATTTTATATTTTTTAATATAACTTTTATTTATTAAAAATAATTTGCCTTTTTGATGTTTTTTTTTAACTTATCACCATAATATTTAATAATAGAATTTGACTTTAACTTTGATTTCGATTAATTAATGATCCCTGTATATCAAGGATATCAGCAACAGTTACTTAACTTACTTAATTGAGCTATTGTTACAATCTTTGTAATTGTCATAAACTCGTATAAGTTGATGGAAAAAGCCTATTGGAAAACAAACGTTTATAATCTATTTTATAATAGATTAGTATTTTCTCGTGGCTATGTTAATCTGGTTTAGTACGTATAACAGTTATTTATTTATCTTATGTATGCTGTTTTTTTGGATCAAATGACTAAAGGAATATATGAAAAAATCTCTCCTTTCTATATTCCTGGTATCATATTACGTGATTGATTGAATAGTTAAGGCGCGAAAGCGTAACGACGAAAGCAAGAAACTCACATTCGCATTTCTAATACTAATTTTTTTGTCATGTAGTAGAGCTTTTTGTAAAAGGCATATTTTTATCAGCAATTTAATGCTGTAGTAATTGCTACTAGTCTGAAAGGCTAGCTAGTGCAGCAACCTACGTCTCAGAATTATGAACACAGGGCAGTGGGGTATTATGTAACTATGTATTAGTATCTCGACAATGCCAGTTTTTAATCTGTTTCTATTTCTATATATCTATAATATCGTGTTAGACAAAAAGAGGTAGAAATCATCTATTGGTCTGTTAGTTACGTATAGCTATATAAAAAAATAATGAAGTCGTTTGAAAATACTGACCTGCCTACCAAAGAGTTCAGTTAAATTTATATTTGTATAATGCCAACATAGCAACCACTTCGTTAGCTAATCTTAGCGGATCTGTGTTGTCAACTCTTCATGCTACTTGAGAAGTTAACCACAAAATGACTCAGTAGTTTTTTTATCAGATCATTGGAAATGGTTCCTGGTGGCCTTTACAATGTAAAAGGTACGAAGTAGGTACGTATGACTCAAAGACATTAAAATCAAATGCAGTGAGCGGCTACCAACCTTGGATCATTCTAGAAGCGCCACGTATTAACGCCTTTCGATAAATTGCTTTATACTTTAATGTTTATTTTTGAATAATGCTACTTAAGACAATCAGATTTAGAAGTAAAATAATTGTTAAGATGTTTCCCAATTTTTATTGGTATCTATATTCTGAGAGGTACTTGTGATGAGATGAAGACTTGAGGATAATATAATGATTACTTAAATCAGTAAATATACTAATGTTCAATAATATTTTTTTCTTAATTTAATATGGGTACCACGAGTAAATTCTGTAACATAAAACACCAAGACAAATTTAACTCATTGGTTTATCTTCTTTAGTTTCAGAGAAGGAGGAACACTTGCACACAAACTTAATACTAACATTAATCAAGTAAATTTTAAAGTATAAGTAATATTTATGCAAGCCTGCATAGCTGGCCTTATTGCTGGAAGCAATCTCATAAAGGCAAGCTTTGATAACAAAAGCTTGGAAGTGAAAGAGCCGAGTGTAAGAATTTTAATTCTAGTCTATCATTGTAACACAGTTATTAACATTTCCTTACACGTGTAACCCATGTAACCTAAGCCAAATAAAGAAATCGTCGAAATCATCCAATATACCCAGGAAGTTGTTCTAAGCAATTTCCCAAAATTTGACTCACGTTTGATAAGAACAAAATAAATAGTCCATAAAAGATTATAATAAAAACCAAAATAAGCGTCTCATTTCCTTGAATGACATGAAATAATAATCCGGACTAACACAATAAATATTGTCATCTAATCTTCGAAAATCGATATTACTAAATAGGTCGTTTCAAGTTTAATTTAAATAAGAATTGCGTATATTGTGGTATTAGCATAATGACAATTTGAAGAAAAAAAAGCTATTTTTATCTACCTAAATGACTGTGTTATTTAATAGTGATGTAAGTGTCAAGTGAAATAAATAAAAAATAAGGTAATTTCACGCAAGTGTCAAGTGTATGACGGAGCATTGCTACGAGGAAATGTCAACTAGTGCGCGTTCACTTTTAATTTATTGTTTCACTTTTATATAATTGCAGTTTTACTTGTTTATAATTTAATTGTTAATTATTATTATTAACTAACAATTGACTTGTAGCTTTTTATAAGTGTTGTTATTTAGAACATTCTATGTTGTGAATACTTTGGTCTTTCTAATAATAAAATAACTATGACGAAGAGATTTTCTAAATTTGTCGGGGTCTGATTGGTGGGAAACTTCGGCCGTGGATTGTTACCACCCTACCGACAAAGACTTACCGCCAAGAGATTTAGGGTTCCGGTACGATGTCGTGTAGAAACCCAAGGGCTTTGGATATTATCCCACTTCCATCATAGATTGCATCATTGCTTGCCACCAAGTGTGATTGCAGAAACTAACTTGTAATGAATAAAAAAAAAAACAAACACAAATACGACTGTCAAACGCCTGTGTGTACACCTTACTACTACAATAAAATCCAAAGCATGTTCCAAGAGTAGACTACTAGTAGTATCTATACCTATTTAATGTCCCCTGTGCGCCACTACTAATAAAGTATTTTAAAACCACCATAACAACTGTCAACGCAAATTAAAGCCACCGAAACCCATTCGAGCGCCGACGTACACAATTCGAAAGTGAAATCGATCAGGAAACTCGCGACGCCAGCTCTTTAGTTAGATAACCTAACTTTTACCTACGACCCTTTACTTGCTAAATAATAAAGTGAATGTGTATATGTGAAAAATAACAGTATTAATATTAGTAGAAGTAATTCTTTGTGCCAAAGTTCGTTTTAAGAAATGTCTTAGTTATTTTGTCGCAGTCTTAGTTATTTTGTTAGTTATTTGATTCTGCGATCATGGGATGTCATCGATCCACTTAGCATGACGCTGCACTTTTCCGCGCAATGCCGGGTCGCTTCTTTATTCACCATTACCTGCTATCCGTACCAGTGGTAGAGTCGCTACAAATAAATGATTTTGACGTTTGGTAAAAGTGCTAGTTAACTCCTCCTCTAGTCGTTTCCTCATTGATGAGGGTCGTGACCACCTCCATCTTTGATCTTATTAGAGATGTGACGTCACTTTGCTCTGTCCTCTGCTGTCCGAAGAGCATCGTAGACCGTGGTGTCGAGTGTGGTGCGGATCTGATCAGACCAACGCATGGGGCTGCGGCCACGCGGCCTTTTTACCCGACTGCGTCAGAAGGACGGTTATGTTTTTCGAGCGTATGTATGTATGTATGTATGTATGTATGTATGTATGTATGTATGTATGTATGTCCATTTCTTCGGCACGCGCTACAGCCTAAACGGCTGAACGGATTTTGACATGTGAGGTGTCGTCATTTTTAAAATGTCGGCTGTAAATGGGGGAAAAAAGGGGGGATGTGTGTATTTTTTCTTTTATCTTATCAATATGGGTACCAATTGAAAGTGCGTAAAAAGACCATTTCAAAAATATAAATATCATATCATGTTCATATTACTTTTTTAAGAAAAAATGGCAAAAAGAGTACTAAGTGTACTGTCTTATTTCTATACCATAAACTAAAACTAAAAAGTCTCAAATAAAATTATTATTATAAAAACAAAAAACCCGACTACTTAGAAGTTATGAACTGAAAAGAGAAAAACAAGGATCACTATATCTGTATAAAATTCTAAATACTTTATGGTGCTGCAGGCGGGGACAAATTTTGGTAGATCTTTCTTTCCCCGCAGGTTAAAGTATTTTGTCCCTGTTTGCAGCACCATAAAGTATTTAGAATTTTATACATATATAGTGATCCTTGTTTTTCTCTTTTCAGTTCATAACTTCTAAGCAGTCGGGTTTTTTGTTTTTATAATATTAATTTTATTCCTTCTATTTTGCCAGTAAGTATTAGTTTCTCGAGGTTATCTCCATGTTTCCTGGCAATGTGTCCGAAGTACTCCAGGATTCGCTTCAGGCAAATGGTTGAAAGCCTTTTTTTAATTTTTAGTTTAGTCAGAATAGATGTGTTGGTCCTAAATGCTGTCCACGGGATTCGAAGCATTTTTCTCCAGCACCACATTTTGAAAGCGTCATCTCCAGCATTTCGAATCCGTTTGCGATCTGCGGATCTTAAGGTCCAGGTTTTAGCTCCATACAAGAAAATGGAGAAGACCAGTGCTCTTACTAGTCTAAACTTTGTTTTTAGAGAGATTCTCCTGTCTTTCCATGTTTTATGGAGCTGAGACATGGCACTCTTGGCCATTCCGATCCTTCTGCGGACTGGTTCACATGAGCCATTATTTGTTAACTAGTTAACTAAATCTACTGTAATATTAATGAATTTTTGAAATATTCAGATTCTTTTACAACTCCCTACCCTGTGCCCATAGGAGCAAATCGCAACGGTAGCACTATATCAACTTATAAGTTCTATAGAACAAAATAAAACAATTATTCTAATTAATTCAAAGCAAATGTTACGTATGCACAGTAGCGTGTGGCGTTTGCATTAATTTATGACTATAATTATATTATTAAGTGCTAATAACAAAATATCCAGTTTTCCACACTAGATTATAAACTGTAAACACAACTTTTTATTGCCATATTTCATGCACGACGATTTATTACATTGCGTAAGTTAAAGCCCCTTCAGCGTTGCGTGTTTTTAATGTGTCCCCATTTGCATTATCCATTATTATAGAGCCTTAACAGCCGCACGGTTAAGATGGCAGTCTCATTAGCGAGAGGTCATAGGTTAGATCGCTGCTCGTCGCACTATTGTGGTATCTAATGACTAATTTGAAGAGAACTTGAGGGAATAGGCACCTTCTAGGCAATCGCGTTCCACCGTAGCCTGCATCTTCGCTTACTATCAGGCGTGATCGTAGCCAAGCACTGGCATATCGAGAATAAAAAAGTTTTGGTCGTGGAGACTTGGTTAATATCCTTAAAAAAGTAGCTCCTACCTTATTCCTACCGTACTCCTAAAAGTGCCTCTTCTTGCACAAGCTTTTCTTAATGTTGAAGAATAAATATGACTCCTATTAGGATTCCGTGTATCAAGTAGGAACACCTACCTCAAAGCCAAAAAGGCTGTACTCTTTTAGGCTTGCGCATAGTAACGATTTCGCTTGATGGTGAGCAAAGATGCAACCTAATATGACAACGTGCTTGCCTAGAACGTTCTCTCATGACGTAAAGGTCATGTGAGAACTACCAGGGGGTACTGTTTTAGTTTGTTTGTTCCAGGTAGAGAGAGTTACATTTGTTTACCCAAGTAACTCTAAAAATGGTTACTAAATGCAATTTAGAACGCACAGACAAAAGCGCAATGGCGCCACCGATTTGTCTTTGGATAACCATCTATAGAAATATTGCTGCACGTATGTATTTTGTAGGGACTTATAAACATCACGTTCCTTTTCAGAGTCAGAATCAGATTGGCACAGAGTCAATTTTGCGTCGCGTCACTTTTTTACGCGGCCAGGGAACCCTAAAAATGGTTATTAAATGCAATTTAGAGCGCATTGGCAAAAGTGCACGCTCGTTACACAAGGCGTTACGACACCGATCCGTCTTCGGATAAACGAGCGAGCGCGCCCCACATTCTGAACTAGAGTACTTTCACTGTGTTGCGAGTCTTTCACGCGTGTGACTTATTTGAACTGTTACACATTAAATGTTTGATCTATTTCATTAAGCAATTAAAGCCGTAATTTACTGGGTAGTTAACTATTGGTTGGGAGGTAGGAAACTGGTTTAAGAACTTTGCGGAGTTATATTTTTAGGAAATTAAACCCAACTTTGCTTTTTCGTTGAGAAATGTATTTACTCATCCCTGCCAAAGATATTGCGGATATTGGCTACAGTTTCTTCTAACCAGTATAATAATATTTTCTGTTAAAGAAGTCCACTAAGATTGAGCATGAAGGGTCAGTGTTGGACCACAATGGCGTTTCGACGAGATGACCCATCTGTTATTAAATGGTTTACTATCGCAAAAAGATCGGAAACCATTGGACCACAGAAAACAGCATTGATTGATTTCTTTCAAAATTTAGGCGTGAGAAATAACCGCTCTGTTATAGACAATGGTTTATCATTAAATGGGCCTGCTTGTTCCGTCACTTATTACTCTCAAAAGTGGCTGCATTGATGATAATGTTTATCATAATGCATCTTTCACGTTTATTATGCATCGTTTTACCAAAAGTCTTATCTGACCTCAATAAAGCATCCATAAAAAGTTTCCCCACAAAACTCCGCCATTACAACAATAGTGCAGTTAATTTCAATGATTTCAGCTAAATATCGTGAACAAGCCAACCTTGGGGGACAATAATAAGGTCCATTCACCACATGAGTAAGCATTTAGTGCTCATTTCGTAAGGTTTGCCTTCACCGGGATGGATATGCTATAGTCTGGCTAAGCTACGTGTTGAAAGTTATCTCAAAAGTTTCAAGTTATTGTAATATAGGTTCAAAAGTGCCAATAAGTATTGATTTATTCCGATTTTGAGTCGAATTATTCCTTGACAAGTTGATCTTTTGAATTTTCTCATTATCTTTCGTTTCAACCACTGTAAGACTTAGAATAAATAAGAAAAATATAAATATATAGTTATATTTTAACTATTTAATATTGAATACATAATTATTGAATACAAGCTTGACATTTTAACCAAATGCAATCAAAATTGAAATAGAAAAACGGCTAAACTCATTATCGGCGGAGTAAACCCGACTTGTTATGGAACGATAAACAAATAAAAATTTCATATATCTCGATCGAATTTACCGACCGACCGATTTACGAGCAAACTTCTATATTATAGCAATAGCATTGGCTAACACGGCCTGCACTGTTAATTTGCTGGCCTACTTGCGAACAAAACCCCACAAACGTGGGTAGAATACATTGCCGTGAGACTTGGCGGGTTTCCTTCTTATGTCACTTGCATGGGACAAGGATTTCGACAACATTAATCATTTTATAACTGTCTAATAAGTTTAATAGTTCCCTTTGTGGCTTTACATTACGCTTTCGAGTTCAAATATGTGAAATGAGATTTGGTATCTTTCATTCTAGAAAGTCAGACCGCGGTTGATGTTAGAAACATTTAAAGCCTTAACTCTTTCTGTTTGGCTTGCCTGAAAGCTTTTGAAATCTATTATATCCTTATATAATTTAGGTTTTATTGTGCTGTTGTTTTGAAAGATTTTAAAATATAATAAACGTTTAATAAAGAGCCTAACTAACTCTTTCTGTGTGGCTTGCCCGAAAGCTTTTGAAATCTATTATATACTTATATAATTAAGGATTTATTATCCTGCTGTTTTGAAAGATTTTAAAAATATAATTAACGTTTTATTAAGAGCTTCCGTGATATTTTTATTGTACACTTAATGTTTACCACTCTTCAGAATTTATAATTTTTGAAATTAAACGTCATATACAATTATCAAAACTTTATGTTTAAACTTAAAAATTCCTTTTTTATTTTATTTTATTTTATTATATAAGTGCTGAATTTTCTGGAGATACTCTTTAGGCTTAAATGACATACGAAATCGATTAAGATTTCAAATATAATATGTATTGCAAAGCTCGTTTATTATTGCTGTTACAATCACAACTTAAACTTTAAAACCTAGATTCTAGCACACGGCCAATCACGCGGGACCTTATCTGGAGTTAGGCAATGAGCAATATTAAACCTTATCTTAATAGTTTTAAGAAATTAATTTGATCGTTGCGTTATACACTTAATTCTGCTTATAAAATTAATATATTGCAATTTATGGTTACGTAAATCTGATCCAATTTAATTCTATGATATACTTGTGGTACAATAGTTTGGTGGGTGGACTGTAAATCGTCGGACTGTAATATACTGATAGATTTAATTCTATTATGGTCTATGATTATGGTGATAGAGCGTCAGTGACTCTATGGTATCGGGGCTGTACCTAAATCCAATGTCTAGGGTCCGATTTTCAAATAAAATTCAATGAAAAGTAAAAGTTTTGATTCAGTTAAAGTTTAATAATAAGTTCAATACATAAGACGTGAAGAAGTAACAAACGTACACACGTATATTTTTAATGTGATTTGTGATGTAAACTTGAGTATTTACCAAAAATCTATTCTATTTCAGACTTCCCTGGCCTTTGCTTCGCATCCACCCGCTGTGCCACCGTCGAGCCTGGCAACTCCTGGGACTTGGCTCCCTTCTGCGGCCGCAGTACCTGCAAGATCAGCGAGGACCAACCCCCCAGGCTTCTGGAGCTAGTTGAGGACTGTGGACCTCTTCCCATCGCTAATCCCAAGTGCAAACTCGACACAGGTAACGTATATCGTACATTTCCCAGCAAAAAACCTCTAAATAAAAATAATCCCATTTTATAGCTAAACTCTTCTAGCTATTTTAAAGGCCCACTGCAGGGCTTGGTCACATCACTTCCTTAGAAATATTAGCTAAACATGCTCTTTGAGGCATGTAGATAAACATTAGCATCTTGAAATCTTTTGTTGTTATTCTCAGAAGAAAGTAAGCCTAATATACTTATGCGTTCCGCACTCAATGCAGATCCAACACTTCAGAATCCGTACCTGCACAGACTAATCGCAGCATGTTTTATCTTTGCGTCAATTATTTATAATGATCTTATGTTAAAGTTAAGGATTATATACTAATCCACTGATTTGAAATAAATATTACACAAGCACTTTTGAAATGTCAGTCAGTGCCTTCCACCACCACCTACCACCAACTCTGCCACTGGTGCGGAAGGCAGATTAGATGCATGCTTCTGTAAAGTAAACTCACTACTATATATAGATAGCTATAGAGAGATAGATAATTGTGTAGACGTGGCTGCGCCCGCGCCGTTCGTCGCGTCCGGAATCCAACTTATACGTGACGAACTGACGATAGTGTTCCTTGCATCCATAATAATAACGAAATAACAGTGTATTAGTATAAGATTTGATGATACGCCATCAATTGACGAAAATAAATTAGAGTTAATATTAAAAATACTTGTTTACAGAAAAGACCAACAAGACTGCGCCTTTCCCCGGCTGCTGTCCGATCTTCACATGCGAAGATGGTGCTAAACTAGAGTACCCCGAGCTTCCCACTCCTCCCCCAGAAGATGAGGCTAAGGACGAGAAGAAGAAAGCTTAAATTATAAATATAATAGATTAAAAACCTAATTATAATCTGCGGACGCGAATTACCCAAAAACACACCGATCTCCCGCGTTCGTTGTCAAATTCTAAATTCGATTTTTTATTGTGGTACAAATGTTTTTTACACCGTCTACAAATAACATTTGACTTAATTTGTAATTTGTTTTCACGTTCTCGGATCGCCTAAGTTCATTTGCAATGTTTATTTTTGTTATCGGGTCACTTTCTAATTGTCATGGCACCGGGACTTTCAATTGACTATTGTTCAAAATTCAAAAGCGGCTTCCTATTTCCTGTTTTATTCATAATAAAGATCTAACTGTGACAAAAGTTGTTCATTGTTGGCTTATTGACAAAAATGTCACTACCTATTGAAAGCGATCATTGTCGACTTTTTTTAGAATTGTATCGGCTTTTTTACTTGAATAAAATGACTATTATAAGTAATGTTTGTGATATTGATAAATAATAGAAAAGTTATTCAATAAAAAATACAAAATTCTATTCGTTCGTCTTATTTATCACTGTTGTCACCTCTAGCGAAAATGGAACTTTCCTTTTTTTGCAACATCCAAACATTTTCAAAAAAGAAAAACAAGAGAAGAGTTTTAGATTTTTGCTTGGACTGCCTATTCCTATGATCTTTTATAAAAACCCCATCATATAAATAGATAGCATAAGTATAAATGAATGAAAGATGATTGCATGAATTAAATTAAACACTGATAAATTATCCTTTCTAACATTATAAAGGCGAAAGTTTGAATGTATGGATGGATGGATATTTGTTACTCTTTAACGCAAAAACTACCTACTGAATGAATTTTGATGAAACTTCACAATAATATAGCTTACATATCAGAATAACACATAGTCACCGTTTATCAGAATAACACATATCAGAATAACACATAGTCACCGTTTATCAGAATAACACATAGTCACCGTTTATCCCAATTCTCCCGGGAACAAGAACTACGCGGTTGTCCTCGTAGTATACCTTTTTCAGTAACGAACTAGCAGAACACTATAATCCCTTCAGATGTTACGAAGATCATCGTGATAGACAAACTAAATGTTTAATGTTTTGATTAATATCAAATAGATAATATAAGTGTAACGTATATAGCTTAGAATAAAAAAATGAATATATTAACTCAATAATTTATTTGGGAATAATGAATCTCACAAGTATAATAAATACAGAATACAGTAATTCTCAACACTTTAAATACGTACCATATAAACATACAGCTAAATATGTAAATAAAATAAAAAATAATCAGAAAAAAATTCGTGGATTATTCATTGTAACACGACAGAAACTATTTTTTTTTCATCAAACTACATTATAATTAACCATTGACAAGCCAATTTTATGGTAACAGTCTATAAATACATTTTTAACATTGTTTTCTTTTCTATATCTAAACACAGATCTCTTAACGTTATAATATTATGATATTATATATTTTAAAACGTTAATCTTTAACTATACGTTAAAATAATCAACTATATTGGTAAAATCACAATTCTCCTAATAATAACATTTATAATATTGCACAAAATAGACACCGATCGCGATTACAAAGTTATATAATTATTTGAGCTGTCATTTTATCAACAAGCATTCAAAATGGCTGTTCGTGAAAGCGCGCGAAAACTGACAGTCCGTCGCCATCTTTGTTTGTGTCCACAATCATTAATTAAATAATTGTGAATATTTTCAACATATTTAATTTCAAATTAAGAATGTTATTATAACTTAAATTAAAAATAAATTGAAATTATGGTTACTGTAATCTAAACTCTTAAAATTTATTTTATTTATTTCGAGAAAAATATGCCATCTTTTTTAATATTTCCCATGAAAATATGTTCTCTAGTTTGTGCCACTATGTATTGAAACATAAGAAAACTGATATGTTGATATATTGTACATCACAATGCTTAGGAATGTATCTAAGTATATTATAATTCAGGCTTCCAACAGACAACAGACTAAAATCGGTCTGATAATCTGGTACCTAACTTAAAAATAAAGTAGGTAAATAATAAAAATGTAGATTTACGAGCAAGTAATTCCTGCTTTATAATTTCTTTATTTTGCGATTTTGTCTTTTTTGGAGATAAGACTCTCTATTTCAAATATGAGAAGGTATATAATAACATGTTTTAAATATTTATTTCTATAGTCGACAAATCGAATTTTTACTAATAGTTAAGGTTAACAAAACGAAATAATTCGCTTGTTGCATATTCATGTAATAATATAATTCCAAAAATACTAAAATGAATACATTAAATGCAGATTTAAAGCGTGAAGATAATTACATCAAAATTGATCTAATTCCATACAAATCGGCAAATGACCGATTAAAACCGGTCGTCTGTTTATGCCTTATGACAAAAAAGTATTAACGAAACTGTCAATTTTGTCCCACCGATAGCAATTCGAGCGTAATATTATTACATTTTACAATATTTAATTCAAAATAAATATAGAGGTAGTACACGGAAGATTGAAATGGTTTTATTAATGTTAAAAACGTTATAAGTACGAAAATAGCTCAAGGTTCTCAAACTTTGCGCGACGATTCATTAAAATATTCCTATTTTTTATATACATTTATAGAATAATTCCTCTCATATTGACCTTTTTTTATTTTACTTATTACATTATATATAATAATATATATTTTTATTTACTACCGAAGATATGCTTCAAATAATGAATTGAAAACTTTTACTCGTACGATCATAGATGTATTAAACGAATTGAGCGATTTGTTCTTCATGAAAAATCGTTTATGCAGCATAAATACAGATACTTTGTGCAACTTAGACTTCGACTGATAATATTTCTAAGTTATATGAATTAATATATAATTACAACACTAAACAAAGTAAATTTGCAGCTGTAAAAAATATTTTTAATTAATTGTAAGTCTTTACGGAAATAAAAAAAAAATTGTTGATTTTCAATTGAAGTTTTTATGTAAGCGTCAATAAATCGCCCAACGCGTTGAATACTGCTTAAGACTAACAAAGCGATTGCGCACAATATGTAGATAAAGGAAACACCATTAAAATGCATAGCAAAAATAATGAAAAAAGCACTCCTTAAGTCCCATCATATCTCCCATTCTAATACATTCGCATCAAAAAATCCGGGAGTAAAAAATATATTATTTTAGCACACAGCTATGAATGATTATTACCGATAACCACAGAATCTATACACCGATGCCTGAGCCTTTCTTATAGACTAATTTTTTTATAGATATTTTAACATTATCAAAGATACCGTCATTAGTACTAACATGGTATTGATTGAACCGACACTTGTTTCCAAACTATTAACGCTGAGATATGAAATTATAAACAATAATTCATAGCTAAATCTACTGTTAGGAACGTTGTGTCGTTTTCTAATTTCATGATATAGATTTATAACTGAAAATCCTCTACCAGTCACAGATTGAATATAACGAAAGTCATTCCAGATTAAAAGTATATAAATACACTCCGTACTCCAGATCAAATCGTCTTCAAAAGTATCATTTATATAAATGTATATTCGAATATAGTTTCCCTCCAAACAGATAGGTAAAAATAATTCGTTAGAAAAGTCGATACTGCCTGGCATATCCTTTTGCATGCTTGCTCAGATTTGATAAGATTCAACCCTCCCTATGTTTTTTAACGCCACTAACTACACAAAAAATCTCAACTAGTATCGGTATAACCAATAACGGCCCAGACACTATGTCTAAGTATCTATAATATTTTTTACACTCTATTTTTAATTCTGTTGGCATTTTTTCTAAAATCGGGTTCTGAAGCTCGGTCGAGGGGTAGAGGGTTTTCTAAATCCAATTTCTCTATTTTCAGTTTTGCAACTAGGTTACAAACGTTGACCAGTCTAGATACTATAACAACAACCTACTTGTATTTGCTATGAACTACTTATCGACGGCGACTTTTTTTTAAATAGCTAATACCTCAATTCTCCTTACATTACTGCGGGTTAGTTGCTTTGGCTTTTCCAGGCTTTTTATATTTACCAGAGCATAAGTTTTCTTTCTTGTCGACAGATAGTTCATAGTTCATATAAAATGTTCTACATTCTTCTATAAAACCTTTAAAAATGTATACAATATTGAAACTGGATTGTCAACATCAATTTGTCTAAGTACATCACGGAATGTAAGCTTTATAACATTATAACAACAAGCGTAAAATCTATTTTATTAATTATTATATATATTATAATATACGCATAATACTACTATAAATAATAAAACTACAATTTAAATAAAAATAAATTTTTGAATTACATAATTACGTATTGCATAACGAACTGGTGTATCAACTTCATGATGTTTTGTTTTTGTCAATCAAGTTAACCAAATAGAGCTTTTCAAAACATAAAAAAAACATTATTGTAAGGAATAAGTATTTACCACATTCGCTGTAGTTAATATAACAAAATCTTTTAGACATAAAATATCATTTGCAATTGTCAATTGTTTCTAAATATTTTTCTTCACTATGCAATAATATAATTATTCTGTAATATTATTTTATGAAATAAAATAGGATTTTTATTTGTAAATCAAGAAAAACCAATAAACTATATAATTTCGCTAATTATAATTTACAGAAATATAACATTGAAATACGTAAAAAAAATCATCTACTCGTTTTTGTGCGATACAACGACCATTTATCATTATTTTTACTACAATTTAACAATTATTTCAATATTAGTAATAAATAATGTTTTACATATAATTATCTAACCACTTATTAAAAACCTTAACGACGAATATTTCAACTCTTACATTTAAACGTCAATTACAGATTAGAAAGAGCTTTTAGCACAGTTTTTATGTTAGAGTGTGTGAAAAATCATATAATTTAAACACATACTTGAATAAATAACTAAATATAAACATAAGAACCGAAAGAAAAAAAATTAAATGATTATTTGTATAACTTGTATTATTTCATGACAAGTTATACTTCATTAGTATATTGATAATTTTAATTTTTATATAAATAACTGAAACACAAAAGAGCAATTTAGTTAAAAGTATAAATAAATTCTGTCATTAATTTTTAAATTGTTTACATTTAAAATCTAAAAAAATATTAGCGTTACGCAAAATCGTTAAAGAAAATTAGTTCTCAGTTTAAATTACCAGGCGCTTAAAAGTTTAACTATTGTGTTTCAAATGAAACTAGTAGTTCTTAATATATTCTCAGAGATATACATTAAATAGTTAAGTACAGTAAAATAATAAATATATAATTATAATCTATGATGTACTTTGCAAACATTCAGTTGGAAATAAAACACCTATTATTAAATACATAATTCCATAAAATTTTAAGTCCAAGTTGAAATAGGTGCTATATTTAGAAAGAGCGCCGTCGACCATGAAAATTATAGACATCGATACCATTGCATAATAAGTAAATAGGTTAATAAGACTTTAAGTAATGAGTTACCAAAATAATGTAACAAACTTTTAAATTAAAAATATGAATAAATAAATTGATATAATTCGACTTTTGTTGACTTATAATAAGAACGGCATCAGTGTGAACGTTATAGTTTTTTTTAATACTTTGAGAGCCACTGATAGTAGTTAAAATTATTTTTAGTAAGTAAATATTTTGTTAAATAATAGTAGGGTATACTACCCACAGAACATAAAGTAAATAAATAATGGAAGAGTAAAGTTTGCAAAGTTTTAGTACTCAATCAATCTTGCTATAATAAATTCAACTATCTATTTATTAAGCTGTGATATCGACGAAGAGATTCAATGTTATGTCATTTTTTTCAAACCGCTCAGTCTTATGACGTTTTGTTTTAATTTGTTTAAGGGGCCATTTACATTACCATAGACAAGACAGATCTGAAATCAAGGAAAGTTTTTAATGAGTGTTTACTTCTATCACGTCATTGCTTCCAGTTATGTATGAGTTCCACTAAGATAAAATAGCCGGTTTTAGCATTTAAGCTGGATATTTTATCTACACGCAAAACGTACACATTACGGTGGGCGCTGAACGTAGAGGATACAGAACGTTGAGAACGCAGACGATACTGAACGCAGATGTCGCAGAACGTTGTGGACGAAGTATTCCACGTCTGAACACATAAATATCAGCAGATTTCGTATTTTTATATTACAATAGCGACTTGTATGTACATGAGGGTACATAATATAAGTTTTTAAATTGAACCAATTAGTAACATCAAATTTACTCATGTGGTGTTTTTAATTATAATGGGCTAAAAAATCTAGTTTTATTAGGGGCACCAAGTGCTTGGACGAGCGTAGAAGCTCTGACAGAGTCCAGCCCAAGGCCTATAAGAACATGGAAGGTCAGAATTTTGCGTCTCCTATGAGACTCGGACTTCGAACAAGAGGTCATCAACTCATCATCAACTCGGTGGGATTTGTGAGCTCTTTGAGTTCAGTTCATTGATCAGATTAGAAATTAAGACCAACATTAGTATGAAATCGAGGACTAGGACCTCGGTGTTCCCACATTCTTACAATTTGGGGATTTTCAAGGGGAGAGTTAATAAACATCTCAAAGGCCGGCAACGCATCAGTGGCGCCTCTGGTGTCGCAGTTGTTCATGGGCGGCGGTGGTCACTTAACATCAGGTGATCCGCTTGCTCGTTTGCTCGCTATTTTTATAATAAAAAAAAACTTCCATGAAGGTGAGGACCTCCATAGACGCCCCTTAAATACTGAAAACCTCCTTGGTTTGAGAAATAAAAAAGTTACTCAAGTAAATTTCAAAGTAAAGTTCATCTCTGTCTTGTCTATAAGTCGTCCCTACCTATCGTGTAGCATGCATGATGCGCTGGCCCGTTGGTTTACTCCGGTTTGAGGCGGTGCCACTGCACTATGGTCTGCCGTGGTTTCGTGATCATGTCTTGCCAGTGTTTCGTCTCCGTTGCCCCAGAACCGTTTTTACCTGCAAACATAAAGAAGATTTATTACATGTAATATTAGTAAGAGAAAGTGTAACTTAATTGCCTGTTGAGTCCGCGACTCAGTATTTGCACTATCCTGCAATGAAATGGATTTTCCTGGAATAAAAAGTGACTTTTGTGTAAGTCCAAAGTACAATCTATTTTTACTACAGTTAAGTCCATAACTTGTACCTCGATCGGATAACTCTCTTATCTTCTCTCGCGGTACGTTGAATGAGAAAGGGTCATTGAACGAGTTATTTGGCATGCACTACTCCTAGACTCTCCTCGTACTTACCAGCCAAAAGTATTCTTCCGATAAGCTCGTTCCGGCCGATGTTATCGAAGTCCATGACTTGCACGTCGAGCGAGCACTCTCTTATTTTCTCCCACGGCACGTTGAACGAGAAGGAGTCGTTGAACACTGGGTTCAGCGTGCACTTGAACACAGCCGTCTTGCGCTTCTCTATGCGCTTGTCACCGAACTGGAGCCACACTTTTACGTACGGATCTGGAAATGAAACAATAAATAAATCGATTAAAGATGCATTTTAACTTTGTTTTTATATGAAACTTAGAAGTTCGTTCCGTCGTCCGTTACGTTAAACTTATTACCTACGTATAAAACAGGTTATGGTCTTTACCATGAGACATGTTTTATACATAATAATCCCTATGGATATTAATTATTCGCCAAAAGGAGGTCAGGAAATTATGTGGGAGTCATACCGACAAACATCCTCACTAAGACTAAAGTACATAGGTTTTTATTAAGATTGGGCTTTTAAAATTTAGTCCTTTGATGACTATAATGGTGCTGAAAGAGAAGACAAATTCGGGTATCACTATATAGAATAGCATCACTATACGCGAAAAACAAAAACATTTTTATAATTTTTTACTTAAACTGTTGTGAACTCGACAACATCGAGGTTACTTTTTTAATTTCGGAAGAAAAACCGCGCTTTGTTGGCTTGATTAAATTTTATGAAAAACGGTTTAATTAATTTTGTTGCCTAATTTGCTGAAGTAAACGTGGCTGTTCATTAAAAAAGAAAAACTTTGGCTCTATTTTTTAACGAGTGCATTGCAAGTAGTGAATTTTAACATATTTTTTAAAGGACTGTTTTTTTTATCGACTACAAGTTGGCCCTTGACTGCTATCACAACTGATGTAAAGTGATGATGCAGTCTAAGATGGAAGCGGGTTAACTTGTTAGGAGTGGGACGAAAATCCACACCCATTTCGGTTTCTACACGACATCGTACCGGAACGCTAAATTGCTTGGCGATACGTGTTTGTAAGTGAAACAGAAAAATTAAGTAATAAGATTGCAATAGGGAAAGACCTATTGTCTGAATTTTCTTTTCCATTTAGGCAATATATTGCGGCATTACATTGCTTATGCATGCAATGTATAACATTATGTAATATTACGACAATCTGGGTTCCGGGGGGAGACGTGGTACGATAGCTCTGAAATTATCTTTGATATAATTATGTATTTAAAAATTAAAAACATGAGTACATATTTTTGTGTTGATACACATCAACATCAATCGCTTTAGTAGTTTTAGAATAAATTGGCCGTGATAGACACACGAGTGTCTAAAAGGAATCCCATTTATCTTTTAGAGATCCCTAAAAATGTATAAATCAACAATTACAGAGACCGTCCTCGCTGAAACTTTATAGCTGTGAGAAGAATTTAAATCCCTTACTTTTACCCTTAACGATCATTAATTTTGAAAAATGTCAAATGATCCGTTGGCCAAATGGGACTCAGTTAATTGGCTACATTTTCAGATAGAATCTTGAGTTATAGCGCCTAGCTTAGGATAGCTACGTCTCACGGGAGCCATGGATACAGTCCTAATACTATTAGTACAAATTACTACTATTAGTCTCGCACAAAATTTTACTGATAGGCATACATGTTTTCTGTCGACATGGCTCACTATAGAGGTTCCTTATATTAGACAAGAATGGGAACCTATACTAAAGCCAAACTCGATTGAGAATGCTTGTCAACAAACAAATTAAAAATGAAGGTAGAAATCACTAGTTATTTTAGTTTTAATTTTTTTAGTTAACTTGTTAATGACGAATTTATGATTATAAATTAAATTAGTAAGCTTAAAACTAATTAATATATTCAATATATTATAAGATTTTATAAAAAAATAAAACATAATTCTAAATTTATTAGGCATAAAATGTGTTGTATTTTCTACCTTTATTTTAAATTTGTTTGTTGACAAGCATTCTCAATCGAGTTTGGCTTAAGTATAGTAATAATACTAATATCGGACCGACGGCTTTACGAGCTCTCCGAGGCACGAAGGTGTAAGGTTACCAACTACCTAACTCCAGGCTATGTAATGTGCTACTTGGAAGAAAACAAAGTTCAATATTTCATAGCTTGACCCAGGCCTCGACCCATTACTTCGCGAACTAAAGCCACATGGGCTAACGACTAAATCAATGAGGCAGCTACGGTTAACGAGTCAAATAGCAATACAAATAATGCTTTTTAGAAGGCATCATACGATGATTGATAGACAATTCATATTTGATGTTACATCGTGAAACGCCTGTTACAATTACGAACGCAATTACGTTACGTACGTTTGGTAAAACATTTACATTTTGTAAACTTGAAGTTTGACAGACAGACAAACAGTACAACGAAGTAATCCAAGTGACAGACGATTTGAAGTAGGTACTTAATTACGTAACTCTAAAAACAATTAATGGCGACTTTTTAAAAAGGAGAACTGCTCTGTTTCTTTGCTTAGAAATGTACAGAAGAAGGGATAACAAACCACCATGCTGTTCAATGCCGGTTGGCGGATTTAGGATTATATTATATTTAACTTTATTATGAGTATACTGTTCACCTCTTTGACCGGAAACAGTTATTTCTTGTCGCAATAGTTGTTTAGTAAGTGTAACGGTATTAAGAGATGTTTTGCAAAGAACTCTACTAATACAAAAAGTACTAATAAATTATGTTACAATAAAAAAAAATTAGGATTCATGGTCACTCTAATTAAAAACTTTTTCGAATTAACATCAAACAATTACTTTGCAGGTTTCATTAAATTTCGACGAGTTTTATTTGAAATGATACATACGCGGAAAACGTAATAAATATTACGCGGATTATTCTTTGATAATCTACTTTGAAGTCTTCCATCCGTAATTGAATTGGACGCACGAAATGAAATTATTAAGCCGTTAAAATATTTTCACTTTACACGATCCGATTTTAACCTTTCGAGTGTATAGGGGTTTGATATGTTGAATAAATTTTCATTTTATGCTCATTGTAATTTTTGCTTTTCCTTTTATTCTAATTTTTATACAGGCAATTTAACTCTAAAAAATGCCGTCGAAAATCATAGCGCAAGTAATTTGGAATGGTTATGGGCCTGCACTGCAACGTTCTTAGCTCCATATAACATGCTGTAAGGGAAAAGGCCTTGTTTTAATATATCTACCACGTATTACGATAATAATTGTTCATTTGGCCTCACAGTTGTAGGTCTGTAGGTCATAATTGTGCCTTTGTAATCTTTTATATTTGTCCAAAAATCCTCATTAAGTACCCTCACTTTATTTTTGCTAAAAATCTTGTTCGTTAGGGCCGATGGTAGACAACTCTAGAGGTGCTATAACAAAACGCATTGGAAACGATTTCTTCGTAGGATTTTACCAGTCTTAGCCAATTAAAACAAAATTAAAAACCTAAATACGCCCGAGTTGATTAATTATCGAACTGAGAACCAAACATTACCAATTCAGTCAAAACAAAAACTAAAGGATCTTTATGTATTCTGTGTGACGCATACCTGATTTTCCATTGATATCCTTCGCCTTAAGGTTCCTCGCCTTGAGCAGGGTGAGTGTGAGCACGCTGTTGCTGGGGTGATAGCACAGTGACGTCAGCAGCTCGCCGCACTTGTCTTTTGCGGGTGGCTTCAGCGCCTTCCAAAATGAGGGCTTCTCGCTTAAGTCCACCTAGAAATTGGCGTGAATTATAAAGTACTGAAGTTATTACTCTTAAATACCTCTTTGGCCTTTGATGAGTCTTGAGTTCTACTCATGGGTCGCTTAGCTAGGAAAAATTAAAAGGAAAATTTGCAGCTCGGAGTTGAGAAGTTAGAAGGATTTTAATCCCGTGGCACGATAATCGCGTTGAATGCAAAGAGTGATAGATAAATGATTTTATTCAGTACGTTTATTTAATTACTAAAACTATAAAAAAAAATGTAACTTTATATTACCTACCGTGCGGTTGTGTGCGTGTTATCCTGCTGTCTATGTAAAGTGGTAAAGTAACAGAACTCGTAACGTCTTGCATTAACAGAATGCAGCAACGATATATTATCTCGTGTAAAGAAATGTTGTCCAATAGCGGCAAAATCGACAAGATCATATAATAAATATGTCCCTTGGCACATCCTAAGCCTACAGCTCCCTCTCTGTCTACCCGGACCCTAAATGTATATTTCCAGTTTTATACGTATTCGTTACCATAACTCGAGTGTAACATTTGACATTACAACACCCTTATATCGCACGTCAAGGTCATTGCCTGAAATGTAATCATCAAAAAGCTTTTACCTGACACAGAGGCAGAAACACTTCCCCAATCGAATCATCTCGCGAGAAGCGATCGTAGTCGAACACGTGCAGATGTAATACCTGGAACACGTAAAAATGTAATATGAACCACCATCAAAAATCTTTTTATTTTGAATATTATACTAAACAGGTATAAGGTAAATTGCTTTACATTTTTTTATACATTTGCTTAAACCGCTGGAGAAAGAGGATTTTTATTAGATGAAATCTTCTTACAAGAGAAAATATTTTATGTTGCCTTGATCGTTTAGTTTAAGCAGATTATAGCATACGAAACTTTTGAAATGGTAAGTTTGTAGTGACTCTAGTACTCGCACGTAAAGCAGATATGGGGCCGGTAAGTACGTGTATTTAAGCACTTGTTCTTTAATAGGCCCCGCAGACATTTAATTGACTTATAGTTTGGTCTTTTTCTTAATAAGTATGAAGTAATAAGTATAATTCCACTTTCATACAAAATATTATACTGAATAAAAAACTGACCAACCTAGTAGCCAATAAAAAAACTGCAAGGACTTTTACAGTAATTCAATTAAATAAAACGAAACGATAAATCAAATATTTGATCTCTACAGACTTCATTCACAAGTCTTTTTGTATACTGTATTGATAAATATTATTGTGTTTAAATGAGCATAAGTCTACCACGAGGCTACCAAAAAGGGCCAACAAATCGATTGACCTGTCCAATTTTTTCATGTCACGTCACTTTGTTGGACAAAACTTATATATTTGGCATTGTCTAAACAAGCCATTAGCTATAATAAAAAGAATATGATACGATTGTGTGGCAAACAAAGGGAACCTGTCATATGTAACAAAAACAAAAGGATTTCTTATATTACGCTTATAAACAGCTATAAATCCTTTGTTGTACAGTTTTGTGTAACACGAGGGACGCTCAGTGGACCCTTATTAGATTTTATGACACGTATTACCTATATATTTTACTGTACAGATGTTTTTTGCTGCCAATTACATTTCCAACAAAGCATGAAATTCAAAGGCATGGACAGAGTAAATCTGCGCTCTGTCCTAATCTATATACCTATTATGTACTGTATTGTGTTGCGTATTTGATGTAAGCTTGCAATATCGTACATACTGGAGGAACGTATTATGTACTGTATTGTGTTGCGTATTTGATGTAGACTTGCACTATCGTACCTACTAGAGGAACGTATTATGTACTGTATTGTGTTGCGTATTTGATGTAAGCTTGCAATATCGTACCTACTGGAGGAACGTATTATGTACTGTATTGTGTTGCGTATTTGATGTAGACTTGCACTATCGTACCTACTGGAGGAACGTATTATGTACTGTATTGTGTTGCGTATTTGATGTAAGCTTGCAATATCGTACATACTGGAGGAACGTATTATGTACTGTATTGTGTTGCGTATTTGATGTAGACTTGCACTATCGTACCTACTGGAGAAACGTATTATGTACTGTATTGTGTTGCGTATTTGATGTAGACTTGCACTATCTTACCTACTCGAGGAGCGTATTATGTACTATATTGTGTTGCGTATTTGATGTAGACTTGCACTATCGTACCTACTGGAGGAACGTATTATGTACTGTATTGTGTTGCGTATTTGGTGTAGACTTGCACTATCGTTCTGGAGGGGTAAGGCGAGCGCAGACTGTTTGCAAAAACTACTAGAATGCTTTTCCAGCAGTTTGGAGAGGTTTAATGATTTTCTAAGGTACTTTTATTCCATATCTCCTATGAGACGATTTTTTTCTTATTGCTTATTTTAGGGCTAGAAGAACATGGAACGTAGAATGTTTGTAGCCGTCTCATGACAAAATAGGACTGCTGTTAGATGACGTCTGGACTGATGGGGGTTTGTGAAATAAGACCTGACGCCTTCGTTAGACGACGTCGTATTTAGAATCCATGTCATATTAAAATGGGGACCTATTACAGAGCTGACTTGTTAGTTCAGTGATTGATCTGTTTACCGATCGTAGTAATCATAATTGTTTGAAGCGTGGAGCTGGTTCGTTTGAAGAAGGAGGCAGTGGTAACGCAAACTTTTTAGTGATCACACACACGACGAGTGTCTTCGAGACACTCATCAGCCACAGTCATTTCAATTACTATAAACTGTTAACGTACCCGACTCTGCAGCTTCTGTATCGGGAAACCCTCGAAGTATAACGTCTCGTTCCACCGAGGGTTCAGAGTTCGACGCTTTATTTTCGTCTCGAGGCGGTGCTTTTTGTCTGGTAGTAACGTCACTCGTACGTAGGGGTCTGAGGTCCCGCTGAGGTCCTTAGCTGGTAGTTCCTTGCCCTGTGGCCAAACATTCTTATGTAAGAAACTAATTAGAAACATACCTGTCTGAAAGTTTTGTTACCTTTATTATATATAGAATTCATGATCCTTCTTTTTATTGCCTGACCAAAAAAATAAAATATTTTGCCATGTTGCGGAAAAAAGCAACTACGTAATTTCTTCTAATAAATGATTAAGTAGGTACCTCAATAAGTGCCTGCAATGCAGGTATTATATTTTACTGGTCAGGCTATAGTTACTTATTTGTATATAACTAAAACTATACAAAAAAGTACTGAAACGATCAATACATCACGTACCAGGAATTTAGAGAATGTAGAGACAAGTACGTAGAGCCGATAAAAATTCACAAGGTGCTGTAATGGTGACCACGTACCACATAATAGTGTTGGTGAACTCTTCAGTAAATGGACCGATGGCACTAAGTAACATGCAATCGGATACGTTGGTCAACGACTCCCGTGGTGCAATCGTATGCGGAGTGGAATAATAACTAGTTCCTGGCAAATCCACCCAATTAAGATTTTCTAAATTGGTAATAAATAAAAAAAAATCGAATCAAAAGGATTTAAGCCACCAGCTGATTCAAGATTGTGGTCTTAATCAGCATTAGACGTATAGTAAAAAATGAAAAATAGTAAGTAAAGTAAAAAATAACTGTGTCATTTAGTTGCTTTAATTTACTTGAGCATATCTATGAAGCCAGCAAGTTTAAGGAACATTTATTTAACGTAGTAAAGCAGTTTGTGGGTTCTATTTTTTTTTTTTTTTATTGACTACAAGTTGGCCCTTGACTGCTATCACACCTGATGATAAGTGATGATGCAGTCTAAGATGGAAGCGGGCTAACTTGTTAGGAGTGGGACGAAAATCCACACCCCTTTCGATTTCTAAACGACATCGTACCGGAACGCTAAATCACTTGGCGATACGTCTTTGTCGGTAGGGTGGTAACTAGCCACGGCGAAAGCCTCCCACCAGCCAAAGTAATGTCCTTAAAGTAGAAACCTTAGCTGGCACCGACTCCTAGATATTTCTTACTTTTTAGTAATTTATCGCCACGTAACGTACTCGTACTATACTGTCATAGTATATTATACGGTACTTGTAGAGAATCTCCTCCGTTTTTTTTGTCGGTTAAAATGTATTAACACTGATCTACGCGTATAGCCTAACTATTGTGGCAAGTCCGTTTGAGTGTAATGATAAGTTTAACAAAAATCGCCTTTCTATACTTATACGCACATTTGTGCGCCTGTCAAATGCTTGTCTGGACACCTTACAACTATATCCAAGACAAACATACTTCCCTTAAGTAATGACTTTGCATAAATTCGACAATTCGTTTTTATTTGTATAGAAGACTATTGTGTTCATATTATGTATATTATGGGGTGATAATAACCTTGCCAAATATGACATTGAAACACGTACATATGTATTTCATATCGTTGGATTTATCACGTCCTCATAACTCCTTTGACGTCACAAATTACCACTCTTGTGTATTTGAATGTCACAGCGATTAATGACCGGTATGCAGTGAAGGGTTGGGCAATATGTTATTTCTTGTTGACAGGGATTTAGGCAGATTTCTTGGGGATACGGGTTAGCGAGAAACCTACGTAATCCGGCATGCTCGTGTTTGTATCCTTCGTTCGAGACTCGGGTTGATACTACCAGTATCTAAACAACTAATACATACTTATCTCATGTTACGTTATTTATAGTCGCTCTCCACTTGAATAGACCGATTCCAATTTTTTTTGTATATTTGGTAGATATAGAATAGGTCGTAATAGGAAATTGTTACGCGACGGGCTAAAATTAAATATTAAATTTTTACGAGGTAACACTACGATTGCAAGAAAGTGAAATAATTCAGTAATTTTAATTTCTTAAAAAATTGAAAAGAAATCGCGCTGATTAATTACTTATTTTTGTAAATGGAGCTTGCAACGAAATAAAATAAATAAATAAGTACGGTGACTCTATCTACGAATAAAACCTTTTTAGAATAATAGAAGTGGGCTGGTACTGGTTATACTTAGAAAAAAATAAAAAAAAAATATTGTTTTAGCCCCAAGAGCTTGAAATGCTATTGTCTCTGTGGAAGATCAAATCAAAAACAGCGTTTTTGAGCAAGGGGAGTTTTAAATATTGAAATAGCAGTAGAATCTCATCATCATCACATTACAAAGTAGAACATCTACATAAAAGCAAAGTAATTTGTATCTTTATGGCATGTGTGGATGAACCCTAAGCCGTTAGCACAATCATGTCTCTCAACGAGGAAAATCAATTAGCACTTTACTCTTTTATTTGTTTGTTGATATTGGATTATGTATCTACTAACATACGGGTGTTTATTAAAGTCGTGTGTGTAATGACATTAGACTTTGAGTCGTTATTCACTTATTTTAATCTGTTTTTCTCCATAGATTAAAGACTACTAGATGGAGTCATAACGCGGCTGTAGGTTCAAGAGCGTGACAGACTTATTTCATTCGGCCTTTATTAGAAACTGACACAAGATTATTTTTTGTCCCTTTCAGCGTGTTCGTTTTTATTGTTTGTCAAGAGTGGAGTTTGTGACAAGCAAGGGACATATCTGAGCAATTATTAGCTTTTTATTAAATTTGCTGATAAATAATATAACTTTGCGGTTACGATATTAATTTAAAGGTTATCGTGCTACGGTGGGTTGTAATATTTTCGGCTGCAACAGTCGCAGCGAACAGAAAATCGAAGGAATTACGTTTCATACGTAAGTAGGCATAAACTTCATTGATTGATGATTTAAAGCTTAGATGTGTTATTTTTTTAGCAAATTTCATGTATTATGCGTTTACTAAACTATCTTATATAAAGTAATATTTCGTATTTTACGATATTTTAAAACATAACGTTTTATGATGTACTTTAAATGTTGACATGTCATGTCAATAAGGCTGATTTGTTGTCTCACGAGTGGACACGCTATGGGCTCTATCTAGTTGTCTTTAATCTATGTTTTTTCTTGCACTAAAATTTGTCAAGCCAAGTCAAGCCAATGATTAGTGACTACAGTCACCATTATCAGCCTATTGACGGCCACTACAGGGCCAGGTCTCCCTCCATAAAGGAAAGGGGATACTAGGAGGAGAGGAGGGGATCAGTAGTTTCTTTATTTTACAAACAATTTATTGCGAACAAAAACAGACACGGCTGAGGACTTTATTAGCTGCTGATGGAGCCAACTTCGTTTGTCTGAATTTTAGGATTATTAATAAGTATTTTTTGATACCAAATAATAAAATAATATTAACCTATCAAATATATATAAAAAAATTATTGCAATCTATCTAGTTATTTCGGAGGGGTCTGAGAACAAAACGACGAAACACGAGATTTTTGTAATAGAATTACAATGGAATAAGATTAGAACACGAGAATGCCATTGATTATATTACTGGCAATCTCGTATCGTTATCGCTGGGATGTCGTTATGTATAAATGCCTCAAGTCGTGATATGAAATCTTTATTATCTCCCTATATTTGTTAACGATTTAGCGAAATATGTCAACGTCGTTAGCAAATATGTTATATTTTCTCTCAGCTCGATTTAATGTTTTTGTTGAGGCCATATTATTTTATTACAGTGTAGCTATTGAGGCTTAATAATGCCGAATAGAAGAACCGAATTTAAGACTAGTTGAAATCAATCTTAAGCCAATAAATCTATGCATTCTTTACATTTTTATTAATGTAAGATTTATGAATTTCTCGATGAATAGAATATGAAATTATGGCTAACCAATGCATTTGCGTTTCTTATTTATAAGTTCGATATTAGAAATAATAAAACATGGTGTTTATGAGATTTGGTCCTTCAGCTGTGGCTGGACATGTTTCTTCCATTTTATTACATACGTGACATGTTATTGCTAGCCTCTGGAGTATATTATGGTTCCTTTTGATTTAGTAGGTATCAGAGATCGAGTCTTTCAAGGTACATACTGTATCTGTTCCTACCGTACAAATATCTTCATAAATATTTAAACCCGACTAATTATACAGTTGTTTATACAGAAAAACACTAAAATAAGATCTAAAATAAGCTTTTGAATAATGTAACCACCATCCAAACTGGATTATTAATATTTCTGAAAATCTCTGCAATAAATTAATATATCAGAGATGCATACTTCTACAACCTACGTACCAGTTTTTTATGCCAGTTATTTTAAGCTATTGCATAGCTTCTATCGCGGGCCTTGAGCGTGGAGACCGAATACAGAAATTCCGTAACGAAAAAACCTAACACCCCCGGTTCAAAAACATAAGACAAAAGCACTTTCGGCAACGACATACCGGAACGTGGCTTAGCCGTCTGCGCCTAGTGCCCTCGCCTGAGACCTGGATGATATCCTCGGTTCCAACTTTTTTTTCAAGAGTCAAATTTCAAATAATAATTTTTTTTTTAATTAATGACATTTGCACTTTCACCTTTTGTAAACTTCATAATCAACAGCATTATCAACCCATCGAATCCGGCCCACGTCTTACAGGGCCAGGTCCCGCTTACATAAGAGGATATACAGAGTTGATAAAAAATGCTATCCAATGCGTTGGCAGGCTCCGGGTGCTAATGTTTTTTTTTTAATTATTGTTTGTTTATATGTTAACCTCATTATCATCACCATCCAATGGACGTCCACTGTTGGACATAGGGCCCTTGTCAGGGCTTCCAAATACCACAATCTTGAGCCACCTGCAGCTAGCGGCCTCCCTGTAACCCGCATGATGTCATTGGTCCAACTATTGAAGAGTCAAACAAACAAGGCTCGTGTCGGGCCAATTGGTAACCACTAGACCAACGAGGCAGTTGTACTCTTGTACGCTACCATATATTACCATATAACTCAGAACTAACCTGTATGATCCTCAAAATAAGTGTTGTGTTCTGGAAGTCGTACTCCAGCGAGAAGTGTATCTGACCGACGTTCTCTGATGGCTCCGAGTTGTCGATGTACATGTCCACCAGAGATATCGACCGGTTCTGAAGGAACGCCATCTGTTAGTCAGAGCAGTGAACGATTTACTAGGCGCATTATTTACAGCGCCTATTATGTTAGGCGATTGACAATTTTAAATTAAATTTTGACGACAAATATCTTCGCAATGTAGACATCTTCTGAGGATTTCGGAGAGAAACATACCTACGGTGAAGGTTTTCTTGTGGTGATTTTGCCACTTGGGTTCGTTGGTTCATTCGCGGAATAACTAATCACAGGTATTTGCTATTCATAGCTATTCATTGCTAGGTAGATATACAAATATACCTAAAAATAGTAATCTCACCACGTTTGTTGCGGATCAGTTTGAAATTGGTTATTAGAATTTTCCATTTTCGTGGAAATTTTGGTAAAAACCATCGAGAGCATGTGCATGCCGAGTTTTGCTTTGATTTGCGATTTGAAAAGCTAAATTTTTATATTTTCGATCCTTTGCGAACTCGTATCGAATACGCAACTACGAGTATTTTCAGCGAACTACAATATTTCAAGAGATCCTATTTTTAAGTTTTACATATTCTGAGAGCTTTTCATAATTATCATCATACCAATATGATAAAGAAATATTAGATTAATATATTTATAGTATTGTGATATTGTGATTATAATATATTTATAATGTAGGCACTACACATTTTAACTTTTATTTAATGAACTGAACTATTTTAACCAGGTTCAGAAATATTTGTCGTCAAAATTGTTATTTTATCTACATTATAATATTTTATTAAAAATGTAAAAGAGATAATAACTTCCAAAATACAATCGTAACTTTTTTATTATATAACTTATTTCCTTAGAATTTTTAGCAAATTACCACAATATCTAAAATACAAAACCCATAAAAGTATGTACATAGTAGAGTTACGTTATACTTTAAAAGTTATATAATTACTATGATAATTTAAACACTGGTGGTTCTTTTTCATTAAAATAGAGCACTGTATAAAGATCGAAAATAAGAGGCGGAATGTAGCAAAATGGCACAAAACTGTAAATCACTGCTAGTCAAGGTGACGTAAATTTTTAAAATTAAAAAATTAACCTTTAAATTATTCTATAATTATTATTATTGTAGTCTCTATTCAACATCAATTAATATATACTATGTTTGATACTGAATATCTATTTTCAAAAAGTTAACTTACATGTAAATTTAGTATTAATAATAAACGTTAATTTTTTATTTAAAGATATATTTGTATACACTATTATTATTTTAATTAATGTTAAATAGACTATAATTAAATAGCTGAAATGCTAAAACGCAAAAATATTTCATAATCGTAATGGAAATGCTTGTTGAATATATACTAATTTTATGTAGGTTTATGTGCTTAACATAATTTGTAATGTACCAGGCGGTTGTTAACTACAGGCATTTGTTTATTAATATAGGTCACCTTTATGGTTGTAATGGGTTTCTCTTATCTGAAATTTGTAGTGAAAGGATATCAATGTGTTTGCTTTACCCAAATTGTCAATATGATCCTTGCATTTAGATGGACTGTAATACAAACAATTTAGGTAACATTAACTTTTCCGAAAGCTACTATAATGTAATAATAATATGTACAGAAGTATTTTATTATTTATAAAACATGTTGGATCTATGAACGAGTACGTCATTTGTATGCATGCAGCTATGGCTAGTACGATTAAAGAACTATTATAGTACAAAAAAATTATATTACAAAAAGTAATACTTCGCCTGTTTAATGGTATTCCATTATATTTGTTTGTTTTTCAAATTTAATTGATTGTTATATTAATTTAAATAATTTTTTAACATTAAAATAGGCATATATTACAAGCGTTTTTGTCTTGTCGGTCTGTGTGTGAATTTACTAACTGTTTAAAAAGCAAAAACTACTGAAAATAGCCGATAAGAAAGCTGCAACAGTTTTTTTTTATATTATAGAAGTTTTATTTTCTAGTTGAAACCAGATCTGAGCTATTTTTAGCATTGTAGTTTTTAAGAAGTTAATAGTACTTAACCCCTAAAACTGTGTTTTAAAAAGCCCACACTTATGGATAAAATATACCTTAACCTTAATATTCAATTAAATAAAAAAAAATTAATTAAAAATTGAGGAAAATGCTGATTAAAAATATGCATTTTACAATATTTTGGTAACGTTCATTTAATACAAGAAAGCTCGAGATTATTAACAAAATAGTTTGTATTCTTTTGAACTAAAACGTTAATACCATAAAAGCTTAATGGAAATTTTAAAAGATATTATGAATATCGAATTTATTATTATCTACAGCATAAAATTACGAATTAGACAAAAACTACAAAACCATAAAAAATGATTTTTTTGTAACTATACCTATTACTATATTTAACTAAATTGTTTATTATTTAATAACAGCAGCTTTTAGTTTCAATTAATAACTTATTGGATTAGTATGGTAAATCTAAAGTTTTTAATAATATTTTACGTCTAGTGAAAATTAATTGGTGTAGAAACAAAGTACTTTTAATTGCCATCCTAACTTACGTTGGGAAAAGTTGGCGGTGTCATTGAGTTCACATTAATTTAGTTTCTAACATGAAAATGAAAATTAATACCTATCTAGAATAATTAGGGTACGGTACCTAGATTTCGCTTTCTATACAAGTTGTGTCATTAGTTTACAATTTACTGTCGTGAACTAGATTTAGTTTGTTAATTAACTAAAATATTAACATTTGAGACATATTCACAAATTTAGTTTCGATTTAAATGCAAAGCAAGGTATTTAATAAAAATAAATAGACAATGTGATTGTATAAACATTTTGAAATATTAATTAAACGCTTAGATAATGCTATCCTTAAGTTAAGCTTGTTTTAAAATCTAGATTTTTTGTAATACACTTTTTGTACAGATTTTATAATAACTCTTACAAAGATAACCTACTGTTATGAATTTTGTTACTTCAATTTAATAAATCAACTTTTTTAAAATCTAGCATAATATTATTTAATCTGGAAAAAGAAAATATCAAAAACCAATCTAATTATACAGACAAATTATAAAATCCTTTTGGATGGATATTTATTCAACTGAACATTGCATTTAACTTTTAATCAAGAATTAACAACAATAAGATGGAAAAACTTTCCTGCAAAACCTAAATGCGCCCAACATTTACTCGTTAAAAAGATGGAAATTTTAAATTACACCTCGAATTGCAAATAAAATACAATTTAAGAGCTCATTTATCTAGAACCGCTCGGACCGATTAGGGGTTTTAATAGCTACAATTTATGTCCATTTGCCTATAAAATTCCGGCCCTAATTTGAAATTTGGTAACACAATCTCTTAAGCTGATAATAATTATGACGCGAAATGTCTCTTTTATGTATTCCGCGGTAACCTTTGACTGCAGATTATCTTTTTCTCTCCAGTTTTCAACTCTCGTCAATTATTAATTATAATCAATTATAATTAAGTATGTTTTTAGAATCATGTAATAATTTGCCGACTTCTTATTTTATGAAATAGGGATGTGCCAGTGAGAGTTTAATAACTTGTAATAGTTACTACAACTCAGAAAGTTTTGCTTTTGATGTAAGTAGTAGTAAGTTGACAGAAAAAGCGCGTATGTGTGCGTCATGTGCGAGTGCGTCTGCAAAATGGAATTCTCATTTTTAATGGAACTAATTTTTTTTATAACAATTATTATTAAAGTTATACAGTGATATTATACGCACGATATCTGAACTCGCAGATGCTTCTATGTATAGTATACTATATATGTACTTGTATGTTAAAAATATCCTGTATCTTTAACATTCATATATTTAGAATGTACAGCTATACTATCGCTTATTTAGTTTCACACAGAAATGCGCTTGTCTGTAAACCTTACTGCCACATCAAAGCCAAATATTCTTGATGAAATCAAATACGTGTAACTAATTTCTAAATATAGTAACTCGATCAAAAACTCGGTGTGGAATTATAAAATATTAATGTATGTAAAATGTTAATTTGTTAAAAATATGGTCACAGTGCAGTTGTTGCGAAAACTTCACAAAAATCTTGTGCTTAGTGCAATTTGAAAAATCAAAATAAAATCGCATCATTATTCAACATACTTGTAATTTATGTTTATTAGTTTTTAGAAAGTAAATTCATAATAAAAAATTCTAACAATTGTTTCTGCCTAATTTTATGTAGTTTTATGAAAGGAAGTAACTTCGTGATTTGTGCTAGTAAGTAAATAAATAATCTAATTCGATGCAAAACTAGAAATAATTTATTATTTTATCTTATTTTAGTTTTCAGTCACAATTTGATATATGAAAATGTGACCTAAAAAGTACTTTAGCTCCAGTTCTATCAAGGTGTTTGTTGTGATAATAATAATCGATCGATTACGCTAGAAAAAGCATTATTATGCTATTTTCAAAACTGATAAAACTTTAAGCAAGCTCTAAAAATCTATGTAGCTTAAAATCATAAGCACTTCGTTGTGTTGTTAAAAAATCGTCAAAGAAAATCAAAAAAGCTTCACTCTATGTATTTTTTTGTTTTGGTTTTATCTATTTTTTCCATATACAACCTCTTCTACCTACCATTTTTGAAGAAGATAGCATGGAAAAAGAATCCACAGTTTAGAAACGTATACTTTACAGAAGATAAGTAAAGCTGGAAAGGGATAGAATACTTCTACTACTTTTTTCTTCTATTTTCACTTATCCAAAAACACTTATTTCTACGAACAATCGCGACGAACTAAATCTGAATGCGTGCATGTTTCTTTTAACAATATTTGTTAACATTTAACGTCATTATTAGCCGATCGTGCTTTAACAATAATGTCTTCATAAACATCATTGAAAACAGGTATATATAGAATACTTATATAAATAAAGATATACATAAGTATATTAGCCACGTGTCACTAATGTTGTAAATGCTAGTCTCTAACACAAATAAATAGTTAAATAGTGATTTCGACATACAGCGGTGAGACGTAACGACGGCGCAATGCCGGCGTGACTTGAGAATACGCTACAAAGAATCGTCTCTCTTCGTGTTCTATTCTATATTATGTTGTATTAAAAAACTTAATAACTAGCAACAACGTGCCGTCTCGTTTTCTGTGTGGCAAAACCTCAGAGTTTCTGAATCATTTTAATCCTCTATCGCATACCTAATCTGTGGAAATGAGTAAAAAATAAATGCATTAATCCTATTGGTTCGAGATGGTACCATACATCCTATTATGGAGCTTACAGAAGAATATAAAATAACATAATAGTATAATAGATTAAGTCAGCAAGCAGTACTAAAACGTCCTAACCATATTACTAGTAAGTACAATGTAGCGTCGGGAACAAATCTATCACACAATTATTTCCACATTATTACTTTCCCCGTAATTAATTATGTTATGGCGATAGACAATTGGAACAGTAAGGACGCACTTCCAATACTAAAGCGATGCTATAAGATAAATGATTTAGTGTTCCAGTAGGATGTCTTCTCTCTCTCTAGGAATCAGTCGATGGTTTAAAACTCTCTTGTAAAGTTAACAGAATCACCGCCATACCGCTGTTACCTAATATTAAGTGTATATTAAGTAATTAAGTTAAGGTTTGTTCTTATATTTGCTGTGCTTCTATCTAATACATGTTCGTAACATACTTATTCCATAGTATTGTACAATGGCAAATGAAAAATATGGCCTAAGCATTTTACATGATGAAAAGAGGATTTTAAAGTTAAGTCATATTAAAAATATGTTAATAGTAAAATATATTCGAGTGGACATATCATAGAAATTGGTAGAGAACAGTCAATAAACAGGTAAATAAGGGAATTGCATTAAGCTTAACCCGAAATCGTAATGTTATATCATGATTTCATGTAGTTACAAAAAGAGGAAAGGCAAAGAAAGGAGGAGAGGAAATGAAATGTTAGTCACATCCATTTTTCAGTTCCCTTTATGTGTTTTATAGACTTTATTATGGAGTGTTCTGAAGAGCTGTTTAGCCTAATACCACCGTCAGGATTCTCTACCCATACGTCAAGCCGCAGAAACAAATTTCATCCTCACCATCTGGATGCCTGGTACAGTACTACCATCCATTATACTACGACGACGACCTCCGTGGCGCAGTGGTATGCGCGGTGGATTTATAAGACGGAGGTCCTGGGTTCGATTCCCGGCGGGGCAGATTGAGATTTTTCTTAATTTGTCTTGGTCTGGCTGGTGGGAGGCTTTCGCCGATGGTAGTTACCACCCTACCGACAAAGACGTATCGCCAAGCGATTTAGCGTTCCGGTACGATGTCGTGTAGAAACCGAAAGGGGTGTGAATTTTCGTCCCACTCCTAACAAGTTAGCCCGCTTCCATCTTAGACTGCATCAACACTTAACATCAGGTGTGATAGCAGTCAAGGGCCAACTTGTAGTCGATAAAAAACAAAATACTAGGTCTTTTCTGCCACGCACTTCTAAGATATGGAACGAGCTTCCATCCTCGGTGTTTCCACATTCTTACTATTTGGGGATTTTCAAGGGGAGAGTTAATAAACATCTCAAAGGCCGGCAACGCATCAGTGGCGCCTCTGGTGTCGTAGTTGTTCATGGGCGGCAGTAGTCACTTGATATCAGGTGATCCGCTTGCTCGTTTGCTTGCTATTTTTATAAAAAAAAATCCTCTGATGTTACAAAATAATAAAAACATAATATAGATAGTAGTATATCATGCATGTTAGTGGACAACAGCCTTAGCAAAATAACCTTCGTAGATGTGACAATTTCTCGTTAACAAGTAACAAATAGCGAAGAGATCGAGAATGGAACTTGTCGTTTCTTATCGTTCCCAATTCGTATTGTAGGTAGTAACAACTTCATTAATGAAACCTTTTTGTTTTCTGCTAAATACTTTATTTGTAACATTCAAGATCTAAGTATATATCCATTTATAATAATTGAATAGAATCACATGTTACACTGAACAAGCTAGTAATTAAGCAATTTGGATTACTTGTATTATTCTGTGGCTATATCTAGTGGCGCTAAACGTTAACGATGTTTTTGTAATTCGACAGTTAATTCTAAGTTAAATCAATTTTTTCTAGGAAAGGATAAAAGACCTGAGTGCCGAGTGTGAGTTTGTTACCGAGCGACTGCGTAAAAACGTAACGCAAATTTGTTTGGAATTTTAGTAGCGCCATCTAGTTATAGCGAGAGCAAATGCTTTTTTTGCTATATAATTTGTCGTTATGAGTGAATACGTTTTTACGCAGTCGCTCGGTGAAAAACTCACACTTGCCCCACTGTACCTACTTGACTACAAGTATTCGAAAACCACATCTCTACAATAAAATAAAAATTTAGTGGCTATTCCAATTCTCATTTGTTTGAATGGCCTAACAAGGTTTAATTCGCTTACAGTCCAACCGATGGGCCCACAGTTAAAACCAAGTTAGTGCTCCAACAAAAAAATTCTCAGCAATATTCTACAGACATTTCGCGATTGATTTTGAGCTCAGTCCTGTAATAAATAATTCAGGAGACGTCAATAAACGGGTAAATGAGGGAAACGGCATTTTACGGACGTTCCTAAGGCGGCGTAAACAAAAAATAAATCCCTTTTGGTAAGCTTTTTGCCAATAAAAAACCCGTTGGAGGCGTACAAAACATTTCTGTTCACGCAATTTTAGATAACTAATGTTTTTCAAATTATATAATATATTAATAAAATAATATATTATAAACATTTTAATAAGCAAAACTATAACTAAACTGACACACATCTAATATATAAAACGAAAAAAAACTAATTATATGATTTTATGAAACCACGATGCAAGTGAAACTTTCATTCAAGTGTCTTAAGGTTTTTCTAAGCTTAAGGTTGCCTGAAAGAAATCGCTGTTTAACAATAGGGCCAAATGGCTTTTGTACCAGTCCTACTTAATGCATTTTATGTCTCTGTTATATTATAGTCTTCTTCGTTGGGGTGTAAATATAAAGAGTAAATAAACAAACTTTCCACCGCCATTCATGCCGCCATATTAGCCTTGGTTGCTGCCACTAATGCGACATGCGATATATGGAAGAAAAATTTTAGGCGTCTTAAAACAAGTTTCACTTTAAAACTTTTATCTTATTCTGGATTGAACCAGTAGAGTTATTTTGTAACGTAACTCGACAGTGTGTTCGAATTTGTTAAACAGAGAGTTATTTTGGTTTATATTAGGTATATTTATATAGTTAATACTTCATTAGATTAACGAATCCAATATTTACAACTCTTGTTATACCTTAACAAAATTCGTTATACGTACCTTATCTACTTGGATTTACTTATCTTTATCAAATTACATACAATATGTTGTTCGAGTATGTAACATATCGTCAGAAAATCTAATAAGAATAATATTTATTAGTTTAATCATAAAATACTCTAAATCTGTGATTAATCGATTTCATTTTTAGGAATATTTCGCCTGTATGTCGATTCTTGAAATAAATACATCGTACAAACATATAGCTTACTCCTCGTCGATCATCTCACCTTCAGTTCGACTGTCTGTCCAATATGGTACTCGTAAGATGTCATTAGAGAATACCCATTTCTGTTACATCCGCTTTGCAACCGTGGTACACCGGCTTCAAAACTGACGTTTTTGTCAAGAATCGACATACTGATTATTATTAATATTTACGTTAGTAGTTGTCTTATTTATTCGTTGCCTTTCTGCAACTTTTAAAATAACTTGGCAATCATTGTTGACGTTTTACTACTGTTTCCTTGGACAATATTTTCGCTTCACGCTACGTTAAATATTTTGTTTATATTTTGTTTCAGTCAGACGCACTAAATCATGCACTGGAACTCAAGTGGAAGTGGGCCGGTCACATCTCCCGTTACACAGATGAAAAGTGGACGATACAGAGCACAAGATAGACAGGACCAGGAGGCAAAAGGAATGTTGGCAGGCCAAACAAACGGTGGACTGATGACATCATACAAACTGAGAATCATGGAAGAGGTTGGGGGAGGCCTTTACTCGAGAAGGGGCTCTAATCTTATAAGCATTTTTTATTTTCATATTAACAACTACTAACTTAGAATTAAGCAACAATTTTTTAACCGCTGGGAAATGCATTTACGCATCCCTCCCGGAAGCAAAGCCGAAAATATCGAATCTACTTTCGGAAGGGTATGTGGGACTCCCCAGGACCGGAATACCCACTAAAACCCAGCGGACACGTCTGCGTCATTGGGTGGTACGCCACAGGATCGAATGCTCATTCTACTATGGCGTACCGACGTTTTCCGGCATGTTATTTACTGTTGGAGTAGGTGCGCATAGCGACGCCTCCTTCCTCCCTGTCTTCGTCTCCGTATGAGAGGAGCGTCTGGATCGGCTTCCCTCGCCCTCTCATCAGCCTCCTTGAGAGCCATCACTGCCTCGCAGAAAGATATGGCGGCCGTCCAACACGTCTCGCTACCGATTATTGCGTTCACTACGCTTGGCATCGAGACGTCTTCGTCTAGAATGGCCGCAAACGAGTGTCTCTGCGGCTCCCAAGCAGCACACTCCACCAGCGTGTGATGCGCTGTATCTTCTACGGCCCCACATTGCTGACATGCTGGTGTCAGCTCCCTACCTATCCGGTGCAGATACTTGCCGAAACAACCATGACCCGTCAGCACCTGCACCAAATGGAACGTCAATGACCCATGCTTGCGTTTCAGCCATCGTTCCAAGTGAGGCCGTATTGTATCCACAGTCCAACTGCCAGCAGTAGGAGGTTCCAGGTCCTCCTTCCACCTATTAATTAGGGCGATTTGCGCAAGAGACCTGATTCTCTCAATCTGTTGCCCTGCTCGCAGTTCGCCTCGGGCCCTCATTTCCGCGCGATAACGGTATATCTCCGACAGTATTTCGGCTTGGAGTTCCCAAGGCGGGTCACCAGCCAGCAACGTTGCCGCCGTCCATGATACAGTACGGTACGCCCGGATGGCTCGCGCGGCTATGATTCGTTGAGGCCTACGCAATAGTGTCTTGTTAGCAGAAGTCATAGCGTGTACCCATATGGGCGCACCGTACAATGCCATGCTCCTCACAATTCCTGCGTAGAGTCGCCTACAAGTAGATGCAGGTCCACCGATGTTCGGCAGAAGTCTGCCGAGAGAAGAGGCAGTATTAATAAGCTTCGGGCCAAGCTGTTTAAAATGTGCTTTAAACCCCCAGCGTCCGTCCAAAATAAGACCCAAATATTTCATGGTGGCCTTTATTCCTACAACTGTGCCCTGAATAGAAATATGTGCATTCCGAGGCGGGCCTTTACGTGGGCCGTGGAACAACATGGCCTCAGTTTTTGAGACGGAGACTCTCAAGCCCAACATCCGAATTCTATCAATGACCATGGAGGTGCCAATCTCCGCCAGGCGAGCAGCTTCGTCAAAGTTCCACCCACGGGCTGTAACGAGGGTGTCATCTGCGTAACAAACGATTTTCATCCCCGGAAGCAGCTGACCACGCAGAAGCCAGTCGAAGCCAACGTTCCAGAGAATGGGGCCTAAAACCGATCCTTGCGGAACTCCACTGTGAACAAAGCTCTGGTGCAAGTGCCCGTCACGACCTTCCCACATGATTTGTCTTCCCTGGAGGTATGCCTTTAATAGTCTTTTGAGGTAGGGTGGCACCCTATGATATTGCAAGGCCTCAAGTAGGGTTTCGAACGGCAGACTATTGAAGGCATTGGCTATATCTAAAGAGACAGCCAGAACGACCTGCCCTCGCTCCATTGCTTCAGTTGTAAGGTTTTTTAGCGCACTTAGGGCATCCAGAGTAGAACGGCCGGCTCTAAAACCGTATTGTACCTCAGAAAGATCTGGACCTATCGTCTCGAGATGCGAGCAAAGACGAGTGGCTAGAATCCTCTCAAACAGCTTGCCCACTTCATCTAGCAGGATTATTGGCCTGTATGATGAAGACGAATCCAAAGGGCGGCCCTCTTTTCTCAATAGGCACAACCGTCCCACTTTCCAGCTCTTAGGAAATTGGCCCGAGAACAAGCAGCTGTCAAACAGAATTCTTAATCGCTCCTTCATAAATTTCACAGCGATAAAAACAATTTTGCCTGGTACACCATCAGGTCCAGGTGCTGTTTTCCTACCTCTCAAACGATCGCTAGCTTGGTCTATCTCTTCCTCTGTTATTTGAGGGACTACATCTACTTCCTCATTCCTAGCCCGGAGAGCCATCGTCGGTGGAACGTGGCCACGCGAATCTGGGAATAAATCACCTACCAAACGAAGCAAGAAATCCGGCTGCAAGTTCTCTGTTATTGGGGGCCCCTGAGCGCGAAGTTTATTTCGCGCAATCCGATAAGGGCGCCCCCAAGGATCACGATCCAAGGATCCTAACAACTCCTGAAAAGCTTTCTCCTTAGCTCGCCTAATTGCTAGCTGAAGCACATTTTTTGCTTCACGGTAGGCATCCCGAAGCCTGTTCTCCAGATCAGGATTGAGCCCGTTCCGTCTACGGCAACGAACATATTTTCTGCGAGCCATATTACAAATTACGCGAAGGTCAGCAATTTCCGGAGACCACCAATAGACACAGCGACGGCGAGGGCGTTTCCGGAATCGCGGCATCGACGCGTCGCAGATTTGTGTGAAGCCACTGCGCAAGCGATCTGCAAGCTCATCGACGCTCGCTTCTGCACTACTTCTTGAGCACCATCGCTGAACAATAGCAGCTTCTTAGAATTAAGCAACAATAAACTAACCCTACTAACGAAATTTGTATCCACAGTGTAAGAGATTGGAGAAATACAGGCTTTTTATTTTTATTTTATTTATTTATATTTTGTTTCAGTCATGTCCATTCGACTATATATAAGTATAACATTAGCCAAGTGGTTAAAAGGCCAGTGTTAGTCCTGTGTTAGGAATTAGGATTTGAAAATAAGATTTTCCTACTAGGAAGTTAGTTCTAAATTCATTAAAATACTTTGACAATGTTCATATTGTTACGTATCCTAAGTTGTCGAAACCGCATAAAGCAAATCGTAGACCAAGTCCTGCGTAGAAATTCTATAGATTATTCAGAAATTTCAAACAACAATATTTTAATGACAGCACCAAAGCAACAGCACGGCAACTCAATAGTCAACATTGAAAAGGCGGTTTGAAATACGAATAGGCCATTGTTGTAGCTCTTGGCGGAAGCGTCGGGCTTAGTTAGCGGAGAAAGGGGAAATGTTTGCCAATTCTAAATGCTCAAAGGAGAATGCTCTCTATTCTGTGGCTTACGTTTGTCGAAAACCTACACGATGACTGTACTGTGTATTCAATATTGTATTAAAAATGCGGGTTCTTAATGACAATGACTCTTGATTCAGAAAGCTAAACTTCTAAATTTGCCTAAGTTGGTAATCGAACTCTCCTCGGATATAACGCAATATTATCTGCACCAGGACAAGGTTAGGTCCTAGCTAATTAACCTATTAAATATCACATGATAAGATTGAGATTTTAAGCATAAATATTAGTTGTACTTCGATCTCAGAGATGGCGTTACAAGGTTAGAAATATTATGTTTAATTTACAATAAAGGACCTATCGTGCAGACATTAAAGAATAATATTCATAATAGCGCTTTGTTCCCTAACCAGTAATATTAAGACATGTCAAACAAAATGTCAATTTTCTAAACCGAATGATTCACGCGAATAATAGAGACGTGGAATACAAAAAGACTAGATTAATGACGAGCCTCTGGAACTTTTAATGGAAGGGCGGTATTATTATGAGTTATTTAGGGCGTTTGCAACAAAAACAGGGCGATTTCATTAATCACATAGACCTACTTTATGACTAGAAATATATAGTTTCGTTATATTAGAATTATTAGATTAGCAAAACTTTTTAGTGCCTTAAACAACAATGGGCTGTGGAAGCAGCATAAGATTTTAAAAAAGGGGTACACAATGGCGGTGTTATAAGTGTGACGCGTCTGTGCGTGTATCTTTATATATGTGTATGTGTGTGTGGCCGTGGCGCCGCAGCTTTTAAACTAAACTAGACGGTATTTTTAATAGCTGACGAGATTGATAAAGCTCTTAAAGCAAAGATCGAAGAAGATCTGTGGCGCCATTCTGTAACAATGCTTTTATAACTCGACAATCTGTGTTTCGAATTTCTCTATACATAGCATATATTAGAGAGAGACAGAGGCAAATTAATTATCAAGTTTCGTATTACATTACTCATTTGCGCTACTGTTATGTTGATCTGAAATTTTCAGAATTTTTCAATTCGGTAGAAAGAATTCTTGGCATGAAAGCCTAATTGTAGCTAACTTTATTTGCTTCATTTAGACTTTTTTGAACAAATTTTGCTCGTATACAATTTGTAACTCACAGTCACGCGTCGCACTTGTTACTGGGCACACGTCACTTTAATTTGTGTTTTCGGCGAACCGGCCAATTGGCCGCCGGCCGCTTACCTATATTTGTAGGTATTTCGCGGTCCGATGAACGAGTCGGGCGATTGTTATGCAGCAAATACTCAATATTGTGATATCGAAGTTGAGCCAGAGAACAGTCAGACAGGACGAAAAAGAAGAATGAGGGAGGAGTATGAAGACAGTGAAGGTGAGTGGCAACATGTGTCAAGAGATTCGAAGAGGAAGCAGAGAGGCCAGCATAATAATCAAAATGAGTTTAAAACCCAAGTATGTATTACTTACTCTGAGAAGTTACCCAAACAATTTGCTTTGGCAAAATTATTTCGTTTGCACGATATAGATGGTATTACACGAGTAAAGTATATTAACCCGTTTAAAATATTAGTTGAATTTGATAAGGAACAAAATGCAGAAAAATTAATTAGTCATGGAGAATTCAAGAAGTTGAACTGGAGAATTCAAAAAACATGGGAGGTGGGTGTATCTTACGGTATGGTTTCAGACATTGAATTAGAAATTACTTTGGAAGAATTTTTACAGAATGTGTCATCTGAAGAAGCTATAATCTCTGCAAAACGCTTAAATCGCCGAACCGATGAAGGCAAGTGGGTACCAAGTGAGAAAGTTAGAATTGGTTTCGTAGGATCTAAACTTCCCCCTTATATATACCTTCACCATATGCGTATCCGCGTCGAACCGTTTGTATTTCCGGTCACTCAATGCTCCAAGTGCTGGCGATTTGGACATCTCATTAGAATGTGCCCTTCGAATAAAGTACGTTGTCCTAAGTGCGGAGATAACCACGCTAACTGTGAACGCACCACATTTAAATGCTGTAACTGTTCTGGGAATCATATGTCTTTATCAAAAATATGCCCAGTTTATATTAAAGAAAAAAAAATTCGCCAACTGATGTCTGAATACAATTGTACGTATCAGAAAGCAGTTTTATTATATGTCCCACCTGCTCCCCCTCCGAAATCTTCGAATATTAGAGAACCATCTCAGAAAACTGGTTACAACGGACAGACCACATCAATGCCTTCTCCACCCCCTCAGACTTTTGATAACAACAAATCAACAACAGAAGAATATACGTCTAAGTTCGAAGAACATACAAAAAAGAAAAAGAAGAAAAAGAAAAAAAAGAAAGTAATTTTTACAATAGATAATCAAGAGCAAGAAATGGAATGGTCGGAGTCGGAATATGAATCAGACACGAGCATTCATTCGAAAAAGAGTGAAGAAAATATTGATAAAAAAGGAAAAGACAAAGAGGAGGACAGAATACCAGAGTTTCAAGTTTACTTAAATTGTTTACTTGAGAAACTTAAGTCAGTCATATTTAGTAAGAATGAGGACACATGGATTGAAAAATTCAAGAGAGGTTTTAAATATTTTGTGCAGTGGGTAAAATTCGTATTTCAAGATGTTATCACAAAACTCCCAGTGGTTAAGAATATAGTAAATTTGTTAATTTAATTTAATATTATGGATCAATTCGCCCTAAAAAATATTAATTTAAATTTAATACAGTGGAACGCCCGTAGTATTAGCCATAAATTGAAAACATTAGAACAGTTGTTAATCCAACAAAAGATTCATGTCGCAGCGGTATGCGAGACGTGGCTTGATGCTGAAAAGTGTATAAAGGTCAGGGATTACAATATATTTCGCTGTGATAGGGATGAGTCTTATGGCGGAGTAGCTATACTAACTCACAAATCCTTACAGGCATATAAATGTAGAGTAGAAGTTCTAAATCCTGGAATAGAAATAATACATGTAAAAATAACAAATTGTGATATAATCCAGAATGTTATTTGTGTGTACTGTCCCTCGGACATTAGAACTACGCAAGCTGATTGGGATGAAATATTCTCCATAGCTTTAACCAAAACTGTTTTACTTGGTGATTTTAATGGACACCATTCGTTGTGGTCAAGTAAATCTGATAACAGAGGTGCCCAACTTTTCGATGCAATAACTGAGAGCATTTTTGTTGTTCTGAACGATGGTTCTACTACCCGTTTTCAGCTCGTTGATGGTCAATTACGTGAGACCTCGCCAGATATTACATTAATCTCTTCTGATGTGGCATTAAGATTTAGATGGTTGGTACTAAATGAATCACTAGGTAGTGATCATCTTGTTATTAAACTTAATACGTCTTACATATCTAATTTTAAAATTCACAAAAGGCGAAATTTCAAATTGGCTAATTGGAAAGATTATCACACATGTCTTGAAAACTTGTTTTTAAACTTGGACTTTCCAGAAAATCCTCAGACAGCATATAATTTATTCATTAAAAATATTAATGAAGCAGCTGATCTACATATCCCTATTATTCGAACGTGTTTAAATCCCCAAAGTAATTTTAAACCTAGAGAATTTTGGAATCCCAATCTATCTCAATCGGTTGCTAAAAGAAGATTAGCCTTAAGTAAGTTTAGACGTAACCCAACTCCAACAAACCTCCGGAATTTAGAAGATGCTGTTGCAGATACACAGAGATATATTAGACGTGAACAGTCCAAATCATTTCAAAAATTTTGCTCTTCGATTGATGAAGTCACATCGACAAGTGATATGTGGTATCGTATGAGCTGGCTCAAAGGTCACAAAATTCCTCGACAACACATAGACCCGGATAAATCCAACGCTCTTTTACAAAATTTATGTCCGGACTACGTTTCTCCCTGTAAACCTTTATTTAAATCCCACAACAGTCTTCTAGAAATACCCATAACGGTTAATGAGCTGAATAAATCCATAAAAACTAAGGATACAGCTCCCGGATGCGATGATATTTCATATACAATGATTCATAACATGCCATTAATTGCTAAACAATGGTTGGCAAATCTTTACAATATATTTTTATCAACTAGTGTTGTACCTTTGCAATGGCGGGAAGTCAATGTTTTACCTATTCCAAAGCCGGGTCGAAATTTAGATAGTTACTTGTCTTTAAGGCCGATATCCCTTATCTCTTGTGTTTGTAAAATTTTTCATTCTATAATTAATAAGAGATTAGAGTGGTTCATGGAAAGAAATAATATATTTTCAGAAAATTCTGTGGGTTTTAGACATAGCCATTCTTGTTTCGATGGACTAGCTAAATTAGTATCAGAGATACAATTGGGTTTTACCAAAAATGAAATTACAGTAGGATGTTTTGTTGATATAGATAACGCATATAATAACGTTGACATAATTACCCTTTTAAATAAATTAGACAATTTAGGTGTAGGTGTTAAAATCTGTAATTATTTATGGGAATTTCTAAAAGACCGCAAATTAAGAATAAAATCAGACGATTATTTTACGTCACGTAGTACTGGTCGGGGATTAGCGCAAGGAGATCCATTATCACCCTTACTATTCAACATAGCAACATACAATATTTGTAGTCAAATTAATAACTTTAACGTTAAAATTTTACAATACGCCGATGATTTTGCCATATATTCTACGAATAAAATACTAAATAAAAGTGTTTTAAACGTTCAAGAAGCGTTAAATAAATTATATATCTTATTAGTTGACTTAGGTTTAGAAATATCAGCATCTAAAAGTAATATTTGCGTGTTTAAAAAGGGACCAAATAGATCTCCGGTTATAATAAAAATTAATAATCAAATTCTTAATACAGAAACTAGTGTAAAATATTTAGGAATGTGGTTAGATCGTTCATTAAGATGGTCTAAACATATTGATGAAATTAAAGAGAAGACTTTAAAATTTCTTAATATCTTTAAAATATTAGCTGGGTCAAGTTGGGGAATACATCCTCGTCATTTACGACGCTTGTATTTAGCAATTATTAGAAGCCGGTTGGATTACGGTTGTTTCTTATACTCAGATAGCTGTAACTCGCATTTAAAAAAAATAGATAGAATACAAAACATTTCAATGCGGGTTATAGGCGGTTTTTTAAAAAGTACACCTATCCATGTTATGGAAGCAGAATTAAATTTACAACCATTGAACATTCGTAGAACATTTTTAGCAGGTAAATTTTTATTAAAATCCAAATCTTTATCAAATAAATATGAGTTAATAGGTAATTTGCAGTTATTGTTATCCAGATGTACTCCTAATTTATGGAAACGAAAAAAGATACCTTTACTTGCTTCGGTCCTGAGTGACTGGACGAACACACCACTACATACCAGTAAAATATTGGAAATGTATAGTATGGATTTGTGGGTTAGTCAAATTAATCTTAATGATGTATTGTGTTTAAATGTCAAAGATATGTATCAGGCTAAATGTAAATATAATGTAACACATCTTAACGAAATTTGTAAAAGGCATTTAGAGAGAAATTACTTTGATTTTTACCAAATTTATACAGATGGTTCCAAAAACACCATTGGTTCTGGCGCAGCTTTTTTGGATCCACAACAGGAAATTGAGGCAAAATTCCAAATTGAATCTAATGTTTCCATTATGCATGTGGAATTGTTAGCAATAGTTGAAGCATTGTCTTATATTAACTCCATTGACTATAATAAGTTCGTTATTATAACTGATTGTAAAAGTGCTCTTCAACATTTAGCTAGATGCACCTCGACTTTTCGAGGACTACCTGTAGCTTACGAAATTATTAAAATTATTTTACAACTCAAATCCTTAAATAAATCTATTAAGATTCAGTGGATTCCATCTCACATAGGTATTAGCGGAAATAATAGGGCAGATCAATTGGCTGACCAAGCTACATATGACGGTGACGTTATACAAATAGCTCCATGTTATTCTGACTGTATAAATTTGGTTAAAAATAAATGCAAAGACCTATGGCACGAATATTTCGACATGCGCTCGAGATGTAAAGGTATATGGTATCAGACGATACAATCTGTTCCGATTAGTAGTTGGATTAACAACTGCTCGCTTAGTCGAACGGACGCGGTACACACTATGAGACTTCGATCCGGACACATTCCATTCAATAAATTTGGATTTTTAATGGGCAAGGTACCTTCTCCTAACTGCCCAGACTGCGACAAGCCAGAGGATATATACCATGTATTGATGGAGTGTGTCCGAAACGAAGCAGAGCGACGTGAGGTCATTTTGCGATTCCCTATAATCGGAGAGCTTGGTGGTTGTAACATTGCCCTGGCCAATCCTCAATCGGATGAAGCCAGGGCCCTGCTACGGCTATACAAAAAATCACTACGAAAAATTAATTAGTTGATTATAAAAATGTTTATTTCTAAGTTTCTATTTTATATTTAGCGTTTAATGTGAATTCTTTATGTATAACAGATATTTCTTTACGGAGCGACATAGTCCGATTGGACCAAGCTCCTTCAATAAAGATTAAAAAAAAAAAAAAATTTGTAACTATTTGTTGACTGCCTCGTTGGTCTAGTAGTTAGACTATCTGGCTTCGATCACGAGGTCCTGGGTTCGAATCCTGGGTCGGGTCACGGAATAATTCTGAGTTTTTAATTTTTCCATGAAATTCTCAGTACATTCCAAGCCTGGACTCGGGAAGTTGGTGGTGTTACAGCCCCGTGCCTCGGAGAGCACGTTAAGCCGTCGGTCCCGGTCACTGTCATGAACATCTGATAGTGATCATTAATAAATGAAACATTATCATCCTAAGCCCGCCAACCCGCATTGGAGTAGCGTGGTGGGTGTACGCTCCATATCCCCTCTCCTATAAGGAGGGAGGCCTGGCCCTGTAGTGGGCCGTTAATAGGCTAATAATGATGATGATGACTATTTGTAATGGAATTAATTAATTCAACTGTCGACGGTAATAAATAACATCGCTTAGTGTAAGTATAGTGCACAATAATGTTTACGCAAACCTTCAGAATTATTAATGATTCTAGTAAATGTAGCTACCTCGCGGTGCTTAGTGCCGTTGTCAAACTTTGGCATTAATTATCATAATTGTGGTCCATATAGTGAGGTTGCTTTCTGGGTAACTAGATCGGCTCATTTAGAATTATTAACTTCTCTGGAGAGACTAATAATTATGTGATCTCTTAATTTGGAACATGAAAATTACTTTATCTTCAGCATTCGATCTAGTTCCTCCTCACCTTACTACCATAGAACTGCTAGACATCGTAGTAGTCTGCATCCATACGTAGTCGATAGATCGTTCCTGATTCTCGAACTGCGAAATTATGGAATCTTCCAGCTTTCGTTTTCTATCTTAATCTTCTTATATCTTCAAGTCAAAAGTGAATAGGCACTTGCTAGGCTAGCGCGTTCCACAGCAGGGTTCGCATCTTCGGTTACCACTAGACGTGATCGTAGCCGAGCGCTTGTCTATATAAGGTGACTTTGAATTATTAGCCAGCAGCGAAACTGGAGCTAGTCTTATGCATATAGATTACAATAGAAAAAAAAATTTGTTCCCAGAATCAATAAATTAAAAATTATAAAGCATTACAAAACATCTATTCACTTACGACAGTACGAATAACGCCATCCAATACATCCATAAATTACCCTAAAGCCAGCCAGCCATTAACCTTTTAACATTACTTACACACTAGAATTGATCAAAATAACAAACGTAACAGCTGATCGACGACCAAGGTCAATGCACTTTCCGTTAATAGATTAAAACTTAGTTTGAAAAGCCGGCTCCGCCGGCGGCGAGCGTACAAACAGGCGCGGTGCGATTATCGGCCTTTTAAAAGACCGACAACGGCACCGCTCTTTCTGAATAATAATAATTTTATATACCTATTGTTAGAACGTAACAATTTTCTAAGAATACTATGTTGCGACTAACGACATAGAATCTCCTTTAAGAGAAAACGACAAACGCGTCCTATTGATTGGTTATAATTATATAATCAAAAATAAAGCTTGCTCTGTCGTTGCGTTGGGGACGCTTTTGTCGTTTTATCTTAGTATAAATATTTCGAAGTCCTGATGACCTCATCTGAAGAGAGTTTTGGGTTGGTCATGATTTATTAGGATAAGTTAGCTTAAGTTTCTTCTCGACATATTTTATAACAAAGTTTGTTTGTAGAAGTTCTGCCGAGACGATGGTTCATTATTTAGTAGTTTTGCTGCATTAAAGTCTGATGTCTAACAGGCTCAGCTGTTGAGAGGCTTCGGCCGGGGTTACCACCGTCTCGAGAAAAGACGTACCGCTAAGTAAGTACCGGTACGATCTGTAGCTACCAAAGGGGTGTGGAGTTCATTCTACGCCTGACAAGTCAGGCCGCTTCCATCTTAGGTTGCAACATCACTTACTATCCTTTCCGGAGGGATGCGTAAATGCAATACCCAGCGAAAATAAAGTGTGATTGCAGTCAAGGGCTAACTTGTAATAAATAAAAACATATGACAAAAACAACAAATGAGGAGCAGCAGGAGAATTACCACCGTATGTGACATATTGCATCAGCTCAAGCCTCTAAGTAATCTCATTAAATCCAAACTAGATCCGATCAGGTGCAGGGCGTTATTGAGTTTAGGCGATAATAAAATAACCTCTAGTCTAGACAAGTTTGACCGTAGCCCCAGTGCTGTCAGGCTTAAAAGAAAACTTGATCTTCCTTTTCTTATCGACTACAAGTTGGCCCTTGACTGCTATCACACCAGATGTTAAGTGATGATGTAGTCTAAGATGGAAGCTGGGCTAACTTGTTAGGAGTGGGACGGAAATCCACACCCCTTTCGGTTTCTACACGATATCGTACTGGAACGCTAAATCGCTTGGCGATATGTCTTTGTCGGTAGAGTGGTAACTAGCCACGGCGAAAGCCTCCCACCAGGCAGACAAATTAAGAAAAATCTCAATCTGCCCCGCCGGGAATCGAACCCAGGACCTCCGTCTTATAAATCCACCGCGCATACCACTGCGCCAAGGAGGTCGTCAGAATCGTCCTTCAGATATTTTGCAGACTTCAGTACTCTCATTGAATCCAAACTAGATCCGATAGGAATAGGATAAAATCCACACCCCTTTCGGTTTCTACACGACATTGTACGGGTAAGCTATATCGCTTGGCGGTCTGTCTTTGTCGAAGCCATCCAGATCAAGTAAGAAAATCTCAATTGTCCTAGCCAATAACCTGGACCTACGTCTTATAAATCCACCGTGCACAGAACTGCGTCAAGAGGCTGTGAAAATTTTAATTACTTTGTCAAATAATATAACAGCATCCTTTTTAAATTCAAAGTGACATATATTAATAATATGCAAAACACAAAGTTTATGGAACAAACACAAGTACCTACACCTGTAAAACAAGCACTTAGAAAGGTAAATACCCCAAAGGCTTGAGATAACACGATAGTTTGTATGTAGGTGACGAACCCGAACACCAATCTAATAAACTTCGGCCCACAAATAACACGACAAACATTTGCCCAAACCGATTTGAACATCTCATAATATTTACATAATTGCGAGCTCATTTCTCCTGGAACTCCAATTACTCTAACGCAACTGGGATGTTATTAGATTATTCATTTCTGTGTGCAGATGCTGAGGTGTACACAAGTCATGATGTTTATTAGTTGGCAATTGTACTTCATTATAGAATGATGGTGCCAATTGTTACGTTAACTTAACTTTGAATTGAAGCAGGTGTTACTTTGTGTTTGCCCTGGTCCAAAGGTGGAAAGAAGACCTCGAGTCCCCGGTAGCCGGCTCCTGGACGGTCGAAGGAATCCGGCCCCACCTAGAGCGGTGGCTGAAGCGGCGTCATGGCGCATTGACGTACCGTCTCGTGCAGGTGTTTACCGGACACGGCTGCTTCGGTAAGCACTTGCACGGGATTGCGAGAAGGGAGGTCTCGCCGGTATGCCACGAGTGTGGAGCAACTGAGGACACGGCGCATCACACTCTGGCAGAGTGTGCGTCATGGGCGCCGCAAAGGCACTCACTAGTGTCTACACTTAACGGAGACCTCTCGCTATCGAGTGTCGTCAATCACATGCTCGATAGCGAGGAAGGGTGGTCCCACGTTGCCTCCTTTTCCGAGACTATAATCGGCTTAAAGGAGGCCTTGGAGCGGGAGAGAGCAGGCGGCTGACGCTCACCCGCTCCGCAGAAGAATAACGGGCGGCAGGAGACGCCGGTATGAGCATCTCCTGGCACCCTTGTAGACACCAATGAGTGCACCGATGGGCGCGCCATCAAAGTGAATGTTTTTCGGTCCTTTGACGCTCCAACTAGGGCGCAGGCGGCTCCGCTGGGTTTTAGTGGGTATTCTGGTTCAGTCAGCGAGTCCCACATACCCGGATGGAGACTGCGCAGCAGCTCAGCCTGCGCAGTGTCCGACCGGGATGCGTAAATGCATTTCCCAAAAACAAAAAAAAAAGGTGTTACTTTGTGTTTAAGTTGATTGTTTGAAATAAAACATCATCACCAACGGCCCACTATACAGCCTGGACTGCCTTGTAGGATATTGAACATAGACCAACCATGCTGCTCCAATGAGGTTTGGCGAGCTTATACAGATTAATTAACGATCAAAATGTTGATGGTAAGGACTGGAATCGACGGCTCAACGTTCTCCGAGGCATGGCGGTGTATCACCAGTATCACATCCCGACTCCGAGCTTACAATTTACATACAAAATTTTCTCCTAAGATAATTTTTAGGATCGAAGTCATACATAAAACATTTTTGAAAAACACTTTTTGGTGTTTTAATTAAACTAAAATAGGCAATTGTACATCAACTAGTACAATAAATTGAATGGTGGCACTTTATAGAACTTCATTATTTCCATCAAGCGAAATGGTTGAGTTCATTCTCGTTCATGAATTATTCATTGAGCTCTTAACGTGACTGGGTTTTATTCAATAGTTTTTTAAACGAAAGATGAAGGAAGTTGCCATTTATACGTAATTGAGGTTACTTTCCCTTTGATTCTGTCCATAATCTGAATATTAAACACTTACAAAAATAAATAAAGTATTTGTCCTCCAAATACTTAGTTTAGTTGACAAATTTAAAAAAAAATATTACTATTTTATTGACTAACTGACTTACTCCAGATTTCGTCATGTCGTCTGCTTACTGAACGAGTACCTAACTAACGATTTCTAATATATAATGTACTCGTATTATTATACTTATTATTTTTTCATTTTAACATTATAAGACAATGATGAGGAGATAAAACTTCATTATATTATGGTTATCTTTACTCTCGTAAAGATAGCATAGCCCTTATGATCGCCAACCTCCGTAGAGGAGATGGCACTTGAAGAAGAAGAAGAAGATATTATGGTATGACTTTAAATCTGTAAAAGAAATGATTGCAATGCTGATGTAAATTTAAATCATGCAGATATATTTTGGCTGTGCGTCAGTCAGTCAATCACACATAGATATTTTAGGTACTAGCTGCCCGGTACGTGCTTCGCAACGTATAAATTGAAATAATAAAAAAAATTTGGTAATTGGAACATCAAATCCAATTATTCAAATAAAAATATTTTATTAATTGCTATTTTAAATCTTAATCTCAAATATTTGGATAAACAATATTTTTGTTTTCCATTTTGAACTTAAATAAACAAACGGCTAGGGGTACCCACTCTAGAACAGGCAACATAAAGTTGGCCATGTGAAAAACATGATTCCTCCAAATTCACACCACAAACGTGAAGTGTTTGCCCTTGGGCCTTGTTCATGGACATCGCAAATGATAAACGCACAGGATATTGTAATCGTTTGAATTCAAATGGCATATCAGTTGGTATCATAGGGATACGCGGTATCAAACAAACTTCTCCTTTTTATTTACCAGTTAAGATCGTAGCTTCAATCAAATTTGGCAACAACTTTTTCACTGCCAATCTGGTGCCATTACACAGTTTTGGTGGATTAATATTTCGCAATAATATAATTTTCCAATTTTCTGATTTTTTTGAGGTCTCTGGTCAGAGTGCCGAGTGTGAGTTTGTTACCGAGCGACTACGTAAAAACGTAACGCAAATTTGTATAGAATTTTAGTAGCGCCATCTAGTTATAGCGAGAGTAAACGCTTTTTTTGATATATAATTTGACGTTATGAGTGAATACGTTTTTACGCAGTCGCTCGGTGAAAATCTCACACTTGCCCCACTGGTCAGGTCTTTTTTACAGCTCATCTGGCTCGTAGCATTTTTCCTTCATATAAAAAACCGTTAGTATGAATGCACTCAACAATTATGTTTAAATATAAACACAAATTTAAATATAAACACAAAGCCACAATAATTATGTATTATCGCTGTCAACAAAATGTCCGCATGAATGACATAACAACGCGGAAAAAAATAAAAAAGTTTCAGTGTGACAACAAATTACCCATCTCAAAAATTTTTTAATACAAACTGATCCGCCATTTATTGAATTCATTTATTACAAAAAATGTGATAAATGAAAAACCACCCGACATATTATAAGCAAACTTCACATAAACCATCTGCTTATTAGTCCGATTAAGCCTAAAATTTTGGTTTGGATAGGTGAGCCCGTTCTTGAGTTATAAAATAACAACGAAAAGTGGCATTGATTTTGATATATATAGATAAGTAAGTAAATCAGGATTAGTAATTATACGTAGTAAAATAGTATAGGCGTAAGTGCGAGAATTTCTCATTTAAACTCATTAGAGTGCGAAACTACGCCTTTAGATTTTAAAAACATTTCCAATAACGTAACATAACTCATATTTAACGATACAATAATACTATTTGTTACCAATAAATCGACAAATAACCAACAATACGATACTATAAAACAGCGCTAAAACCGCGTCAAATTTTTATTATTTATGAGTTACCCAGTCTACTTGCACATAACAGTTGTATAAGTTATTGCAGTTGTTCCAATGTTTAATTGCAACAAATTGTATGCAGAGAGAAAGTTGAACAGTAAAAACAACTTTGTCTTGTGTTTATGGACTTGTTTGTTGTAAGTCCATGTTTATTACTCGATTTCAGTTTGGCATTACAATATCTGAATAGTAAGGGATAAACGAAGAAAGTTTCTTTGAAAAGTTTTCTTTAAAGAATTTCGTCGTTGTCGACGTCGAAAACGTACTTTGCGGCGGTTGGGTATAGACCCTAGCAATGATCCTAGTCTAATTTTGAGTCAGGTTAATCGTTCGTAACTTTGTAAAAGATGGTTGTTGCTCTCAGTATAGATACTACTTTTGACGTGACAACGTCTTATAATTCGATAGAGCCGGCTGCACGCACGACAAATCATGACTCATGCGGCGTTACCTCGCTTTGAGGCGTTCCGTGTAAGGCTTGAAGTGCAAGCGAGAGCGCGGAACGAGCGACAAAGAAGCACAATCGGCCTTTGCGTTCAGACATCCGTCTATTAAATATAATTATTAAATATATTAATTTTAAATTAAAAATTAATATATTTATTATAAATTTAAAATATAAATTTACAAAATCAAAATCAATAATTTTATTAATTTAAATTAATATTTATAAAAATATACTTAAATTAAAAATTTTAATAACCAATTAAATGCTACCATTCCATCAGTATTTTCTTAAGATGTTGTCACGTTCAACTATCGCCAGTAAACCGACTTTACAGACAACCAATTTTTTCATACAATATAGATAATTAAATTCCAACAGCTTTACATAATAAACCCTTTGAAGATAATTTACGACGGACTCCAGATTCTAACGCCTAAATAAACTAACATCAGAATAACAATAGTTAATTAAACACTTGACCAGTTTGTTTAGCTAACACTTCGCATACATTAAAGATGTCACCAAGTTGTTATTTAACGTTCATAGCTTCCAACTTCAGGCGAAAGCAAAGATAATGTTTGCATCTCACGTCGTGTTGACTCGCTTAATCTTAGCTTGTTTTGTACAAGTTTAATGGAAATAGATTTCAGAGTGGTAATTTTGTGGGGAGCCCGCTATTGCTGATCTTTCAACGGATAGAAATTGATTAAATATACTTTACACAAAGACTTGCTTCGTTGATTTAATGGTTCGCTTGTAGCTTCAAATCATGTGCCGAGTTCAAATTCTGTAGGTAGGTACTTAGCGATTTTCTGTAACGATATATTTTAACTTGATAGTGTGAATTTGAATACATCTTTTGCTCTCTTTATGTATAGAATTATGTTAGTCAAATAGAGATAGAAACGAATTAAAACTCACACTATTTAATTATAAGAACATTGTTACAGAATAGCGTTACTGGACCGAGTAATGAAATATTGATTGTTTAAATTGTTTTGAAAATTCTGATTACATAACAGCTCAGTTAAGAAATCGGTGCTGTCAGTTTCACCGCTGAGCTTTGGAAAATACGTTAAACTGTTGGCCAGCCATTAGAGGCTCAAACATTATGTCCTGCCAGTGCCAATTGGGCCAGTATGGTGGTTCTAAACTCGAAATCAAAGTGGTGAACCGTTCAAAATACGCTGTTTATGACGATATTATAATGAAAAATAACTTGATATACTTGTAATAGTTCTCTAAATAAATGCCTGAAGTGAGAAAGTAAATTCATAAATTCAGTTCTTCATATCATGTAGGTGCCTACTTGACATCACTTGTTGACTTTCATCTATATGTATGAATTCTCCGAAATAAGTTATCGATTTCTCCAATCTGAAAGATCTTTACAACGTAGGCGTTGCTTTATAAATGTGTGGTCCACGATTTGATTTCCCAGAATAGAGGAGGTATTCGTCCGATTCAAAATCGGTTAAGACGAATTAATCATATTCGGGTCCGACTGCGGTTCCAGTACACCGATCTCAGTTACATCCCTAGTTTCTACGAATCGAAACGATATCGCTATTACACAAAATTCGCTTCCGTATTTTACGATCTAAATATACAATTTCCGTTGAACGGTTTTATTATTTGAACAGATAGATGACAAGCGAATGATAACAGACCTTATTTCTGAAACATTCATATTTAAGTGCTACATTTAGCCCTCGAGATCGCTCGTATGAATTTAGGAGCAAACTCTATTTTACTTTACGAAAATTTATGTCGGAATTTTCTTTGCATCTTAACAGTAATTGTACTTATTTGACGGCATGATGGCAAGCATAGGTAGGTCTTTAGCCTATATGTAAGTAATATTTCGAGCTTCGACTTGCCACGCTATTCAGATATGGGGTTAATTGAATTCAATACGTTTAAGATTATCTGTTAACTACTGAAGGCAATGGTGTGACTCTGCCTTCTTCCGGTTATCGACCCAGAACCTTATGATTTAACACCGCGTTGACTAACCACCGAATCAATGTAGGTTTGCAAAACGAAAACCTAAAATCTACAACTTTAAATGTGGTGCAATGGTATGCGTGATTTGATTTATAAAAAAATAAAGGAAGTGCTGAGTGTTCGCCCAAAATGGTCAGTCTCCTTTAGCGGAACTTGCATATTAACAGTAATTTTTCTTTACGGCATGATGGCAGCATAGGTGGTCTTTGCTTAAGCTGACTTTTGCCGTGGCTAGTTACTACCCTACCGACAAAGACGTACCGCCAAGCGATTTAGCGTTCCGGTACGATGTCGTGTAGAAACCGTAGGGTGTGTGGATTTTCATCCTACTCCTAACATGTTAGCCCGCTTACATCTTAGATTGCATCATCACTTAACATCAAGTGTGATAGCAGTCAAGGGCCAACTTGTAGTCGATAAAAAAAAAGGTAGTTGATATGACATAAAAGTTACCGAAAATAATAATTTTAACCTAATTCCGATTAATTGTTATTACTTTACCGCACCTGAATTTATTTCAGTAGGAAAAAAAACCGCATAAAAAGCTCTTTATGATACCTAATAAATTGATAGGATCGAGGATATCAAGCAAATTTGATTCTTATGAATAACCAAATAAGGATATATTTTGCTTTATCAAGCAAATCCCTACAAAATAGTAAATGCTGAACACAAGCGTATAACGTTTTCGTACTCGAACGAATTCTCTAATTATCTTTATCTACAGTTGCAATAAAACGGAACAAGGAAAATTGTACGCAAAGTTCCTGAATTTTTATTGAGTCGTTATCTTAATTACGTTTTTTTTTATTAAACAATAATTTGCATCTAAACGAGCCCTATCTCGGAAACAAACATTTTTTAGTATAAATAAATGTAATCTCGACCGAATTTTAATTCAGACATCTATCTTAAGACAAGCCATCTATTCAAGTATATTGCACACGTGTGCGTAAATGCATGGGCACTCAATTCTATGAGATGGCACATCGACTCTACTGGAATGAGATTCGGTGCGGAGCTAACGGCTTTACGTGCTCTCCGAGACACGTGACTCAACGCTGACTTCAGCTACTTGTGAATTTTCCCTTGAAAGAAAACTTGTCTTTATTTTGTTTTGGACTGTTTCTCGAGTCCTGAGTCCGATTAATTCTATGGTAGGATCTGATTTGCCAACAAGTTAAACGCTAAAGCAGTCAGAGTAAATGTATATGTTGGCTTATGAGGTAAATAGACATCAAATATAAAGTCTATTTTTAACTGACGAAAAAAACGGAGGAGGTTCTCAATTCGACACGTATATTTTGATAATTCTTTTTTTATTAGAAAGGGCAAACATCCAAGGTAGTCCCATTGTCATCATGTTAGGATCTGATGATGATATCCTGGGGAAATTGAAGGAACTCTTCAAATTTTGGAGGCACGCTTACAGCGATTTCGGTTTTTGTCTCGGTATCGGTAGCTTTTTGGCTACTATAGTGCCTGCGCTCTAACATGGTGCCTGTGACATATGTCATTAACTTTCCGTTTCACTCTTGAAAGTTGAAGCGATTTACAAATTATGACTTAGTATTTCAGCTGTTCCAAATTCTTAATATATTAAATCGTTAATAGCTGTAGTAACTTAAATTTAAAACCGTTAAACCCAGCCAGAATATTCTAGTCTACAAATAAAATCAAATTGAAAGAAAAATTAAGCAAAGTGTTGTAACGTATAACGTAACGCCATAGACGTGTCTAGTGATGGGACGTACTTCTACGATGAATAGTCGATATTTTTTATAATAATAAATGTATATTGTAGTACAATTTTTATTTTTAAAAAGTCTATAATTTTATACAACAACAGAACATCAGGGAAAGTTTACTCAAAAGGTTGCAAAGAAGAAATATATTTTATTCGTCTAAACTTATATCAGAATTAGGAACATTTGAGTTGTCACTAAATTCATCATCTGAATCTATGACGAATATTATTAACAACTAGCGGTCTCCCGGTATTTCACCCGCGTAGTTCGTGGTCCCGTGGTAATATCTGGATACAAATTACCTTATGTCACCCCTTATGAGTCGAGCTATCATATACAAAAGGTTTTTTTATAATCCGACTGATGACTGATGCAGTTTCAGAGATTAGCCAGAACAAATAAACAGACAGACAGACAATAATTGAAAAAAAAATGTTATTTTGGTGTATGTATGGTATGCATATATGCACAAACAGACACTGCAATTTTATTTATATGTATAGATGAATTAATTATGTTGTTAATATGGACGTCACGATCCCAATCAGTCATAATATCCCTTTTTGTTTTATTCACGACCTTCGACCAGCCTTCAGGTTAATCTTTGTTGATGGCCTCTTGTAACAGTGCCAACATGTTATTTGCCGTTAATAGCGGTGAAGTAGGTATTAATTTTTGCAGCGTGACTGAAAATTAAATGGGAATATGGAAAAAAGTATTTAAATTCAATCAATCAAATCATTCAATCAAATAATCAATTATTTCACAAGTAAAGCTGCGTTCGCAACGCTGATGTTATAAATGCTGATTTTATAAAGCTTCAAAATAGGAATTGAAATTAAAAGCATACATGTTATTTGGGCCCAATAACATTATATCTAAGGACCGAGGTCAGACCTATTGTCATCTCTTCTAGAGCATAGGTAGGAGTTGGTGCCTTTTGACGCCGAACTAAGGCAATAAGCTCCAACTTTAACATTTTTATATCTACTCCGTTTTCCAGTTCATCAACTCGCTGTTGCGATTGGATTGGTTTGAGGTTTATTAACCTGTACCAAATGGTAAAGCGGGGCAGATTGAGATTTTCTTAATTTGTCTTGGTCTGGCTGGAGGAAGGCTATCGCCGTGGCTAGTTCCCATCCTACCGACAAAGACGTACCGCCAAGCGATTTAGTGTTCCGGTACGATGTTGTTTCATTCTACACCTAACAAGTTAGCCCGCATCCATCTTAGACTGCATCACACATCAGGTGTGATAGCAGTCAATTGCCAACTTGTAGTTGTTAAAAAAATTATCGCAGAGACTATAGTCAATAAAAGTTTAATCCGTAGAAACTATGCATTACTATAACCGCGATAACAAAGTCTCCTCATAAATAACGATCAAATAATAATTTGCCTTTTAAGCTAATTTTTTTACGACATTAAAAAGAGCTAGATTTATGCTGCGAGTATCGTCAGCGATAAACATGAATTTCTAAGCGTCCCATCCCTAGTCACTGACGTCAACGTCATACTGACAACTGTCACCCGCACTTTCTTACAGCAATTCGAGTATAGTGTCGTATAATATACTATGACAGCATAGTACGAGTACGTTACGTAGCGATAAATCACTAAAAAGTAAGAAATAAAATTTTTTGACAAAAAATAGAACCGACTCAAAACGCAATAAAAAGTAAAAAATAACTGTGTCATTTAGTTGCTTTAATTTACTTAGGCATATCTAGGAGTCGGTGCCAGCCAAGGTTTCTACTTTAAGGACGTTACCTAGAACCCACAAACTGCTTTACTACGTAAAATAATTCTTCCTTTAACTTGGCTGGCACCGACTTCATAGATATGCTTAAGTAAATTAAAGCAACTAAATGACACAGTTATTTTTACTTTTTAGTGCGTTTTGAGTCGGTTCTATTTTTTGTTAAAATTTTTTATAATTATTCACACTTGCAAATCGTTACTAACGTAACTTTAACGTTTCCACAGGGAGACATTTTAAAAAGATTACGTCTGTCAGCCTGGATGGTGGCTGTAAATGTTATTCATAATTATACCCAGTACACCCTGCTTACAACAGAAAACCGTACTCATGAGACCAAAGCACAATCATATCGAGCTGTGTCAAATAAAGTGTCCTACTGAAATCAATTTGTTCAGTCAAATTCTTTATTATAATTTTATCTCATACAGTATATAAATCCCCAAAGGTACGTGGTGAAAACAGAAAGAAAATTCTAATCGATAATACTTGGTCAATGAACTTATCTGAAATCATAAAGTGATGCAATGGGGTGACCGTAATAATGATTTACGTTCAGGCCGTTGGTCAGGGGAAACTAATGGCGACTTACCGTGTCAGAGGGTTCCGTATCACGGAAAAGAAATACAAAAATAGGAACCATTATTAGGTTATTTTGTTAACCATTTTTGTCTGTTTATATATCTCTAGAGTCTTTTTGAATTTTATACATACATATACATAAACATCACGCCTTGTTCCCATAGGGATAGGCAGAGACCACATCCCTCCATTTGCCACTGTCCTTGCATACCTCCTTAGCTTCTTCCACTTTCATTAATCCTTTCATACAAGTTCGTCGGTTTAGGGTACTCTTGACCTGGCCATTATTTAAAATGTCCTGAATTTGGTCCAGGAACATTCGCCTAGGCCTTCCCCTTCCAACATTTCCATTCACCCTCACCTTATAAATCTCTTTTATTAATCTTCTTTCATCCATTCTCTCCACATGTCCAAACCATCTAAGCATCCCTTTCTCAATTTTAGTCACTACATCTTCTTTTACACCACACTTATCTCTTATCACACTATTTTTAACTCTGTCACACAGTTTTAACCCGCACATACTCCTCAATGCTCTCATCTCTACCGCATTTATTTTACTTTTGTGCTTCTTCTGCCATACCCAACTTTCACTACTATACATAAGTGTGGGCACCAACACACCTCTATGCACAGCCAGTCTTGCCTTTTGGGACACTTTCTGGCTGTTCATAAATGCATACAGAGATTTTTGAATTTTAATCCATAAAATAGGCTAGCCAAGCTCTCACTGTGTGCAGGTGTGGCTGAAGGTGGAACGTACATACAAGATACCCAGGTTGTATGAATTAGATAACACCGACTTCGGAACTAAGAGAGTTCCATACGCTAGCCATATGTATAAAAAATTAATTCTTTGCACCTTAACAGTAATTCTACATGTTTGACGGCATGATGGCAAGCAAAGGTAGGTCTTTAGCTTATATATTACATATAAGCTAAGCTTTCTAGCTTTAACTTGCAATACTTTTTAGAAATGGGGTCCCGTTTAGGATTATTGTTATTGTTAACTACTGTAGGCAATGGTGTGACTCTGCTTTTTTACACGCTTTTTATTAGCTTCACTTGTATGTCAGTTTGTCAGTATGTCAGTATGTAACTCTCCGTGGGTAATCTGCGCGCCTGCGGCCTTCCTTGGTTCTGGTAGCCGTTTCTCAGGCTCCCTCTCCGAAATTGAACTCTGATTCCCCGTATTTATAATATTTATAAATAATTATTTTATTCTCACTAATAAATAAATTACTAGCGACTGTGTGGCCGAGCGGTTTAAGTGCTAAACTGCCCGTACAACAGTCGCTCAGGCGTGGGTTCGAGCCCTGGCAGTCGCAGTTTTTCTGCGACTTCCAAGGCTCGCTCCCGTGCCGACTGTACTCTGGCCAGGTTTCTGTGGCTTCTTTGGTCACTGTGCTAAGGCAAATGCGGGGCACAGGCAAATGCGGGTACAGATTGTAAGTCGGCCACAGCCGCTATAGAGGTAATGAGAGTGTAAATAGTCAAAATAAGGAGGGATTCAATAATCCCACGTGTCTAGGCCAAAATAGGCTGATGCGTAAGTTCCAAAAAATCACGCTTTTATAAATAAACCAAACTAAAAAGTAAAAAATAAATAATAGTTACAAAAACTAAAAACACGCTTTTTATAGAAACCCAAACTAAAAAATAGAAAATAAATTTTAATAAATTTAAATTAAGAATAGTGTTAAAAATTTCATTAACTATAAATTAATAATAGTGTAAATAAAAAAAAAATATTTTATTTTAAAAAAAGCGTGGGGTGCTTTTTAAGATATTATCAAAATGATAATCACTCTACTCATATCTGTCAATAAAATATTTATAACTATATTAACACCATGCACCCCACGCTTTTTTTAAAATAAAATATTTTTTTTTTATTTACACTATTATTAATTTATAGTTAATGAAATTTTTAACACTATTCTTAATTTAAATTTATTTTCTATTTTTTAGTTTGGGTTTCTATAAAAAGCGTGTTATTAGTTTTTTTAAACTATTATTTATTCCGGTTATCGATACATCAAATTTCAACACAGGCATCAAACCCAGAACCTTATTATTTAACAAGAAGCAAAGCGCTTTGTAATTATTATAGGGACACCAATGACAGGGATAGAAATATATGACATAAGTAATTTAATTGAAAATCAATACCTAGGAGGTTAGTCTTTATTAGTATAATCGAACTGCTGATCTATTAATCCAAGAGATTCATTGCATTGATAGAAATACGACAGTCAACAGAATACGACGTCATTTGAGCCATTAACTATGCTTCCCACCGTAACTATAGGTTCCGATAAAAATAATATTTGCTAAGATTGATGTGATTGGGAACATAACAATGTTGGTCTTGAAACTCTTGAAAGCCTTGAGATATTTTTTCAGGATTTGGTATAATTTTCGGTTTCTACTCGACAACGTACCGAAATGCTAAATCGCGTGGCGTTATGTCTTTGTCGGGAACACCCTACCGACAAAGACGTATGTTACCTTAACCTTATTTCAAGTTTAAACTAAGTCATTAGATACCGATTGTATAAGTAATATTTATGACATTTTAAGGTTTATTCATGCACGCACTCAAATTAGTTTTTTTAATTATCTACTTAAATCTACTTTGTATAATCTATTAAGTATAATAATTAGTAGTTTTTATAATTTTGCTTTTCTTTTGTTTTCAGTGGTTACACACGGGCGTGTAATATAACAATATTATTTTTTTAGAATTTAAAAAATATGCTCTTATCTTCTCTTGTTGCTAGAAGAATTCTGTGTATTGCAGTTGTATATTCATTTCTTAAATTTCAATACAAAAGTACTATTTTTGAATTTTATTTCAAAACCAATAATATTCTCTAACGGCAAAGTGCACTTACTCGTATATGCAAAACAAATAGTCTAAGTTGAAACTATCTTCTCAAAGCTTCTAAAGTTTAAAAAGCTTGACATTTATTCCAGAGTGATATTCAATACGTGATTTGTGGCTATAACGGAATTTTAAAGTATATTTGTAGAAATTCTATAAAGCGAATACACTTCATAAATATAAATTTGCAGCGGTCATACGAGTTATAAGACATGCGTGAGTCTTTTTCCAAACATTCGTGAGTGGAGATAGAATATATTACGCTGTTGCTTGTTTATTTTCTTGAGTAAAGACGTTTCAGCGAAGAAAATAACATACATAGGTTAATATACCTTAATGCATATTATGAATTTATAAAGACATACAGAAAATGTCTAAAATAAATTGGTTAAAATTGGCGACTAAAAATTGGTTATATCATGCCGTTTGTACGTTATATTCACTGTTAGAATACGAAAAGCTTTTTTATTTGAAAATCACTTCAACTGTTTATAATAATTAAGAGTAAAAACAACGTTTTCCATAAAATGCGCCAAAATGCGTTCATAATGCTCGACTATTTTGATTCCCGTGTGTAACCACAGTTAAATGATATTTGAACAGATACAATAAACCAATTATACGATATCAAAAACAACTATTTAACTAATTAATCAATTATCATACGTCAAAATTTCGATTAACTAAACATTTATACAACGTTCAAATACTTACTGTTCGTACCTACTTAGTAAACAAATAAAGCGTTAAAATTGTTTCAAATTAGATAATAATTTGATACTTACTCTTTGGTATCCAAATTACTAACCCTATTTTTCTTAAATTACTTACTATACTATTCTTTTCATATCCCATTTTTATTCCTTAGTTCTGAGTATAAAGAAATATTATCAACTAAAATTTCCAGAATACTTAACTAATATTTCCATTTTACTGAAAACATTAAAATACTATAAAAATAGTATTTCAAGAAGCTTTAGGTTCGATTTCCTTAAACAGTATTATTTCAAGTAATATTTCCAGTTTACTGAAAACTGATATTTATTTTCCATAACTCTAAAAATTACTTACGGAAGGATGCGGCGGGTGGTCTTGTCCCTTGACATTTTGCAGCTGTTTGTTGTGCGCTGTCGGCGTCCTCTCTCCTTGGGCTGTGGAGGCACCAGCTGTCGCGCCAGCGCTGCTTGTGGCTGGGGATTTGGCTTGGGGGGAGCTTGTTGAAGTAGTTCTGATCGAAATAAATCGACGTTAAGTAAAGTGGAAAACTAAGATAAGTAAATTAGAAATTGTTTATTTGTTATATACTAGTGAACGCCCGATTCGCGATTCGCTCACTAGAAAATATGGTGTGTTGCAACCTTCGAAAAACAACCGAAAATAAATTAGTACTTCACATTATGTGTTAAGATTGTTAAGTTGATTATACTTGATTATTACATGTTAAACAAGAGAAACATTTTAATAATCTACTTAAATGAAATTTGGCAATATAAAAAATCATGTTATGTTTTCTTGACCGCAAAATATTAGGCTCGTAGGTTTTCATAACAGAGGGTCAAAAATGCCTTGAATGGCTTGGAGAAAAGGTTCGCTCTCCTTGATGCCTTAATAGCTTCATAATTATCTAGAGTTTTGGCAGGTCTTGTGTTTGATTCCTGACCATTACTGGTATTGTTATGTACACAATAAAAAGAAATAATATTTTTATGTATTTTTAAATTACAATTAACAGTTATCTACTTACTCAAGCTGTGCTCTGCAAGGCCGCACATGAAAAGAAAGAAAAAACATTTTAATATAATATATTGTACAACATAAAAATTAAACAACTTAGTAAACTAATAATAAAATACGATTTTCACGTATTCATCTACAAGAAGATGAGTGTAATATCTTGTTTCATTCCCCTACACCCAACTGTATGACAACTTATTCGTGTTTTTTAAAGAAAAATTTGCCCTTGTAAAATTTACGCTAACAAAAGCACTCGTAATAAATGAACTGAGAAAATATCAAAACCTTGACGTAAGTGAATTTCTATGATGATATTTCAATTCAGTGAATTTCTCCGGCGTTCAACTCTTTTAGTGGAACAGTGAAACCGCTCCACCGTGTTCCGAACCGTAATTGCATAAGGGGAAGTGCTAGCGTAGGTCGTATAAAGCATTTATAAAACTTATATAACTTTTGGAAAACTCTTTACTACCACTAAATAAAATAATAATTTAAGAAACTTTTCAGAATCAAGCCGTTATTATAGGTGACGTTATTTTACAGCTAAGTGGAATAGTGAGTAGTGACCATTCTTTTGCGTCCTAGACTGTGGGTTTGATACCCCCATCTAGAAAAATGTTTGTGTGATGATCATGGATGTTTTCCAGTGTCTGGGTGTTTATCTATATAGTATAAGTATTTATGTAAATATATAGTATAAGTATGTATATAAAAAAACTTCATTTGTTATCGTAGTACCCACAACACAAGTTACCTACGCTTACCTACTTTAGGGCTATGTAGCGATGTGTGTAATTGTCCTATAATATTTATTTATTTATATAGAAATCGATTTATTATGCGTTTTTAGCGCTGTTCAATATATTATTAAACTCCGTTGATTGCCACGTTGGTCTATTGGTTAGCCTATGTGGCTTCAATTACGAGGTCCTAGGTTCGAATCCTGGGTCGGGTCACGGAATAATTCTGAGTGTTTCATTCTTCTATGAAATTTTCAGTTTATTCCAAGCCCGGAATCGGGAAGTTGGTGGAGATACACCCCCGTGCATCGGGGAACACGTTAACCCGTCTATCTCGGTCACTATCATCAACCACTGATAAGGATCGTTAATCATTATCACTCTAAGCCTGCCAACCCACATTGGAGCAGTGTGGTGGGTCTACGCTCTATATCCTATAATAAGGAGGAAGGCCTGGCCCAGTAGTGGGCCATTAATAGGCTGATTATGATGATGATGATTATTATTGCATTCTTCTTTTTATTATAATTGCGAGAAAACTGAAAAATTTCAAAACACTATGACAATTATATGGATGATCGTTTTATAAAATGCACTGTTATTAATATAATAGCCGCCATTTTGCAACTGTCTCATAATCTACTTGTACTATTATAAAATGTTGTCGATAGTAGAGTGACGCCCCTTAACAGAATGAAAAATGTTATGAACGTTGAAATCTAGTAACTCGATGCGCGTCGTATGTCTTTTTGCGCAAAAAAATATAACGAATAACGTCGAGTTCTGTAAAATATAAAATATAAGACCCATTCCAGTGCCATGTTCGACATGTTTGTTGTGAAATATTGAAAAATATCGTGCTTTTTGTATAACAATATTTTTATTTAATTGTGGATTTTGTTACCCTGTAGTTTTATGAAAGGGGTAGGCAGAGACGGCAGGTACTTGACCTCGTAAAATATCTTTCTGACTTTTATTTGAGCTTTAATTTGTTACAAAAATACAGTAAGATATTCTCGTGGGTTTAAGTTTGCTAATTAATTATGAAAAAATGCGCAAGTCTCGTAGTCAAATCAGAAATAAAATAAGACCTAAAAAGTAGATATTTTATTACAACCTTTTTACACAAATTCTATTGCCGGGAAATATTGTCTAAGATATCGCTAAGTGCCAATGACAGAATATCTTCCACTGTAAGTATGAGATGAATGGAAACGGTAAATTGACCGATATAGAAAATGGTACGTACAGTAATAAATAAATAAATCGAATTTTGACGGTATTCTTCCTGATAAATTGCTATTTCTTAGACAGGAGGTATAATGACAGACGGCAGAGGAAATTAACTTTGTTCTATTCATTTCAGAGTTGTACAGGAGGAAATAGGTGAATAAAATTTATTATTATTAATTTTGAAGGAGCTATATGTTTTTGATTTATAAGTGTATATAGCAGAAAATAAAACTGTTTTGGAAAATCATTTTTCACTTTTAACTCTACAAAAACTTACAGGTAATGTACTCTCTCTTACTTTAAGAAGGATCTTACGTATTAAACAAAATTTAAGAGTTAGGTATATAAAATTATTTCGCTAGTTTTGAACATAAATTATGATAATACTAATTTAATTCAGTTTAATTTAAAACATGTAATATATTGAAAATATTATTACATGTATACCTACATTTTTGAGAAAAATCTGAAACAAGGGCTTGCTTAAAAGTAAATTTTGACACAAAAAGCTCATGTATGTGTAAAAAAAGTTACGAATTCACACTTGAGATTTTTGTTCCACACTGCTAACATTAAATTTAACGTTATACAAACTTTTAAACTGTTATGGCACTTAGCCAAATTTTGTGGTTGAAATTTGTTCAAACCCTGTCAAGTTTCCCTCTAAGCTTTGATACCTAAGTTGCTAACTTGAGAAGTTATACTTTTATGTAAAAGCGCCATGTGATAGGAAAATAATGAATTCATCTTTTTAACTTCATCACTTTTTTATTGGATTGAGAGGGTTGTCAAAAAAATGTTAAATAAAACTTAAGCCATGTGATTTAGAACCACACACTAATCGCTTAGTAGATTATTCATAGGTAGGAACGACTTTATTTTTCGTTTTAAGTACAATACATCTTGGTGTTTATGAAGTTGGTTAAATTTTATTTTTAAATTTTATTAATTTATCATTTTATAAATTAACTTCCTTATGCAGTCGTGAACGAAATATTAAATTACTTTAACAGACTTGTAAACGCAAAATTAAATTCTGACCTTTTGATAAATTGGCACAATAGTTTTAAATTAAGACCTTGACAGAGTCGTATACTCAATTTTGAACTAACATCTTAACACACCCGTAAACGCAATTCTAACTTACAAACGCAATTAGTGGCTAAATCTTGGCACTTGAAGCAAAATATATAACATATGGAGGATACCAAACCTCTTAGTAACAAGAAATTTTGAAACTCCTCCAACATTTGACTCGGACAAAGCTGTTCACTGTTATACAATACTGAAAGGGTCGGATACTTACAAAATGGCTTACATTCCATTGTCCCTTCGCCCGCTCTTACTTCCGACGGTAAACGTCTTTTGACTATTTGCTTTACATATCTATATTACAAAAATGTAAAACCCGTGTTTATATTATTTGTAGCCTTTTTTAATGGGTCACTACGGGATCAAGCCTCCTTCTTTTTACTTAGTAGAGTGTAACAACAACGGTCAGATTTTAATGATAATGACCGGATGTGAGCTTATGCTTATAATAATATAATAAGCTTATGCTTATAATATTATAATAATATAAATAGCTTATAAGAGTTTGCGTACAAAAAGACAAAGTAAATAAACTACTGTAGTTTATTAACATAAAAAAGTAACAAAGATTGAAACGTGTACATGCGAGTCTCTTGCGTTCGCTAGCAATAATAATTATAATTAAAAAGCTTTAATACTATTGAAAACGAAACGAGCTGAAAGTTAATGGATTGTTGGATAATTGTGCCAAATTAATACCAACAAGTAAACTATAATGAGAGTGCACGTTAACACTGATTAATTAATAAAATTAACCTTCGATAATACATTCGCCAAATATAGAACAAATTAAATTAATTATAATATTGGCTACCTATATTCATGTTATATATAATTTAATTATTTGACCGCATATTCTATGTTCATGGACCATCTACATTTGATCTCTATCGTAACTCAGATTGGAAACGAAGCGACGCGTTAATTTCGTCAACTAAAAATTATAATATTCATCTCTATTTTCTATTCAGAAATGGAGAGTTGGTGCTGGCGTGCGTCTGCGCTTGATTCCCTTTTATACCACTTTGGACATTAGTGATGGGAAAATACAGGTGAATTTGCTATTGGCATAATCAATACGCTACGTTTCGCCTTCGCTCTGCACCAGTCTGAATTAAGCCTTTTTCAGTTGAATCGTTGGTTCGATTCGCTTTTTGATTAGAAATTTTGTGGTTCTTGATTTTTTCTTTCTCTCATTTATTTACACATAAAACTTATATTTAACAACACTTATTTATAAAAATCAAGACAAGTGAGAGGTGATCTCTGTCAAGAGGGTTCATGTGTACCAAATTTTAACTTAACCAGAACAATAGTTGAGTCTAAGTAAATTAAATGTGACGGATGGACAGACTGACACACGAATATTCCTATCCTGTTTAAATGTATATAAAAAACCCAGTCCACTTGTTTCAAGGCTCGGTGAGGCAAATACTGTTCTTCGTTTATTTTACTTTAAACCCTTACGGTCCTTGTCTAACTATGTTTACATTATGTTTTCAACAGTTTATATTACACTAAAATATTAAACATATTATGACATTTTATTTTAAAATGCAATTTACAAAACGGCGACAACACAAACACGTGTGAATGAGCGTTACACTCATATCTGTGTAGCACATTTGCTCAAACTGCTTAAAGCTCGAAATTATTTGCGAAATACGAGCACAAATTTGGCTGCACGTGCAATTTTAAACTTCAAGGTTACGAGTTATAGTCCAATTTTGCTTGGTGCATATAGTTTTAAAATTACACGCGCTAAGGTGTTTTGTTTGAATCCAAGGTCCACATTATTATGAAGTTTGCACATATATTGTGCACTTTATGTGCATTTATTATTAGATGAAAGGTATTGAAACAACTGGTAATAAGTCCAGTGGTTGATCTATGAGGCTCTGTATCATAAAATACCATGGGTTCAGTGGTGTGCATAAAGTTTTCGGTTACGGTAGACACTAAGTATCCCAACAGCACGAAAACAATACTAAAAAGTTTTTAAGCTATTGCATAGCTCTATCGCGGGCCTTGAGCGTGGAGACTGAATCGAAAAATTCCGTAACGAAAAAACCTAACACTCCCTGAATATCAAAAACGATATCAAAAGCATAATTTCGGCTCCGACGTCATCGGGAACGTGGTCTAGCGGTAGGGCGCTCTAAGTGCCCGGATTACCAGAGAGACGCGGGTTCGAATCCCGTCAGTTCCGCAATTTTTTTTAAGCGTGATATTTAAAAAAAAATGACATATAAATATCATGCTTAAAAAAATTGCGGAACCGACGGGATTCGAACCCGCGTCTCTCTGGCAATCCGGGCACTTAGAATGCCTTACCGCTAGGCCACGGTCCCGATGACGTCGGTAGGTAAACATAAGTTGATAAAAAATGCTATGCAATAGCTTTACCGCGGCAGTCTCCGAGTGCAACACGTCTTTTTTTAATTTCGGTCATGAAAATTTTTGGGGTAAGCAAGGCATTTATACGTATATCGATTAAATGCCTCTGTCTGGGTTGGAGTCTTGAGTATAGATAGGGCTATGTATATTAAGCTTTTATTTATTTCAAGTACTTTTCAGTAACAGCAGATTCCAGTACAGTATTATTATTATAATAATGGTTAGGCCCGCCATAGCGTATGCACTTCGACCCTTTTGGATCTTTTGTACTCGCCCTGCCCTTACCTCCCCTATATCAGTTCAAACACCCACTCTAAGAGTTGGATGGTTGCTTCTAGGTTGGAGGCAAATTAATCCTCTTGGTAGTGGATATGCCACCCCCAGGAGATTATTAGTACTCGTAGGAGTAGAATTGGAATATTGCTGTAATTACAACCCCGTGTCTCAGAGAGTGCGCCAAGTCGTTGTCTTGCTATTATTATCTTCTAATACGGATAATTCTAAAGTTCAATCCGGAACTCTCCGATGTCACACAGGTTAACCGCTAGATAAACGAGGTAGTTAAAGTAACTATCTCGTTTATCTAGCGGTTAAAATAGCAGCAAAAAAATCTAACATTATCTTTAAGCTCCGGCTCATTAATTTCTGATCGTTAAGAGTCTCGAAAGCCTTGTAGTTACATAAGCTAACCACTGGATCAACAAGGTAGTTGCTTAATTAGTGGAAAAACCTTACATTTTTTAAACGCAGAAGATATAGATCGCGTGCTAAGCAAGCAAAAGTCAATAGAATATACAAGTTAACATCTGGGAAGCAATACTGTGAACACAGCGGAAACGGCGTGTCACTCGACAGAGCTTTTGTGTAACGTTTTATATTTCATAAGAATTCTTTTGTCACACAAATGGAAAACAGTGCATTTTCGCGACTAGACAGTTAGGAAAGTTCTCGTAGACGTTTCCCTTTGAAACGCCGACAAAGCCTTTCAGATTCAGGTGTCGAGTCGGGGGAAAATTGGAACAAGAATAAGAAAGTTTTGAAGCACAGCCATTTAACAAGAAATCCAATGAAATATTCGCTTTGGATTGTACTTGTTGTTAAGTTGGATACCTTTTTTGCCGCGAGATGGTTTTTTATTATTTGACCAAAAAACGGAGGAGGTTCTTTATGATATCTATTTTGTTATGTGTGACCACGGATACATTTTAACAAAGTAATCTGATTTGATCATTCTTTTTTATTAGAAAGGGTGTGCTTGCATAACGGTCTCATAGTCATCATGTTAGGATCTGATGATGGGATCTTGGAAATATCGAAGGGGTCCCTCAAAATTTGTAGGCAATTAGGTGGCGCCAAAAAGGGAAAGGAAAGGCAAAGCCAGATTATGTTGACTCACTCAGGGATTAGGTTTCAAACTCAACCTCGTGATCCGGAGCTACATACGCTAACTACTCGACCGACAGAGTACTTACTGACACATGTACAACCTCATGACATTTCGAAAGTTTTGAATATTTTAGGTCACAATAGACAATTTTGAGATAAAAGTTTGTGAACTATCCCAGGTAGAGCAGCCTACAATCGATCATACTCCGGGATCCAAAAAGGGATTAAGTAAATCCATTTCAGAGATGATGGATAAAGGAGTTATTCGATTAAAATGTGCTCCATTTTAGTGAAACAACCATACACCTGTGTTTTGTTTTTTATTATAGTTACTATACCCAAAATACAAAAGGTGAATTACTAAAGCAAGGAATTTTTTGATATGAGTGCTAGACTATGACATACGTGACGCAGCGGTATGCGCAATGGATTTATGAAACGGAGGTCCAGGGTTCCATTTCCGGCTGGGTTGAAGGTGTTTTTCCTAATAATTAGTCCAAGATCAGGTGTGACTCGTTATCACCCTATCTATAAAAACCGTGAGGGTTATGGATTTCATGCTACTTGTACTACTAACAAGTTTGCCCGTTTCCATCTTAGATTGGATTATCACTTACCGTCAGGTGTGATGGCAGTCTAGGATTAACTTGTGACGATTAAAAATAAAATGCGAATTTATTGCTAAGAATGCTTTTCCAAGTTCCATTAAGGACGAAGTCGTCGCAAAAATACTTAGAAATCTAACTTAATTAAATACCAGCAGGCTAAGCAGTCGTTATCCTGTCCGAACAGCTGTTATTATTTAAATAATGGGGATTAAAATAAGGACGATAAAAGGATTGTATTATAACGACTGGAATAAAATTCTTTTTATTTTTTTGTACTTAGACTTATTAGTAAAAAAAACATTTAAAAAATTAAATAATCGATACCTATTAATAATTTTGTATGTCTAGTGTTTTTTACGTTATTAGAACTCAGTAATTAATATTTATAATGTTAATGCCAAAAGAAAGCCGCAAAAATATTTATACTTTAATGTCTAATTCATTAGCAGAGAGTGAAGAAAAAAGCGAAAAATCAAAAAACGAGTTCCCCACAACACAATTTTCTTGTTCGTAACTCTTCAATATTTCTTTTATACAGCGAATAAAAGTTTTCAAGCAAAGAGCGGGCCTGTTAACATAGAGAGAATTTATTTCAAGAAATTAATGATTCTTGGGTTAAATGTTTAGGGACGCATTTCTTGCCCTTTCAGGAGCTCTGTCCTGAGTTGAATCAAAAGCTTAAACTTATCAATTATTTATTTAAACGTTCCATTTAAAAATTTTCTTCTTACAGAGAGGGTAGATACACACATTTTAAGTGTATCTACATAATACACCTACGTTGTCCATAGGATGGAATATTTAGTTGTACTCTGTAAATAAAACGTACTTTTAATACTGCCATTGCAAATCTCGGGCCTTCTATCTTTTATATGTAACTTTGAAATTTGGGGTGCATCCCAGTAATACCCCCTAATTTTAGTTCTATAGAACTGTTGATACACCATATTAGTGTTTAGTATAATTAAAGAAATGTTTGTTTGTACGTTACATATAAAATATCTATAGATTTTATAAGTATAATATGGAATCTCTTTTGATTGCAATAATAAATGTCCAGTTAAATTTGAGAGTATCTATAAACATACTATATTGAATACAGCTTTGCTTAAATTGCGCAAAACGTCTTTAAAATGGTATTGAGGTTTTTAATATAATTTTTTTCTAAACTGAATAGTTAGCGCGAAAGATACTTCCAAAATGTTAAAATGTGAGTCCCCCTGTAATTTTTAAAATAAGAGAATATTTTTTAAACACAACTACTACTTGGTTTTAACAAGTTAGCTTTTGTCGCAAGTGACTTTTTTTTGTTATAAACAAAATGAAATATCAATCAAAATAATATAAAGTTTATAACTTATATGGTATAAGTAAAGTCAAGAGCAAAAACTATACCACAGTTCTATATAGAACTATTGGGATATAATTTGACAGCACGGAAAATATCCTAACAGTTCTTTAGAACTACGGTATGGGGTACTACTGGGATGCACCCGATATTTGAAGATAGAGATAATTTAAATGAGGCAGAATCAGAGTATTCGCCTATACAAAATGAGCTCGAAGTTTATCAAGTCCATCATTTTCTTCTTGTTTATTTCAAGACTTCCTACGACCACTCTCAAGTCATCACCACTGTCAGTCATTACCTTAAATTGTGTTTTATATAAACATCATTATTAATGAATACAATACCTCCTTTCTATTTCCTAAACACTAATAAATAAAATTTTTAACAAAATATAGAACCGACTAAAAACGCACTAAAAAGTAAAAAATAACTGTATCATTTAGTTGCTTTAATTTACTTAAGCATATCTATGAAGTCGGTGCCAGCAAGTTTAAGGAACATTTATTTAACGTAGTAAAGCAGTTTGTGGGTTCTAGGTAATGTCCTTAAAGTAGAAACCTTGGCTGGCACCGACTGCTAGATATGCTTAAGTAAATTAAAGCAACTAAATGATACAGTTATTTTTTAGTTTTTAGTGATTTATCGCCACGTAACGTACTCGTACTATACAGACATAGTATATTATACGGCACTTGTAGCCAAAAAGCTACCGATACTTACAAAAAACCGAAATCACTGCAAGTGTGCCTATAAAATTTGAAGAGTTCCTTCAATTTTCTCAGTATATCATCATCAGATTCTAACATGCCCTTTCTAATAAAAAAAAGAATTATCAAAATCGGACAACTCTGTAAAAAGTTATAATACGTAAAAAAAAATATACGTGTCGAATTGTCGTGAGGCTTTCACCAGCCGATATGCGTGATGAAAATAAATGATTAGGTCTAATTGGCGCCCTTTAACATATACTAATATAACATATTCTAAGTACCGCTTCTGATATCGATCTCGCTTGTTTTTGTTATTTGTCTTATTATTGGTTTGCATGCATTGATATTTTTTATTTATTTTAAATAATATTTGAAGAAGCAGGCGATATGCAAGAGTCATTGCAAGTGGAAAAGATAATCTCTGCCTACCCCTACGGAAATGAGGTGTGACGGTATGTATGTATGTATATTATATATATATATATATTTAATTTTACTATTAATCTCTTTCGTCATCAAAATTAGTCTATATAAGTGTTACTACAAAGGTCCAATGGGCGAGTATCGAACCCGTGACTTTTTGGCTTATATCGTTTTAGCAGGTCGTGTTTAACATTGAAGTTAATAATTAGCTTCGAACCATCACACTGCTCTAATAAGGATTTGTAGGCTTAATCTTTACTACCAATTTTTCAATTATGGAACAACTCAGTATGAAAAATTATATTGTATTTTTATATTCAAAATGAGGAGTTCAAACTCAAAATCGTGAAAATCAGAAATCGTTTATTTTAAATAGGTTGGTTTACAAGCACTATTTTAACGTTAAATTAATCTGTTTGTAGTGACTCTACCACAGATATTAAGGAAGACAATCTGCTGAGAAGCGCCGACAATAAACTTTACTGTTATTTTTAAAAACTCAATACCTACCTAGTATTTAACTGATCAAGTTAACCACGCGACCAACGTCCATTTACTATAAAATAATACGGTTGTTTACTTTTACAACCCCATTATTCCACATGATTTCGTTTGTCTAATAAAAGAAAGGTATCGAAAGCTGTAATAAAAGTTTACCGCAAAGCAATACCCTTGTTTGTTTCCGCCATCTTGCTTTTATTTTGTAACGCTCCACCTCTGTAGCAAATAAAAGTTAGCAAGCAATACGGCGTGGCGAGCGATGTTTAGCGTCGGGAAAATTGTTTCCTACCTACCTACTTTTTAAATGTTTCTTTATTGAGAAAATATTCTCCGGGAAAAAGAAAAACAAGAATAGGAGTATACATATTTATTATATCAACAATATTATTTATTTAATAACGGTTCCCTATAACGTTCGCTCTGTATTTCGTTATTTTCGGGTAACTTTATTCTCTTCATGAAATGTAAATAAAGAAATATTTGGATGTCTTCTTTATATTATATCCGATCTTTTACCAACTATTTATGCATATTATTTATTTGAATTAAGTCTGAAGGGCTGGCTCATTTTTTGCGCAAAGGATTAGCCTGGCTATCCAACGCGGAAATGAAGCCAGTATTCTTGTCACCATTCCACGTGGGCATGATTTGTATAGTTATTAGGATAAGTTAGCTTAAGTTCCTTATTGTATTTTTTCTTAATAAAAAAAAATTTAGTCTGAAGTAAAAACTATTTCAATTTTGAAGTTCCAGTTGATAGGAAAAGCCAACTTTTTCTTCCTTCTACAAAAGAAATGCTATTGTGTAAAATACCCTTAGTGTGCCATTATTTATTTATTAAAAATTCTTGTTATTTATTACATTAAAAGAAATGTTAACTAAACACAATTTCTCTACCTATTTCCACCCGTTTTAGTTAAAAAATATTATTCAAGTATATTATCACTAATGACTGAGTCAGGACTGAGTGAGACCTACCTTATTTTCAAAAAGTTTCCAAAAAGTTACGCAAAAATAACCTTTAGTAACTATCTATTCTAACAACAAAATACATAATAATGAAGGCCAAAGAAAACAGTCATTGAATGCATATAGGAAAATAAACGGTTGGCACTTGGCATTTAAGTTGGTAGACGTGTAGTACAATAGGTTGCTCCCATTCTGTTCGACGAACGGAAATGTATGCAGGGGTATTGAAGTGAATGATATCGAATGAATGAGGTGTAAGTTGGGTTGTCGAACAACTTCGCGGTGTAGGCGGGATTATTGAAGTGTCGTGACGTTTGACTTTGCATTTAACTTTGTAGATTTAAAACAAAGTGTACACTTTTTCTATTGGACAGCCGGAAATTAACTCACATGGCAATGAGAAAAATGATATCAAATTAATGAGGTATAGGTGAATAGGGTTATTGTATATGGGCGGGATTATGGAAGTTTAGTGACGTTTGACTTTGCATTTAACGTAGGTAGGATATTGAACGAATGAAACAGTATTGTTATGTCGTTGGATTTATTAAAGTTTATGTTTTATAACATTTTCATAAAATACAAACTTGGCATTTAAGTCTCTTTATCATGTTGAAAAATATTTTTTCTTTTTGGAACGGCTAAAAGTATGTTAAATTTAATTTTGTAGGTAGGTATGTTTTGATAGGGTTATTCGTAATACGGGATTCGGGATTATGGAAGTTTAGGGACGTTTGACTTTGCATTTTAATCTTTGTAGATGTAAAACAAAGTGTTTGCTCTTGACTTTTTATTGCATATAAGTTATAAACTTTATATTATTTTAATTCATATTTCATTTTGTTTTTAACAAAAAAATGTCCCTTTCGACATAAGCAAGTTTAAAGCCAAGTGAATAGGGTTAAAATATTCTCTTATTGTAGATGGGCGGGATTACCACTTTGGAAATCTTTAGTGAACTTTTTTGTGTAGAAAAAAATCATGTTAGAAACCTCAATATCATTTTAAAGACCTACATAAATATCCCACACGTATGGGTTTAATGAAAAAAAAAATTGCAGATCCATTCAGGTGCATTATATTTGGGAACCCCTAAAATTTATTGTTATTTTTCTATTTTTGTATGAAATGTTGTGTTAAATATTAAATTTAAGTGGACATTTATTATTGCAATCAAAAGAGATCTCATATTATGCTTGAAAAACTATATAATTTATATGGAACGTATTAAAAGATGTTGAAATAATTTAATTATTTAGGTATGTTATCAACAGTTCGATAGAACAAAATTAGGGGTAAGATGCAAGAAATTGTTACTTTAATCATATTGAATCAATAACATGTGAATTCATTTCTTAAAATATTGTGTATTCTATATTTAAGATAGTTGAAAATTGCTATAACATACATTATGTCAAGAGCAACACGCACTTGGCATTTAAATTACTTATAGCGTGTAAATGTGAACTCAATAAATCACTTCCTTTCTGTTGAATGGGCAAACTTGAATGCTTGGCGAACTGAAGTGAATGATATTGAATGAATGAATCAACCAATCTTCGATGAAATAATTTTCGTCTTATTCAGTATGAACTTAGTAGTGTTTGGAACTATCAATCTTACTGGTTTTACATAACTACGGAATCAAGAATTAGTTATACAAGAAGTTGTTTCTTTAAAATTAAAGCCAGCGCACCCTGATCGCATGAAAGTTTACAATAAACTCAGTTAGCGCAGGGATAAAAAGAAAATGCCCTTATTCGCCGAGTAAGACAGGGTAGAAGGAGACGAAGATATGCGCATCTATTCTCGCTATAATTTGAGCTGCATTCCTAAATCGTAAGGATCATGTGAAGGCAAACGTTAGGACGTCACAGAAGAATGCGAAAGCGATCCTGTGGCGTTTTTACTTATTAGAGGTCGGTCCGCTGGGTTTTAGTGGCGTTCCGGTACCCACATACCCTTCGAAGACAATGTTAATTATTATTAATAATGGCATTGTGTTTGAAGGGATGCGTAAATGCATTTCCCAGCGAAAAAAAGGGATAAAAAGAAAAGGCAACATTATGCCCAGCTACTCCCGCCATAGGTTACGTCGTAGCAAGATGGACGTATAGAGAAGTCACGAATCAAGATCAGAGTTGTGAAAGCGACCTGTGGCGATCTTCGGAATGACGCAGTCGGGTCCGCTGGGTTTTAGTGGGTATTCCGGATCTCTGGTGAGTCCCACATACCCTTCCTGCGCGGAAGGGATGCGTAAACGCATTTCCCAGCGATAAAAAAAAAGGAATAAAAAGTAGATTAATAGGTATGTGCAGATGTGCTATTCCAGACTGACTGTCTCGTTGGTCTAGTGGTTAGCCTGTATGGCTTCGATCGCGTGGTCCTGGGTTCGAATCCTGAGTCACGGAATAATTCTGAGTTTTTCGTTCTTCTATGAAATTTCAGAATATTCTAAGCCTGGAGTCGGGAAGTTTGTGGTGTGGTATTATAACCCCGTGCCTCGGAGAGCACGTCAAGCCGTTGGTCCCGGTTCCTATTATCAACATCTGATAGTAATCATTAATTAATGAAACATTATGACCCTAAATCCGCCATCTCGTATTGGAGCAGCGTGGTGGTTTTACGTCCCATATCCCCTCTCCTATTAGGAGGAGGGCCTGCCCCTGTAATGGATCGTTAACCTTTGTTTTTAATATCAAATTGTATTTAAAGATCTACATGCACTTTACGCAAACCCCCATTACAAACGCCGTCAAACGTAGGCAACATTAAAAGTACAGTAATATAAAGGTTTTAGTATTCAGTGCACGGTTACGAGCCCTCTCCCTTCCTTCATTTCCGGTGCCAGCCCTGCGTTTGTAGTATCTACCCTCTACCCTTAGCTTTTATACGAAGTCATTTACAAATTATATTTTTCCGACCTGAAGGAAATGTTTTAAAATGGAGATCGTGGTCGAAATGAAATATTTCCCTCTACTAAAAATATAAAGATTACTTGCTTTTGTATTTTACTAGCGGACAAGACGTCAAAACCATTCTATTGAATATCTCTATCTATTGTTGAACTGCAATAATATCTGTTGAGTAGTTTAAAAGACCTAAGTAAACCTTTGAAAGTGATTACATTTTTCCGCAGGATATCGTACCGAAAAATTGCTTAGCGGTATATCTTTGAAGCAAGCGTGGTAACTAGCCTCAGCCGACTAGACATGAACCATTTTAGAAAATCTTAATCGACCCACTCGGCAATCGAACTCATGACCTCCGTTTATACCGCAACGCCATGGAGGCACTCAATAATTATGACTTCAGAGGAGCAGAATGTGGCTCTTACTTAGCTTTCAAGATTTGATAACTTAAAGCTTTTGAATAACTCTAAGTAACTCTAACTCTATTAGGTAGATAGGTAGACGACCTCCGTGGCGCAGTGGTATGCGCGGTGGTCCTGGGTTCAATTCCCGGCGGGGCAGATTGAGATTTTTCTTAATTTGTCTTGGTCTGGCTGGTGGGAGGCTTTCGCCGAGGCTAGTTACCACCCTACAGACAAAGACGTACCGCCAAGCGATTTAGCGTTCCGGTACGATGTCGTGTAGAAACCGATAAGGATGTGGATTTTCATCCTACTCCTAACAAGTAAGCCCGCTTCCATCTCAGATTGCATCATCACTTAACATCAGGTGTGATAGCAGTCAAGGGCCAACTTGTAGTCATTAAAAAAAAACGTACACTTCCAATTTTTAATCTTAGTTCCAATTCCAAACTTATTTCACGTACAGTCCAAGTTATCTAACTCCAACATCATGCTATCCCTTGAGCCTTAAACTTATTTGAAAGAGCAACTCGTGCAAAATACTCTCTTCGTGGACGATTCGCGAGCTCTGAACTCTAGGAAATCATTTTATAATCAATTACATGTTTTTTACAGTTACCCAATTAAAATAGTGAATAAACACAATAATATTACGTTCTAAATGAAATTGTTAAATAATTAAATAAGTCTTTTACGACAATACACACATCGCTACCTAGCCCCAAAGTTTATGATTACTGATAAATATGTTTATCTATACAAAAACATTTGCTACACACCCTAACACTGGAAAATATCCATTGCTCACAAATGTTTCCCAGATGAGAGGAATCGATCCCACGTCCTTGGATGCAGGAGACATCAGGGTACCTAACTACTCACTGCGCCACTCGGCCGTCTTTACTCTTTCCCCACCTCAGGAATTACCCTAAATGAGAGGGTATAAGCACAGAATACATAATAGTAGAATGTATAAGTAAGTTCATTAGACTTATCTAGGTAATAAAAAATCTTTTTTCCGTTTAAATGGACCAAGTTTATTTTTCGTTTCGCGTGCTGAAAGAATGTTAAAATTTTTATTATTTTACAGTTTAATTAGTACGAGGGGAATTTACAATGTAAATGAATTTTATTATGATAATTTATTAAGTAGATAGCAGTTTTAAATATTTTCCCTAGCGGGAAAATTATATGATTATCTACTATACTACGTAATACTATATTACGTAAGCTTTTATAAAATTAATTTTAAATTTAAAAAATAATTTCTTTATAAAAATGTTGGGATTTGATTGTTATATCACCTGATATTAAATAGGTATTCGCTTGGTAGTATGTGCAAGCCGCTACAGAAGACCTATCCTCAGACTAGACTTGAGGCATTTTTAAAAGTTGGTGGTATTCCGTGCTCCGAAGCATACGTCTTTTACCATATTACGATTATTAATGAGTCAGTTATGAGTTAGGTAATTTTGGTTTTGGTGGACCTTGGTGGTGGACCTTCAGACCCTCAGTCAGTCTAGCGTAATAACTATAAACTTTCTTGAAAATAAATCAAATCCCCAGTCTTGAGATACTTGGATGACTGAGGGTAGAACTCTAAAAATAGCTTATTCTACTATAGTCCAAGTTGCATACGTGCTTACTATATTTACTTAAAGTTCTAATCTAACTGACTGCCTCGTTGGTCTAGTGGTTAGCCTATGTGGGTTCGATCACGAGGTCCTGGGTTCAATTCCTGGGTCGCGTCATGGAATAATTCTGAACTTTTTCATAGTTCTATGAAATGTTTAGTACAACCCAAGCCCGGAGTTTAGAAGTTTGTGGTGTTACACCCCCGTGTCTCGGAGAGCACGTTAAGCCGTCGATCCCGGTCACTATCATCAACATCTAATAGTGATCGTTAATAAATGAAACATTATCATCCTAAGCCTAATTATCATCAGCGTGGTGGGTGTACGCTCCATATCCCCTCTCATATAAGGAGGGAGGCCTGGCCCTGTAGTGGGCCGTTATGAGGCTAAAAATGTTGAATGGTACGGGTTGACAAATATTCAATATTTTATAAAATATGTAAGTCTGGTCATCACAGCCTCTCGCTCATCAAGTCAATAGCGAAGTTATTATATTTTTCCGCCTGTCTCTATCTCGATTTGCATTGAACCTGGCTCCTTTTTACGCATCATAAAAGTTATTGGAAGTATGATCTATAAAACGGCGCAAGGTGGCGACACCGGCCTTTTTTTAGGGTTACGTTCCGTTCGAAGAGTAAAACGGGAACCTATTACTTACTAAGACTAGTCTCTCTGTGAGTCTTGTCTGTCACCAGGCTGTATCTCTTGTAAAGTGATAGGTAGATGGTTAAAATTTTCACAGATAATGTATATAAACATACAACAAATACTAAAAACAGCATAAAATAAGTGTAAAAGTAAGGCTTTTATATAGCAAACGTAAAAATACTAGAAATATTTACAAAATATTAAGTTGTAAGTTGTTAGTAGACTATAACATTAAATTATTAAATTGAAATTAAATTAATATTTAACGAAGATGTAATGTCCACTACTTTAATTAGTATTTGTTATTCAGAGATCAGTAAATAAAGCATTATTAGTGGTACGTAACGATAATATATTACAACTTCACACAGGAAGTGAAATAAATAACTTTATGTAACAATACACTAAATGTTGTAAAATTGATAATATTATAAAAAGAGCAACTGTTGAGTTTCTTGCCGGCTATTCTCAACAGGCCCTGCCTTCTGAGCCGGTGGTAGAGTCACTACAAATAGTGCAATTTGACGATTCAAAAGTGCTTATAATAAGCCTACTTGAAATAAACGATTTTGAATTTTGAGTTTTTTTTAATTTTATAAGTATATTTTATTCATTTAATTGATATACCACAGACATATTATTTTACAGAATATTTTACTCCAAGAGCCACAAATCATACATTACAGGAGGCTCCCATACATACATGATTTTTTACCGTTTTTTATTCGATATTAACGCCAACATGTAGACGTTTAAAATATATAGGTATTGGTACGGAACTCTTAGTGCGCGAGTCCGACTCGCACATGGCCGATTTTTTACGCCCAGTCACTTTCACGCACCAAAGTGCACAAGTTTTAATAGTATCATCACTCTCAAACACTGGGAAATGTTTTTCTCTTTCGCACTTCTGAAAGTGGCTATAGAGGAAAAAAGATAGATAGCTGGCCGTAATTTAGACGCAGGTGTGTAAAAACGATGAGAAGATATCTTCGTACCCTTGTTATCTTTATAAGAATCAGCGCTGCTCGAGTTCGATATCCACTGAAATGATATGCGATGCGATACTTTTTGATACACTGAAATTCGATTGTTTTAAAAGCTGATTTTTTGATATATAATAAAGAAGAGATAATTTTAATTTTTATATAGGCATGGAAACTGTCAGCTAAATTACGTAGTACGTAGGCGTGTAACACTTTAACTTTATGGTCAAATCTACGGTGGTGTAGTGTCTGAAAAATTGGTTGATCTCATTTTTAATGCCTAATTAAGCCCTAGCTCTAGTTGACAGTTGCAAGAGAAATAACTTTGCAGACTCTAGCATCTCGCTGCGGTTTATCATCATCAGAAAGAAAAGCTCATTATTTCGTAGCCCGCCAAAGGGTCGTTGATTCACTAAAAATAAAATCATAGTCTTTACAGAGGAAACCGTCATATAAATCTAATGAGACATAATAAGTTATAGTGCCTGCGCTGTAACATGGTGCCTGTGACATATGTCATTAACTTTCCGTTTCACTCTTGAAAGTTGAAGCGATTTACAAATTATGACTTAGTATTTCAGCTGTTCCAAATTCTTAATATATTAAATCGTTAATAGCTGTAGTACCTTAAATTTAAAACCGTTAAACCCGGCCAGAATGTTCTAGTCTACAAATAAAATCAAATTGAAAGAAAAATTAAGCAAAGTGTTGTAACGTATAACGTAACGACATAGACGTGTCTAGTGATGGGACGTACTTCTACGATGAATAGTCGATATTTTTTTTAATAATAAATGTATATTGTAGTACAATTTTTATTTTTAAAAAGTCTATAATTTTATACAACAACAGAACATCAGGGAAAGTTTACTCAAAAGGTTGCAAAGAAGAAATATATTTTATTCGTCTAAACTTATATGAGAATTAGGAACATTTGAGTTGTCACTAAATTCATCATCTGAATCTATGACGAATATTATTAACAACTAGCGGTCTCCCGGTATTTCACCCGCGTAGTTCCTGGTCCCGTGGTAATATCTGGATATAAATTACCTTATGTCACCACTTATGAGTCGAGCTATCATATACAAAAGGTTTTTTTATAATCCGACTGATGACTGATGTAGTTTCAGAGATTAGCCAGAACAAATAAGCAGACAGACAGACAATAATTGAAAAAAAAAATGTTATTTTGGTGTATGTACGGTATGCATATATGCACAAACAGACACTGCAATTTTTTTATATGTATAGATGAATTAATTATGTTGTTAATATGGACGTCACGATCCCAATCAGTCATAATATCCCTTTTTGTTATATTCACGACCTTCGACCAGCCTTCAGGTTAATCTTTGTTGATGGCCTCTTGTAACAGTGCCAACATGTTATTTGCCGTTAATGGCGGTGAAGTAGGTATTAATTTTTGCGGCGTGACTGAAAATTAAATGGGAATATGGAAAAAAGTATTTAAATTCAATCAATCAAATCATTCAATCAAATAATCAATTATTTCATAGGTAATGCTGCGTTCGCAACGCTGATGTTATAAATGCTGATTTTATAAAGCTTCAAAATAGGAATTGAAATTAAAAGCATACATGTTATTTGGGCCCAATAACATTATATCTAAGGACCGAGGTCAGACCTATTGTCATCTCTTCTAGAGCATAGGTAGGAGTTGGTGCCTTTTGACGCCGGACTAAGGCAATAAGCTCCAACTTTAACATTTTTATATCTACTCCGTTTTCCAGTTCATCAACTCGCTGTTGCGATTGGATTGGTTTGAGGTTTATTAACCTGTACCAAATGGTAAAGCGGGGCAGATTGAGATTTTCTTAATTTGTCTTGGTCTGGCTGGAGGAAGGCTATCGCCGTGGCTAGTTACCACCCTACCGACAAAGACGTACCGCCAAGCGATTTAGTGTTCCGATACGATGTTGTTTCATTCTACACCTAACAAGTTAGCCCGCATCCATCTTAGACTGCATCACACATCAGGTGTGATAGCAGTCAATTGCCAACTTGTAGTTGTTAAATAAATTATCGCAGAGACTATAGTCAATAAAAGTTTAATCCCTAGAAACTATGCATTAGTATAACCGCGATAACAAAATCTCCTCATAAATCATAATAATTTTTTTTACAACATTAAAAAGAGCTAGATTAATGCTGCGAGTATCGTCAGCGATAAACATGAATTTCTAAGCGTCACATCCCTAGTCACTGATGTCAACGTCATACTGACAACTGTCACCCGCACTTTCTTACAGCAATTCGAGTATAATCTGTTAAACACTGCACTGTGTCAAATCTTTGTCGTTCCGGTTGGCAAAAAGGATATGACCTATTCACTTCCATTATCTGTATATCAACGCACTTTTGGTGTGTACTCGTCCTTAGCTAGTGAAGGTGTAATTTATGCAAAGACAGCCTTAGGGGAGGGATGCCGATGACTCAGATCTAATCTCTAATGCGCATCCTTAATCCTCTGGTGTATTCATAGTACATGTTGGTTATCAATTAATTTTAGATTAATCTCATATAGCGAATTATGACGTTCACACTGCCCTGATATAAAGTTTTTACACAGTACCACCACCGTAAAAAAGCATTATGAACCCGAAATAGGCTCACAAATAATTTTTTTTTATCGACTACAAGTTGGCCCTTGACTGCTATCACACCTGATGTTAAGTGATGATGCAGTCTAAGATGGAAGCGGGCTAACTTGTTAGGAGTGGGACGAAAATCCACACCCGTTTCGGTGTCTACACAACATCGTACCGGAACGCTAAATCGCTATGATACGTCTTTGTCGGTAGGGTGGTAACTAGACACGGCGAAAGCCTCCCACCAGCCAGATCAAGACAAATTAAGAAAAATCTCAATCTGCCCCGCCGGGAATCGAACCCAGAACCTCCGTCTTATAAATCCACCGCGCATACCACTGCGCCACGGAGGTCGACATAAATGAAGAAAAACTGGTGTGAGCCATTAGTAGTTCTATTCTATAACCGTTTTTATTAGTTTTTAATAGTATCAGATTTGTCCCTATCTCTTTTTATCTATCGACTATAGTATCGCGTTAAACAGAGAGATAGAGACGAAGGCGTTAATCTCACAGACGAGTTATAAAAACATCCCTACAGAAAAGCGCTACTGATCTGCGAACGTGTTAGGTAACCCTTTGAGTTCATCCTCATGATCAACCTATTAACAGCTCACAACAAGGCCAGGCCTTATAGGATAGGTAATATAGAGCTTATACCCATTACGCTGCTCCAATATGGGTTGATGGGCTTAGAGTGATAATGGTTCATTATTTAAGGATTCAATATGGGATTTGAAGATAAGGGATTTGAACCTGGGACCTGAAACCACATAGGAAAATGGAATAACGAAGCAATTAAATAAATGTTATACACTAAAATATTTATAGAAAGTTTATAAAAAAAAAATGGAAAGAAAAAGCTACCCTTATGACATTCAGCAGTAACTTTTATTTAAAACAATGAAGCTAAATGCTTACAAATTATAATTTTTATTTTTACAGTGTACCTCACCTTGTCGATTGGTTCCATAAATCTTTCGCGAGGTGTTCAGGTTTTTCAATTTTTTGATTTATGCTATCTGTTTTTCCATTTTTAGAGTAGGTCTGCCGTATCTCAACCAAAAAAATGTTGTGAAACTGGCATTTGTTTTTTTTTTTCAATTCATAACTTTTTATGGTACATGAATAAAAAGTAAACATACTTTTCTTTTCTTCTATTTTTAACTTCTATTTTTAACTATAGATAGCACAGGTCGTCAAAAATCGTTTAGTTTTCATTCTAAAATGTATTTCATAGTCTCATTTTTCCTCATGCTTAAAATAAAGCCTAACATTCCTTAAAACATTTCGAAGTTTCACGACGAAACACAATCGAGTAACTTGCAATTTCTTGATACTCCAACGGGAAAGCCGAGAACGAAACTGTGGGGTACATCTAGTACATGCAGAAATAAATTCCTATTGACTTATAACGATATCTCTTAACTGTATCATTGACTGACTTGAAATTTAATACAGTTAGTTATTTAACCATGTAGACGCTGAATAAGAACAAATTTCTCAATTATCCCACAGGGGAAATTTACGCAGATAAAATCGCTGGGCACAGGTAGTAGGCACATAATAGTAAAGGTATTATCACACCCTCGTTAGCTTATAACTCAGTAGAGTTTTCTCAAACTATTAAAACTTTTTGGTTAGTTCACAGTTCGTTAGTTGATTGAAAATTTGTGAGTAACCATAGTATTTGTTTGATAAAATTTAATGTATACTATTATTTGTTTGATTAAATTTAACGTGTTATTAATATTTATTTAGCTCTCTCTCCATTAGCGTCCATGTCTTTAAAATATTTTTTTATTTAATAAGTAGGCTTGGACGTTAAGTGATGATGCAATCTAAGATGGTAGCGGGTATACTTGAAAGAGGTCCGTTTTATCAAACTATACCTACAAATGTTTTCTGAAATTCTCCTCAGAAACAGGTACAAAACAGATAGTAAAATATATAAAGTCCCTAACAATAAAATATAGAAGGCCATGAACTTAGTACCTAATTAACATAACAGTAGAGCTTCTCAATTCGCGTATACGACGTGACCATTTAATTAAAATGTTATAGGAAAGAAACCATTTCCACGATACGACAAGTCGATCTTTGACACTATGTAGTTAGAATAAGGACAGATTTCCTTTCGTTATAAAAGGATACGCTGGTATTATCGGATTGGGTTGTCGGATTTTTATCATATATATAATGTCGTTACAAACGATCCCTCAGAGGATTTGGGATTGGAATTTAAAAGAGAATTTCGATTTGAAATCTCATTTAAATTAAAAAAAGGAAAAGTTGGAACATGGGATGATTAAAATTATTTTGTATGCAGTCCCAAGAAAATATTTGAACATTCTAAAGAGTTTACAGCTAGTCGTCGAATAGTGAAAACGGCAAAAGAAACGTAGGGAGATGTTCCCTACGATTTAGTGCGGGTTTTATGGAAGGCGAATCTGAACTCGTCTCCGAATGTTGTTGGGAGGGGAGTGCAATGAGAGACCCACGCCTTCGTCGCGGTTGATGTGTTCCTTCAGGCCTGGGAGCACTAATTGAGTGAGTTGCATCTTGCTGTGGTGGTTCTTCTATGGATAAATAAAAGATTCCTGTTGTAGTTGGCTTTCCAATCGCCGACCCCTAGGTTGTAACAACATAATCATATCAATTTTCGGAAAACATCCTGGCTGAAAAATCTACGCCAGTGGTTCAATAAAAGCACTCTGTCACTATTCAGGGCGGCTGTGTCCAAAATTCAAGTTGCCAGAATAATCGCCGATCTTCGTTAGAAGAGGCACTTCAAGAAAAAGAGATGAATCATATTAATCAATTACAAAAGATTGTAAACGAAAGACATTGTATAATATTTAGAAGCTGCCAGAGACTGTGTCTTTAGAGAAGATAGGGTCGATTAATCAAATGAAATACATGAGTCTCAGCGGGTAGTCGTATCGGTTATCAGATTTATCGTATCATATAAAAACATCGAGAAATAAAGTTCGTAATAAAATTTTAATTTTAATTACAAGCAGCATTGTTCGTTTATTCCTTTATTTTGTATACAAAGGACTGTCTCTGCAAATTATGCCTACGGAATTAATAACATTATTGTGAAAACGAGTTCAAATCATTAAAAATTAAAATACCAAAACTTTAATATTCTAAAATAAATGTTTTTCTAGTAGAATTTGTCGTAGGAATGCTGCTTATTTAATTACATCAACTCGATTCATTGTTTTATTTTTATTACAAGCTTTTAATAAAATTGCAAAAGTAAATATGTTGGGGTGAAATTTTGTTACTCAATTTTATGGCAGAAATCTTTAACCGATTAAGCTAAAAATGACAATGCATGGTTAACTATGTGACGTCATTCTAAATCGAACATGGTGATATACCCAAGATGAATAATGAAAACGAAAAATAATATCATAATAATATATTTTTCACTTTTGTAATTATTGAAGTTTCACTTTATGCGAGTAGATAAAAAACTATATAATGGACTTAGCAAAAAGTTTTCAATCGAGTCCATCGGCTAAGTTTAACTAGCTAACTGAATTAAAACTTTTACGGATATCGGCTTAAAGAAAAAAAGTAAAATGTACCCTCTAGTAATAGCTTAACCGTGTAAGCTCAATTACAAGCGCTTCGCAAGCTCTAGCTCGGACACGCCATTCATTTAGTTCAGTTGATTAATGGCTTTTGATGCCACTTCTTTTGGTTTACTTACTCTAATGTAAGCATCGCTGTCATCGTGATATTATTAATGATATTATTATAATAATGTTGAGTGAATTCTGACCTCAATGGTTAGGATGCGGAGATTTGGCAGAGGTAAGAAAGATAAAGTCATACATTGGTTTTTGTTGGAGATATATATGGTCTTTGAAGGAGATTTAACATTTTTTAGAATTTATCCCTTGTTTTAAAATATGTAATAAATACTTTATTTTGTATTATTTTATAAAAAAAGATCATCGTTTTAGCCTGTTGTAACGAGATTTAAAGCCTGAAAGCCACATAGTCAACCACCACCACCATGGAACAATGTACTAAATTTATTTATTACTTTATTTCTACACTACATAAAACACAAGATAATTGGCGCAATTATAAATATAAAGGCAGCCGAATACAAAAGGCGGCTTAGCAATTGCTTTCAGGCAACCTTAGGTTTAGAAAATCATAAAGACAACAGCATATTTGATGCCTTTGTGTCATTTGAAAGTGATTACCTGTTATTAAAATAAAAAAGATAAGTAAAGCGAAGTCGTTGCACGCGTACTAGTAGGTATACTATTAAAAATATGTATAAAAGATTCTATGTTTAATACAACACGTAAGAGAACAGTGCGTATTGTATCCAAAGTACAAATACAAACTACGAACGCAATAAAACAAACGACACTTCGGGTGAAGTTGGATACTGTATGCTTTCCATTAGCAAACCGCTGTCTTTCTCTTATTTCATACGTTTTGTACCCATGTTTTTATTCTACACTAACGGCCCCAGGGACTTTGTTTGGTAATTGATGTCTTTTTATCTTTTTACCTAAAGGTGCAAGTTCGTAGCTGACTGCAGACGATAACAGCATACACTACTTTATCTATATGGAAACGACGTGTGGCTTGCCACCGAACATAGATTAAAAAGCTTCACAGAAATACAAACAAACCAGTAGTCAGTACGTCGTCTACACAAACGTGGATCTGGGGGGAGGGGGAGGTATCATGGCGGTCATTTTCAGATCCGGCTTACGCTAGAGATCTATGATGGCCCCCTTCTCGTCTCATTTTTAATCTGTAATTTGTTTCCTCTGATTTTGGCGCGTGAAAGGCTCATCTCAGTGATTTGGGGGTTTTCTATTTGTTCTTTCAAACACAGTTGTGCGCCTGAGCTCTGTGATGCTCCCATGCCCGTCTAAATGTAGAATCCGTTTAAAAGATTGCTGTTACTGATATACTAATAAAATTACGTAGGTACGCGTTGTTAGGTTTGTCACTACTAATTAAACCAAAAATGAAATTCATGGGCACAAAGTCACGGCCACAGTTAGTTATTATAATAAATTGTTATGTACGATGCCTATGTGACCAACCCCTGAATTGAAAGCTGGATCCACCGGTGCGTCTACAGTTGTCTGCGTTTGTCTATAAACTTGCTTCCTTATGTCTTAATCAATGAGACAGATGACCAATAAGAGAGTACGAATTACTTACGTTATAAGTAGGTATGTGCCCCTCGTTTTCACACACGCATATCCTATTCTTTGTTGTAATACTATTTATTATTAGCCTTTGTGTTATATCAGAGTATAAACTATATCCGTCCTAAAGGAGATGGTCCAAAATTGTATAGAGCACAGAGTCACTTTCTGTACATAAGTTGATAAAAACTATATATATTAGTAATCTAGTTTTGATTTGCCAAACCTCTGAATTCACTTTTATTTGGGCGAAATATTATTTATTCTCTCCAAAACAATGCAACACTATACTTATATATATATAATCATGGCGGATCTTAGATATCATAAGTTATCTATGGTAGACATTCTCCAGGTGGCGGATTGATGTTGTTTTGACTTTTGTTGTCAGTGTTTATTGACGTATGGTCCATTTGATTTGATGCTTATTGGTTAGGTACCTAAGGGATTACTGAATAATTAAATTGATATATTGAGTTTTGTTCTTATTATAGCTAAAATGTCTTAAAACTAGTATGAAGCCTGCGAATGATAATAAAAAGACGGATACGGCAATGACTGGTGCCTGTGAAATGTTGGTCGTAATACAAAGACTTGTCAAAATTGACATGTTTTGAGTTTGACAAATGTCATTTCATTACATCTTTATCATCTACAGACTAATATTAGAAAGACGCCATCTTTTAATATCTCAAAAACTAGGAATTTCATTTTTTAACTAACGTTTCATTTAGTTCGTTTTGTTCACTTATGTTATTTTTGATAAAATCCTTGTATTTTTTCCATGTTAATGATATGTGGTAAATAAGTGAAGCAGAAATGGACCATCTCCTTTAATCCAGATTCGTTCAGCCGTTAGGCTATGATGTGCTAGTGATATGATAGTATAATAATGTACAGAAATAAATATTACGTGAATTTGTGTAAGTTTGCAGTTTTTAAATTATTTTATTTAGACACTTATTCTCTTTAGTCTCATTACAACGCTCTTTATTTTTCAATGGGTCTTGTCATGCCCCCCCATAAGGAAAAACCCCGCGTTGAGAACCTGTGACTTACTGTTATGATTACAATTTCTTCAAGATCGTTTAAGGACAAAATAGGTAAGGCAGAAAATCATTTTTGCATTCACAGTATTAAATATGATTTATAGTATGAAGTAAGTAATGTTAATTTTTATTCAGCTTTCCACTTTAATGAGAGGCATTTGTGTAATAAATAACATAATAAAACATGAAACAGGTCATGCGGCCGCGTTTTATTTCGTGACTGATGGTGTTGCCATTTTTTGCATGAGAGCAAACATTCTGCTAGGAAAAATCATGATGTTGAAATACTATTTCCTTTTTGTTACCTACTATTTTATGGTAACAGTTGCGGAATAAAGCAGATAGATAATCTACTGATAAGGCAAAGATACTTCGCTTCCTATATAACAATTACTCGTTGCTATTGGACGACGATTTCTATTCTAAGTCTAGGTGTTAAGTAGAAACCTACGGCCATTACAGAGAAACAATGCACATGGCACCTAACGATACGCATGGCACCTAACGATACGCATGCCACCTAACAATACGCATGACACCTAACAATACGCATTACACCTAACAATACGCATGACACCTAACAATACGCATGACACCTAACGATACGCATGACACCTAACAATACGCATGTCACCTAACAATATGCATGGCACCTTAGAAATACGCCTCACGCTCATAGTTCTGACTTGTAGGGATTAAGTCTCGTGTGTTTACAATTTCAGCGACTTCATTATTGAAATACAGCAAAGTTATTTTGCGAAAGTAATAATACTTACTAGAGCGATAAGACTTATTCGGTCAGTCATTATCACAATGATCTTTACAAAAACTATAGGTTACTTTATTTATATTAATTCTTTGTTTATGGTGATTGTCCAAGAAAAAGAAAAGAGGTGTTTAAGAAAAACTGAACGACTGAACTAATGAAAACAGAAACTACATCGTTGCCGTAATAACTTTACTGCTCACGCACATTCAAAAGGCACAATACATACTATCCGTTGAAAAATGGAAAAAAGATACACAAAAGTACAAAAGCGTGTAAACAAAAGTGTCGCCCAGAGCAATCTCTTAAAACTTGAGCAAAGCAATGCAGAAATCTTCATACATGGGCGATAGAACTTAAGGCTTCGCTGTTCGCTTTGGTATTGAGTATCATGGCGCAATCCTTTTCTTATTGTAATAATAACAGGCAAACAATCCACCTGATGGTAAGTGATTGTTACAGCCTGTATACTCTTGCCTCCAGTGGTAGGTACAGCTTCTATATGCTAGGAGATTTGCCCCCTTAAAAAACTTTATATAACAAATATTACAAAACAACACAGCGGGAGATGGTTTCACGATTTGCGTGTGCGTGGAAGAAATAGTGTTTTACAAATGCTCAGTGATCGTAATTACTAAATTTCGGTCACTGAAAATAATTTAATAAGGACTGCATACCTACCATCAACTATAATAGCGACTCAACTGTAGATCTAAACTGAATTGCAGTTTAGGTTATTATTACGTAATAATATCAGCTGAGTGCCTAGTGTGAGCTATCACCAAAACAAATCGAAAACATCACATTCGCGTAAAGGCAAATTTTATATGGAATTGAAGCAGCGAACCTGGCAGTATCGAAAGAAACCTCAAATGGGCGAGTGTCAGTGTCATATAAAATTTGCGTTTACCGTTCTCGATATCGACCCGGTAAAATCTTACACTAGCCACACTGGTCGGTTTTGGTCTACAGTTGAGTCGCTATTATAGTTGATGGTAGGTATCCTGAATAGTCCTAATAATAGTGTGACAGAACGTGATCATCAGACACTTATTAACAACTGTTAGCTTTGATATAACTGCCAACCATAAACATAAACATTATAATGAATTCTCATTATAATGTTTATGTTTAATTATAATGTTGATGATTTTTTACAATTATTTCTAATTATCTATTCATTCCCATCAATTTATTCATTATTCAATTTTTATTCATTATTCAATTGTTGGCAGAAATAAACCTGGCTGTAAGTAGTACATCCCTAAACGAGCCATCTCACAAAGAACACTATTTCTACATTCAGTAGCTTCATAATCAATATACCTAATTATAATTTATTTTTGAATTCGTGATAAGAGCGACGCGTCATCTGAATAAAATATGTTTTAGAATTTGAATATCACTATTTATATTTATGTATTTTTTATAATATATACGTAACTATGAGTAAGTTATGAAATGTAGAGCAATTAAAAAAATATAATTTACGTCCAACACTAAAGTGGTGATATCAGATTAACGAGTAAAAACGTTACTTTGTCACGTGAGGTTTATATTTGACCTGTTGTCTGGAAAAGCATTTTTCTTCGCATTTATATTGTGCATAAATCAACTTTACTAACTATTACCTTAATTTACCGTTAAACTATTATTTAACGTGTATCAACGAACCCCACAGACTTTACTCCTGAAAAACCTGCCTGCATATAGGCATGAAAATAGCATTTTATTTTTATATACAATGTGTTAGGTTAATTGTATTTTTTTGCGAGGAGGAAAAAATCCCTTCGGACTTTTGCCTGCTGGCAGGATAAGTCCGACTTGCATGGACTAAAACGACCCCCTCTGCTCTCCAAGGTTGGCACGGAGCTACAATGCATTACTTCATGCCCCCCTCTTAAGTATTCTCTCTCTTTCTCAGCTCACATTTCTTCACTTCTTCTCTTCTCCTCATTTTGTCCCTTAACATTTGGGCGTGTGTGTGCCAATCTTCTGCGCTGCTTAGCATACGCGCAATCAGGTTTTGGGACTCTGTGCCACCAGTCTTAAGTCCGTGCAAGCCGGAAAATAGCATGCCTCGGGTTCTCCGCAGTAGTAGCATTTATCTGTTGAAGCTTTCTCAATCGCAATAAGGTAGGTGTTGAACACCCCGTCACCGCTAAGCGCCTGCGTTAGCCATCGGTCTCCCTCTCCATGCTTTCTATTAATCCCATTTTTCAGGTCCTTTATCAATTCCCTTGTCCATGCTCCTTAGGTTAATCGTATACCATCCCGAAACCCAATACATTTCGATCTTGTTAACACAATTCTGCGTTCTTGCAAACAAATTCTTGTTCACATTTCTCCCTCAGGATTTTGCCAGGGAAGTTTTTTATAGCCATGTATTCTCTCTACCTAACTCCTGGTTAACGGCTAGGGTATTTACATAACACGTTGAATAGAGCATTTCTCGTTTTTATATCTGCGTCTGCGTCCGATTTCGTTGAAGTTTTTGCCCGATAGGAAGATTCATTTAGATTTACTTGAATGTCGCAGTTTACATTCAAGAGATACTATAAATATATAATATATAGATTGGCTTGGCTGTGTCCACGTTTTTATGGAGTATAGAGAAATTAGTTTTTGTGAGCGTCAAAATCGCAAAAAGAGTAACTAGGTATTATAACTATGCATTAGTGGCTTTAGATGTCTTAATAAGTCAGGCAGTAGTATATCCGCCTATATATTTCCAAATTACGTAAGTAAGTTACCATCTAAGACTGACTGCATCGTTACTTAAGGTACTAAAATAGCATTAACTTGTCGATAAAAAAACACATTAGTGGTATAGTTCTAGTTTTTCTACGAAAGAACACAAATGAACTAGACTAGTACCGCCTCCACTCGGGCACACTATACCCTGCACATGAAATTAATCTTTATTATCAGTGATTGATTATCACATGAAATTTGTACTTTTTAATGCTTTTCATAATAAATTATTATTTATTTACTTAAAACGTATACAAAGATTTATGGTTTCGTGGGCCTTAACCGAGGTCGGGTCAAAGTTGTTTGTTTATTTACAAAGTTGCCGACAATGGCACCTGGAGCAGTGGTTTTGTTTTTATAATGCGAGCAAAATTTGTTTTGAGTTGTGGTTTGCCCAGCGGGACCTTTGAATTAAAGCTTGTGTATTTATTAACGTAGGTATATGTTAGGCTATGGACGTTGAAAAACGTATGTAACGTATTTATTGAACAACTGGCGGATGACCGCGTGGATTTGAAATTTAAATAAAACCAATTTCTACAGTAAAGGTGGCCTGAGTAACTCCTTATAAAATTTGTTATCTAAAAGTGAAAGTCGCGCAAACGGAACAAAGAAACAGATCGGCAATAAAAATTCTAAAAAATTATTTTGTGATGTAATTACTAAAGAGAAAGACACTTTTATTTCAATTATTTGTATATATTAGATTAGGTCTGGATATTGTGATGTGTGAAATGTATAATAAGTATTTATCAAACAATGGCAGACACAAAAAAATCAATATAATAATATATTTATGTCAAACGTGAGACGTTTACAAAAAAAGTCCTTATTTCACAGTGTATGAAATAAGAATAGAAAATTTTGTCTGTTAGCTTGAGGCAAATAATTCTATGCAGTCGTTGTTTTAAAACATTATTCACGTGTATTCTCTCAGTAAGCTAATATAAGACTGAATGCAATTAGAAATCTTTTTGGCGTTTTAGCTCTCTTTTGGTTCGGACACTTTTTGGTGCTGACCCGAAGTCCATAGTATTAATATGTCAATGGTAACGCCATAATAAATTGGAATGTTTTTGTTGAATTGTTGGCTTCAGCATGAGACCATTTAGGTAATCACCAACCAATCTAAACAGTGTTCCAGCTGAACTGGAACTTAGCATATAAAATGCATGCAGCATTTTAGCTAATTGGTTTGGTTAAACTGTTATAAAATTCAGTTGTACGATTGAACTAATAAAGCAAGTTAAAACAAACTTGAAATATTATGTTTTGTAATTAATATTTCAAGCTGAAACTTCAAACTTCAACTGAGTAAATACTTTATAACATGTAGCATCAATTTTTACCGAGAAAAATGATCCCAAATTTGATAAGTTTGTCATATTTAGTTGAAAAATTCTTAAGTCAAAAGGTAGCCCCTTTTGACTTCAGGCCAGCTCTATGTGAATACCCAAGTATAGGTTTAATAAGTAAAGTCAATCATCAGGCTTAATTATTAAGCGCATTATTTGCCTTTGTGCTAAAATACTGAAATTTTTATTCTAAAATTATCAGGTGCTAGGAAGTTGGTTGTGCTACACCACCGTGTCTGTTATCACGTAAAGCCGTCGCGGTCCCAGTGACCATTAACATCTAATATTGATCCGAAGTGGGATATCAATGCATTATATTTACCCCCATTTTGAGAAGATAAATCTGTCCCTACAGTGGGTCGATAAATGATAATGAACATTAGGAAGTGGTTCTTTTTAGTAATATGACCAATATTCTATGGATGGGTTTCTAACCCATACATTTAAAAAAAAAAGTTAATTAAAAGCTTTTAATAAAAAGAACCACGATTCTAAACTGAAAATTTCACCTTTGATTCATTTACGCAATTTAAAAGATTTTCACGCGGATTTGAAAAGAAAAGAAAAGAAAAGCGGTGTAGGAACGAACGAAACCTTGGTATTATATCCATTATGTACCCAAATTTGAAGTAACGTCGTTTAGTATCATTTCTTCGAGTTAAGGTTATTTGATGGCTAGGATAGAAGCGGTAGCGATAACGTTATTCCTTATTATTATATTTTTTTGCTGAACGGTGTAAACGACACTAAAAATGTATGTATGTTTGTGTGTTTGAACGCGCTAATCTCAGGAACTATTGCTTCTAATTGATTTTTTTTGTTACATAGTTCATTTATCGATCATCGTAATTGGGGCTATACCCTAGAAAAAGGGCGCTCGTTTTAACATTATTATTTTTTTAATTTAAAAAAAATCTCCTTGTATCTTAAGTATGTGTTGTTTTAACTACGATTATAACACAAACCGATAATATAGCGAAGGGATAAATTACAATCAGAAATATGTAGCATAACATAGTGTACTTTATATCTAGTTCTTTCAAAGAAAATGGAGACTTGGCCATTACATCCACTGGTCATAGGTTTAGTAGATAAACACATTAGATGTTTTTTCCACAATCGCTAATGTTTCGCACCGCGCGCGCTCTTTGTTCCGCTCACCGCCTGAAGATAGGAATTATTGAAAAATTCCCTCCGCAGCGCCATTCTGCTCACTCTAATGCGCTTGCCAACCAAAAAAAAAAGAGAATATGTTTTTTGCTTTCCGATGTAAAATAACGGCCCTAATATCCACTGAAATCTTTTGAGACTTCGCACAAAAGGTGAAAGATGGTGGAAGCTTATAATAAGAATTTCTAAAGAAATACAGGAAAAAATTGTCGTAATTTCGTCGTTAGAGAATATGATAGCGGGTCTCTTCTGCCTTAATTTTGTCATACTTATTATAATATAGTTCACTGTTTGTCGCCGATTCAAAGGAAATCTTTATTATCATGACGCCTTTTTTTATAAAAACGGTTGATAGAACAAGCAGAATAGCCTACTTTATCTGATTTATAAGATAAGATAAGATGTTTATCTGCTCAATAATGAGTTCATAATTAATGTAGCAATATTTTACCTTAAGAATTGTTCTGAATTCAACCAACACGTACTACAGGGAGTACACGCTAGAAACATACCTTATAATGCTTTTCGTCCACCGACTTGGGTCTTGCGTGTGTTTTTACACTGAAAACTCATGTTGAAGGCAATATTTTCGCAAATTAATAGACGTGTACTTGAAAAAGAGCTCTCAACGATTCATCTTCATCATCTTCATCATCAGCCTGTATCTGCTGGACATAGGCTTTTCCGATGGCGCACCACCACACAGGATCCTCTGCCTTCCTCATCCAGATCGTCAGACCAATGGACTGAAGGATGTCCTATGCTGCATTTACACAATTAATTTGTTGTTGGCGTAGCGGAGTTTGTTTTGTAAAAAGCCGACGCCCTAACGTGCTGTTCAAGGCACAGGGGTGCTGCACCGCCTAATTTCTGAATCCAGGCTTATAATTTTAGTTAAAAATTTTAAGAAGCCGTGCCGCCTCAGGGCCGCGTTATCTAAGCCTAAAGGTTAACCACTAGACTAACGAGGTAGTCCCAAAGATTTGTAAGACAATAACATGTTAATAAGATTTTAAATACTTAGAAGTTCAATCTTCTTAAACTTCAATACACGAGGCACTTAATTGGTTCAAAACAAACTTGAACTTAAGTGCCAAAGAGTATCTTAAGTCGGGGACATATCGTTACATAAGTAACAATTGTTGATTGTTAAATATTTGAGACCCTTTATAACTTATTTATTTAGAACTTAAAGTATCATAAGATTCCTTGTAAGTTCGCTCGTCCGGAAAAGTATTACAGCTGTGCTTTCGGCTGTGAAGCAGAATCCATTGTTTCAGTTTATAGAGTAAAAATTCCGGTAAATTAAAAGCACAAAACCTGTGTTTTGTGCTGCAACAAGAGGCTGCTATTAGTTCTACGAGCAATATTCCTATGAAAGTGCTCGTAGAACTTTTAGTGACAGAGTTCAAACACGAAAGTTCTACCTTTGCTATTTTCTGGTTTGGTGGGTATGGTTGCTTGTATAAACATTATGAGTAACTAGCGGTGACCAGCGGTTTCAAACGAAACCCCCTGCCGTAACAAACACACACACACACTCACAAACTTTCGCTTGTATAATAGTGGTATAATAAACATTAGAGAATTTAAACACAGCAACTTAGTTACTATTATCCAGCGATCTCATTTGTACGTCGAGATAATAATAATTATGTAACCCGCTTAATCTGGGCAGGTGAAAATTGAGTAACTTTACTAATTATATAGTTTAAAACTATATTTCCATTACATAGTTTCAGTGTCCCCGGTCGGCATTACTTACGCTTGCTTGAATTTGAAATTCTAATTTGACAAACACTGATTATTTAAAAGAATACTAGTAGCTAGAACCTTTATTTGCTTGAAAATTTCTGAATTTAATTTATGAAATGCTTTAAAAAGAAAGGTATGTATTTGATAACTTTGTATGTATATACGAGTATGTTTGTATGTCCCTATTAACTTAAAAAGTACTGTTAAAAATATTTTTCATCCATGCGTGAACAGGTAGTAACATCGATCTCACCTTATGTTTTAAGTGTAGATTTTTTTTTATCGACTACAGGTTGGCATTTGACTGCTATCACACCTGATGTTAAGTGATGATGCAGTCTAAGATGGAAGCGGGCTAACTTGTTAGGAGTGGGACGAAAATTCACACTCCTTTCGGTTTCTACACGACATCGTACCGGAACTCTAAATCGCTTGGCGATACGTCTTTGTCGGTAGGGTGGTAACTAGCCACGGCGAAAGCCTCCCACCAGCCAGACCAAGACAAATTAAGAAAAATCTCAATCTGCCCCGCTGGAAATCGAACCCTGGACCTCCGTCTTATAAATTCACCGCGCATACCACTGCGCCACGGAGGTCGTCACGGTGTAGATGTGGCCTAAGTAACAACGTGTTTGAAGAACTTGTTATGATACGAGCCATGTGTGAAAATATGACGCAAAAACAAAGATTTGCACAAGTTTTAAGTAGGTATATCAACGACAGGGATGAATTCCCAGTGAGTACTCTCCAAGTAACTTAAAGCATATTACCTGTAATATGTCCTGTGATATCAACGTAATGGTTATTACCAGTATGACAGTATGCCAGCGATGAATCAGATTCGAGAGAACTTGATCAGGTGGCTTTATAAATAGGCTAATGATGTTATCAATAATAATGAACCACACCAAAGTCAAACTATAAATATTCCTAGAAGTTTCTCTGAGGTAAAATTACAATACACGTGATGTAACAGACTACAGAAGCGTTTGCTATTAATTCTGCTTTAACAAGCCAAGTTTAGATACAAAATACGAAGTTGAACGTTAAATTAACGTAAAGTATCATTGTGTTATCGTCTCGGAGGACTTGGAGGCAGCCGTTAACCGAAGTTTCGAATTCAAGGCCGTTTCGGAGGAACGAAAAAGATCTTTGATCTAAGTACAGATTAGTGGTTAACTTGATCGTGACTCCAATACCCATTGCGTTTTACGACTAAGTACTTTTTTATATTAAAAAAAATCTCAAAAAGCCTAACTTAAAAGCACTAGTGATAAAAATATATTGGTTTGTACAAGACCGCTTTACGTGCTCTCCGAGGCACAGTGGTCTGTTGTCTAGCCAACTCCAGGCAGCTAATGTGTACTTCTTAAACAAACTTTTTTGTGGTTTTGTTCGGAAAATTGTAGCTTACTGGTACACCTATCTGTTGTTCACAGATAACCGTATGTATATCCTCGACTGTATTTCTTCAAATGTTATCGACTCAACTTTTCATTTTAAACCTGCGAATGTCAAATCGAATTGAGTTTTCAGAGAGAGATAGTTAAAAACATATCTTAATACAGTTCAATAACCTAAAATAAAGTATTTATTCACTATCATAAGCCCATGCTTTTATCAGCCGCCAAAAAGCACTCCTGTGTTTTAGTTTAAACGCTTGAAACGCTATGTTCATGTACCTACATCTCAGACTGTAGGACATATATTAATTTATTTATGTTTTATTTATACACCAAATTATAGAAGAACAATAATTACAACAAAATATTTTAAAAAGAAACTAGGATACGAAAGGCGGCCTTATTGCTAAGTAGCAACTTCTTCCAGGCAACCTTAGGTTTAGGAAATGACGATGACATGTGGTGCAAAACAAAATATAAATGACTGTAATACATATTAATATAATACACATACATACAAATAAATTACAACACAACACTTGGTAGGACTTTCAGTAGAGTCACACTTCGCAGGCCAGTATAGGCGGTGTATTCCCGCTTATCAACAGGTGGGCTATCTCCTATTATCTATCAAATATAACAAAAAGAAAAAATGTGGCTATTAGGTATTATAAGCTTCGATAGATATGTTTAAGTAATTTGGCCTTTACTATACCTAAAATGAAGTAAAGTTATGTTGTTCTCCATCCCATTGCAATATCGTTAAGCTTTTGGGACAGCAGTTAACTCAAGTTTCGCGATCAAGTGTGTGTTTCACGGATCATAAATTTTGTCACGTAGTTTGTAGATGGTAAGATTAGTGCGGTATTGTCCACATAGTCCATGTTCATATAATTATTAGCGGAATACTTTACCTTAATAGAAGCGTTTTGTGACAGAAATTGTCCAGGGTAGGATAGTACTTTCTTGGAAAAGCTTTATCACTAGATGCTTATTTCTGTCGCCAAGTGCTGTCTTCCGATCTGACGGACACGATTGCCGATATAATTATGGACTACCTAATCTTTAATAATCTCTATTCAGATTTCCAAAATCACTTACACTTTTTGAACAATTAAATATTTAAAAAAAACTGGGGCCCTATTTAGTAGTTTTATTTTGTTGCTCGTAAAAACAAAACCAAATATTCAATACCGGCTTGCAAAAGAAAAAATACGACGTTCTCAGAATTTTAATAGGTACGTGTTGAAAAAATTTTCTCTGTAACGATTTTTCTCGAGAAAGTGGACTTTCAACCAGACTGGCTCTTTTATTAGGTCCGATATACGTGATTAAGTACTTTATATGAATACCTGTAATAAATACAACACTTGTAATATTGAACACCCGAACCTATTCAGAGATATTTAGAGCTTATACGTGAAGCATATCTCTCACAGCTCAATAAAGGTATGAAAGCTTTCACTCTTCTTTCTTTTAATTTTTCCTATAGGCTTCTCAGTACCTTTATGATTTCATTTTTCAAATGGATGATCATTAATTGCAGGTTCGCGATATAGCTTACAAAATTAATAATATCGTCGCTTAAATAGAAAAGTGGCATTATTCAAAAATATCAATTTTCAAGTTATGACCATTCAAAGTTTTTAATTATTTTTCAAGTCACTTTTCTTGTTATGTATTATATTTATATTCAAGTGTTATATATCATTTTAAAGGTATTTACATAAGAAACAACACAGTGTAGTAATTATAATTATTTATTAAAAAAGAAGGCATTCTTAACAAGAAGTGTCATTTTTCTATATAAATTGTTTATACTGTGTGCCACGGATTTTCTAAAAAAATAATCACAAAATTAATAAAAAATAATCAATAACAAATCTTATATAAACATAACTCCTGCTTATTATATAAATCAATGGCAACAATATTGAGATCAATGAGTTTTAACTTAAATCTACGTAATTTCTTGATTTTTTTATAATAACATGAAACTGCAAATAGAAATTTAAAACATACTTTGTTTTTTTAAGTAAATAAACATTTTTAAATTAATATAATTTAGTAGTTATTGTTTTATTAGAAATTCTAGTAATATTTTAGTTCTATGTTGATTGCTAAAGTCGAGTCGCTATCAATCAACGTAGAAAAATATTAGTATATCTTTAATTGAAAGTTATTTATAAAACATAAAAGAAGCTCTTCTATAAAAAATAAAATGTTTAGAAAATATATTTTTTAAACCAGAAAACAAAAACATCAAAATTCCAACAAATGAAGTACTAATATAAAACAATAAAAAAATAATTAGTTACAAAGTTTCATAAAAGGTTTTATAAAATCTTGGAATTATATTTTTATCAATAAGTGTAAGTATACCGGATTTCTTATTATTTGATACTACTAGTTTTGATGAGTACAGCGGTTGCAGTTCGGGGTATAAGTTCATTTTTTTGTTACTGGCTCGAGTTTTGACAACAACAGTTTTGAAGCTATCTTCTTTGAATGAACACTTGTAAAAGAAACGATCATTGAACATTTTCTCAACTCTTACAACTTTGAAATCTCCCATTTTTACCCTTTCTCGATCTTCGTTAATTGTATAGTTAGCTCCAACATCGTCAGCAATTTTTTTTATATCAAAAAAGTTCTCATGATTTAATTCATGCACTTTGTATGGATTCCCTTTTTTCTTTGCCGTTCTTATCAATGTTATGTACTACTCTGGAACGTAAATTGGAGCGGATTTCAGCGATCGAGAAATATTGCGCTCTATCACTGAATGTGCGGAATCTCCTTCATTTTGTGAGTGCCCTTTAATTAAAAATTTGTGTGTAATAGTCTTTAAATTTGGTAAATTAGTAACTGCGTATATATACATGGCTATCATGTATTTATTTTTTTGTTGTCCACAACAGTTGTCACTATAGAATATTACTTCGAAATCATCTTTAGTTTTTTCTTGTAAGCCTTTTAAATACTTTAAAACGCAAGACCCTATTTCGTTGACCCCTCTTGCACCTTCACCTTCGTGCCAAACGTAGCAGTTTACGTCTTTTGATCCAAGTTCGTAAATAGTTAGGTTTAGAACATTAAGTTTTGAAATATAATAAAAATTAGAGACATCGCCTCTTGGACACGGCATAACGGCTTGCAAATCATATATAGCAGTAATGCAGTTTTTATTACAATTTTTCTTGTCTAACTCTTTCTCTTTTCGAATTAAATCTTTCTCTTCTAAATGCGAGTAATATTTGCATTTTAAAGGCTCCTTGTCTTCTGAATTATTGTATGCGGCACAATCTTCACATTGGTCCTTTTTTGGAAACCAAAAAGAAATGTTATACTCTTTGGTAAATATATTATAATATACTTGATAATTTGTATGAGGGACGTTTTCTAATTGCATTTTTAACGTAATCCCTGTGTAATTGGGCAATAGAGAGCCCTCCTTCAATATATTCCCTGCTCGTATTAGCTCGACAATAGTGGCTTTCGATTCTAGGTATAGAATTTATATGTTCTTTTATCCCATTGATAATTGCAATGTCAAGCTTATTGTGATTACCATGCTTCCCTCTTTTGTCTTCTTTCAGAAAGCCTCCAACAATAGAATTCTGCATTGTAATTACTGTTCTAATCGGTCTATCGGATATACCCAGTGTATTTTTAAAAAATGTCTTACAAACTCGAATTTGTTCTCTATCTACTTCAAAATTAAAAGCATGGTTATAATCTTTTCTTGTACTTCCTTCGCGAATATATCTATACTTTGGTTTTATTGCAATTACATGTGTATTTATAAATTGACGTTGTTTATGTACATTTCCCATTTCCCAGTAATTCATAAAAATAAGTTTTCGTTTCTCCTCACTGATTTTGTTATAACATTTCAGTTTACATTTTTCAGTACAAGTTGGTCTCATTTTTCTTTCTGGCATTTGTTTTTGTGACTTGGAAGTCAATATATACCCTTTCCCAGAATTTCTTAACAGTTTAGCTTTATTTTTTTTCCATTTACCCGGCACAGCTTTTTTTTTCTACCTGCCTTTGCTCTCTCTTTAATTTCTTCACTTGTATTTTCTTGGATGTCTATCATATTAGTGGTTTCGTCTTCCGAAAATGATGATGATGATGATATTTCAAGATCTACACGTATTAAAAAATCCGGGTCATTATCTACATCATCTGATGAAAAATCCTTTTGACTGTCAGATATGGAGTTGAAAGAAGTATCTTTATCATTCTCAGATGAAATATCTGATTCCGATATTATTAAATTACTTGACATTTTATGATGGTTTGAAATGTTAATACTTTCTTCTAATTTTGAATCGCTTACCTCAGATTCCACGATAATCCTACTCGGTCCAGGTTGGTCATTTCGAAAGTATAGAATAGTTTGTGAAGATAATTTGTTTAGTGGATCTGTATTCTTTGTAGGTGAAGTATAAGCTTGAAAAAGTGGCTCTATATTAACCACCTCCTGGGATTCAGGTGTGGTTATTGGTAGATCTTCATTTAGTTTTAACGTAATTGAATTATACTCCAACGGATTTTCTTCAGAACATTCCTTACACATAATCATTTTTACCATTTTTTCACCTCGCTTCATCCTAAAAAAACAAAATAATTTTTTAATGTTCAATATATTATTCTAAGCCTTTAATTAAAACCCATTTATTTGAACTGTCTTTAAAATAATCTTGTACTTTTGATAATAAATTCATTTAATTTTTCAAGATAAACGTCGTTATTAGAAAAAAACACATAAAATAAATAATTAATTTAAACATTCACAGTCATATTTAAAACTGTAACATTGTTCTGTTAAACTTCATGCTACTAAATGCAAAAAATCTATATAGAAAAATGACACATTTATAAATAAGTCATATTTAAATTAATTTATTTCACAACAAATAGACACATTTTAAAAAATGACATTTTTCTATAAAAGTGCTGATCACAAATATAGTTTAATTTTAAAGAACAAACGTAATTTCTCTAACTAATACGTTTTTCTATAATTTTTACTTACCTTTTACAATCAAATCAAGCACTATTTTGAGATATAATACTTTTCCACAAAAACGAACGTGTGCCCAACTTCGCAGCCAAGTTGCAAATGGCAGAGTGACATTGTTCTACAAATAAAATGGCGGATAACCGTAGAGTATCGAAACGACACTTGTGACATCTAGTGAGCATTACGTGTAGTTTATGAAGTGTCTTTTATCCACATAATAAAATGATGCCAACTGATTCGTTTTATTAAATAACCTCGTTTTCGAAAAATTTTGAAAAATGTCACTTTTCTATTTAAGCGACGATATAGGATCGGTTTTAACTTTTTTAACTAGAGATGTAAGGGTTTAATTATATAACAGTCTCTAAAAAATAAGTACTTTTAATTCCTGTTAAATGTCATTTTTGTTTTCTAGTTTACATAATTAGTAACTAAACTTAAACAATACTAAAACAGTAAAAAGTCCGTCAGAGGAAAATAATTACTGAACGTTAAAAACAACCAAAAAAATTTTTAAACAAAAAATAGAACCAACTCAAAACTTCCTTCAATTTTCACAAGATCCTAACATGATGACTATGGTACCATATTGGAAGTGTGCCTTTTCTATTAAAAAAAGAATTATCAAAATCGGACAACCCTGTAAAAAGTTATGCGTGGTCATACATAAAAAAAAAAACCAAAAAAAATATACGTGTCGAATTGAGAACCTCCTCCGTTTTTTTTCGTCGGCTAAAAAGTTGAATAACACTTTATTATTATGTCTGTCTGAAAAACGCGAAAGTGCGTAGAAAAGTTATAAAAAAATACAGGTAGGTGAAACACCTGGACATTAACTGATGAACTTTGTTCCGTGTAGGAAAAAGTACGGTTGTTAGTAGCAACTAATTTCGTTGGCTTAACGCAAGATGCTCAGAAAATGATTCCTCCACCATGATCGATGACCAAACACAAACTCAATTTAAAAAGTCAACCTACCACACACATGCATCTACGCGTCACCGCTAACAAAATAAATCCATTGAGAATCATACGAAAGGAAATTGAAAAGAAGCAATTATTTATTTTATTTCCCGGGGTACTGTACCTTCATCGAAGTCGCAACTTGAAAGGAAGAAGTATTTTTAGAAGTCAAAATGTTCAAGCGTATATTTGAAAGCTTAAAAGCTTCAAGTGGCTCGTTAATCAACTGAGGCACTTAGCACAACGTAATTTTGCAACGACCCAAAAAGTAACGGCCAAGTGGTTGATTTTATAAGAATGATTAGATTTTTTATAGTAATAGAGGCGAAAGGAGTATGCGAGTCACCTGATGATGAGTGATCATTGCCTTCCATGTATATTATTCATTATATTACGTAGTAACGTTATCGAAATTACCATAACAGTTTGAAATAATCAACAAAAGGAGATTTCTACTTGAAGAGTTGTGTTTTACGAGCCTTAACTTATAATACGAATAACCCAATAACAATTTTTAACCGACGAAAAAAAACGGAGGAGGTTCTCAATTCGACACGTATATTTTCTTTTTTTATGTATGGCCACGCATAACTTTTTAAAGAATTGTCTGATTTCAATAATTATTTTTTTATTAGAACGGGCACACATCCAAGGTGGTCCCATTGTCATCATGTTAGGATCAGATGATGATATCCTGAAAAAAATTGAAGGAACTCTTCAAACTTTGTAGGCACACTTGCAGCGATTTCGGTTTTTGTGTAAGTATCGGTAGCTTTTTGGCTACAAGTGCCGTATAATATAGTACGAGTACGTTACGTGGCGATAAATCACTAAAAAGTAAGAAATAAAAATTTTTAACAAAAAAAACGAACCGACTCATAACGCACTAAAAAGTAAAAAATAACTGTGTCATTTAGTTGCTTTATTTTACTTAAGCATATCTAGGAGTCGGTGCCAGCCAAGGTTTCTACTTTAAGAACATTACCTAGAACCTACAAACTGCTTTACTACGTTAAATAAATGTTCCTTGCTGGCACCGACTTCATAGATATGCTTAAGTAAATTAAAGCAACTAAATGACAGTTATTTTTTACTTTTTAGTGCATTTTTAGTCGGTTCTATTTTTTGTTAAAAATTTTATTAACACTGTATAGACATCATACAGTAGGTACAACGGGAACCGAAAGTTTAATTTATGGTGTCATTTGTAATAAATTGACAATAAATTTGTTCTTAATAAATATTATTCATAATAAACAATTATTATTACATTTAAACGATCTAGAACAACTTATCGACAGACCTTAAGCAGATCGATTACAGAATCCGTTCTAAAACAACTCGTTACTGTTAACGTAAATCTCCCTATTTGTCTTCAGTTAACAACTCCATGTAAAATGCTGAGATTTACCAAAATTCCGGCGACGAATTTGCGTTCTTGAAAATTAGGAACACTTAAGGCTCAGAGCTTTGAGTAAACATTTTAAATTAACAAGTATAGCTACGGAATCGCGTTAATCTGCTAAATTAGTATGGACTTAGCTAATTGGGCCATTTGATATATTTATTAGAGGTGCGTACATCAATATCATGTTTGTCTTCTTCAAATTAAAAAAAAATACCAACTGCAATTTTATTTTATATACCGACAAAGACGTACCGCCAAGCGATTTAGCGTTCCGGTACGATGTCGTGTAGAAACCGATAAGGATGTGGATTTTCATCCTTCTAACAAGTAAGCCCGCTTCCATCTCAGATTGCATCATCACTTAACATCAGGTGTGATAACAGTCAAGGGCCAACTTGTAGTCATTAAAAAAATATATATATCTGAAGTACGCAGTTGGCGTTTATATTATTTGGATTATCAGGGTACAAATTTGTCAATGGTACTTTCCCACGAGTCTGGCTATTACGAGTATATACTAAAAGACTGAGAGTTTCAGAGGTTAGCCGGAACAGACAAAAATACAGACAGGAGGAGTAGTGAAAAGCTGGTAATTTGAATAGATATATCAATTTTATTTATTTCAAAATACCTTCATGATTGTGTTTGTATGATTAAATTTATAAATATAGTATAAGTACATAATTGCATTACATGTAATTTAATGAATAGTCTTGATGTACCACCGGCGCGACTGATGTCTGTGCCACACAACGATCAATTTAATAAGCTGTGCTCAAAGTATGATTTGTAATGGAATCAGAAATGAGAAGGTCCACAGACGATCAAACTTTTTTTATCGTCAACAAGTTGGCTCTTGACTGTTATCACACCTGATGTTAAGTGATGATGCAATCTAAGATGGAAGCGGGCTAACTTGCTAGCAGTAGGATGAAATCCACACCCCTTTCAGTTTCTACACGACATCGTGCCGGAACGCTAAATCGCTTGGCGATACGTCTTTGTCGGTAGGGTGGTAACTAGCCACAGTGAAAGCCTCCCACCAGCCAGACCTAGAAAAATTAAGAAAAATCTCATTCTACCCCGCCGGGAATCGAACCCAGGACCTCCACCACCACTACTACCACCACTACCACCACTCTGCCACGGAGGTTGTCAAACTTAAAGATATAACTACACTAATTTAAAGATCCTGAGAGATGCTGCATCGGAAAGTTAGATAATAAGGTCTCTATGCGTCTCTAACTCCTCTTGACTGCTCGTTGGTCTAATGTTTAGCCTATGTGGCTTCGATCACGAGGTCCTGGGTTCGATCCCTGGGTCGGGTCACGGAATAATTCTGGGCTTTTTCTTTCTTCTATGAAATATTCAGTACCTTCTAAGCCCAGAGTTTGGAAGTTGGTGGTGTCACACCCTCGTGCCTCGAAGAGCACGTTAAGCCGTCGGTCCCGGTCACTATCATCAACATCTGATAGTGATCGTTAATAAATGAAACATTACCACCCTAAGCGCGCCAACTCAATGCGGAGCAGCGTGGTAGGTGTACGCTCCATATCCCCTCACCTATAAGGAGTGAGGGCTGGCCCTGTAGTGGGCTGTTAATAGGCTGATAATAAATACGTCACTCAAACATTTTTTTATCACTGTACAACAGTTAAACTGTATTTTTTGCTAACTGAACTTGTACTACGAAGGTTATTAAAATACTTTAAAGCATTATACCGGAGATTACACAACTGCCGTAACTTTTATAAATATGATGAAGATACATAATAAAATTGTACTTAATAAAACTGAAGGCTAAACCGTAGGCTAGAAACCATTTCGAAGTTCCATAATGTTGCGTTTTATCCGAGACTTTTGTTTCGCAAACTGTAAAAAGTTGTTCTTGCAAAAGAGCTTTTACAGGCTGTAATATTTCACGACATGGAATATAAGCTAATAATTTTTAAGTCTTTAATGATAAATGGTGAAACGCTAAGAATGGAGAGTTCTACAGTCTTTCTAGGAGTGACCTTGGACTGTAAACTTCAGTGGAGCGCTCATATAGAGTCACTGACAGCTAAACTTAGCTCAGCAGCATTTGCAGTGAGAAAAATAAGACAGTTTACCGATGTAGAAACAGCTAGACTGGTTTATTTTGCTTACTTCCACAGTGTGATGTCTTATGGCATCTTGTTGTGGGGAAAGGCTGCTGACATAAATTCTGTCTTTATACTTCAGAAACGAGCAATTCGGTCGATTTATAAACTTAAACCACGCGAGTCCCTTCGAGTCAAATTTAAAGAAATAGGAATTCTTACAGTAGCCTGTCAATACATATTCAATAACCTAGTTTATGTTAAACAAAATATAAATATGTATAAACAGAAAAAGGATTTAAACGACCGTCTTCCTAGAAATGGACATAAGTTAGTCATATCAGCTTATCGCCTCCGAAAAGTACAAAAATCTTTCGTAGGATTGGGTGTACTCTTCTACAACAAGATGCCCAATTCAGTTTTAGATCTGCCATTGCATAAGTTTAAACAATGTATTAAAACTCACTTACTGAGTCAGGGTTATTATACTATCGATGAATTTTTAAATGACAAAGATGTTCAAATCCAATTGGATAGGCTTTCAACTTCACACAGGAAGTAAAATAAATAACTTTATGTAACAACACACTTAATTTTGTAAAATTGATAATATTATAAAAAGAGCAACTGTTGAGTTTCTTGCCGGCTCTTCTCAACAGGGCCTGCCTTCCGAGCCGGTGGTAGAGTAACTACAAATAGTCCAATTTGACGTTTCAAAAGTGCTTGTAATAAGCCTACTTGAAATAAATGATTTTGAATTTGAATTTGAATTTGAATCGAAGCTTTTATGCCTTGTTATAGTAACAATTGGTGAACCAAGCAGATGTTCTAGTACATAGTGCACAACTCAAGGCATGCTAGAAACAAGTCCTACAAAATGTCGCTGAGTGTTATTTAAATCGAGGTATTGGTGTTAACGTATTTACCATTAAACGAGCAATTCTTGTATATATCCACGAGTAATTGTATACACAATTTATCATTCCAATTTGACTGATTGGATACTAGATGTGTCACATAAATGAATAAAATTATATTATCATAGCACACTGTAAATTCAAAATCGAAAATTAAGTTTGTTGAAGTGCGAAAGTGTCAATTTGTATGTTAATAATTGGAGAAAATATAAAATCAGCGCCAATCCGGCTGTGTAATCCTCAATCTGCATTTTGAGGGTAGGACAACAATATGATGTTCAAGAGAAAATCGATCTTATTGTTTATGTACATAGAATTGAAATCCGCAAATTTCGTGAGAATTTTTTCATGATTTTATTATTACACACAGGTATATAATATTATCGATGAAAGTACAGATATGTTTATTGTTTATGTTTAATTTCCTGTGGTTTGTAATGAGGGAAGTTGGGTAAGAACAAAATAAAGTTATCTACTGCGGCCCACTAGTTCCTTTCTTTTAAGGTTTTTAGCTACTTCTTATTGTAAAAAATCAGCCCATTTTAATAGTCCACTGAAAAGTTAGCCCCCTCCTTACAGTCAGCGAAATATGGAGTTTAGATCCGCCACGTTCGTCCAATTTAGGGAATATTCAATGAAATTTTAATTTTATTTCAAGTAGGCTGTTATATAAGGTATAACAAATTTTAAAAAGTTATGCCTGTCAGTAGTAATCTATCTACCACCGCTTCGGAAAGCAGATTCTTAATAACTTCAATTCTAATAACGAGTCAATAAAGAACACTATAATTATATTATAGATATTTATGATAACGGCTGTGACTTAAATGCGTTCTAGAGTTAATTAATCTATGCTGACACCTTATTATGCTCTCCGAGGCACGGAGTCGTAATAACAAAAAATTTCGAAAGAAGAATTTTATTTTGAACTTCGTGAATGAAAGAAACGTTAATTATTTCGAAGCATAACTAGGACTCAAATGCCAGACCTCGTGTATCGAAGCCAGTAAGGTTAGACCGGACCTACTGGGCAGTTAATACCTATTTCTTACAAAAAATATTGATCATTTAGATCAAGTTGCGAGCTTGATGGCCTGTCATTTTCATTTCCGAACCTTTTACTCTGCGGACAAGAAAGAGTATACAATTTCGGTTATTGTGCCCAATTATTTTTACCCATTTCAGGTATAGTTCCCAATAATATTAAATGGACAAGGATAACAATATCTTTCCATTAATGGTCTTGTATTGTCATATTTTTGTTTGTTTATTTTTCTTTTCAATCGTGTGTAAAATACTCTATTGAGTTAATTGTTTTTCGGTTTGTAGTGATTTGAGTACTGTTTCTTAAAATTATGTTAATGGATTTGATGTTTTTTCCTTCCACACGATACAACTTAAGTGTTACACGTTTCCGCAAAATACGAAAGGGGTTGAATTTCCACTTCACCCGAGGGCATGGGTGTATTAACAAGTGACAACGCCTCAACATATCAAAGTCCTTGTAAAATAAAGTGAGTCGACTACTATTCGAAATACCTACTTGTACTAAGCCAAGATGTAATAATAATTATATTATTGATCCGCCCGTTCTACAAGAAATAAAAACTTTTTTTTTAATATTCAACAACATTTTAAATTTCCTTTTTTTAGGACGAAGGATATATCATACTCAAATCCTACTATTTTATCACTATCATTAATTATAATAATTTTTACCGGCGGAAATAATCGCAAAAATACCTTTTTTTAATTTAGTCTGTCCGTTTACACTATTTTACGATACTAAATAATTAAATAAATAAATAATAGGTCGCGGTACTTTATAAGACAGATAGATACCTTGCGTCATAATTTTGGATAATGAAGACTCTTTGTCAAAATTTGTTCCCTACAAATACGATACTTTCTGTAACGATGAGGCTCTACAATTTCCGTATCCGGTTTCTGGGTATTGCAAAGAGTAGATATTTTTATGGCCTTTGTGTAAGTACAAAGAGTCTGCGTATCCGGTGTTTTTTGAATATTTTATTGTGACTTTCAAATTTGGGTTATATTTTGGGGAAGGCTAGCATTAAGTATTATCAATAAGACTTGAACCTTTTTAAATAATACAGATGTATGTAAGGGAGAAGAGTGAGAATTCTACGATACAGGTTTTTAAAACATACTTCAGAATTCCCAGCATAATTGTAAATAATAATTAACAATAAATTTCATTTCATTTCGTCGTGAGAGAACGTGGAGTACGCTCTTGAATTTACACTTACAGTACTTATTATCACTGGGGTATTTCATATATTTTTAACTAGCGGCCCGCCCCAGCTTCGCATGGGTGCAATGCTGGTTAAACGTTGTTATTAAACGGTGGATGAAAACCAACGGCGGCGCACGCACGTTCCGCGCGCCCCCCAAACGCTCGTCCCTGTATTTTAAATCTTACATATCTTGGAAAATATTTTCTTAAATTGCACAAAGTATTTAATATACTCAATTGGATAAGGATTTAAACAGTATTGCTTAAAATCACTTCGTAAAAAGTCATTACTTTTGGTTGAAAGTAAAAGATAAAAAATGGTTATTTTGGGTTATCCTTAAAGATAGAAAGATAGATATCCCATTGCGGACTTTTTTGTTGGCCTTTTTAAGTTGTGTAATACTGTAGAACATTATTTTGATATATCTCCTAGGGTTTAGCCAGCGTTTGCAATGTAAGCGCACAAAATGCGGGAATTTACGACATCTCATCAGAAACTTCTAAAATTATCAGTTTTTCTCTACTACATTGTGCATGTATTAAACACATAAACGTTTCTGCTAAATCACTTTATCTGATAAAAAAACCGCATAAAAATCGGTTGCGTAGTTTTAAAGATAAAAGCATACATCCGGACAAACATAAAAAAGCGACTTTGTTTTATAATATGTAATGATTTACCGAAGCTGATTGGTTTTAAATAAACATAGCTAGGAAATTCATGGCGTTAGTATTGGATTGCACTTTACTTAATTTGATTTATAAACTCCAGATTACCCCTATAATGCAACCTTTTCATAGTATGGGAATGTTTTTAACTCTGGCGTAAACAATGGGGTTATTTTAAGTTTTACATGCCCATCCATAGATTAAAGACTAATAGATAGAGCCCATAGCGTGTCCACTCGTGAGACAGCAAATCAGCCTTATTGACATGACATGTCAACATTTAAAGTACATCATAAAACGTTATGTTTTAAAATATCGTAAAATACGAAATATTACTTTATATAATATAGTTTAGTAAACGCATAATACATGAAATTTGCTAAAAAATAACATATCTAAGCTTTAAATCATCAATCAATGAAGTTTATGCCTACTTACGTATGAAACGTAATTCCTTCGATTTTCTGTTCGCAGCGACTGTTGCAGCCGAAAATATTACAACCCACCATAGCACGATAACGTTTAAATTAATATAGTAACCGCAAAGTTGTATTATTTATCAGCAAATTTAATAAAAAGCTACTAATTACTCAGATATGTCCTTTGCTTGTCACCAACTTCATTCTTGACAAATAATAAAAACGAACACGCTGAAAGGGACAAAAAATAATCTTGTGTCACTTTCTAATAAAGGCCGAATGAAATAAGTCTGTCACGCTCTTGAACCTACAGCCGCGTTATGACTCCATCTATTAGTCTTTAATCTATGTGTCCATCTATATTGTATCTATGTGTGTGTGTATCTGTCTATGACATCGTATTTTCTAAACGTATCGGCTGATTCTGTTGTGGTTTTTTATTTAAAACAAATCCGAAGTTATTTGTCTAAGAAAGAGATGAGAGAGAGAGCACATCCCTGTCGGCCGTTATTTTAAATGTGTGCACCTTGTCAACTTTTAACTATAAATTAACGTATCTACAGGTAAAAAAATAGCTTTATTTTAGCAGGCTTACTTAACGAGCACCTTTATGTTATACGAATAAGTTACATTGAAACCATTAGGCTTCACATACGACAAGGGACCATATTATATTGATTAGAACAGAAATATTGTTGATGACGGCATAACACGCAGCGTCGTTTATTGTATAATGTCACGGAATGACATTATAACTTGCGTCCACTGCGTCCACTAGTGTTTATCGAAATGTCATAACTTTTATAAATATATAATCTAAATGGTAGGAGACGTAGATCAAAGAACTGATGGATATTGGCGTGCCTTAGATTTAGGAATAGCGATTGAATGCCAGCAAGTGCAGTGTTGGTCAAATCCACACTTGGAGGATCAACGACATCAGTCACGGGATATCTAGTTTGGGGGTCCAGGGTAATTTTAAGTAAGTAAGTAAATAAATTTAAAATTATGTTTTGTTAATTTAAAAAATCATATTTAAAAGATATTGATATTGATTATATTCATTTGTAATTCGATAGAGCCGGCTGCACGCACGAAAAAACATGACGTCATGCGTCGTTACCTCGCTTTGAGGCGTTCCATGTAAGGCTTGAAGTGCAAGCGAGAGCGCGGAACGAGCGACAAAGAAGCACAATCGGCCTTTGTGTTCGGCAGCGTTCAACATCCGTCTATTAAATATAATTATTAAATATATTAATTTTAAATTAAAAATTAATATATTTATAAATTAATATATTTAAAATATAAATTTATAAATTTATAAATCAAGTCGGAATGAATCACTGCAGGAAAGCTGGAACCATATTTATTTATTTTTGTTTAAATTTGAATGTATTTCTTCACGGTTCATAATTAGATCCGATAGCTAGCGGGTAGCGTTGAAATCAGGTAAAATCATAAATCAGTAAATAAGTCCAAGCCAACGTTCGTATTAAAACCACGACTCTCTGACAGTTGGAGATAAAAAGCTGCAATAAAAATATCTCCATGCAATGGAAGTTTATAGTAATAATTATAATATTGACTGTAAATAACCAAAAGGTAAAAATAAAACAATATCTTTGGATTCCAATAACACTGATTTATGGTAAAGCGGTCGTCCAAATAAAATTTTACCGGCGAGTAGTACAAAGTACAAATTGTTTTACAAGAAATTCCACACTTGATTCGTCTGACATAGTGGTAGGATATCTGAATATTAAATGTACGCTTTACCATAAGTCATAATTTTATTTCCAAAAAGAATACATCATAATGTTAATAAAAATTATATTTTTTCTTTTATTCTCAATAACTCGCAGTTTTTAAATTTAAATATTTTTTTAAAATGTGCCATTATGATCTTGTAATTAATTGATATTAAATCTAATGAATACATATAGTACGGTTCAGGCATCGAAAGAAAGTAAACGAAGGACCGATGCGTGAAAACGGTCGAGTATAACTTCTGTCCTTATCTCTCGTAAGCAAAAACTTTGTCAGTTTGTCAAAATGGTTTTATTTGGTTTATTTTGTTTTGATAGCTCAATTCTAATAAATTATTAAAGTTGAGTTATCGAAATCTAAATAAATTATTCACAGAGTTTAATGAATTTTACTTGTAAATAAACGAAACATTCATTTGCGAGGGCTCAGTATTTAAGAAATACCTACAATACATTCTGTATGGTAGGCTCTACATATTAATGTTCAGCACACAATCGCATGCGAACAAAGAAAGAAACCTTGATTATTACCTTTTCTTTTGTTTATGAGAGGGGGCGCATTCCGCCCCTACATGTAGGTAGGTTCCGCCTTTCTTATCTAAAAGGTAAACTGCTTTTTGGAAGAGATAATATGGCTATTGTTGGTACATTCCCCGGCACAATAGGCGTGCTTGAGTAGGTAGGTAAGATCATGGGTAAGCACTAACTTGTAAAGCTTGGAGCACATACTCGTGGAATGATATTCGTCAATATATGTAACATGTTTTAACGGTCAATGGTAAGCTTAAGTCTCACTCCTGAGAAGAGTTATGGAGACACCACTATACTACTCCAATGTTAGTTGATGGCCTCATAAAATTCGTTTTTATAATGACCAAGCCCTAAAGCGATGGTATAACTTGGTCTCCGAGCAACGGGAGAGTATATCAATTTCCGAACTCTAGCTCTATATTTAATTGCCAGATTCGAACTTAGAACTTTGTAATCCAAAACCACTTAGGCTAACCACTTGACCAATGAGGTTAATTATTTAGGTATCTATGAATATTTAAATCAAAACAGTGAAACAATTCAGTAAATCCAATTAAAATTATTGCTAGGCAGGAAGCCAGATCAAGTCTTGATAAACGACATCCGAGCATTGAAGATCGTGGTCTGCGTTGCGTACAAAATATAATTAAATGCAGAAGTGAAAGTAATAAATTACATCACGGAAGCTTGCCCAATTAAGGAATAGAATTGTTTGCAAGTAACTTTACTAAATAAACAAGTTCGCACAAGTTGGAGAGAAACGCGGGGATAAGTTCTCCGTTTTCTTATAATTACTGTTCGCCCATTGGTCAAAATTCAATATTGTTATTATTATTCATTTAATGACCGAAGCATATCTAATTTCGAATAAATAGGTAATACCTCAAAGCTTTATATGAAAGCTCAATGACACTCAGTGGGCAAAGGAGTGAGTTATGCTTAGAGAGTCTTAGTCCATAAGATATGAGGAGAGAAGTTACTGGCCTGGTAAATTTGGCTCTTTTGCGGATCTCTTTAACTATCAACTTAATCATGGCAAAGCTGAAGGGGCAAAGGGCGGTATCAAGGCCCATGGATGTTGTGGTTGAAAGCGCAAGAAATGCGTTCTCATACCGAAAGGTGCACTATTTGGTGAACCCCAATAACAAGGCGGATGACAACCAGCGGTTTACAGGCAGCCGCTAGATGAATGGAACCATATTGTATGGAAGTCTATAAGAGGATTTTGTCCAGCTTAACGCTCATCGGCATGATGATGATGATAATCCATACCTATCTTTAGTTTCTCACGTCTCTCCAATAATGGTAGAGTTTTTTTTTATTGACTACAAGTTGGCCCTTGACTGCTATCTCACCTGATGTTAAGTAATGATGCAATCTAAGATGGAAGCGGGCTAAGTTGTTAGGTGTAGGTTGAAAATCTACACCCCTTTCGGTTTCTACACGACATAGTACCGGAACGCTAAATCGCTTGGCGGTAAGTCTTTGTCGGTAGGGTGGTGACTAGTCACGGCGAAAAGCCTCCCAGCAGCCAGACCAAGACAAATTAAGAAAAATCTCAATCTGCCCCGCCGGGAATCGAACCCAGGACCTCCGTCTTATAAATCCATCGCGCATACCACTGCGCCACGGAGGTCGTCAAAAAGAGTTATTTATTCGCTCCAATATACTGCATATTCTTGAAGATTGAGTTTAATAGAAACAATCAATCCGATGTTAAATTTAAAACAGGTCAGTTGAAAATTGAAAAAAGTTAGTGATTTCACATCGCTGGAACATTAAAAATCGTTAACAGCACGCGAGTCAACACGAAAGCACACAGCTTAATATTTTACAGTGGCGATGAAGTGTCACGCTATACACAGTGACGTTTTCTAGCCACGTAATTATTCATTGTTTTAGAATAAAGTAGGGGTTAGGAAGTTTGAAGTTGGTGTCTTAATATATTGCCGTGCTATAAGACCATGTTAAACAGTGCCCAGATTATGGCTTAATTTCACTGGTCATTAAACAGTCGATTATTACCTAGTATGCGGGTTAATAACCAATGAAAGTCCACAAGTAAGCCGTTGTTGGCGTAAACGACCAATGAAATTCATTGGTCGGTACAAAACCGCGGGATGCGAGAACTCACACGCCAGTCTCGTCTGCATATATAAACGCTGTCTGTGTGCGGGTGCCAACGACTAATGAAAATATTTCCACATACGGGTTCCATGGCATGCTTAACACACATACCCCTCATTTTAAGCGAGCCCTATTGACCTTTGAAAATAAGCGAAATGTGCGTGGTGGAAATCAGCTCCAAATTTCCTTTTTTACCCGACTGCGTCAGAAGCAGGGTTATGTTTTTCGAGCGTATGTATGTATGTATGTATGTATGTATGTATGTATGTATGTATGTCCATTTCTTCGGCACGCGCTACAGCCTAAACGGCTGAACGGATTTTGACATGTGAGGTGTCGTTAAATTTGTCAAAATTGTGGTAGTGACATAGGCTATATAAATTTTCAAAATGGCGGCTGTAAATGGGGGAAATAAGGGAGGATGTGTGGTTTTTTTTTCTCTTATCTTAGCAATATGGGTACCAATTGAAAGGTCGTAAAAAGACCATTTCAAAAATATAAATATCATATCATGTTCTGTTTGCAGGTTGAATTTTATTCAGATATAGTGATCCTTGTTTTTCTCTTTTCAGTTCATTACTTCTAAGCAGTCGGGTTTTTTGTTTTTATAATAATAATTTTTTAATTTAAACATCGAGGAAGGCCTGGCCAGTTGGCAAGTAATATTATTATCTTAGTTTTGGGGTGGGAATTAATTTTGGTAGAATGACAAAAAATAAACAACATATGACTCCCCAGAGTGCCGAGTGTGAGTTTGTTACCGAGCGACTGCGTAAAAACGTAACGCAAATTTGTATGGAATTTTAGTAGCGCCATCTAGTTATAGCGAGAGTAAACGCTTTTTTTTGCTATATAATTTGACGGTTTTTTTTGATCAAAGGATCTTGCCGCCGCCTTTGATGTGTGTGCGCGTGAGCGGCGGGGGCGCCCGCGCAGTTGCTCGGTGAACAACAACAAATAAAATTTTATTACAATTCCTTCACAATTAATCGCCCCACCGGGTGTCTTGACACCTCTCAATTTTTTGCTATATAATTTACACAATCATACACCAATGACGTCATCATGCTAGTAAATAATAACAAAACAAAACGGTTAGCAGGTATAAGTAGGTACTTACAAATAGAAGGAACTTTCCATTGCTGAGCATCCGACCCAGTTTCCCACTTCGATCTTGTTTTGTTCGTTGAGTCGTTTAATTAGACGCTGTAGATACCTACGTAGCCATGTCATCTTCAGGCCATGGTGGAGATGATAATTTGAATAACTTATAGGTACTGTAGAATACAATCAATTCATACTTTTGACTTCAATAGTAATTTACCTAAATAAGTGAGTACATTACAGGTACTATATTAAAGTAGCAACGAGCAATCTTCCTGGAATAACTCACTGACCGAAAGAAGTTTAAGTTACTTATTTTGTAAAGAAGCCACCGCCATGTAGTATTTTGACGATCGAGTGACGCAGTGGGTAGTGGCCCTGCTTCTGCGTCCTAGGTCGTGGGTTCGATTCCCACAAGTGGAAAATGTTTGTGTGATGAGCATGGACGTTTTCCAGTGTCTGGGTGTTTATCTATTTATTATAAGTATTTATGTATAATATATATATATATATATATAAATATTCATCAGTTATTATAGCATCCATAACACAAGCTACTTACGCTTACTTTGGGGCTATATAGCGATGTGTGTAATTGCCCTATAATATTTATTTATTTTATATCGCTGTGGGTGAAAATTTTAGTGGAAGGATTTTGAATAGGCATTATAAGCCTATTAACGGCTCATTAGAGAGCCAGGCCTCCCTCCTTATAGTACAGGGGATATGCAGCGTAGACCCACCACGCTGTTCCAATGCGGGTTGGCGGGCTTAGGGTAATAATTTTTCATTTATATAATAACGATCACTGTCAGATGTTGATGATAGTGACTGGGACCGACGGCTCAACGTGCTCTCTGAGGCTCGGGGGTGTAACACCACCAACTTCCAGACTCCGGGCTTGGAATGTACTGAACATTTCACGGAAAAATGAAAAAGCTCAGAATTTTTCCGTGACCCGACCTAGGAGTTGAACCCAGGACCTCGTGATCGAAGCCACATAGTGCAACCACTAGACCAACGAGGCAGACGTTATAGAATCAGAATGTTTATGGTATAATTATTTTTTTGTATTGATTATCCTTTCAGTTTTATTACACTTCAGAATATAAACTTACTTAAAAATTTCATGACGCCTCTGGCTTGTAGATATAATATATTAAAGTAAATCAACGTTCAAAGAGAATGTCTATAATGTCTACTACGTATGAGCATTTGCATACTATTTGGTTAAATGTTATCACAAATTTGATGTAGCGATTCTAAAAAACAACTTGTTTTTAAACGTATGCGGGTTTATTATATCATTATAACAGCTGATAATCTAGTCATGCTTAAAAAACATAGTTCTCTGCTTTGCATACTAAGTTAAATTGCAACATGCATTTGCTGTATGAGCAAAGAACGTAGAAGCATACTTACTAAGAACATACTATTTTATAGCATGTCTATGTTACTCATGATCATTATTTTACTTTTGTACACATTTAATAGAGAAACTTTTTTTAAAAGACATGAAAAGCATTGAAAGATTGATTGTTTCCCTAAAAACATTGAACGAGAAGATTTATGGTTATTTACAATATTTGCGAATACTAGAATACAACTATTAAAATTTTTTTTTTTTTTTTAAATGTACATAGTTTATATACGCACGCCAGCGTGAAAACACTAAATTCTTTTTTTTGTTATATCAAAAACTTATTTTAATTGCTCGTCTTACCGTTAGGACACGAAGATGACGTCGATGGTAAACTAAGTCTCTTTTCTGGTGTCATTGTGGCCGGGTATCTAATACCCGGCGGATTTTTAAACCGTAAAACAAAATACCCGCGTTAATAGCCGTTTACAGTAGCTGCGGTTGTTGACCTGTTCAAGCGTATAACAACTCTTTGTAGTATTGCTGCAATAACGACTGAGATTACACGTTTGCAAAGATAGCGCGGGTAAGTTATACCCGGCCACAATGGCCATGTAAGGCTTATACACACAGTCTGCTTGTTTTTTTTTATTGTTTTTTGATAAATTGCATATTCTTTTTGGCAGTTTTACTAATCATGTCTTATGAGAAAGAATAAACGCGAATTATAGCCATATTTGAACACCCATTACATTAGCATAGTTCAGAAGACGTAGGTAAAATTGACCAAATTTCAGAGCGAGGTCAGGACAGCGATATGGTGTAAGAATGTAGCGCTGATGAGCAAAAAGAAGTTAATTTCATGTTTAGTACCTAAATGGTTAATATTTTCGTTCTTTTAATATATTTTTCAAGTTATATTCTAACAAAGTGATCTCAAGATAAAAAAAAATATATTATCTTTGTTTGATGGTGGATGATCAATTTTAATATAAATAAATGTTTAGTTTTTATATATAAAATTTATAATTATTTATTTGTTTAATGTAGAAAACGAGTATTGACATAAACTTGATTCAGTGTACTGTAATGTTCATGGGTAAAATATACCCGGCCACAACGACCAATAGCTACATAATATACTAAAAGTAACCCAATTCTATTTTCTAAAAAGTGGTCACATACTTTTTATTTTTTGGTATTGTTAGAATGTTGCTAGACACTGATTTCGGCTAGTAGATATATTGTATGGTATAACAAGTTTCAATCTTACCCTTTACCGAAAACCTCATTTAAAGTTGAGAAAAAAAAAACAAAATAAAATTATAATGTCTGAAGTAAATAAGTCCAAATCCTGACAAATAATGTCGGATCATTCCAGCTGAGCTGGTATGATTTACGAGCGAGCAGGCGCGCAGCCCGGATCATCAATATCTGTCGCGGGCCACACTACTGATAATCCTTTAGCCCTTATAACCTTTGTTTACAACTATTGGGAAGCGCTAATTGGTGACTGAAGAGTTGCGTCCTGTTATGAAAGACTTGAGAACTGTTGTAGTTGTTACATAGTTGTTGATGTCTGTATTATACTAAAATGTAACTGGACAATCATTAACAATTAATTATACTCAAATAAGCTCGGGTCGTAGAATAGCTTCCAGCCGTTCACAATCCTGCGTTTCTGCTACGCTCGATATTGGTTTGTACTTGGTAGGTATTCTCTTCTTTCAGTTTGAAAATTTGAACCGGAAGTGCATATTCTAAACAATTGTATGTCTAGAAACATTTTCGTTTCAACAATACCATCAAAATATCCATTTTTGGGTGTTGTTAAAAACACACCACAAACTTTTTCCTATTAGGGCTAACGCTAAAACACGGGCGGGTGTGGGCGCGGGCGCACGTGACGGACGACCGCCGCGGGCCACAAATCTGCGCGCGGGCACCCGTCGCGTGCGCCCGTCTCAGTTAGCGCTGCTAGTATCATTTTGATCTCGAGCGTGTACAGTGGTGTCGAGAAGATTACCATGGATTATTTAATAATTATTATTTGGCAAAAAATCAACGTCAACAGAAACAACGTCGACTGCATAACCCGTTCTTGACATTACGCGCTCTGTATCGATGTTCATGATAGTACTTAGCCTCCGACGCGTGTGACCGTGGCATCTAGCAGCGCTTGACGAATTTGTAGAAACAAACCCGCCCGCGTGTGCCCGTCGCGGGCGATCCACCGACCACGCCCGCGCTCCGTCGCACGCGCCTGCGTTGTCCATACTATTTTTCATTATACACACGCGAGCGTGCGCCCGCGCGAGTTTTAGCGTTAGCCCTTAGGATATGTCATCATATCGGGGATCGGCCAAGCCGTTTGGAAGTTCTAAGGGAACATATAAATGATGCGGACACACAACAAAAATTTAGAGCATTTCGCAGAAATGAAATATTGCCTTTTCAAATCGCCTAACATAACCTCAAACAGAAGCAACAATGGTAGGGTGGAGGCTTGGATACCGACGTACTAGAACGGAGACTCTCTCACTGGAAAGCCCAGTGTTGGCTGACCCACAAGTAGGTGGACCAATGACATCAAGTGAGTTACAGGAAGAGTTTAGTAATACATTGAGTAACGTAGTCATTTTAATATCTTACACAAATAAAAGTTAAATTAAAAAAATACCTAGCATAAAATACCTATAAGTATGATATTACATGATACTTATTGGACACATGCTGGGTAAACATTGTTTTTTTTTTTGTACTGACAACTCACGTCTGTAGTTTTATATTGTCTTGAAGAAATTAAAATTAAGAAAATTTCAAAAATTTAATGAGTATTTTGTAGACTTTATCCAGTAGATTCAATTCAAACAGACCTAGATACTTAACGTTTCAAAGGAATACTTGAAAACAAAGTCTAATTGATATAATTGAATTTAAATTTAAATTGAATTTGATGCAGACTATTTCGCACTTTGTTAGGCTGATAAAGCCTATTTTAACGTCTGGCTACGGAGTCGAGCCTTTCAATAATATAGTTAAAGTAATTAAATATAGGAGAGGAAATGTGAAGCTAAGACACACCACGATACTCGTTCTAAGATACACTGAGCTAAGTGGAAAGGCAGGTTAAATGTCTAATTTTGCAATGACCATTAATTTTGTTGAACATCATACAAGCCCAACAGATTAAAATAGGTCGACGTTTGATTATAGAATTCTCTTGTCAAAGGTTATATTTCACCTCCCTATCTTCGGTATTGCTGTGTCTCAAAGGCATAGTGAGTCCCACGTGTCGATATCGATATTCCATTAGCCCTGACCCGTGCATCGACGGGTGACCGGTCAATCCGTTATGACGGTGTCCAGCGATATTGCCGGCTGGATATCAGCTCGATTGATACAACTAAAGCATCAGCTCTCAGCCAATTGACTTTGTGAGCAATCTCAAAAGGTTATTCTGCAATCGGAGTATCGTGTTGTTTATTTGATGAGATAATACGTATGTTTGCGGTTGTGTTACGTAATTTCTGTGTTGCTACGTTAGCTTACGGAATTTTACTCCACTTATAAGTTATATATTATAACTTTGATGTGTTATTGAAGATTTTATATTACGCAGTTTATTTGACGAAGTGTTACGTATGTTTGTATTTATTCGTACCTAATATCCGATTATCACTAGGACACATTACAGAATGTAACTCTTGTTATGAGTTAGTAAAAATTTTATATAATTATTGCTGAAGAAGAATTTACTTATCCCTGTAAAAAATATTGCCTACAGCCATTGACATATTAATACTATGGACTTCGGGTCAGCGATAAAAAGTGTCCGAACCAAAAGTAAGCCAAAACGCGAAATGTGTTCCAATCGCAATTCAGTCTCATATTAGCTGACTGAAAATACACGCAATAATGCCGTAATGTGTTATAAAAAAACTTGTAAGAACTACCCGAGTAAGGTGAGAAAAGAAGACGGTGTACCATATTTTCAGTAAGTAAATATTTACTGATGATTTTAAAGTATTATTTTGCTTAGAAACAAGCTATTTTATTAAAATTTTAATGAACTATAGAAACGAATTGCTAACCAACCAAATAAAAAGTATTATCTATACACGTTAATTTGTTTATCTAATTAACCACATTTAGTTCGGATCTGCCGAGCAATAAATTAACAACGACTACTTTGAATTATTTAATTACTAATGAAAATAATTTGATTATTTTCAATTCAAAATTTTTTATTTTTTATGTCAACTTTTATTTTTTATGTCATGAATTTGATCAAATGACTTTTACCATAATGGTATATTAATTTGATCACTCTAACGAATTATCTACATGAAATTATTTTAAAAAAGTGATCTAACGATTGACGTAAAAAAATATATTTTCAGTTTAATTAAAAAGAGGAAAATATCGAGAACTTAAAATTTCAAAGTAAAGAACTATGTCGAGTGGCATATCATTTTGTACATTAGTGGATTTGGTTTGTTAATTATTATTATAACTAATTATTATTTTATACAAGATAATTACAACAATTATTATTTGGTACAAGATTTATCCCAGCATATAGATCAGGGATATGGAAATATAAATTACAATTTGCTGTAAATATATTTAAAATTAAGCTAATGCTTTATTTAAGAGCTTAGTAAAAATATTATATGAATTATTGCTGAAACAATACGAAGACATACTTACAAGTTATTTCGTGTATAAAAACAAATACATCCTAGTATGTATAAAATATCTTGGGACACTTTTAAATTTTGTATAATATTCGCTACGAAGCATAAAAATTCATGAAAATTGGTCAATCCGTTTTGAAGAATTTCGTTAACAAATATTGCTACACGAAATTTTTATGGATTAAAAATATTCAAATACTACCCGCGGTATCACTCTAGTAGTACTCGTTCTTAAAATAAAATGTGGCCAAGTATTCTTCATTATCCGTTCAGTAGTTTTTGCGTAAAAGAGTAAATACATCCATCTATCCTAAAGCCAACTCGATTGAGAATGCTTGTCAACAAACAAATTAAAAATGAAGGTAGAAATCACTAGTCATTTTACAGCTATTTTTTTAATTAACTAGTTAATGACGAATTTATGACATAAAATTAGATTAGTAAGCTTAAAACTAATTAATATATTCAATATCTTTTAAATAATATTTTTTAAAATAACAAATCATAGACATAAATTTATCAAGCATAAAAAGTGTTGCATTTTCTACCTTCATTTTTAATTTGTTTGTTGACAAGCATTCTCAATCCAGTTTGGCTTTAGTATATAAATACAAAGTTTTACCTTTATACTATTAGTAAGGATTATGAACGAATTGAATTCACTTCAAATTTTATTTCCTTTTATTTATTTAAATTTCAATTTATCGGTTATTTTCCGGGTGGAAATAGAAAGTTTGTTTTAGAACCCGTCAGGCGTAAAAGAGGGGATGCAAGTTGATTTAAAAATCCGTCATGTTGGAAAATTCCTACTATAAAATTCGGAATAGATATTTCATATTTTTATAAGACAAACTTTCGATGATATTTTATTGACATTATCAGAATACAAGTAGGTATTTGATTTTTTCATTGTAAGAATATCGGATATATAACTGAATCCTAATATTTTATTCCGTCAAATTGTTTATTAAAAGTGTCTCCCTTCTGTCGTGCCATCAAAAATACAATTTTGGAAAACATTAATAACGACTTCACGAATCTTTCTTTTTGTTATTTTGTCACTTTTTGTTAAAACATCTTTTTGTAACATATCTTTTTGTGACGAATTTTTCTTTTGTTTGTAATGTATGGGATTATTGCCTCAAATAAAGAAATCTATAGAAAAATAACAAACAAACATCCATCCATATTTACAAACTTTCGCGTTTAAAATATTAATAGGGTCGTGTATAAAGATACGGCATTTTGTCATGATATAGTAGCCGTGTATGTACTTAAATTACAAAAACCCTATCAAAAAAATTTTTAACAAAAAATAGAACCGACTCAAAACACACTAAAAAATAACTGTGTCATTTAGTTGCTTTAATTTACTTAAGCATATGTATGAAGTAAATTAAAGCAACTAAATGACATAGTTATTTTTTAGTGCGCTTTGAGTCGGTTCTATTTTTTGTTAAAAATTTTTATTTCTTACTTTTTAGTCATTTATTACGACGTAACGAACTCGTACTGTACTGTGATAATGATATATTATACGGCACTAGTAGCCAAAAAGCTACCGATACCGAGACAAAAACCGAAATCGCTGTAAGCGTGCCACTAAAATTTGAAGAGTTCCTTCAATTTCCCCAGGATATCCTCATCAGGTCCTAACATGATGACAATGGGACCACCTTGGAAGTATGCCCTTTCTAATAAAAAAAAGAATTATAAAAATCGGACAACTCTGTAAAAAGTTATGCGTGGTCATACATAAGAAAAAAAAAACAAAAAAATGTACGTGTCGAATTGAGAACCTCCTCCGTTTTTTTTCGTCGGTTAAAAACAGACCATCAGTTTTTGAGATAAACATAAACATAAACATAGTTATGTACAAACATAAGAGCACAGGGGTCGAATATAGAACCCTTTTTGCTGAAGGCCATTAATAAAACCCGGCCGATTATACGCGATAGAGAGCTTATCCGTTTTGTGTCAGTATTCCAAAATTGAAATCCATATTAATTGACAAATTCCATTTTGTTCTACTAGTCCGGGAAAATGTCGATTAAGCATTTACTTCTACTATTTTCGAATACCTGTTAAGGGACATACACACTTGGTAATAGATAGTGACAAATACTTATATAATGTTCTAGCAGTCTCCCGCGAATTCGGCCGTGTGAAAACCTCTTAGGTACCCTTCCAATTTTAAAGACAGACTTTTTTCATAGAAAATGTGCTCATTCACCGCTCAATTTAATTTTTTTATAGTTTCCCGTGAAGCTATATCCTCCGTCCCGTCCCGTGTACTAAAGATATACATTTTTGTTAAATGTTGTACGATATTACAGTACATTAACGTTAACAATATATATTTATGGTAAGCTAATATATATATGCTGCTTCAGGACATTTTAAAAAATGACCAGGTCAAGAGTACCCTAAACCGACGATCTTGTATGAAAGGTTTAATGAGTGTGGAAGAAGCTAAGGAAGTATGCAAGGACCGTGGCAAATGGAAGGATGTAGTCTCTGCCTACCCCTATGGGAACGAGGCGTGATGCTATGTATGTATGTAATATGTATAGCTTGAAATTAAATAGACTGTTAAGCTCTTGAGTCTAGCTTTAAAAATAACGAAAAATTATTTTACAATCCGATTCCGATGAAGTAGGATTAAATCCACCCCTTTCGATTTCCACACGACATCGTACCGAAACGCAAAATCACTTGGCAGTACGTCTTTAACAGGAGGGTGGTAACTAGCCACGGCCGAAGTCACCAGCCAAAGTCTTCGGACGAGCTCTGTTACAAAAAACCATAGTACTACGGTTACTGAAGTAGGTAGTCTGATTTTTTAATAATAAGTGTAAACGTCCCTTTAACGTTATAATTGGCAGAAATAGAGTTAAAATTAATTGACCACGATTATTCGCTGTACATTTAATAAACGATTGAATTATTGTCTCTTAGTAGAATAAACCTCAAGATATCATCCATTTTCTGCTCTATTTCATTTCTGTTTATCCTCGTACTTACCTGTAACAAAGAATAAATATGAATTAGTTTTTTTACAAATATCCTCATTTTGTAGTAGAGGAGATATAGAGCGTAGACCTACCACGCTGCTCTAATACGGGTTAGCGGGCTTACGATTACATAATTTAATTATTTAACGATCATTATCAGATGTTGGTGATAGTGACCAGGACCGACGGCTTAACGTGCCCACAGGCGCGGGCTCAAAAGCTCAGAATTAACTCACTCTAACTGCGGGCTTCATAAGAAGGCTCAGAGTCACTCAGCGCGCGATGGAAAGAGCAATGCTCGAAGTATATCTGCGTGATCGAACCTGAAATGAGGAGATCCGCAGAAGAACCAAAGTAACCGACATAGCTCAGCGAGTCGCAGAAACTGAAGTGGCAATGGGCGGGGCACGTAGTTCGAACAGCTGATGGACGTTGGGGGCCCAAGGTGGTAGATTGGCGACCCCGCACCGGAAAGCGTAGCGTTGGTCGACCCCCAACCAGGTGGACTGACGTCATTAAACGTGTCGCAGGGAGCCGCTGGCAACAGGCGGCTCGGGATCGTTGTGTTTGGAAGTCCCTAAAAAAGGCCCATGTCCAACAGTGGACGTCTACAGGCTGGTAATGATGATAATGATAATGATGATGGTACGCTCTATGGCAGCAACACAATCATTTTGATGGCAGTAGATTATTAGTACATAGTACTTCTTTCCTTTCTAGATCCTTCACTGTAGAAGCCGTCAGGCTTTGGAACTCTCTCTCTCTTCATATCAGACGTGCGAAATCTTTACCTATATTCAAGGGACTCTTAGCTAAACATTACTATCTACCTTAAAATGTTTCAGATTACTACCAGTCGATTTTAATGTTGAACATATAGATAAGTATATATGTATTATATATATTTTATGTTTTATATATATTTATTTATTTTACATTTTGCATATGTATTGATATTTATTTATTTATTTATTTATAAGTAATTATATATTTAAGTTGTGTATCAAGTGTGTTTTAGTTATTTATTCTCGATTTATTTGTGAATTAAGTTTTTATTTTCTTTTTAAGTTCCTTGTTCTGTACACCCTCACCCTCTCTTTAATTTATTGTAGCTTCTTAACTAGGTTGCCTGGAAGAGATCGCCTGTTGGCGATAAGGCCGCCTATTGTGCTACTGTAAATTCTTGTGTAAATTGTATCCTGTCTTGGTGTGTGCAATAAAGTATATTTTCATTTCATTTCATTTCATTATTTTCCCAGTTAAGAATTTGGCATTACTTAGCTCGGGTGTTTATGGTTGTTGGTATGTTTTAAGGGTGCGAGTGCAGATGACAACAGCAGGCGACGTGTTTACATGTACCTATCATCATCATCACTATTAACAGCCGATGGACACCAACTGCTGGAAATATTGGCAAGGCCTTTCTTAGGGACTTCCAAAAACAATGACCCTAAGCCGCCTGTTGCCAGCGGCTCCCTGCGATTCTTGGCACCCCTTGCCCCGCCGGCTAACTGGTACAAGTCTACTCCTTACCCCATCGTTTCTATACAAAAGATGTCAATCTCAAAGACATTCAAACACTTAACTAATATTTGCAGAAATAGGCCTATTAATTATTGAATTAAGTGAAATTTTGAATCTGAATAGATAATAATTATACATCTATCAGCATAAATTTGAGTCGGTAATATTGTAAATTGGATAATTCAACCACGTAGTTAGGATAAATAGGTATTAGTTATATAGATTTTGATGATTTAGCAACAAAATACAAATCGCGATTAAACTAAAGCAACCGATGTTTGAACACGATCGTGCAAACAATTGCAATTAACTGCAGTTTTGAACGACACGTGTGCCGATTTGCGCAGACGTTCGTCGCGCAGTGGATTTATAAAACGGAGTTATTGGGTTCGATTCCCAGATCCGATTAAGATTTTCTAAATTGGTCTAGGTTTTGCTTCGGCCGTGACTAGTTTTTTTTATTTTTTTTATTGACTACAAGCTGGCCCTTGACTGCTATCATACCTGATGTTAAGTGCTAATGCAATCTAAGATGGAAGCGGACTAACGTGTTAGGAGTAGGATGGAAATCCACACCCCTTGCGGTTTCTACACGACATCGTACCGGAACGCTAAATCGCTTGGCGGTACGTCTTCGTCGGTAGTGTGGTAACTAGCCACGGCGAAAAGCCTCCCACCAGCCAAAAGCCAAGTTACTAGCCGACAAAGACGAACCGCCAAGCTATTTAGCGTTTCGGTATTGTGTTGTGTGCAAAACCTGAATGGGGTGTGGATTTAATCTACTCCTATCAATTTACGACTGTTACTCAGGGACTGTTTGATCTCGTTACTCCACCTGCGTTAAATTCATTTATTCAATTTTATCACTGTTTTCCCTACCGCCCACAATATGGGTATCCTCAAGTGGAGAGTGTTCATTTATTCATTTATCATGTCAACACATTCATCTTCGCTTATCTTTAGACGTGATTGCAGTCAAATGCTAGCTTATAACATATATAAATAAAATTATTATTATAAAAACAAAAACCCGACTGCTTAGAAGTTATGAACTGAAAAGAGAAAAACAAGGATCACTATATCTGTAATAATCTGTCTGTTTATAATAATGATTTTATTTCAGACTTTTTAGTTTTAGTTTATGGTATAGAAATGAGTCGGCACACTTAGTACACTTTTTGCCATTTTTTGTTAAAAAGCAATATGAACATGATATGATATACATATCGCACCCTCAGTAATATAGAGGCACAATCCAAAAAAGTAGTTTTTTGGGAAATCGCGTTTAAAGATTCTGGATTCCAACATATCAGCTTATTTTTTTAATAAAATTCGTACTATTTGAACTATAAATGTGAAAATCGGCAAATTTGTTATTTGATAGCTACTTTATAAGTAGGCATAAAAATAATAAAAATACTTATAATAGTTTTTAAATTACAAGCTTTTAAAAAAACATTTTTAAGTTAGGCCCATATAGTACTTAAAAACGCAAATGAAATATAGTACCTTTTTAAGTTTATTCCTATATATGCCTAAAGTGTCTGTAATTATTTAGTCTTAAATATAATTGGTACTGTATTACACTAAAACAAACTGCATTCCTCTGACATTATTTCTATTTTATGAATAAAATAACAATTTAACTAAAAGTAATAATTTGTTTATTATAGTAATAATTTAATTAAATTTCTCATATTCATTATCCATATAAACATAAAAATTTAGACATAATCTTCCTTAAAATTCTTGTAAAAAAAGTAATGGAAATTACATTATAATTTTAATATTAATAATCTTTTAAAATTACGATAACATACTATTATAACAGGAAGCATAGTATGGATCTATCAATTGCTTATTAATGAAGCCTTTGAGATCATTTTTTTTAGCAGAACTAAGTTGAAGTGAGAAGTATGTGAGTGAGTAAGAAGAACTTCTAAGTAAGCCTTCTGCATGGTTATTTCCTCAACATTCTTCTTTATTTCTGGGTTTCTCCGCACTTGACCGCTGTGCGTGGATCCCCTGGTGTAGGCTCCCGCTGGCTCACTCTAGCCAGCCGAGCTCGCTGCAGAAGCTTAGCAAGGTCCAAACCAGGTCGCCGATTGGCTCTTGGAGTATCGCTTTGGAGCCAGTGTGCTTCACGTTGTTCCGATACTCCTCTACAACTGCGCATAACGTGTATAAGCGTCTTGTCATTCTCTAGACATGTCCTGCATAGAGGGATGTCGGTCATACATAGAATTGAGAGGTGTTTGTTTAGTGGACAGTGCCCTGTAATCAGTCCTATGTCCGTTCTAAGCTTTACACTGATTAACTGTGCGAGTTTTTTGATTAATTGTGTGTCGAGACACGGTATTGCCTCTTTGATATGTTTACAGCCTGTTGTTTCTGTCCATATTTATTGTAGGGGCCTTTGTATAACCAGGTTTTATATTTACTGATGTTCAGTGTTGTGTCATGTCGTGCAAGTTCGTCTGCCCTTTCGTTGCCGAAATTGCCTCTGTGTCCCTTAACCCCGTTAGTTTACTTTTGATAGTTCCTCAAGTGCGTTGTGACAGTCAAGCAGCAGCTTGGAAGAGGTACTGTGTGTATCTAGAGCTTTAGGTGCTGCTTGGCTGTCACTGTGTATATTAATATTGAAGTTTGTTACCTTTATGCTAACCATTGCCTTAGCCGCAATTGTAATACTAACGCATTCCGCCTAGAAGACAGAATTGTTCTTGCCGAGCGCCTGTACGATGTTTATATTTAGCTTCTGACAGCGGACTCCTGCACCGGTTCCTGTGTCCGATTTTGATTCATCTGTAGGTACGAGTATATACCTTTATTCTGTCTGGTGTTGCTTCATCCAAAATGGTTTCGTTTATGTTGATTTTGTAAGGTTTGCCCATTAGATAGTGGTTTGTCTTATCACAAATCGATCTGAAACGTGGATTGTTGGTGTTTGATACCTTTAGTATATCAAGAAGACCTGTGTGTGTTTCTTGACATTGATGACAGACTTTTCGTCTGAAGACTGTTGTTGCTGCCTCTTTTTGTATGTGTTGGTGAAGCGGTGGAATACCCATTAGCGCCTCCAGGACTACGGTGGGTGTTGTGTTCATGCTGCCGGTGATGGCTAGCAGTGACAGCCTTTGCAATTTTTATAATTCCTTTTCCTAGCGTCCTAAGCCACCCTATCATTGAAGCGTAGGTGAGAGAGCTCCTTACTTCCGTTGTGTATAGCCATTTCACTATGTGTGGTTTCAAACCCCATGTTTCCCAATGCATTTGCATTGGCTAAAGGAAGTTAAATTTTTATTTTTGTTTCAATGTCTTTTCAGTTTAGTTTCTAGTCCAGGAATACTCCCAAGTACTTATACTTCTATTTTTAGTTTTAGATTGTATTTCCTCGATAATATGATAAATATTTGGCGGTAAAGAAGTTTGAAAGGTATAAACAATGTCTCCCTAGTTTATACCTTTATGCCGTTGTCAACATCAAATATTTATCATCAATAATTCTCAAATTCTCAATGGTCATACACAGAATAGAGCTGACGACGTCTGTCACAGTTTGATACAAAAGCACTGGACAACGCAAAGAAAACTAGAGTTATATAACCCCCCATTTCAGTACATAGCAGCAATTAAAAGAGCAAGGGAGACTAATAATCCATTCTTACAGCTAGAACTTGAAATACTGAAGCTATTAGAGCTGAATGAAGAGCGAGAGCACGAACAACAGCGTGTGATTAACTTCTGAGGAGATATAATGATATTTGTATTCTCTATTACTTCTTCGTGGCTTCTTAAAGGCGCAGTCCATTGCGATTATGAAATTTCCTCATCACGATCATCGAAACCAGTTCCTTTTTGATGAGTAACAGATTTAATTTTAGTTGAACTATAGAAGTTCAATGATATACTCTCTTTAGTTTCGTTTAGAAGAATCTGAAAATATACAAGTATTATAAATCAAAGCCCCTAATTTAAATTTAAGCCATGTTAAAGTCAATTTACATTTTCGATTAATTATGGATCATCTTCACTTCGTTATTTTTCTTGGTCGGGATTCGAGTTTTCTACCAAATTATAATATTTAACACAAATATAAAATAAATATCATCTTTTTGATGAACCTGTATTAATTCAATTATGATATTAATCAAAACTTTTTAATTTTCCTGTTTATTTTAAAGACAGAATTTAGAAAAAAGTTCAAGTTGTAAGTGTTAATAAGGGCCTATAGTAAATTGTGCCATCGAACGTAATATATTTTTTGTGTTATAATGAACCAGTAAGATATAGATTCTTTTAACATCTTTGCTTTTTAGCGATAGAGTGGTCTTTTAAGGATAAGAACCACTAATTGACAACATTTTGTCCAATATAACGGCCCAATCACAAAGTATTCTTTATAATACAAAATATTCAGAATATTACTTACCTTTTTTTCATCATATAAGGGCACAAATACGAATCGCACAACGTTTAAGCAGTCTACTTTCGACACGTATGGACACTTTACTGAATATCACCTTGTAGCAGTAAAATCGGGATGCAGAGCAGGAGAGTGTGAGAGAGGCACAAATGTAATAACTCTGTAATTATTGTCCTTTTTCTCCCGCTGTCGGAGCTAACCGATAGAGAATCTCATTTTGTACCCGTAGCATTTAAAATCTCGATTTTGTAAAATTTTGACTTGTGCCTTTATATTACTGAGGGTGCGATATTTATGTATATTCAATTGGTACCCATATTGCTAAGATAAGAGAAAAAAATACACACATCTCCCGTTTTTTCCCCCATTCACATACATACGCTCATTCACATACATACATACATACGCTCGAAAAACATAACCCTCCTTCTAACGCAGTCGGGTAAAAAGGCAATTTCAGGCACTGTAGTGTTATTAAAAGTAGCCTGTGGTGATAATCTAGTAAGCCTAGGTAATATTATGTACATTTTTCAACGAAAGCAATTTGGAAAGTGATTAATTTAGTTCCACTGGTTCCAATCGAAATGAAACCCACTCTATTACGTCACTCTTTGCACTGCACGAACACACAAACAACATTATCCCAAATTGAATCTGCACTCGATTGGTGTTTTAATGCACCATTCAAAATGGACGCAAAAAAAGAAGGCGAAATTCTATTTCATTAATACTGATTCATCTAATACTAGCTGCGTTTAGAAAGCAGTCCTGAACTATTTTAAGGCCCTAGGGCATATAGCAATTTGCAGCCCTTTTAAAAAGTAAAGAAAGCGAATTGTAGTAACATTTTCTACTATTTTTTGTAACCTATGGGCCTTGAGGCTGGAGACCGAATACAGAAATTCCGTAACGAAAAAACCTAACACCCCCTGAGTATCAAAAACATAATATCAAAAGCACAATTTCGGCAACGACGTCATCGGGGAACGTGGCCTAGCGGTAAGGCGCTTTAAGTGCTCGGATTGCCAGAGAGACGCGGGTTCGAATCCCGTCGGTTCCGCAATTTTTTTTAAGCGTGATATTGCAAAAAATCATTAGTTTTTTAAAAAAAATGGCTTTTTGAAATATCACGCTTGAAAAAAAAATAAAATTCCGGAAAAAAAATTGCGGAACCGACGGGATTCGAACCCGCGTCCCTCTGGCAATCCGAGCACTTAGAGCGCCTCACCGCTAGGCCACGGTCCCGATGACGTCGGTAGGTAAACATAAGTTGATAAAAAATGCTGTGCAATAGCTTTACCGCGGCAGTCTCCGAGTGCCACACGTCTTTTTTTTTAATTTTTAGGGCTAATTGTGTGTACAATGTATCATCAATTATAATCGTGCTGAATATATCGGGCTGGCTGTTATGATGGCACCTGAGCACGGGCCCTCTATGCACTTATAGAAAAGTGGGTAATCTGCGTTTAATACATTTAATTTAATTTCATACCTGCTTGTCCTAGTGGTTAGCCTGATCACAAGGTTCTGGGTTCGGATCTTGGGCCTTGTTTTGAAATATTAAACTTTTCTTAATTCCTTGAAATTCTGGGTGCATCCCAGTAGTACCCCATACCGTAGTTCTATAGAACTGTTGGGATACTTTCCGGGCTGTCAAATTATATATAGAACTGTAGCATAGTTTTTGCTCTTTACTTTGCTTATAGCATATAAAACTATTCAGCTTAGAAAAAAATGATATTAGAAATCTCAATATCATTTTTATTATATTTAGCATGTCGCCAAAGGCTTTTTTGAAAGCTTATTTTAATCTTTCGTCATTCCCAAAGTAATCTTCAGCAATTAAAGAAATAAGCTGTTGCTGACGTTTTGTGCAATTTAAGCAAAGCTGTATTCGATATAGTATGTTTAGATACTTCAACACAATGCATTTCAGTTTGTGTAGATACTCTCAAATTTAAGTGGACATTTATTATTGCAATCAAAAGAGATTTCATATTATACTTATAAAAACTAGGTAATTTATATGTAACGTACAAACAAGATGTTGATATTGACATTTCTTTAATTTTGTCCCATTAGTTCTATATAGAACTAATGGGACACTAAACTCTAATATGGTGTGTCAACAGTTCTATAGAACTAAAATTAGGGGGTACTACTGGGATGCACCCGAAATTCTCAATTGCGAAGTTGTTGGTGTTACATCTCGTGCCTCGTCGATGGCCATCTTAATCCTAAACATACTCGATAAATGTCATACAGGTAACCCATATTGGAAAAGCGCGATGCACTCCATAAGCCCTTTCATGTTAAAAAGAAGGCCTAATACTGTATGGGGCAGTTAAAATAGTGTGGTAATTATTATGTGCTAGTATTATCTAGTACATTATTTGCACTATGCCTTCACTCAACATTGTATTTTCACAATTTAATATTTTAGAGAAAATTTATCATAATAAAAATAATAAATGATGTTATAAATAATATACACCCATAATGTGGGGCTGTTCATCTTTTCTTCGATCCGATAATACAGATTATATATACTGTAATAAAATATTGAGGAAAACGGCGAAAGAATCGACGGACGGTAACGTGATCTCCGACGCGCGAAGGAATGCCACCAACTCAGGAATGCTCTAGAGAATTTGCCAAAAAAAAATAACTCAAACTATTTCACTATATTACTTATATTTTATAAGCATGTATGCATGTATGTAGTTTGTTTATTACATGTAATTGGTATGCGCTTTTTTTTATCGACTACAAGTTAGCCCTTGACTGCTATCACACCTGATGTTAAGTGATGATGCAGTCTAAGATGGAAGCGGCCTTTCGGTTTCTACACGACATCGTACCGGAACGCTAAATCGCTTGGCGGTACGTCTTTGTCGGTAGGGTGGTAAGTAGCCACGGCGAAAGCCTCCCACCAGCCAGACCAATACAAATTAAGAAAAATTTCAATCTGCCCCGCCGGGAATCGAACCCAGGACCTCCGTCTTATAAATCCACCGCGTATACCACTGCGCCACGGAGGTCGTCGCTTGCACTCACACATTGTTGCAATATGAGTTTTTGAGTTATGATGAAATTCCCTTCAGCGATAAGACCGCCTTTGTACATTTATTAATTGTTTATTTTGTTTCGTTTTTTATGTTACTGTTTCTGTGTAAGCATAAATTCTTCTTCCTCAATATTTAACACACGTAGAACTCAAACCCTGGACCCCTCATGATCCGAATTCACAACGTCTGACTACTGAGCCCACGAGTCAATTATTATAATAGCTTAATCTAAATGCAAAGTGTAATTAACCGGACATTATTACCTACAGTATTTGCGATGAATTTTTAATAACATAAAAGTGGAATATGACGCCATTTTAATTTCAGTGTAGGTAGGCCGTGCACGTAATGTAATTTATTCAGTGTTATTATTTTGATGGATTTTAGGTTTTTGCACGATAAGCTTTGTTTTTATTTTCCTAAAACCATTAACAAATTCTTTTTCATGATCAAAACATTGTTTAACATGGCAACATCTTAGTGAAAATATTTATAAAATCGGATTTTGTAATTAGAAGGCAAAATATTAATAATTTAATAAATTGAATTATTAAGTTAAAGTCAGAAAGCACCGACTTCATAGATAATAAGTAAACTAAATGATTTAATTATTTTTTAATATTTTGGACGTTTTGTAGTCGGTTTTTATGTTTTATTATTTCCAAAGAAATCATCAGTACTTAGTACAGGAGCACAGAGTTGGGAAGTTTATCTTTTTTTTTATCGACTACAAGTTGGCACATGATGTTAAGTGATGATGCAGTCTAAGATGGAAGCGGGTTAACATGTTAGGAGTGGGACGAAAATCCACACCCTTTTCAGTTTCTACACGACATCGTACCAGAACGCTTAATCGCTTGGCGACACGTCTTTGTCGGTAGGGCGGTAACTAGCCACGGCGAAAGCCTCCCACCAGCCAGACCAAGACAAATTAATAAAAATCTCAGTCTGCCCCGCCGGAAATCGAACCCAGGAACCCGTCTTATAAATACACCGCGCATACCACTGCGCCACGGAAGTCGTCGAAGTTGGTGGTGTTAAAACTGAACCCTCGTTTCTCGGAAAACTTAATAAGCCGTCGGGGTCGCTGTCGGTCGGTATTATTAACACCTGATAGCACAAATTTAGTTAGAGTCAGACATTATCACGCTAAGCCTTTCAAGCCTCATTAGCTAAGAGTCTACCCCGTCTAAGGACGTCTAGGATCAACGATAATACCGGTCTCTCTTTTATCATGAAGGAGACGAGTGCAATGACTTTGATTAGTAGCGCTATTGATCGACAATTGTCCTTTATTCGAAATAAGTCTACAATGCTACAGCGCTACAGGGCCTGCACGCATTCTGAATCCAAAGATCGACACTGACAGTTTCAAACTCCATTCCATCTTTCTCGATCTAAAGTGTGTTAGGGTTGTAATCCGTCCGAGTTTCCCCGGATTTGTCCTAGTTTAGAGGGCATCCGGGGAGCGTCCGGGGAAGGTTTCATTTGTCGACCGGGTTTTAAAAAATAAATAAGTAAAAAAAATTGGGCCGCCCACGAGACACGCTCGGCGTGCGAGACGGCTCGCACGGTCGCACTACACGACGATCAACCGATAACCAAGTATATTCACTGTTCCAAATAAAAAAAGGTGAATTATGTCATTTTTAACTATTTTTGGAACGAAGTTCCTTATCGCGCGTTGTGAAAGGGGGCTAGACGGAAAAAATTCGTACGAAAAGTTGTCACGACACTTTTTAATCAAAGGATCTTGCCGCCGCCTTTGATGTGTGTGCGCGTGAGCGGCGGGGGGCGCCCGTGCTGTCTCGCGCTCTCGTGGCGCCCTCTGGTGTTTCGGTGTACAACAACAAATATTATTATTACTTAAAAAAAATAAAATTTTATTACAATTCCTTCACTAATTAATCGAAAGGAACTGCGTTCCATCCGGGTGTCCCTTGACACCTCTCCTTTTTTATTACATTGAATATGTTTAATAGACCTTGTTGACATGTTCGGCTTTCAGACTCTAAAATCCGGGGTTTTCACACATCTTGTCCTGTTTCCCAAATTTTAGAGAAGGCAAGCCTAGTCGTGTTAAACAAAAAGAAATAGAGACGAATTCGTAACTCATACTTTCAAGTTATAAAGCCATCGTTACAAAATAGAGCTACTATAATACCCCAATCAACACAGGATGATGACGATATGAATTTTTAATCGACTTGTATCAACCATTCTGCTCGTTGTAAATTGAGCACAGTGTTAAATAGTCATGATGTAGCTACCTAGTTAGTGTAACAAGCACATGCGTAAGTAATTCTGACGCACGATACGTCACGTCCGCACGACTCGGTGACAGCAGAAACGTGTATTTTAATTTTAGATGTCCGCGGCATTTGTCAAACGCGAATTTGTACTAGAATATTTTTATTATAAATGGTATATAAAATATTACATGACTAATATAAATCTTAGGAGTGAATTGCTATTTTTATTTGAGTTCAATATCATTATGTCACCATGAGATTGTAAAAACTGTTAGATCATAATTTTCAACCGAGGTTCAGAAGTGTTGATCAATAATCGGATAAAGGTATTTTTTTATAATTTAAATAACGCTAATTAAAGCCATCGTAATATTATTACAAACTGTCATGACGACAGACGGTGGAAGCACTTTTAAAAAGTCAAATCTGTCCGTGCCTACTGACTCTACCGCCGGTTCCGAAAGTAGATTTTGCAGAGAAGAGCCGCTTCAAAAAAAAACCGTTGAGTGGTTGAAAGGAAACGCAAATATTTCACAAGTGTTGTCGTCTGTGAAATCCTCTATGGAAAATGTGCGTTATCTGTGGGCGCACAGTTGGCTACATTGAACTGATGACGCCCCATTACGCGATTGGTTGGCAGAACTGCAGAAAATGCTGCAGTGCACCATTATCTCCCACTTAACCGATTTTATAAAAGTGATTGTAAAAATACATTTAACACAGTCAACAGTGAGAGAGCAAGCGATCATAATCTACAAAAACAAAGTTAAGAAGTGAAGTGATTATAAGTATTGGTATTGGTATCGTATAATTGTATAATGTCTAAATATGTTGTCATGTTTGTGTAATAAATAAAGCAGATTTAATGAACAGGATAAGTGTAAATAAATGATATAGATGTACTATGTGATTTCATTAATAAACGTTAAATGTTTTAGCTGGCTTTTAATACAAGTAACCATTAGGTAGGTAGGTACACTTAAAATTATCATTTAACTACACGGTAAATACCGAAAACTGAATTTTTCAGTTGCCATTTAGATTACTCACCTAGGGGATTTGGATAGGAATCCCTAGAGAGGGCATTATTAACACTAAGGGGTCGGACCTTGTTTGATTAGTCTAAAAGCATGAATTATTTAACAAGTGTTAACACGCGTTTTGTATAATCTGGGTATATAGGTTACCTAAAAATGTATAGCCCACGCAATTTAATGAAGTCAAAATATTAAATAGAGGACCACCAAAACTACGTTGCCTGCCTCCAGTGGATGCGGATCACAATGGTCCGGTTTTCGAATCGTAGGTCGGGCTAGAGAGTAATACTGAGTTTTTCTTTCTTCTTAAAATATTTAAGTAAAATTCTGAAGTTGGACTCACGAAGTTGGTGGTGTTTTGGACAGCATGTTAAGCCGTCGGTATCTCTAACTCTATCACCAACATCTGATAGCGATAATTAAGTAATTTTAAATATAATATCAAAAAATAATCAAGCATTAACACCCTAAGCCCGCCTACCTGTAATAAAGCAGTATGCTTGAACGTGACAATGTCTTGGAAGAAAAGACTGATGGAATGGTAGCATTTAATTGGTTATTGACATTTTTACATTTAAGTATATTTTAAAATCTTATTTTAAATTAATAAAATAATTGATTTTGATTTTATAAATATTATAATAAATATATTAATTTTTAATTTTAAATTAATATATTTAATAATCATATTTAATAGACGGATGTCGACTACGTTGAACGTAATGGCCGATTGTGCTTCTTTGTCGCTAGTTCCGCGCCTCGCTTGAACTTTAAATTAAATCGAACGGCAAAGTGAGGTAACTACAGCAAATTTGATAAAAAGCTAATAATTTCCCTTGCGTGCAGCCGACTCTTCATCAATTAAACGACGTTGTCAGGGACAAAAATAATCTTCATTAACACCCTAAGCCCGCCAACCTGTAATAAAGCAGTGTGCTGGTTGGGTAAGCTCTATATCCTGTCTCCAATAGGGAGGGAGGCTTGGCCTTTTAAAAGGCTGAATAATGATGACAGACGTTGGCATATCGATGGCTCACATGCTATTTTTAAATCACCTCGTAAAAAAGACTATAATACACAGAAATCAAAATGTCGCTACAACACGTCTTCTGCGATCGACTAGCAGCTCGCACCCTTATATAAATAAAAAGTACTTGTAGGTATTGTATCTCATCGTAACACAAACGCCCTGCTATCAAAGCCAATGATGCGTGAACCGTAGAGGACAAAAGAACCGGTTATTAATTGCCCGGGTATACAGGTGGATGTGATTGATACCCGGTTGATCCGGGGATTTATTGCCGTAAAAGAAAAATGGCCGCGGTTTTTCTTAAACATTTCAAAGGACGGACCCGCTGAGATAAATACTGGCATTAGTTATGGTCGGAGAATAGTGACATAGCATTTTTTTTGTATGTCTATAAAAGATGTTTTTGTGATTGTAACGTTATTGTTGCCAAGGTAGTTCAGTAGTTAGCCTGAGGCTTTGAATCAGGAGCTTGTATTTGAATACTGAGCTTGGTTAAGAAACCTTGATCTTTTCTTTTTGCCAAGAATTTTTCTGTTAGAATTTTCAGCCAGGAGACTGAAAGTTAGCACGTTAAGCCTTTGGTTGCGCTCGTTATCATTTACATGTGATAGTAACAGTTAAGCAAAAGTAAACATAAACAGCCTAACTGTACCACTTGTGTAACTATTATTTTCATTAACATATTATAGGCGAGAATAACAGTTAAGCAAAAGTAAACATAAACAGCCTAACTGTACGCGACGCCAACGTATGAATTTTGTAACTATTATTTTCTTTAAAAAAATAAAGAGCGAGAATGGAACGTAGCTGGTACGTGTATACGTTTGTTTTTTTATTATTCAATCTTTACCTTTAATCTTTAACATTGATACAAAGCTTTTCAAAACCCGCATATCTAAAGAAGTAAAACACATTGTTATTTTCTAAGCCGCAGAAATCCTTTCATATAACCCCTATAAAAACCCGCTGATGCATAAATTGATATGAGCATAAACCTGTTATTAATTACCTGAGTGTGTGTACATGTGTGTGTGTTGTATAGTCTGTACAGGTACAGGTGATTTTGATTTATGCGCGTTTTATCCGCGGATTTACGGCCCGCATTTTATAAACGTTTATGAAAGAAAAATACAAACACGATCGCCTCGGTTTTGTTAATTAGTCATAAAAGGAAGGATTACCATTTTTTATTCTATCCGATTTTTATTATAGACCAGTGGATACCTGCAACTTCGTCCGGGAAAGCTTAGGTTTGCATATAAAATTCTACCCCTATTACCTTATTTATTATCTTGCTTATCTTAGGGGTTGAAACTTTAGATGCTTTACTTTAGTGTCATAAAAAACTGTAAAAAATTCAAGATAATCCTTTAATCTGAAGATATTTAATCGATAAGTATTATATCTTTGCACTTGAACATTGTCATTTCTCCTGAAAATTCATTTTTTTTGGAGGGAACGTACCTTGGGGTTTTTTCTGTCGGATTTGGGTAACTTTGTTGCTGGGTTTGGACAATTTTCGCAGATGACAGCAAAATAAAAATATAATTATTTATAACGAAATTCTGTTTCTTTTTTCATTGATATTTATTATTTTTAAAGAGCAACTGCTAGTGTATTCGCATTTTCTTCTCAATAGAATCAAAAAATATTACTAGGTTTTTTCCAAACTATCAATAGAGTTATAAACAGACAAAATTAAACGTGCTTTTAAAATAAATTAATTTGGTTCAATAAATAAGATCTACGATACATCGCGTTACGTTAATTTTAAACTGAATACTCTGATTTCAATTTTCATACCACCGTTACGTAACGTCACGTATGATTTGTGCACTTTTCCTGTACCGAATCTCTAGTTTACCAGTCCCCATATTCTTACAAACAAAAATAAATCTTCGAACAACCTTTCTCTTTACGTCCCTATATTTTAAACTTTCGTATAAATTTGCCGCAAGGAGCTTCGAGTAAACAACTTTGCGATAAAATTTCTCAATGCAGCTTTTAAGGATATTTCCCTTACCAGTGTATTAGAACGTACAATTAAAGCTGCTCGCACATTGATTGCTCAGTTCAAATATATCCAAGTAAAAGCCAGTTCTTTGACTCAGTGAGAACTAATGTTAATTTATTTCTTCGTTTATGTACATTGTAAAAAGGTATTAGTGGTTGTAAATAAAGTGACAAACTTGTAGTTGAAACTGAAAATAAAATAAACCCTTATTAATTTATGCTATCACTATTTCACGTGATTGGTCAGAATTAGGTACTCACACTCAATCATAAAAGTTATTACCCTAAGGCCTGTGTGCACCAAGATTTCGGTTATCATAACCAACGGTTAACATAACTTTTCTATAAATATACTGTTCACGACAACCCGTACGCCGCTACTGCTATCACACCTGATGTTAAGTGATGATGCAATCTAAGATGAAAGCGGGCTAACTTGTTAGGAGTAGGATGAAATCCGAACCCCTATCGGTTTCTACACGACATCGTACTGGAACGCTATATCGCTTGGCGGTACGTCTTTGTCGGTAGGGAGGTAACTAGCCACGGCGAAAGCCTCCCACCAGCCAGACCAAGGCAAATTAAGAAAAATCTCAATCTGCCCCACCGGGAATCGAACCCAGGACCTCCGTCTTATAAATCCACCGCGCATACCACTGCGCCACGGAGGTGGTCAATATTTATAGTAAAGTTATGTTAACCGTTGGTTATGATAACCGAAATCTTGGTGCACACAGGCCTAAGCCTGCCAACCCGCATTGGTGCAGCATAGTGGATCTACGCTCTATATTCCCTTTGCTATAAAAAGGGAAGTTTGGCCCTGTAGGGGCCGTTAATAGGCTGATAATGATGATTCAGTTATAAAACACTACTTAAAGTTATTACAATGAGAGTAACTAAGCGTATGTTGTTTAATCAACTCATTCATCCAATATACGAGCAGCCTAACATCGTAACGGAATCACTCGGTGAAATGGTTCAACACTGAGATGCGATGTAAAACCTTTTGTCTCTTCTTCTGAGTGCACTCTGAGAAATCCTGTGAAACAGATGCCAGCTCTCTATACACCGATACGACTTAATAGAAACAGCTATGTATCTATTCCAGTTATTCAATACATATACGAAGTAAACCAATGTACGGAAAATTATTACTGTTAATGGAATTGACTAAGAGTTGAAGCTCAAACATGTAGTTGATTTGTTTCCTTTTGACTAAATTTGAGCTCTGTATTCAGCTTTATAGAAACTATTTCAGCTACTCAATACAGGTACGGGTTGACTTGTCCTAAATATGAAAAGTCTTTAACGTTAAATAAATAAAAAGAACATTTTTCAGCCTTATGATTCAAGCTTGAAAAATGCTTTTGATTTCATACTTAATATTTTGTACTTTACTTCAGTTTAATACGGTGACCTTTCTCCAAATCCATTAAATCCTTCATCTTCAGCAGTCTTAAGACTTTTAAAAACATGTTTAATTTTAGGTTGCGAGGATACATACATAATATGTATGAACTTGTTATAAAATCTTTTTGGCTATACTGTATGTTTCTGGCTGGTTTTAATATCTTTTAAAGTTTAAACTTTAAGGAACATAATTCCAAATTCAAATAAGGAAAATGTGTGATTTTCATTTGTTTTTCGTACTGTCAAAATGAGTGAATCTAATGAAGAAATTCGATGCATTTTGAAATTTTACTGCATAAACGGTAAAAATGCAACGCATGCTGAGAAAAAGTTCTCCATAAAAAATTTACCTACTGGTTATTTAAATTAGTCATCAGTTATCTGAAGGCATCAAACAAACCAAAAAAATGTTTTTTTATATTAATTACAAGTAAGCCCTTGAATGCACGAGCAGGTGTGTGCTCGTAAGTGATGATGCCATCTAATATGGAAGTGGGCTAACTTGTTAGGATGAAATCCACACTGCTTTCAGTTTCTACACGACATCATAGCGGAACACTAAATCGCTTGGTACGCCTTGGTCGGTCGGTGGTAACTAGCCACGGTAGAAGCCTCCCACTGGCCAGACCTGGACAAATTTAGAAAATCTCAATCAGGCCCAGCCGGGAATCGAACCCAGGACATCAGTCTTATAAAACCTCTGCGCATACCACTGCGCTACAGATACCGTCAAGTGACATAGGTACATTGATATTTGAATTGTTTGTCAAAAATCCCCAGGGAGGGTGATGTTTCACTCTAATTAAATACATTACCAATAAAATTAGCAACTCCCCAAGAACATTTCACATGTAATGTAGAGCGAAGTTACAAGGATATCCAAGCGAGCGTGTTGCGCGCGTACTTCAGCTGAATAATGAATATGAGTTTCGTGTAAAAGCTGAAAAAGCGACGCGCTGTCCGCGTGTTAAGTGACGAATGTGCAGTTTTTGGAATTCCGTGGAATGTTGTGAGCATGACTACTGTATAGAAGCATTAGCTTATTTAATTATAAGTAAAAGCATATTGTCAGTAGAAACTTTTTAACGTAAAACTTTTTCCATTGCCTCATATTTAGTTGTACATTTATTGCATGTCGCATTACAGTGTGCCGCGGAGCAGGGTTAAAGTGAAAGGCACTTGGCAGAGCAGCCAAGGTCAATATTGAAGCGCATCATGGCTAGCATCTACTGATCATGTATTATTATCATACTCACTTATTCATAAAAATGCTCCATGGTATTTATATGTAAAACTTGTATCATGGTTTCACAAAAGCACACAATGTTCGTCCATTTTTACTACGTCATGCCCGATACATTTTTTTTTTATTGAGTACAAGTTGGCCCTTGACTGCTATCACACCTGATGTTAAGTGATGATGCAATCTAAGATGGAAGCGGGCTAACTTGTTAGGAGTAGGTTGAAATCCACACCCCTGCACTTCACATCGACCGGATCGCTAAATCGTATGGCGGTACGTCTTTGCGGAGGGAAACTAGCCAGCAGTTGAAAGTGGCAGACTAAACAATTTAAGAATAATATATCTGCCAATTACTCAGGACTCCGTCTATAAATCCACCGCGCATACCACTGCGCACAAGGTCCTTACAAGATAGATTACTTGAGGAGTTATATAGCGATGCACTGCCTTAACTGTGGTTTATAATATCTATTTTAATGCTATTATTTATATGGACTGCACATTATGTTGCCGATCTCGGTCGTTGACATCTGATAGCGATAGTAACAAAGTAAGAAAATAACACCCTTTGCACACTAATTCGCATTGTAGCAGCAAGGTGAGACTACGGCCTAACTCCTCTGTCCTTAAATATCCTGTAAAATGTTAGACCTGGCACTTTAATGGGCCATCAAAAAAGGCTGACGATAATACTGACAACCCAGCAGACTGTAACATTCTATATTTTTGTTTATGGATTTTTTATTTTGACGACCTTTCCGTCACGGGTTCCGAGTGACATGGGTCGTTTAACAATAAAAACGTTTATGGGCGTTATGAAAAAGTTTTCTCACAGTGTTACAAGTATACGTTATAATTATATAAGTTATGACATAATCGAATGTATAATTATTTTATTAAATACTAGTTGTATTACTTTATTAAATATCGGGGTTAAAGAAGCCTTCCTCCTCCTCCTCAGCAAATTCTTCAGTGCCTGAAGACGAGAGTCTTCGAACAGTGTGTGTTGCCAGTGACGACCTACGGATCCGAATCTTGGTCGCTGACTGCGGGCTTCATAAGAAGGCTCAGAGTCACTCAGCGGGCGATGGAAAGAGCAATGCTCGGAGTATCTCTGCGTGATCGAATCAGAAATGAGGAGATCCGCAGAAGAACCAAGACCCACATAGCTCAGCCAGTCGCAGAACTGAAGTGGCAATGGGCGGGGCACGTAGTTCGAACAGCTGATGGACGTTGAGGGCCCAAGGTGGTAGATTGGCGACCCCGCACCGGAAAGCGCAGCGTTGGTCGACAACCAGGTGGACTGACGACATCAAACGTGTCGCAGGGAGCCGCTGGCAACAGGCGGCTCGGGATCGTTGTGTTTGGAAGTCCCTAAAAAAGGCCTATGTCCAGCAGTGGACGTCTACAGGCTGGTAATGATGATGATGATGAAAGAAGCCTTTGTGCTAAGCTCTTTAGGTTGTTTCAACCTACGGGTCGAGGATTGGAAGAACAACCACAAAAGGCTTAGCTTTAGCGACAAAAGACTGTTAGCAGTCTTTTATTATTTCATAGAAGAATCTCCACTTTGCGACGCCATCGTTTAGTGGTGCCAGGCCTGTAGGAACGCGTCAACCGCAACGATGATCTGCATGGGCATCTCATAGCCCTCTCCGACCCAACAACACTGGGAGACTAGTTGTCCAGATTCACCGTCCATATTAACTCATACTAACTCATTGGGAACATCTCCTTCGTTCCATCTTCCATCTCACTCGCTGTGAACTCCGTAGAATGTTCCAATATTTTCAACGTACTGCATACAAAATCAGTTGAATTGTTCCATGTTCTCTTGACTTTTTCCTTTTCTTATAATTGCATTTTTTTTAATTCAAATGATGTTTCCAATCGAAAATCTCTTTTACTTCATAAATCCTCTCAAGGATCGTCTATAACATTGTTATCTAGCTTTGTGGCATTTTGAAGTGAAACTTCTTTATTGGGGTTAAAAAAAAAATTAGTGTAACATTTTTTCGTTACGCGTCACATTTTTCCGTTACGCGCCATCTTTGACTTATGGAAGTGACGTGATAAATATATATATATATATATATATATATATATGTGTTATATTGAAGTGATCAGCAAAATCAAAGGGTTTATTTTAATTCTAATTCCAGTGAATTTCTAAAAAAAGTAAGTAATTACATCTATTTTTCTAATACTTAGGTGTAATTATGGTATTTATTTTTCCACGTTATTTAAAATTAACCTCAGTTTTTTATTGTATTTTTCAATACACTAACACGTGGGTGTAATTATGGTATAAATTTTTCTAATACTTGAATGTTGATTAGTTAGTTAGTAAGTTTCACTTCTTACGAGTGTACGCTAGTACACGCACACATTTTTTTTTATTGACTACAAGTAAGCCCTTTGGTGTAACCACACCTGATGATAGTAATGATACAATCTAAGATGGAAGCGAACTGACTTGTTATTTATATTTATTTTATTGACTACAAGTTGGCCCTTGACTGCTATCACACCTGATGTTAAGTGATGATGCAGTCTAAGACGGAAGCGGGCTAACTTGTTAGGAGTGGGACGAAAATCCACACCCCTTTCGGTTTCTACACGACATCGTACGGGAACGCTAAATCGCTTGGCGATACGTCTTTGTCGGTAGGGTGGTAACTAGCCATGGCGAAAGCCTCCCACCAGCAAGACCAAGACAAATTAAGAAAAATCTTAATCTGCCCCGCCGGGAATCGAACTCAGGACATCCGTCTCACAAATCCACCGTGTAAACCACTGCGCCACGGAGGTCATCAAATGGAAGAGAACTGACATAGGATAATATCCCCACTCCTTTCAGTTTTTACACGACAATTTGCATTGCGGTACGATTCGTGTAGAAACCGAAAGGGGTCCATTCTTCCGCTTCCATATAAGATTGCATAAACTCATGAATAGTATATTACCTATCTATGAATGAATGAATATATGAACCAGGTTAGCTTACAGTAGGTAAATAACAAGATACAATTATTGTATCAGGCCCACACACTATGCAGCAACAACTTAGCGGTTGACTACGATAGCACCTGTTGATAACTGACGACGTTCAATTTTATGGCAACTAGCCAATTTCATACCTTGAATGGACACGGTTTATATATCGTACAACGTACTATGCGATATTACTAAAACTTAAAATAGCTTTATTGTGTGCCTTTCTCGTGAGTATAGTACGAGTAACTAACTGACCTAATAACCATCATTGTTAGCCTATAGCGGTCGCCTTAAGGGCCAGGCCGATGTTCTTACAGGAGAAGTTATATGTAGCGCAGAACCACCACGCTGGTCTTATGCGATTATGTTCAATTCATTAACGATCACTATTTAATCAATTCAGAGAAAATTCAGATTTTTTCAATAACCCGAGAGAAAATTCAGAATTTTTCAATAACCCGAGAGAAAATTCAGAATTTTTAATAACCCGAGAGAAAATTCAGAATTTTTCAATAACCCGAGAGAAATTAAGAATTTTTCAATAACCCGAGAGAAAATTTTCAAAATTTTTCAATAACCCGAGAGAAAATTCAGAATTTTTCAATTTCGATAAAATGAACTAGAAACTAAAATAATTTCTTAATTCCGTGCTGATTTGAACTCAAGTAGGTATGGGATGCGCCACTAAAGTAGAGAATATATATATATGACTGTCGGTCAATAGCAAAGAATATATATATATATATATATATATATATATATCTCTTTCGCCCCAACGCAACGATATACGAAGTATTTTTTTTATTTCACCCTTATTGCACGACGACATTTTCTCTTTTTCTTCACACGAGATATGTCTTGCGACGCATTCTGGGTCGGTACTTTCTGTCTACATGTTTCAACAAAACAGGTATAAAATCAGCTGATTGTTAAATTAAATAAGTGAAAATCCGTAAAATTTCTGGGTTTTTAAAGTGGATTATCTAGCCAATTTAGTAATTTATTTTACCTAAATTGTCCTTTGCTGTGGTCAGTTACGTAAAAAATATTCACGTTCATTTCCATTTCCCCTTTTAGTGAACAAAATGAAGCGAGTTTTCATTAGTACTTTTTTATAACAAATTTACGCTTGACTGCGGTCTAGGCTGATGTTGAGTAACGATGCAATCTGAGATTGTATCGTGCAGACTTCAAAAAAATCTTTCTAAACTTCTATAAAAATTAATATAAATTTAGTGCTTCTGACAGCTTTTTAATAAATGCATAATAATAGTGTATAGGTACAATACCTAGATTTATTTAAAAAAAACAATGTTTAAAAATTTTGCCTTTCTGTCGTTTCGTTTTCTCCGACACGAGTAGACATATTATGACGAGGCTTTCACATGCAGTTAACTGATGTTATAAAATAGCTTAAGCTACTTTTTTTAATTTTAATTCTACGCGGACGATGTTTCTGGCATTTGATGGATTACCATACACCATTGAGTGCTTCGTACATGCTAGATAATATATTATCCCCTTGCTCAGATGTAGAAATAATTTCTATCCCTTAGGAGTACTTCTTATTTTATGTTCTTTTCTGTACTCTAATGGCTTACACTAAATTTGCCGCGGTACTGATGCTTTGTTGAGCACTTAAAAATAAAGAGCGTAAAAGTGTAACAAAAACAATTACCGTATTGAATAAACGAAAAATACAAAAAGAATAAAAAATATTATACTTTGAATTTTCTGTTCGTTAATTTCGCTATAATTCAAAGAAGAATTAAATTTGATTATTTTGTTCAAACATAGGGAATAAAACACAGGGAATAAAAAAAGAAAAACGATTGGTGATTTCGTATGGAATTATTTTTTGGTTAAATGATGATCTGTGGAGCTCGGAGACGATACATAAAAGGTCGGTACAATATATAAAAGATATACTAACCTTTGTGCATAGTACTCGAAGAATGCAACCAATATCTCAATAGACCTAGTCATTGCTGCCCACATTTCGTGCGATTTGCATTTTGACAGCGACGGCAGAGGCAGTCTCGACGGGCCGTCCGACATTTATTTTTTTAATCACATAATAAAAAAATACCAAAAATCACTAAAAAAGTAATTTTTTCTTGTCCGAACAAATTTTCTTAAACACAGTTATTGACTACTGCCTATTTCTAAAGTTTCATTTCACTTTTATCAATAGAAATTGCAAGATTAATACAGGTATTGCTTAATGATTAAATTATATACTAGATCGGTATTGTTATGTGAACACAGATTTTTTAATTACATAATTTTCAAAAATATATTTTTTAATGTTACGTAAGCCTACGTTACAGTATCAACAAATTATCTATCGTAATTTTACGTTCTCGTAGTATCGTAGTATAACACCTACGCCGTAGGCGCCGTACGCAACAGGTAAGAAGTATTTAATACAAAAACATTGGCATTGTATGCAACAAGTAACAAACAAACTTCAAACAATACACTCCGTTCTATAATTCATTTTGAATTTTGCATTTCGAACATTTTTAATTGTAGCGCCATAGACAATATTTTTTTTATTAAAGTTCAAACGCGATGCGTACACCTATGCCGGCTAGGTTCCACGGACTGAGGGCTTTAAACCAAAGCGCATGCTCTGGGAAAATCATCCGACCACTTATAATGAACTCCTGTTCCTCTTTATCCTGTATCAAAGTCAGGAGCGGCGGGGATATCGTTCCGAGCCGCTGGGCTCAATTTACATTGGTTGGTAAAGAGACAAAATACATTTAAGGTAGACATTCGTACGTATGGGAATCCACAGTTGGTTTGACTTTGGCTTTACGAATTTTTTACTACGATTTTTACTTCGGTGTGCGGATATTATTCTTTTACGTTATTCTTAGGTACGTGATTTGGGACGAGTTTTGATTGATCCGAATAAAAGTTGAAATCAAGTTGTTAACTTAAAGTCACTTTCAGACCGTAATGAAATATAGATTTTTTGCATCAAGCTGCTTTCAACAGTAAAATACTTATATAAAAAGTTTACGAGCTACGTTTACGACTACTAATCATTGTTACTTTATTCTTAAACATTAAAAAGTTGTGTAAACTTATATTAACATCACTTTACAAAAGCTTTTAATGTTTATAGTTGTATCATATTTTTAACTCAGTTCAAAAAAGCACCCGTTTTGTCGATTCTTCTATTATTTATTAAATGTGCTCCGCGGTTACATTATGAGCAAAATGTTTTATAAAATAATGAGTAGAAAGGAAAGAATAAAGAATAAAAGATAAGAGATACACAGCACAAATAATTTGTTTGCGGTACTGTTCTGCCTGGGGAGTCAACAAGTTTGGTTATAAAATGATACAGAAAACATTAATTTTAATTTTCTTCGGTAGCTACAGAAATATTGATAACAGTTTTCAATTTTCTGTGGTCGTTGTAATAATAAAGAAGAAGCAATATTTTTTGCGCAAAATTTGTTTCCGTTTCTTACGAAACCTCCAGAAAAGTAATATAATTCATAACTGGTGGAAATGCTTTGTTTTAACGCACACTTATAATGTCGATACGTACAACAGACACTTAGGTTTAATATAAATGATACTTAGTGGTTTAAACGCCTTGTTTTCATGCACTTATATAACGTTACTTAGCTTCGTGGCAACTCTCCCAAAACCATCTTTAAAGAATAAAGTTCTAAGGTTCTAGCGAAGAGTTGCACTAAGTTTCTAAGTGACTTAAGAAAAATATTACGCTTAAAATATAAAAAATATGTTTTTTATTTATACGATTGGGCATCTGGACCCTTAAAACCTGCTATCGTTCTAAACAAGACCTGAGTATATAGTTGAATTGAATACCTATTATAAGAGCAAGGACTGTAAAACTATAAGTTTTTACAAAACGATGAAGCTTTAGAACACAGACTCTTGCTCTAAATTTAAAAAATAGTTCAAATTTGTGCAAACATAACAGTTATCAAGACTTTTAAGTATGTTATTTTTATTCATCATAATAGAAAAATGGACGTTTTGGACTAGATACTGAAATTTTCATAACTAAGAATATTTTCCCCTAAATTGCTTTCTGTTAAAAAACCACGTCAATATCGATACTACGAAATGTCAGCAAATTTCTGCAATACTACCACCGTGCTTGGAACTGCCGTCAAACAGCGTTTCTGCATACCAGTCTGAAAGATGTAGTTGATGGTGAATTTAAATGCACAAGAGGCTTTACACCAATAGAGGTCGGCACTTTGAAGGACGTTCTCTTTACGATGTGCTTCTGTGATCTTGATTGTGCTGAGATGAGTTGATCTGTTAATAGAAAAGTACAAAAATCTTCTACAACAAGATGCCCAATTCAGTTTTAGATCTGTCATTGCATAAGTTTAAATTACTCAGTCAGGGTTATTATACTATCGATGAATTTTTGAATGACAAAGATGTTCAAAGGCAATTGGATCGGCTTTCAACTTCACACAGGAAGTAAAATAAATAAGTTTATGTAACAACACACTTAATATTGTAAAATCGATAATATTATAAAAAGAGCAACTGTTGAGTTTCTTGCCGGCTCTTCTCAACAGGGCCTGCCTTCCGAGCCGGTGGTAGAGTCACTACAAATAGTCAATTTGACGTTTCAAAAGTGCTTGTAATAAGCCTACTTGAAATAAACGATTTTGAATTTGAATAGTTGATGATTGTTTTTCACTTACTGTCCGATGAACTATCTACTTGGTCCGACAACTATAGGAAAAAACCCCTTTTGCAGCGTGGGTTGAAAATCTCATGACTCTTTTTACCCAGTAGAATAGTTTTGGCATGTCTATAACCAAAGGTATATTTTTTTTTTTTTTTTTTTTTTTTTTTTATGTATGACCACGCATAACTTTTTACAGAGTTGTCCGATTTTGATAATTCTTTTTTTATTAGAAAGGGCATACTTCCAAGGTGGTCCCATTGTCATCATGTTAGGATCTGATGAGGATATCCTGGGGAAATTGAAGGAACTCTTCAAATAGCAGATTACAGCGATTTCGGTTTTTGTCTCGGTATCGGTAGCTTTTTGGCTACTAGTGCAGTATAATATACTATGACAGTATAGTACGAGTAAGTTACGTGTTGCTAAATCATTAAAAAGTAAGAAATAAAAATTTTTAACAAAAAATAGAACCGACTCAAAACGCACTAAAAAGTAAAAAATAACTGTCACTTAGTTGCTTTAATTTACTTAAGCATATCTAGGAGTCGGTGCCAGCCAAGGTTTCTACTTTAAGGACGTTACCTAGAACCCACAAAATGCTTTACTACGTAAAATAAAGGTTCCTTAAACTTGGCTGGCACCGACTTCATAGATATGCTTAAGTAAATTAAAGCAACTAAGTGACAGTTATTTTTTACTTTTTAGTGCGTTTTGAGTCGGTTCTATTTTTTGTTACAAATTTTTATTACCCAGCAGAATAGTTTTGGCATGTCTTTAACCAAAGGAATAGTGTTGGTATGTATATATGTATAAGGAAATCTCGTCAGTGCTAGTACGTGCATACCAGTATATTCCCAGTGGCTTACCGAGAGACAATCTGTACTACAAGCTATCAAATATTGACTCGGTTTGCGGGCTGTTTACTTGAGTGTCTAACAAATACAACAGTAAATTACTGTCCTAACTGGTTATAAAGCAATTTATGACATAAACTCGCCTGCATGGAATATGTTTAAAGTTCATTTTAAAGTAAACTAGAACTTTTTTTTATCGACTACAAGTTGGCCCTTGACTGCTATCACATCTGATGTTAAGTGATGATGCAATCTAAGATGGAAGCGTTCTAACTTGTTGGGAGTAGGATGGAATCGAATAGAAATCCACACCCTTGTCGGTTTCTACAAGACATCGTACCGGAACGCTTAATCGCTTGGCGGTACATCTTTGTCGGTAGGGTGGTAACTAGGCGAAAGCCAGCTGCAAACCAGCCAGACCAAGACAAATTAAGAAAAATCTTAATGTGTCCCGCCGAGAATCGAACCCAGGACCTCCGTCTTATAAATCCGCCGCGCATACCACTGTGCCACGGAGGTCGTCAAAATAATAATTATTTTGGTTTTAAAATATTCACCACAAAAGGTTTAAAAGGTGAGAAAATGGCGTGGCTGGTGAAATTCGCCAGGTGAGCAAGTAGTGAATAAAAGGCCGTAAATCCCTATTCCGAATGCAACAGGCTGTTCTAATTTCACTTAGCGGGAATATATTAAAAGCGTAAAAGTTAGAGGTGCATAGGCGCTCGTAGTAAAAAAGATCTTTTTACGGAATAAATTCAAAGTAAAACTTTTAACTGTTGGTAAAAGGATCTTTGAAGAGAAAAGTGTAGTTTATATCTATATATTATCTATCCTTAGTATCAGGCACCTTTTCAAACTTTTATCAGCTAAAAAGGAAAACACAAACTTTCTTTCTAAAGAGAAAAGGAGTTTTATTTCAGTTATTCGGATTGTACGTGTTGATACGGTTTTATTTAACTTGAATTGTCAATTTGTGTAGGTCAATAGAACCACTTCCTGATGTTTCTTTGCAATTATTTTTTAAGCTAGTTTACCCTAGAGTGCAATGATGCGTGATAGAAAGCAGTGACGAGGGAAATAACTTTCCGACCTCGCTTAGAATTTGGATGATGCTTAGTCGCTCTTATGTTAAAGTCCAAAAAATTCTAAGCTCTTCGTGAGGACCTAGTGGAGCAGTGGGTAGTGACCCTTCTGCATCCTAGACCATAGATTTAATTCCTAAATCTGGATAAATTTTGTATGGACTGTCTGGACTGTAGATGACGATATTTTCGTGTAATATATATGATCCGGTATCCATACCGAGGTTTCACTTTTTTTGTGGAAAAATTCTCATGGATACCTTCTCGCAATGAGAGGGTGAGGGAGGGAGGATTATGTCGGACTTTTACAGACTAAAACCCCACGGTGTTAAATAAACTAAGCTATGGGAACAATGCACAGTACGGTAATCCAGTCAGCGGTGCCCGATGTAACAGGCTCCTTTATGTTGAAGTTTGTCATTTCAATTTCGATTTTGTTTTACTTTATAATCCTCAATAATGATCAATTTTGACATTTTAGGTGCGACAAAATCCGTGTCAGTTCCCTTAAATGATATTTTATTTATCGACTACAAGTTAGCCCTTGACTGCTATCACACCTGATGTTAAGTGATGATGCAATATATGATGGGAGCGGGCTAACTTGTTAGGAGTAGGATGAAATCCACACCCCTTTCGGTTTCTACACGACATAGTACCGGAACGCTAAATCGCTTGGCCTCCCACCAGCCAGACCAAGACAAATTACGAAAAGTCTCAATCTGCCCCGCCGGGAATCGAACCCAGGACCTCCGTGTTTTAAATACACCGCGCACACCATTGCGCCACGGAGGTCGTCATAAGCCCAATGTCCATTTTGCCCTTGTGTATAGCCCGAAAAAAGTGTATTGCAGCAACCAAGACGAAGTATTGTACACTAAAACCTTTCTCAGGAATCAATCTATATATTGTTAAAAACCTCATGAAAGTTGGTTTAGTAGTCTTTGAGTTAATCACGAATAAACAGACAATCAGATGGACAGCCACGTGTAGGATTTTGTTTTAAAATATGTAGTGACTAGCGGATGCCTGCGGTTTCACCCGTGTAGGTCACATTCTCATGAAATGTCAGGATGAAAATTCGACTTTTCACTCCTGATAAGTTTGGCTAATATGTATAAAAAGAATTTGTACAATCCAGCTGGTAGTTTTAGAGGTTAGCCAAAACAAAGAGTCACAAAAATAAATTGAAAATAGATTTTTTGATGTACTTTTTATTTTTATTTTCACATATTGCATTCAGTGAAACGCTGTTAATTTGAAAATGCAAACAGACATTTCAATTTTATTTTCATCATTTAATTATTACTGCTATCTAAGTTCAAGGAAGTAGATTCCTATCGTATATCAGACGCCATTTAAATTCAATTAGAGACAGATCCGATTGGAGAAACCTACCAATTACTGGAATATATTGCTGCAAAGGAAAGATCTGTCGATTTCCTCCAATGACTGTCCGATCCGAGTCCTTATTTCAATGAAAAATGATCATCATCATTATCACCCTATCAATGGCTACAGGGCCACACCTTTTTTATAGGATATGGGATATGGTGCTTAAACTCACAATGCTGCTCAAATGCCAGTTAATTTAAAGGGATATCTAGCGCTGAGTGAGGACTTTTTTGGGATCGCATCACTATTTACATCCTGCATAACGAATTAATTATTTCTGTCTTTCTATTTTTTATTTTTATTTTATTTATTTAAGTCTACTAGTGATTTTTACATAATTACACTTACATAACATATTATATAACTTGAAATAACATGCCTAACGTATGCAAAATCGTTTTAAAGCAGACATTGCTTGCACTTTTGCACACGCTTTTATCTAATTTACAAAACAAATACATAAACTTTACCACTTAATTATATATCCAATGTACACATTAACAATAAGAAAAGCATGAATAGATATATATAATTGTATCTAAAAATTATAATCTAGAAATCTATTTAAAAAAAATATGTATTATAAAATAAAACGATGCAAAACAAAATAAAGCAAGCAAAATAAAGCAAGCATTCTAATGGTTATTATTTAAAAATAAGCTTGGGTCGAAGAAAGTTCCAGTCGTTCATACTCCTGCATTTCTGCTACGCCTGATATTTAACCCAATAGCTACTTTAATACCAAAACTTGAACCGGAAGTACATATTTTAAAAAAAAATTATGTCTGGAAACATTTTCGTTTCAACAATACTACCAAAAATATTCATTGTTAGGACGTTTTTAGCAATTTACACCCACTTCTGGAAGTAGCTAGGAACACTTCTCAGGATTTTTCTTATATAAGGATATGTCATCACATCTGGGATCGACCAAGTCGTTTCAGATTTTTGAGGTAACATATAGATAAATAGTACAGACAGACAGACAACAAGAATTTAAAGCATTCCAAAGAAATGCAATCACTTTTGACGACCTCCGTAGCGCAATGGTATGCGCGGTGGATTTATAAGACGGAGGTCCTAGGTTCGATTCCCGGCGGGGCAGATTGAGATTTTTTTTAATTTGTCTTGGTCTGGCTGGTGGGAGGCTTTCGCCGTGGCTAGTTACCACCCTACCGACAAAGACGTACCGCCAAGCGATTTAGCGTTCCGGTACGATTTACCTGTAGAAACCGAAATGGGTGTGGATTTCGTCCTGCTCCTAGCAAGTTAGCCCGCTTCCAGCTTAGATTGCATCATCACTTAACATCAGGTGTGATAGCTGTCAAAGGCCAACTTGTAGTTAATAAAAAAAAAAACTTAATGTTGGTAATCGTGACCGCGACCAATGATTAGACGTGCTCTCCAAGGCACAACCTCTTGCTTTTTTCAGTTGACCTAAGAACAAAGGATCTCATAATCCAAAGTCGGATTGACTAACCACTGATAATGATAAAAAATAGACTTTTAAAGATCTTCTAAAGGACTCTATAAGAGAGACTGGGATTGAACCTATGACCGGATGATTCGTTTTCAATCTAACCCCTTAACCATGGAGCTATCCTCAATCTATCGTATTTTAATTATCCATATTATTTGATTAAAGAACCCTGAAAACCGCCAAAACTGTTCCCTAGGGCATTATTTAGTGTCTTGTAACAGCGACTTGCGTTGTCGTGGCAACGTAATCGATTGATACGACGCACCCGTCTCACTCGTATCCGCTGCTAAATGCATCGCGCCGTCTCGCTTGCACAGTTATCATTACAATTTGGTATCACCAAGGCTGGTTTCCTGCACTTCTTTGTTATATGAAATCCTTTATGTTGGATTGTATTTCAATACTAGCGGTGCTCCGCGGTTAAAACTGCATATTCCTGTAGGAGTATCGGACTTAAAAGTATACCAATTCGTTGAATTTTTCAAAATTTTCCAATTATCTGCTAAGTTTTCTCAATAATTCGTTGTATGTACCTGGTTGTTTAACAAACATATCTATTCAAAAAATTAGCCCAATTATTGTTCGAGTAATTTTCTACTTTTTTTAAATTCATTTTATTAACCGACTTCAAAAAAAGGAGGTTATCAATTCGAACCGTATGTATGTAATATTTCCAGAACAGCTCAGTTTTCGCATATTATGTTATGTCTATATCAGCGTCTGAACAAATGTGCCAAATTTCATAAGTGTACGTATGTATGTATGTATCTATGTATGTATGTATGTATGTTTGTGGAGGCATATCTCCGGAACTACAAGTCCGATTTGAGTATTTTTTTTTTGTTGTACTAGGTATTGTTCCACTTAGGTTGCGCTTAAGTTTTATTAAAATCGGTGTAGTAGTTAAGATGAAAATAAATTTTTATGTTTTTATGTTCGAATATCTCCGGAATTACAAGTCCGATTTAAGTAATTCTTTTTTTGTTGTACGAGGTATTGCTTAACTTAGAGAATACTGTAAGTTTCATCAAAATCAGTTCAATAGTTTTTGAGATGGGGATTTTTTATTCATGACCACGCATAACTTCTAACAGAATAGTCCGATTTTGAAAATTCTTTTTATCCACTACCAAAATGGTCCCATAGTCATCATGTTAGGATCTGATGATGAGATCTTGGTTAAATCGAAGGAACTCTTCAAACTTCATAGGCACATTTGCAACGATGCCGGTAGTTTATAGATGGCTGGCGAATAATCATAGTTTACAACGAGGTTTTACGTATGTGCGTTGTCGATAAATCCCTAAAAAGTATGAAAAAAAATTATAATAAAAAATTAAACCGACTTCAAACCCCACTGAAATGTATAAAATAAATGCGTCATTTAGTTACTTTAATTTACTTTACCATATCTATGAAGTCGGTGCCATCCAAGTTTAAGGAAAGTTTATTCAACAAAGCAGCAAAGAACTTTATCTTGCCTTCACAGTAAGGACAGCTCAGCAACAGCAAATAAGCGATGATGCAATCTCAAATGGAAACGGGCTAACATGTTAGGAGTGGGACACCCCTTTCGGTTTCTACATGACACTGTCCCGGAACGATAAATCAACTGGCGGTTCGTCTTGACGACCTCCGTGGCGCAGTGGTATGCGCAGTGGATTTACAAAACGGAGGTCCTGGGTTCGATTCCCGGCGGGGCAGATTGAGATTTTTCTTAATTTGTCTTGGTCTGGCTGGTGGGAGGCTTTCGCCGTGGCTAGTTACCACCCTACCGACAAAGACGTACCGCCAAGCGATTTAGCGTTCCGGTACGATGTCGTGTAGAAACCGATAGGGGTGTGGATTTCATCCTACTCCTAACAAGTTAGCTCGCTTCCATCTTAGATTGCATCATCACTTAACATCAAGTGTGATAGCAGTCAAGAGCCAACTTGTAGTCAGTAAAAAAAAAGTCTTAGGGCCAGTAGGGTGGTGACTAGGCACGGCTTCACAACATGCTTGTGTGCTTCGTGCTTTTCTGACTGTAGATTAACTGTAGCTCTACGAACAGTTCCTAATTGCAATCACTAATAAGTAAAATCAATTAATTTAATATTAATAAAAATATTTCTTAGTTTTTAAGTAGATACAATAACGAATTACTATGTTTTTATAGAAAAAGAAAGCACATTACTTTTAAAAACAAAACTAAGAGAGGCAATCGTTCCGATAAATTGAGTGTACTATGTTGCGGATACCATAGAAATCAAAAACAAATACTTTTCTCCCGAGAGCTTAATTCTATGGCCTTGGTTTCCAAACGTACCACATAGATTTTCTGGATTTTGAACGCACTTAGTGCTAACATATTATCTATGCACCTAAAAATATCACTGTAAGCGAGTGAGTAACTTATTAAATGAAAGGAGAATGCTAGATCCTAACCCAGTAAGAACACAAATTGTAAATATACTAAAAATATCCTATTATTATATAAATGTTTTACAATAAGCCATTTTTTCTGTTGGACATCGGAATAAAATTCTGTTAAAAAAAGTAATTAAACTATTCCCTTTAATTTGCACTCTATACGCATTTTTAAATCTTTTTGCACTGGGTTCTAGCCTTTGAAATCGTTTTTATTATATTTTCATCAAAAATGGGCTCTAAAAACTGGTATCCAGAGTCGTTAAGCCTGTTTAAAAATGTATTTAATGAAGCTTTGCGACTGTCATGTCAGTGTAACAACTATACGGAACAACAATACGGAAATGGACGATAACCAACGTTAGGCTCGTGTCGAATACTCCAAGTTCTAGAGCTTTTAAATGTAATTTATATTAAATAGTTAAAAAAATGCAACAAAATGATGCATAATACATTGTTGTGCAATATATTTTATTAGTGGGTTAAAGTCCTATACATTGTCTGGCATTCTCCTTTATGTATTTATTATTTTGTATTCAGAAAACCCAAAAATATTTTCCGCGCATTTGAAACCTTGACCCAAACGTATTCTCGACTCATTGAACAATTACGCCGTTTGACCAGTCAACCCAGTTTCAAATACATACTGGGAATTTTCATTTTATTTATAATCCTCAAAAGAAAAGTTTCTATATTTATTGTAAAGCTTAGAGATACGGAGGGCGTGGGTTCGATTCTCAGCTGGGCTGATTGGGACTTTTTTAAGATCCTTGGTCCAATGGAAAAAGAGGTAAACATTATAAAATACCCCTTGTTAAAAGTCAGTACGCAAGTAGATATTAAAAAAAAATAATAAAAAAAAACTAAATAAAATCTGACGGGTCTGTTTCCATTTCATTTCTATTTTAATTAAAATGTTAAGAAAACTTCTATGACAATCATCTTTGTCCTTATCCTTATATATTGTAAAACAAAGTCGTCTGCCGCGTCTATTTGTCAGTCTGTTCGCGATAAAATCAAAAACTGAATTTCCAGATAGAGTGGTGATGGTGGTGAAGGTTTTTGTTATGGTTTATTGTAAATTAGATTAAATATGACGATAATTGTTGGAAAAGGCCAGAAGAAAAGGAAAAAGAAATTTAATCCGCCTGTGAGGTTTCATCGAAAACGCTGCTTTATCTATTTGAGATATAACAACACAATGTATGGAAGGATTGTTCCTCTTTATTAGGACTATAAAAAAGTCCACAACGGCATCTATCTATCTTTTGAGGATACTTGATAAGGTTGCACTTGCACTACACAATTTACTACGCAGGGGAAGTCGTGGGCGTCTGATAGTCACAAATAACTTACAAACGATAAATCGTTACCGTGTCGTATGTCGTCCCTTTGGAAGAAGCTTTTATCTCGTATGTAAGAAATAGTTTGAGTACATAATTATAACTGTGATCTCAAGTTATTTACCATGGTCGGTCCAACTATGCTGAGGTATGCTTTTGTCCTTGCCCAAAACTTGCACTGTGGTGAAAGTTCACTTCTCTTTGGACTAACTGCCTCGTTGATTTTGTGGCAGGTGTATTTGTTTCAATCCTAGGTTCGAGTCTTGTGTTATCTTTGTTAAAAAGATAATATATAGGTTTTCTTTCTTTCAAGAAATTATGTCCTTTCTTTAACAATTTCCGCGACGAATGTTTTTCGTGCGTCAGTGCATAGGCGTTACAAGGGTGGCTTTAGGGGGGTCTGAAATATAAAGCCACCCTGTATTATGTTAATACAAAATAATCCTGTATGATGGTTCATGACTAGTGTATGCTCATAATATATTGTAGCAGCACTATTACAAGCACGCGGGGCATGTGTGAGTGACCACCAGCCGCTTGTAGCGTACGCAGCGAGACTGGAAAAAACCGGTTTACGCTAGCACAGTTAGTTGACAATCATAGGGTTATATCAGTGCGACATGTTGTTTGTTTGGTTGTTTAATTTGTCTTAACCTATTGTGACAACCCTACCAAAATAGGAGACAATTTTGCAATTTCTTAAGACGCTTTACCACTGTGCAGGCCGTCATGATTTGTGGCCAGTAGACACTCACCTTCACTTCACAACTTGTGACCGGTGAACACTCACCTTTAACAAGTCCCCATTGTCTTAACTTGGCGTTAACTCGCTCAGCGTGAAACTTCCACTCATTCTCTAGATTGTTGTTGAAAACTTTTACAATTCTTGAAAATATAAATTGTTGATGAGAATGAGATTTTCAAAAAGTTTCCGCGGAAAATGAAAATTTGCAGACTACAGTCACTTCGTTCGAGTTAAGAGGTTTTCACGACGTAAGTTGGATTTATTTAGTAATAAGACTAAGTGTTCGCAATTCTTAAGTTAGGTACCTACTTTGAATTTTTTAACCGACGAAAAAAAACAGAGGAGGTTCTCAATTCGACACGTATATTTTTTTATGTATGACCACGCATAACGTTTTACAAAGTTGTCCGATTTTGATAATTTTTTTTTAATTAGTAAGGGCACACTTCCAAAATGGTCCCATAGTCATCATATCCTGGGAAAATTGAAGAAACTCTTCAAATTTTATAGGCACACTTACAGCGATTTCGGTTTTTGTGTCGTACATTACCTAGACCCCACAAACTGATTTACTACGTTAAATAAATGTTCCTTAAACTTGGCTTGCACCGACTTCATAGATATGCTTAAGTAAATTGTTAAACACATTTTATTTTTCGTTTGTCAAAATCTCAAACCCGTCTCAAACTCGGCTCTAAGCCAACCCAGGTCCTCGAAATCCGAAGCCACAAACGAGATCCACTGACAACGTAATAACTTTGATAGGTTACTGCAAGAAGATTTATCTAAACCTAAGCCAGGTCTTCCTCCTTATTGAAGAGATAATATAAAGCTTACACACACAATATTGCTCAATACGGGTTGGCGAGCTAAGTATAGTACTTGTCGAGCTTACAGTGCCGTGGGAAACAAACATCCCTAAAGACCATGTATTCAAAGTGAATAAATATTATGACCTTACTAATGAACTAACCAAAAATGGCTATGTGGTTAGTTTATACGCGGTAGAAGTGGGTGCGAGGGGTATACCAGCGAAGTCTCTCTCCAACCTGCTAAAAGACCTTGGCCTTACTAGAAGTGCAGTAAGCTCCATATTGGAACGAGTGTCCAAAGCTGCTCTAGTAGGGTCCTTCCGAATTTGGCTGGGCAGGGAGAACAACTTGAACAGAGGAGGTGAGTGTTGACGCGCGTCACTAAGGGTACCCTTAAACCTACACCTGTGTCACAAGTCTCGGGCTCTGTTCGGAGTTTTTCTCTCAGCTACGCGATGGACCCGGCACCCGCACGGTGAATCCATGGAATGCTAAGATATTCGTCTCATTTTTTATTTTAAAACGATTAGGTACTATCAGATGATAACGATAATAACTTTTCGATTCCGGGCTAAAAGGTTTTACTGAGAAATTATTGGAAGATAGAAATTTCTGTACTTCATAGTCGATCCCAATGATGCGAAATCATTGAAGCTAGCCATTGAACAAACGACATAATCCAAAACTAAATTCAATGGCTCATTTATTTATATGACGTACATTTCTACCTAAGTAGAGTCATTTAACGAAAGCAGGAAAGGGATCGTTGGGCCTAATTGAGCGAAATTGTGTCATAATGCCAATTGTAAAAGCGATGGACGGACAAGCGAGGTCGCTCACTGCTCACTAGCTGTCAATATTTTCCGTAGGTATTTATAAGGCGAGAGTGAATGAGAATGTTGGAAGGAAAAGACCAAGGTGAACGTTCCTAGACCAAATCCAGGACATTCTGATTAAAGGCAAGGTGAAAAGTACCCTAAACCGACGTAGGTTCTTATACCTATGACAAGGTATAAGTACCTAGGTCTCCAGCGAATAAAAATCAATAAAAAAATATTAGACATAATATTTTTCATTTTTGTTTTTTATTATTAATCAATTATGGATATTTTATAAACTTAGTAGTCATTGTTTGACATACATTTGCATAGCCATCTAGCGGCAACCAGTATGACTATGAGGTGAGTTTTATTAACATACATAGAGGTTGGTACTTAAGTAACGGTTCTCGTAGTTCCGAACAGTTCTGTAAGGTGCCGCTTTTTGTGTGGAGTTTTCATATTAGAGCAGCGACATCTGCTGGTGAATCAAAGTGATAGTTAGTAAAATTTCTTTTAGTTACAAACGTAAACGTATATTTTCTGGCGTTGTTCACAGATGGCGCTACAAACTAAAACACATTTATTGGCCACATAATATTATTACAAAACAGTACATAAATGTATAATTTTAATTTTCCAAAGTTTTTTACTCGCTCTAATATTTTTATCCTTATTAAATTAATTGAAAAACTAAATGCTTTTTAGTTTTTTTTTTGAAAAACTAAATGTTTTTTAGTCATAAGATCGATCAGTCATAAAAGCCTACCTTTAAATGAATGGCAATTATTGTAACTATATTAAAGCCAAACTCGGTGGAGAATGCTTGTCAACAAACAAATTTAAAATGAAGGTAGAAAAAGCAACACATTTTATGCCTGATAAATTTAAAATTATGTTTTGTTTTTTTATACAATCTTATTTAAAAGACATTGAATATATTAATTACTTTTAAGATTACTAATCTAATTTATTGTCATGTATTCGTTATTAACAAGTTACCTAAAAAATTAGGTGTTAAATGACTAGTGATTTCTACCTTAATTTTTAATTTGTTTGTTGACAAGCATTCTCAATCGAGTTTGGCTTTAGTATAGTTACTATTTATTAGGGCTAATTTCATCGGTCTATTAGTACATTTCTTTTTACTTGTTTAAGTTCATAAAAATGTTTTATAATGAACCTATAAACTGTTGTTGTTAAAGTTTTACGGGTGGTAAATACAGTGGTCAATAGGGTGTTTATTTGCGCTCACGGACAGACGTTGCCTTGCATAATCGACTTATTTACAACCAGTACATAGTATGCTGGCTTCATTTTTTAATGCAGTACAATATCATCATCATCATCGTTATCAGCCCATTAACGGCCCAGTACAGAGTCTCCTTCCTTATATGGGATATGGAGCTTAGATCCACCACGCTCCAATGCAAGATGGTGTCTTAGAGTGATAATGTTTGAGACTTTAACGGTCTCTATAAGATGTTAAAGATAGTGACCAGGATCGACGCCTTAACGTGCTCTCCGAGGCGTGGGGGTGTAACTAGAACCACTCCATGGCGCAATGGTATGCGCGGTGGATTTATAAAACGGAGGTCCCGGTTTCGATTCCCGGTGGGGCAGATTGAGATTTTTCTTAATTTGTCTTGGTCTGGCTGGTAGGAGGCTTTCACCGTGGCTAGTTACCACCCTACCGACAAAGACGTATCGCCAAGCGATTTAGCGTTCCGGTACGATGTCGTGTGGAAACTGCAAGGGGTGTGGATTTCCATCCTACTCCTAACAAGTTAGTCCACTTCCATCTTAGATTGAATTATCACATAACATTAGGTGTGATAGCAGTCAAGGGCCAACTTGTAGTCAATAAAAAAAAAAACTTACAAACTCCAGGCTTAGAATTTACTGAAAAGTTGTGATGAAAGAAAAACGTAGATCCAGTAGATTCTAAAGTCTGATCTAACCCACATAAGGCTAACTACTGGCTTTCTTTTAGTACTTGTAGAGTTATAGGTTAGTGGAAAACCTTTGTCAATAAACATAGTGTAGAATAGTTATGACTAGCAGCCATTTTTATTGCATGGTGGTAGTATTTATCTGGACGACACAGCTCTCAAAAAGCTTTAACTGTTATTATAATCTGATATAACAAGACGTTGCAATAGAAAACGTCCATAGTGTGTTTATTAAAAAAAAATTAACAAAAAATAGAACCGACTCAAAAAGCACTAAAAAGTAAAAAATAACTGTGTCATTTAGTTGCTTTAATTTACTTAAGCATATCTATGAAGTCGGTGCCAGCAAGTTTAGGGAACATTTTATTTAACGTAGTAAAGCAGTTTGTGGGTTCTAGGTAATGTCCTTAAAGTAGAAACCTTGGCTTTGATTTTTATTTCTTGCTTTTTAGTGATTTATCGCCACGTAAAGTACTCGTACTACTGTCTACTGTCATAGTATATTATACGGCACTAGTAGCTAAAAAGCTACCGATACGACACAAAAACCGAAATCGCTGCAAGTGTACCTGTACAATTTGAAGAGTTCCTACAATTTTCCCAGGATATCATCATCAGATCCTAACATGATGACAATGGGACCACCTTGGAAGTGTGTTCTTTCTCATAAAAAAAGAATTATCAAAATCGGATAACTCTATAAAAAGTTATGCGTGGTCATACATATATATACGTGTACATACGTACGTACGTACAATATATATATATATATATATACGTGTCGAATTGAGAACCTCCTCCGTTTTTTTTCGTCGGTTAAAAACCACAACGCAGGTGACTATTTTAAAAACACACAAAGCGGAACACTTGCATGGATGAATGATAATATAAATGCTACACGGTCAGCTGATGATAGCCATGGGCGCCATTGGTCGCTCTATCGAACGGCTTTCACGTTACCACCACGTCGCGGCCAGCCTGCTGTTATTGGGCATGCGAAAGATAGATTAAAAAAAATTTAAGCGATGGAAAAAAGTTTCAGTTTAATAACTCAACACATGACCTCACATGTTACAATGGATTCACACGTCAAAACGATTCAAATCGTGATTGAAAGCACTTCAATATGAGTAAACTTCATTATTCACAGTAAACTTTGACATTGAGTAAAACATGTGCCTGAACTACGGACCCGTCAATCCTCTGTGACACTTTTTTTAATGAAAAATAATGAATGCCTTTTGTGTGAAAGATAACAATGTGCTTGTGACAATATGAGGGTAAATCTCTTTTTTTAAACCTTTTGTACTGCGTCACGAAAGTTAAGTCAGTAGATTTTTTAAGACTAACTGTTTTTCTAGTCTTTTCTGCGGCAAGTTCTTGTGTAGGTATTCAGTCTTAGCATTTAAGTTTTCATGCCATTGGTTCATTTTATTAAAAATAAAATAAAAAAAATAAAAATAAAAAAGCCTTTTATTTCTTGTTTTTACAAATAATTGGTTTAACAAATAACTAATATAAAAATACAATAAATGATTTTCTGTTTTTAATTTAAACAAGAACCCTTCTAGTCGAGGGTGAAGGCCTCCTCCAAAGCAGCCCATCTGTTCCGATCATTGGCTAGATGTAGCCACTTCTTGCCAGCGATTTTCGATACGTCGTCCGACCACCTGCCGATTGGTCTTCCTACTCTCCTGTGACCTGTAGGGCCGAGCCACGATATCAATATTGAGGTCCAACGATTTCTTTTATTACTACTACGTAATAGTTGTGTACGTCTATTATAATCTAGAGTGTGTTTCCAGTACTTCAGACTTCAGACAAATAAGTACGTAGTATGTAGGTAGTAGAGCTTTATGTGATAGAGCTGGGGAATGATGTTCTATTTACAGGCGATAATTTTGCACTTACTCACCATGAGGTAGACCTATAGTTTGGTCCGTTAAGTTATACTCAAATAAAGGTATATTCCTAGCTTTAATTTTCTCAGGCGGTGATCTGCTTATTCCATCAAATAAAATACATAAAATGTGTAATAAAAGATACATGAAAGGAGATGGTCTAAAATTGTATGGAGCATAGACTCGGTTTCTGTACATGAGTTGAAAAAAACAAATGTATTAATAATCTAGTTTTGATTAGCCATTTGGCTCTGAATTCACTTTTATTTAGGCGAAATATTATTTATTCTCTCCAAAAACAATGCAACACTTTACGTATAATCATGGCGGATCTTAGATAAGTTATATTATCTATGGTAGACATTCTCCAGGTGGCGGATTGATGGTGTTTTGACTTTTACTGTCAGTGTTTATTGACGTATGATCCATTTGATTTGATTGTTACTGGTTAGGTATAGATACCTAACGGATTACTGAATAATCAGATTAATATACCTATTGAGTTTTGTTCTTAGTATAGGTAAAATGTGTATTGTGTATGTCTAAAATGTATTATAGCTAAAACAAAGTCCGGAACAGGAAAGAAATGACTTGTCAAAAATGACATATTTTGAGTTTGACAAATCAATGTCCCCGCATCTTTATCACCTACAGAATAATATTAGAAAGACGCCATCTTTTCATACCTCAAAAACTAGGAATTTCATTTTTAACCAACGTTTTATATAGTTCGTTTCGTTCACTTATTTTATTTTTGATATAATCTTTGTATTTTTTCCATTTTAATGGTATGGTTTACAAGAGTGAAACGGAAATGGACCATCTCCTTTGTTTAGACTCTTCAAAAAATCCGTCGCACAGGCTGCTCAACGCAGCCGTTACGGTTTTTTAGTTTTAGCTTATTCTGCTAAAACTAAAAAAACAGATTAATTTCTGTATTTTCAAGATTATAGAGATTAAAATCAACGATAAAATAGGGTTAAAGTACCGGTCACCCGTCCAACGCGCCGTGTGTATAAATGCGAAATAAATGAATTCACCCCGACCCATGTCAGGGTGTCGTTTATGTGTGACATTTTACGCTACAGTCAGGCTATTTGCTTTATTTACGTATTTAATTATGCCAAAACGGCGTTTGGACGTAATTAAATTAATTTCTGACGCGCTATCTAGGTCATTTTATTAGTGATAGGCGTCGAGTCAGACAGAGCAGGGGTTAATTGTTCCCTGTCAGAAATCAGTGTAGATGCCGCTTAAGATCAAAGCGCAATAGTTTGGAAGGGTACTTCAGTACTTTTCCTCGAAAATAATAAGTCAGAACAATTATTCCATCGAATTTTGATGTTTCAGTATTCTAAGATGAACAAAAAATAATAATTTTGTGTGTATATCAGGTTTATTTTAAGACATCGCGGCGTAGGCGTGACTGAAACGTACGTCAAAGGGGCATCCGGCTGCTGCTCGCGCCTTGACTGGTTTAGAGTGTTTCTCAATGTAAAGTCTTCTTATTTTGATAGAAGTATGAGTTTAAAACACTTACCAAATAACAAAGCAACTATTCTAGCATTCTCAATACATATTCTACGAATCGCTGCTCTGTATCTTTTTAACTGAGGGAAAGGTATTAAAGTCTCCAGTATTTTAGCTGTGCGTGCAATCATAGTAACAAATGCCTGGAACACTTAGTTGTAAAATAAATCGAGCTCCAATTCCTTACAAGCGTCGCATATGAAACTTCATAACAGTGCAACAGCGTGCAAGCTTCAATAAAAGTGCAATACAGTAATGCAGGCGGAACCCGCTTCGGGCATTACAGCCCTACTTTCAGCTCGTTCCATACGAACTGTTTAACTATGTGTACGGTAAGCGACGCAGCTACCCGACATATTGCTACATGAAAATTATTGGTAGAACTGATCTGTTGTTCCAGTTTGGCTAATGTAGCTTCGTATCACGAGTCCCGGGTCGAGTAATGAAGTAATGAAGGTTTTCTTTTTCCAAGAAATTTTCAGTGAAGTGCAGCTGAGAAGTTGGTGGTATTACAGCTCTAAGCCTCTGAGAGCACGTTAAGTTTCCTGTTCCAGACATCATAGCTGGTAAAATAGGTGGATAAAGATGATGACATATCTAATAATTACTTGGCACCTTAATACATTTACAAACTGCTTGTATGGTGTGTGGAATCTACGTCGGGGTCACCAATCAAACCATCTAAGTATAAAGATGAATATTTTTATATTTTTTTGACATTATTTCATACTTGTTTCATTGCAGGCCACCTGCTCCGCGGCACAAATACGCGCACTTCCCCGGGCGAACTCTACAACAAAAAGCTCTACTACTATCAAAATGATGTTCCTCAAAAAACAAATTCTTCGCGATCAAAAACACGTGTGCGAAAAACTGAAAGTGACCTGTGTGGTGGGGTGTACGTCAATAATAACTTCGCATAGCTTTCTGCTGCCATTCAGTCGAGGCAAAACGCTTTGTGCTTTTTTCCGTTCCTTTTTAATGATGTGTTTGCTTTTTAATTGTTGAACGCTGGGCGAGCCGTGGAATCCTGTTGGCCTTTTATCTTTGTTCTGATTAAAGTAATTTAAAAAAATTACAAATATTTTAGAGCTCTTTGGCTTGTGTGCAAGATTTCGGTTGTGATAACCAACGGTTAACATAAGCTAAACGTACAATTTACTGTTTACGACAACCCGTACACCGGTTAAGAACGTAAGCTCGGTTAAGATAACCGCCCGGTTTACGTCCTTAACCGGCGTACGGGTTTATTATAAATAGTAAATTTATAGTAAAGTTATGTTAAACGTTGGTTATGATAACGGAAATCTTGGTGCACACAGGCCTTAGCCACCGACAAGCTTACGTTTGACTGCGATATAATTATTATGTTAAGATTGCAGTTTAAGATAAAAGCATATAATTGCACGGCGTGTTATCAGTTAAATTGGCTGTCGCAACTCACAGTCGAAACCAGACCGAGGAACCCGTAACGTCAAATTATACTAAAATAATAAAACACGTTTACTCACGTATTGATTAGATGGTGCTACTTCGATTCCATATAAATTTGCGTTGCGTACTAATTACTAATTAATTAACAGCGTATTAATTAATAAGCAATTTAGAACATATAAAATCCTGCACTACACAAACGTTTCTTATAATTAACTTACATTTTAAGTCACACAAATTATTTTAATTATCATAGAAAAATCTCAATGTTTTCAGATTTGCTAACCTAATTTTCCTTGTAAATCTACAGCTATTAGCAAACTTGATCTATTATTATTATATGCTATTGTATTATTCAAACAAAAAAATGGACCGCCACATGTTCGGTCCACTCATTTAAAAGCTACGTTACCATGGACAGACACACACAGACAAGTCACACTTTTTTTTTTTTTAATTGACTACAAATTAGCCCTTGACAGCTATCACACCTGATGTTAAGTGATGATGTAATCTAAGATGGAAGCGGGCTAACTTGTTAGGAGTTGGATGAAATCCATACCCCTTTCGGTTTCTACACGACATCGTACCGGAACGCTAAATCGCTTGGCGGTACGTCTTTGCCGGTAGGGTGGTAACTAGCTACGGCGAAAGCCTCCCACCAGCCAGACCAAGACAAATTAAGAAAAATCTCAATCTGCCCCGCCGGGAATCGAACCCAGGATCTCCGTCTTATAAATCCACCGCGCCACGGAGGTCGTCAAACCCTTATAAAACCCCTTTGTTTTACGTCGCGGTTATGAGCAGTTTTAAAATTAAGAGCTGTGTAAATAAAACTCTGGTTCATGTACAGATAAATCATTAACTTTCAACTCTGTTTGAGCGTAAACAATCGACATACAAGAGAAAATAATATAGCAATACTCGTATATATTTTAATTAAAAAAAGTGGAAACACTAAGAGAAAAAGTTGGAAAATGGGAAGCTTAAAGAGAATGGAAAAGCTCGGTGGCAGTTTTCTTCAGTGAAATAGTGTATGCCATTAAGTCAGTAATGAGGTTTAGGGTAAGTGCACACTGGCGAGCTCAGGCTGCAAGGAATCTGCACTGTCACATCTGCAATTAAAAAATAATACTAATTCTGTAAAACTCTCCAATGGGCGATGATCTAAATCACAATATATTGTTTGAACAAAAAATATCTTGAATATGAGACTGGTCCGTCAAACTATTAGTTAATCATCAACATAATAATACTAGTTGTGTTTCGCGATTTTACATGTGTAGATTCTGATCTCATGTGAATATCTAAATAGAAAGTTAGAAAAGGCCTGTATTTTAATCCAGATTCATTTAAAGCCGTGGAAAGAAGAAATACACATACTACACATTAGCGGACACTCGCGGTTTCACTCACGCAGTTTCTGTTCCAGTCGGAATATCAGGATAAAAGTTAGCCCCACGAGTCTGGCCAAACAAAATAATTTATACAATTTGATAGTGACGAAGAAACAAACAGACAGTAATTTAAAAAAATATATATTTTTATGTAATTATTAGTATGTACTTTAAAAAGCTATTAGTTCGAAATTAAGACCTGATAATTCAATTTTATATATTTGCATAGACTTACATTTGCATACACATGACTCACCATTATAACATTAAAGTATTTTTTTAAACATTTTCCTAGAGAAAGCAAGCGGAGATTTTGTTGAGTATTACTGAAGCCTCTAAGTACAATTTGTACGCAATTCTGGCATACGACTGTAGTTCTGATTAAATAGATAGTCGCCTGTAGTTCTGTAGAACTTCAAAACTTTAGGGGGCCCTAGGATTTTCCTATAGCATTTAGATAGATAGATTTCGCATCATATTTCAAGTCTGTGGCACGTTCGCCACTGTGAGCGATAGCCTTTAAAGTCACTGACTTTGCTATTACTAGATATTACGCTTTCTAGCTAATTCTCTCTTATCTCGGTCTTATAATACTATGGTATTTTATAAATCAGTCTTGAAAGTTTACTGCTTTTTCAAAGTCGGTTAAAAGTGACGACAAAAAAAGGGGAATTAAATTATTCTTGGTCTTAATATACGATTGGTACAATGGCTAAAGATACTTGTCTAAGTTAAAAATGTGGTGATACATTTTGACGAAAAAAGGGGAATTAAATTATTGATTATGTTTTAACACATGATTGGCACAATTGCTAAAGATACTTGTCAGTAATTTATAATATGGATCGCCTCGTATGTTGGCTTTTTTAAATTTTTATTTTTATTTTACATATATTCTGATTTTAATTTATAAAAAAATTGAACCGAGACCCATCCAAGAACTGACCGCGCCGAGAGAGATGTTTGGACGAAACCTGATTCAACATGTTGGACGTTCAAATTGGACTAAAAAACCGCTGTACCGGGCGGTTTTTTCGTTACAATTTGGATTTTAAATTATAAATGCTTAAATATAATAAAAAATACTAACAAATAGAAAGTCACCGAATTATTCAAAGTCGGTTTAAATGGAGGACGAAGGAGGAGGGATTGAAAACCTTCTTTATCTTAAGTTCGCACGATGCTATAGATACTTGTAAGTACCTACTCGTATTTATAGTATGAACCGAATCGTCTTAAAAGATTAATGTCGGGTTCCCCGCTAAGACGACACGGTGCTCCTAATTCCACTTAAGATGCACTTAAGCAGGAATTAAGCGTCGGAAACCAAGTTGATTTTTGTAATAGTTAATGAGCGACTATAAAACTTATTTATATATTGATATACATATAAGGCATATATCATGTTGCGAGAGGACTGTTGCTTGGACATGTCTAAATTACATACATGAAAAATCTTAATTTATTTTTTGTTGTAATTATAGATTATTTAATGGGAAGTTAGCAGCCTTGATAGGAGATGTAGACAAGTGCAGAAAAAATGTAATATATGTCTAAGGGCATCTCCTGTACGACTCAATTGAAAACTACAATAACTTTGGAACAGATGACGTTTGTGTCTAAGCACGCATTGAGTTTCTTCTAACACCTCTATGACTGTCTCCTTCTTCCTTCTTCTTCAGCCTTCTTTAACAGCCAGTTACAGTTATGGAAATATGGAGCTTAGACCCACCATGCAGCTCCAACGCTTGTTAGTGGCCACTATCTGATGGTGAATGGTGTTAATGTTAATAACCGAGAATGTCGGATTAACGTACTTTCGAGGTAAGAGGGAGGAAATTTCCTAACTCCGAGCTGAGAATTTTTCAGCCCGACTCAGAACTCAAACCAACGACCTCGCCGTCTGAATCCACATAGGTAAGTAGTATCTAAAACCTAGACGAAGGAGACAGTGATGAACAATTATACCTGAAACTGAATCCGAGTTGAGAAGAAAATAAAGTTTCTCAATATTCACTAAATGTACACAAAGCTTTTGAAAACTTTTAAATACCTTTTAAGTATTTTCCGTCTTAAGCCGAATGGATTTCCTTACAAACAATTTATGAAACCGTACTATTTAAGTCCTTAGTCTTAGTAATACAGAGTAAAGGCGAAATTCTTCCCGACATAATTCCTAAGAGTAAAACGTCAGCGCTATTGCAAAATGCTTTTAGCCAAAATGTCTTCCGAAGTCGAGCGGAACCGAGTTCGGGGAAGAACTATGAGGCACGGATTATATAAGCTTAGATAAGTAAGTTTTACTATACATGATTAAATTATATTTTGTAATATAGTATTCTCACCAACAACATTTTTATGTAAAACATGTTCATTTTCATTCGTAATATGAGCCTTTAATAGTATTGTAACATGTTCAGTTCATACTGTAGATGGCATTGTGCCCGGATTGCCGGTTTCCGAAATTTTTGATATTATGTTTATTCTTAAATATTCCTGTATAATGTTACCAAATTGTCAAAAGTAGTCAAATCTCAATAAAATCCAAGATTTAAATTGTAGAAGACCTAACTTCACTAAATCCAATCAGAAATATGTGGCTGTACCATTTTGTCAGTACAAAAGTTGAAAGCTTGATTCTACATGAGATTTTATACGTTTTTAACATTACATTATAAGTCTTATTGTGTTCTCGTCTTGGCAACATTGAAAATTAAATTATTTTTGGTGAGATTTTATTTATTTGTGTAATTACTTGTGACTAAGCGCTTTGAAAAAAGGTAGGTAGCGCTTTGTACGATAAGCTTTACTTATTTGAAGCACTACTGTGCCTCATTCAGCCCTTCAACTTAACCATCACCATCATCAATTTATATAACTTTATCGTCAAAAATGTGGAAGTCTCATACCTACAAATTTCCATCCTCTAATTCAATTTTAAAAGGTCATAGGTAAAATACGTATGAAAGTCTACCCTAGAGATGCCCAGAGTTGATATATACGTCATTAAATAGTACAGTTCTTCTTTTTAAATAGTAATAAAGTTACTTGTAGCTAAGCAGTCGCTGATAAAAATTATGAAGGTTGATAAAAGTTGACTTTTCATACTACGCCGACGGTCACGTGATTCAGAACACAAAAAATGGATTGATTTTCTAATATTTTTGGTATATTATCAAGCGATTGCTATGACACATGGGTAGTTGTTTAAAATTCATTGTGAAATTAAAAAAAAATAGTTAAATATGAACATTCGTTTGGACAGCCTGGGGCAAATTTTGGCAATGTCCTTTTATTAAACTTTTTCTTGTTTGTGTACTAATAAAAACTAAAAAAAATTAATTTGATTGCAAGATTTAATTATAGATAGACCGGGCCATGCACAAAAAAATAAAAGATAATTAATAACTATGAGTAGTTCTTAGTTTTTTAAATCAGATTTTGTAATACTTAAGTACTACTCGCCAAACATTTGCTAAAAGTTGGGCATCAGCTTAAGGATACGTAAATGATAAAATGCTTTCAGCTTACGTCTTCCGGACTGGAGTGTAATCGAGCTCTTTTACAGTTTCCGTCGGGTCCAACATCCGTCGCATTGACTTTATACGATGAGATACTCAGAGGATTTCTGCGGGTTATATGGGATAAGCAACTTAGAGGATTTCTTTTTACTATATTAGGATCAACGACTCGGAGGATGTTAAATAGAATCCAGCGTTACTTTGCGGAAGTAACTATACATACTTAATAGTTTATTTATTTTTCTAATTTTCGCGAAAGACAGAAATTCAAGTTGTTGTTCAATTGCGATATCACTTGACTCTGTATAGTCAACATCTCCTGTGGGGCAAGTGCGAGTTTTTCACCGAGCGACTGCGTAAAAACGTACTTACTCGTAACGTCATTATATAGAAAAAAAAGCATTTACTCTCGCTGTAACTAGATGGCGCTACTCCAATTCCATATAAAATTTGCGTTTACTGTTTTCGATATCGACGCGGTAATATCTTACACTAGGCACACTGATCACCTCCGGTTTCAATTTAACTTGTTTTGACTATATCAGGTATATTTACTATGTACCCATAGGATATCAATACAGTGGAATTTGTCGCCTTTAAACGATAAACTAAAATGACTTTCGTGCAAAAAGTAATGGTCCTACAGATGGAACTCGTTTCAATCTTGGATTCAATCCCCGCTTGTAGGACTGTTGTTATGAGGAATATCATTCATATACATCTATACTAATATTATAAAGCTAAAGAGTTTGTTTGTTTGTTTGTTTGTTTGAACGCACTAATCTCAGGAACTACTGGTTGGAAATGAAAAATTATTTTTGTGTTGAATAGACCATTTATCGAGAAAGGCTTTAGGCTATATGACATCACGCTGCAACTATTAGGAGCGAAGAAAATGTAAAAAAAAACACGGGGAAAATTATTCATCCTTGATCTAAAAAATGTCCACGACAGTATATGTCTATCTTTTAAGATTAACTCACTAGAACAGTTTTTATGGTAATCAAATTTTAATGCATTTTATTCATAAGCTTAAGTTTACGTCATTATTTTTACAACTAAACTTAAATCCTTATCAAAATAAATTATTTAATAATCTTAAGGATATTATTGAGATTTGTCTTTTAAAGTATGTTAATTAGTTATATATTTTCGGAGATATTACAAAATTTCTAAAAAGCGCGAATATGCCGCTATGGCGTCTAAACTTAGTTGACCTCCTTCGTGTTATATTATACGTACTGAATAGAGGTCAGCATTTTGGTACTGATATGCTTTTATTGTCGAAACGTTAATACGGTGATGGATTTAGAATTCGATCTTTGTTCAAATATCTATATAGTACACGGAAGAGTTTGTTCGTTCGTTTAAACGGGCTAATCTCTATATCTGCGTGTCGGATTGTAAAATTATTTTTGTTTATTCTGAAGACTAGACTCAAGAGTGAAATATACTATTTAATATCAATTTATACCCATCAGCTTGCCATAAATGAATATTGTTAATGTTAATGTACTATAATATCGTACAAAGTTTAACAAAAATGTAGATCTTTAGTACACGGGACGGGACGAAGGATCTTGGTTGACGGGAAACTATAAAAAAATTAAATTGAGAGGGGGAGCGGGGAATGAGCACACTTTATATGAAAGTCTGTCTTTAAAATTAGAAGGGTACCTAAGAGGTTTTCACGCGGACGAAGTCGCGGGTGACTGATAGTATAAAATATAAAGCTTCTTTAAAGACTGCCTCGTTGGTCTAGTGGTTAGCCTATGTGGCTTCGATCACGAGGTCCTGGGTTCGAATCCTGGGTCATGTCACGGAATAATTCTGTCTTCCTTTTTTCTATGAAATTTTCAGGACATTCTAAGCCCGGAGTCGGGAAGTTGGTGGTATTACACCCGCGTGCCTCAGAGAGCACGTTAAGCCGTCGGTCCCGGTCACTATCGTAAACATCCGATAGTGATCGTTAATAAAGGAAACATTATAACCCTAAGGCCACCAATCCACATTGGAGCAGCATGGTGGGTGTACGCTCCATATCCCCCTCCTATAAGGAGGGAGGCCTGGCCCTGTAGTGGGTCATTAATAGGCTGATAATGATGATGATGATGATTTAATTATAATAAATGGTACTGTTCACTAATTTATCAAGGCTTCAAGGTTAGTTAATCAATGTAGTTCATCGCTCGACTAAGTCCATCGTTACTTAACATCAAGTGGAACAATAAATTACAAGCTTTTCGTCTTATAAAGAATACTATCGTATCCACAAGCTTAAAATGAAAATTTTAACTGCAACACTTATTACTTACCATTTTCGCTTCGTAGATTATCTACATATTATTTTTAAATTTTCAACTCGAAGCAACTTCACAGCTGCGCTAAAGCGGCAATATATCGCTCTGAACGCGACAGTATGAGAAAAAAGGTGAAATAGAAAGGCGAAGATAAATTCATTAATAATATTAAGCTGGCGGAGAAACAGATGGTCCGCGGGATATTAAGTTATAACCTCTCCGAGACTAATGAAATCAAGCGGAACTTTCTTTTATAACATCTTACTATTAAGTATTGTTAATGTTATCTGCCTCTGACGTTGTGGTTAGGCTATGCGTAAGTGCTGAAGTGGCAATGGGCGGCGCACATAAATCGAAGAGCCGAATGATTTTTTTTTATCGACTACAAGTTGGCCCTTTGACTGCTATCACACCTGATGTTAAGTGATGATGCAGTCTAAGATGGAAGCGGGCTAACTTGTTAGGAGTGGGACGAAAATGCATACCACTTTCGGTTTCGACACGACATCGTACCGGAACGCTAAATTGCTTGGCGATACGTCTTTGTCGGTAGGGTGGTAACTTGCCACGGCGAAAGCCTCCCACCAGCCAGACCAAGACAAATTGAGAAAAATCTCAAACTGCCCCGCCGGGAATCGAACCCAGGACCTCCGTCTTATAAATCCACCGCGCATACCACTGCACCACGGAGGTTGTCCTCCGTATCATGATGATGATAATAATGATGAGGATGACGGTAATGGGCTATGCGGCTATCGTGCAGATTAAAAGGTGGTCAGGCTATGAGAACATAGAGGAAGGAAGGTGGGGTAATTGTGAACGGTGGGTAATTGAGAACAGTTGAATATCAAATACACCCTCCGCACTACACCGCTTGCACACATCTAATCCGATGTGCTTGCAGTCCCTTAGTATGGCCGCAAAAGCGTGAGTGAGAGGATGCACTCATTTCGTCACGGTGAGTCAAACAATCTTTCACGTGATTCTGTTACAATTTTTGTCGTAAGTTAAAATCAGCGTAAAAAGTATATTTTTGAGTTTAATGACAACATATTTTGTTGCCATCTTACATGTACTATCTATTTATAAATTCCAAGTAGTTTTAAGTTCACCGTCGATAATATCGCGAATAACGGTCATTTTGTTTCAACTTTTCAAGTTCGGGTAATTAAGAACGGCATCATGAGGGTAAATGTGAACGTTCCTAATTACCCCCAATAGTTAATTGATGAAGTAAAGTGTTCTAATATTTGAAATTTTTTTAGATGCCTAGACATTATGAAAGAAAAACCACACCTAGATACGAAATTGAAAATCTTCACCGTGCAATACAAGATGTTAGAAGTAAACAGCTTACTTTGGGCAAAGCAGCGACCAAATATTCAGTACCAAAAATAACATTATTTAAACAAGTTAAACAAGAAGTTTTTAAGAAGCCAAAAAATGGTCGTTACACTGTTTTTAATAAAAATCAGGAAGACCAATTAGAAGATTATATTCTCGGTTGCTGTGAATCTTTTTATGGCATAACATCAAAGTATAAAGTTTAAAGTATCTGGAATCCATCCTATGGACACCGACAAGTTTAAATAATGTTTTGAAAATATGTCATCAGACGAATATAACGTCAGTCAAACTTTAGACTCAAGTACTTTCATGCGTAAAACTCCAGCTGAGCAAAGCTGGACTGAAACTAATGACTGAGTCAAAATGCCGCTGCTTCTGATCTTATAATTCAAACTGTTATGGATATGACCCTTGATACTACTCCTCCATCAGTTCTTGTGCTACTTTCTGAAATAACAAATGTACCTGTCATTTCCACAACAACCATTCATTCAGAAGAAATAAAAACATTCGCAAATTTTGTCCAGCACACCTATAAAATATCAATTAGAGGAAAAGAGAAGAGACAAATTGAAAGGAAAATTAAAAAAGAGAAGTTTGTAATGAAAAAGAATACTAAAACCACAACTACTAAAAGAAGAATAAGAAGAAGATTAAGAATACTAAAAGAAGCCACGAAGGAAAGAGGTCAGAAATTTAAAGAAGGTATTTGAAGGACATGAAAATGAAATGAATCTCCGCCCATAGAAGATTGGATCATGTGCGTCATTTGCAACAACTGGGCACATGATCAATGTAACAGTGGCCAATGCAGTAGGGGTTACGTCTGTGATTTATGCCAAACTTAATAATTATAGTACTTTATTAAGACTTAAATATGTCGTTCGCAATTACCCCATATCGTTTGTATTTCCCCCGCGGACATTACCCCACACGATATCGGGTAAATGCGAACGGCAATGTTTTTGTTTTTCTCTATTTTCTTTATTACAAAGTTTAATTCTAAGAGTTTTGAGTTGATTTGTTTGTAGCTAGATTAATAAAGTTTATGTTGCAATTAAAATAGATTACACTTATGACTTTCTTTTATTATTTTACAGGGTTGTAAGTTAGGTGTTGCCATATACCCCACTTTCCCCTAAGATTCTAGCCGGTGTCTGCGAATCCATCTGCGAGAAATTGTATTCTGTGATATTTAGAAAAAAAAGTGACGACGACCTCCGTGGCGCAGTGGTATGCGCGGTGGATTTATAAGAAGGAGGTCCTGGGTTCGATTCCCGGTGGGGCAGATTGAGATTTTTCTTAATTTGTCTTGGTCTGGCTGGTGGGAGGCTTTTGCTGTGGCTAGTTACCACCCTACCGACAAAGACGTATCGCCAAGCGATTTAGCGTTCCGGTACGATGTCGTGTAGAAACCGAAAGGGGTGTGGATTTCATCCTACTCCAAACAAATTAGCTCGCTTCCATCTTAGATTGCATCATCACTTAACATCAGGTGTAATGGCAGTCAAGGGCTAACTTGAAGTCGATAAAAAATAAAGTAGCCTATTTCCTTTCTCACGCTTTCAACAATATCGGTTCAGCAGTTTAGGAGTGATTGAGTAACAAATAGACAGAGTTATAAATAGTGTAAAATTCCATTTTCAAAAATATTTTACCAAAATTTCGCAGCTGCATATTTGAAGTATGTTACATTCTGTGCCTCGAAGCAAGTAACAACGTCGGCACCGACCATTATCTACAGAGTATACTAACTGTAACTCCTTCCAATCTGCAGTAGATTAGTGTTGTTAGATGTCTTTTAAAAAGAAGTTATTGACTCATATAAGTATTAAAAATATTATGTAAGCCAAAGCTATTAAAGAACTTTGGTTGTCGCTATCAAGATGAATTTGAGACCTCCCACCGGAGGCTTGTAATCACATCGGAACAGAGGTCGTCAACATGTCACTATATATCATTATGTCCAAGGCAAAATTATAGTTTCAGCGGCGGAATTTATTTCCTGTTCTGACTCAACATTGAATGCAATTTTCCGCGAGCGGGAAAAAGCATGAAACGGCACATTATTAATTAATTTTCGCTCGTAACTTATAGCTTAATTATAGAGCTTCCTCTTCTAGATTTATTGCCTCTTAAGCGAACCAGTGAAGCATTTTATAAAAGTTATAGTCGTTCCGGTGTAGTTTTTTCATTTAGTACTCGTAATTACTGAGCAGATGTGAAAGCACTCAAATTATTTTGCAAAACACAATTCAAGGTCGCTCCAAAAATTTTATTTTTTAGTAATTGTTTTGAGGAATAACTTAAATCTAGTTAGTTTTTTATAGGAATTATTTACATGGAGCGTGTGCCCAGGAACTTATCGACCTTCTTCCTCTACCACAGGAATGCCAGGTATCGCAGTAATCCGCATTCTTACCTTGTTGATATCTTTTGGACTTGTAGGACGCATTTTGATTGCTCCTTATTCGCACTCCAAATTTATGGAAAACCTCCTAGAGTACCTACCTGCTGTCTGTTCCCTGCCACCAACATCGTGGGCGTTGGTCCAGACTCCAGAGTGCATAGGTACCTCCTAGACAAGCGCGTTCCACGTTATGGTAACGTAATGTGGTCTAAGATAAAACGCGAACCCGGAAAATGGCTACTTACTTTAGTATTAACACGTTCAATGCCATCTGGAAAAGCTAATTTTCTGGAAATGGCCAAATTGTTATATTCCTTTAAAATTGAATACAAGTACAATCACGCGATATCGCGTGGACGGCCACTGGCTGGCGGCCCAATATTATAGATCCCAAAGTTGTATGAATCAGGAAAAAATAAGATCCTAGCTTTGCACATGACCAAAGATAAGTTAGAGTAAGGATAAGATAAGTAAAGCATACCTAATTCATTAGGGATTACAATGCAGCCTTAATGAATGAAAAATCCTAAGTAATGAAGTTGTTAACTTGCCAGAAATGTGCTCAGCGATTTTGTTAGGACTGCTACTTCCACAAATAAACATTTAAGATACGGTTCACCGACCCTCAGTTTACATTAGGCACCCCGCCACCTTAGAATATTAGCACTTAGATCTCACGTCTAGACGAGTTAAGTTTCCTCGGAAAAAACTAAAACCTCCAATATGAAAGGCGCTGTAGAAATCCTGAAAGATTGAAGTTTAGTTTATTTTATTATCTGGATTAGATTGTACATTATAATATAAAAAGTAAATAAGTAGACAATTTTTTTAAGCTATTGCATTGCCTTGAGCGTGGAGACCGAATACAGAAATTCCGTAACGAAATAACCTAACACCCCCTGAGTATCAAAAACATAATATCAATAGCACAATTTCGGCAACGACGTCATCGGGGAACGTGGCTTATAAGCGTGATATTGCAAAAAGTCATTAATTTAAAAAAAAATGACTTTTTGAAATATCATGCTTTAAAAATAAACAATTGCAGAACCGAAGGGATTCGAACCCGCGTCTCTCTGACAATCCGGGCACTTAGAGCGCCTTACCGCTAGGCCACGATCCCGATGACGTCGGTAGGTAAACATAAGTTGATAAAAAATGCTATGCAATAGCTTTACCGCGGCAGTCTCCGAGTGCCACACGTCTTTTTTTATTTTTTGGGTTTCGAATATGAAATATCTAGTTTTATATTTATAAATTTAGAATTTAGAATTAATAGATAAAAAATAGGTGACATTTGTTGGCAGCATTGTAGACTATAGACAATATAGTGGCCTTATTTGCTGTATTGTGGTACCGCGGGTAAACTATAGATAATAGACTAGGGGCGGTACTCGTCGGGCGTTAGGCTATAAAATATGCTCCTATGGATAATTGTTATCATTCACGTTAGTGTCCAAGTCTTGTGAAGTCATAATGTTTGACTATTGCTAGAATCTGTGCTTGTAATGTTTAATTAAGTAATTACTGTAATAATGTTTCATTTTGATCATATTTGATGTCTTTATAAATAAATTGTTATTAAGTTTGTCTTTTGGTGTTTTAAGTTGTATTCCCTTCTGGCTGTTTGTTAACATCAGAAGTGGTATGGATCTTAATGCCCACAAAAAGGTAACAGAAATTAAAAAAAAAAAAATTTTGTTTAAACAGAAATTAAAATGATTATCAAAATGAAATCTTATAAAAGTAGTGATTCGGGATTGAAGTGTAATTTTGCGTACGTCTGGGTTCTTATGGGCGAGCCTCTGACACACGTTGCCGCAAACATCGTGGTTTACTGCAGCTGAGTACTCATGTGGCGGAAAGTAACGAGGAATTGTGAGTAACGGAAGATAATCGGAGAAAGTTGTGAGTAAGACAGTGGCTACGATGGTTGGTAAGAAAAAGAAAGACATTGTGTTTGACGGTATTATTGTGTGAAGTTGCATATTTTGTTTTATTACTAGTCGATTTGCTATTAAGAGTAACCTGTTTGAGTTATTGCAATAAGAAAAAATTATTACGTGAAACTATTTACGAATGAGGGTAGTTGAAGAACAAAGAACGAGTTAACAATAAACGGTCATAACGAAATTACGAGAATTTGTTTCGACACAATTACGACTACCTTTGTTGCTATGCTGGTTTGTTTGAAAAAAAAAAAAAGTTTGTGTACTTATCAAATGAAAGACTTTGCCTCGCTTATGAGTAGTACCATTTTTAGAATAAATTAGTGTTCAATGTCTAATTAAGCAATCTAAAATTAAAATGTATCGGTTAAGAAGTACCTATTGCTCTATAGTGTGGCGTTTGTGTGATGTTTTCTAACATAGATTTTTAAAGGTTACAGAATGGTGGCTTTGTCGCATGCTGTTGATGATACTACGTGACAAAATGATGATGAGCTGATGACAAAATGATGAGCTGTGGACATCAGTTGGCTGGCTGTGTGAGAATATTGTGAGAAAAGAAATTCGGTAAAGTTGACCAGGATTAGTAAGAAAAATAGTTTTATTATTAAACGAAAAGTAAAAAGTTATTAGTAAAAGTATCTATTATAAGTTGCAAAGTAAAATAAAACGTTAAGTTGAGGTCAGGGCTGACCGAGCTATCGATCTAAGTTATTAATTTTGTAAGTACCCACCTGTGTAAAAAAAAAAAGTTTCTATCTTTATTTTTCGGAATTGGAAGTAAATAAGTGAAAAGTAATTATCTTTGTATTTTCTGGTATAAATCTAGTAGTAAACCATAATTATGTAGATGTAGCGAGCTGTAATAAAATAATAGAATGTTAGTTGAAACAGAATATTGGTCTAAGAATATACGAGTAATTTGCAGAAACACAAAACGACATTTAAGCTTGAAGGCATCTTAGTATGATTAAGTGAGATACATGCTCTTTAAGTACAAGATGTCTTCACCAACTTGGTCAGCTTAAGTGAGATACATGCTCTTTAAGTGAGAGTGGTTTACAACTATGACGAATCCGGAATCCTAAGTGTGGCTATGACCCTTTAGGGAAGGGTGGTCATGTTGTAAGAGCTTCTTTGTCGTAAAGAATTTAAGTGAAAATGGTCTACAATAATGGCGAATCTGGAATCCTAAGTGTGGCTATGTTCCCTTTAGGTGTCGGGTGGTCATGTTGTAGGAGTCGAGTTTGAGATCATGTAAGAGATTGTCGTAAGAGAGTAAAAACGAAAGGACAATATTCCGTTGACAACTTTGTAGCAATAAATAATCTGGTATTTTAAGAGTCTCTGATGGTTAAAGTATTAAGTCTAAAGTTTAGAGTATAAAATATATCAAGTAAAGTTAATATCAAGTAAATAAATAAAGTCGATTGTCGAATATTCCTCTAAAAACTACGCAAAATTTACAAAACATGACTCAGGAGCGTCTAATCTGTATATATCTATGTGTATATGTGTGCTGTAATCTGTATTGTTTCTAAACAGTGACTTTATCTCGACTCGTGGGGTGCCCGGGGCCGGCACCGTGCAGCATGGCCGTGTTGGCAACACTGCGTTGCTGACAGCTGTTTGCATCCGCGGTGTTGGCGCACCTCTAGCCGCGTGCACCACGCTCCTTGAACGATTGTCTTCATGCATGTGGTGGCTTGGTTAACCACTTATTTTCAATACCATTGATTACTTTTACTATTTTTGTTATCCTTATTAAAATATCAAGTATGCTCTATTCGTTATAGGGCGATACTAGATTCTGTTGGTCTCTATTAGACTTCATGGACCTCTATCGTGCTCTTTTAGTCTTTTATCTCTACGGACAACTATTGGACTGTATCAAATTGTTTTTATTATTTTGAGACCCCTCGCACATAAAACCTGTAAGAATGCATTTAAAATGATTCAGTTGTCTGATGTAAGAGTTAATTGAAGGAACTGCTGTGATGACAGGATGCAAGAGTTGGAAGATAAAATTTAGAATGTTGAATTTGCCTTCTAATATATTGTTCTTCACAGATGACGGTGACGATGATGAATGTGCATTGCACTTCTTCAATGCAGGTGTCAGACACTACGAGCTCTACAGGCCTCTATAGTAGAGGCTAATGGTGCGGCTCCAGGTGCAGTCGTCAGTGACTGGTGTTGCTGGTTCCAGTCACGTCTCCGGAGATGCCTGGGTCGAGGGCGACCCAATATCAGGAGGGCCGTGTTGGCAGCATTGTAGACTATAGACAATATAGTGGCCTTATTTGCTGTATTGTGGTACCGCGGGTAAACTATAGATAATAGACTAGGGGCGGTACTCGTCGGGCGTTAGGCTATAAAATATGCTCCTATGGATAATTGTTATCATTCACGTTAGTGTCCAAGTCTTGTGAAGTCATAATGTTTGACTATTGCTAGAATCTGTGCTTGTAATGTTTAATTAAGTAATTACTGTAATAATGTTTCATTTTGATCATATTTGATGTCTTTATAAATAAATTGTTATTAAGTTTGTCTTTTGGTGTTTTAAGTTGTATTCCCTTCTGGCTGTTTGTTAACACATTAGTCTATATTTCCAAATAGACTTATATTGTATTCTTTCCGAGACTACAATCACACCAGATGGTAAGTGGTGATGCTATCTAAGATAGAAGCGCGGTAACATAATGTGTGTATATAGCGCTAACTTGTTACGAATAAGATAATATACAAACCCCTTCGCTTGGCGATTAATCTTCCATCCTTATTCTTATCCTTACATGTAAAACATCATCTGACTGTATATTAGTTTGCGATAAACTCAAAGACTACTGAACTGTCTGTCATGGGGTTTTCACCAAAAGATAAAGTAGTTGCTGAGGAAGGTTTTATGTATATTGGATGAAATGCGACGATAAGTGTTGGAAATTGAAAAATTTGAGCCGCCTTAAAGCTTTCATTGAAATCCTGCTTTATCTAGGCAACGGCAAAAAAGGCACGAACAGGAAAACAACATTAATCAAAATATCAACACATTTTAATTACAAACTTTCTAAAATCAAATCAAAATGAAAAAATATGACGGTAATCACATAATTTACTCAACTCTCATTTACATTTTATTACACTTTAACTTTTAACAAAATTAACTGGCAGCATAACTGCACACAAAGAGAACACACAAAATAATAATTACTTCACCATTAGGGCTTTGCTTATATAACTGCCCGTAACCGTTACTTTTTGCTGTCTACCACAACGACACAAAACCGGCACCTCTATAGTCTATGGTTCGCAGTGCTGCCAACAATATATATAATGAGGGTCTGAATTAAACCGGCAGACGAACAGATAGATAGCCGTCACGAAACTATACCTTAATGTTTCTTTTTACTATACTATGGAACCCAAAAATGGAATAAAACATTACGCATACCTACGTGAAGCGTGAAGTTCAAAGTTCAACCTCACGTCACCATGGGAATATGCCCGTATATCTCTGAATATATTTTCGGGGGAAACATAAATATGAGCCGTGTTTTTGTACCGTTCTCAATTTTGTATGTAAATAAACAATTCAAGCCTTTATACGGCTGCGGGATTAAAGTAAATATTTTATCTATTTCAGTTCATTATCTCTATTTATTTTAACTATTCCCCTGGTGGGAATGTGTCTTCGTTGCTGTATAATTAAGAGGGGTTCAAGTTTTTTTTTGATTGATGGCAGATTGCTTCTTTCTTTTTTTTTTTCGACTACAAGTTGGCCCTTGACTGCTATCACACCTGATATTAAGTGATGATGCAGTCTAAGATGGAAGCGGGCTAACTTGTTAGGAGTAGGATGAAATCCACACCCCTTTCGGTTTCTACACGACATCGTACCGGAACGCTAAATCGCTTGGCGATACGTCTTTGTCGGTAGGGTGGTAACTAGCCACGGCGAAAGCCTCCCACCAGCCAGACCAAGATAAATTAAGAAAAATCTCAATCTGCCCCGCCGGGAATCGAACCCAGGACCTCCGTCTTATAAATCCACCGCGCATGCCACTGCGCCACGGAGGTCGTTCTAGAATATAGATTCTAGATGAGTCAAGAAGGTGTGCGTAATAGAGAAGTTTATTCTTAGAAGGTCTCAGAATTCCCCTATGTATATATGTGGTCCCTAAGGTGGTTTTATTTTTGAAATTCTCACATAATCCGATTTTTTTCTATTTAGGAGAATGTAATTTCTTACAATATTGTGTCTTGGAAAGATTGGTTTTCTGGAAAATATTCCTTTAAGTGATTAGGTCCCTTCTTTTTCCATCCATTTATTGCAAATGTCTTTTATTGTATTGTATTGATTTGGTGTGCAAATAAATCATTAAATAAATATATAAATACCGTCAAGTGATTTTTTTGACATTCGGTATAGTAGATTTATGTCGTTCTAAATACTAATTAGGAGGTATGTCTGATATTGAAGAAAAGTAACAAATAAAATTATTATTATAAAAACAAAAATCCCGACTGCTTAAAAGTTATGAACTGAAAAGAGAAAAACAAGGATCACTATATCTGTATAAATTTGTAAATACTTTACGGTGACTTGTGTGTGTGTGGTGATGTATTTGAGACTTTTTAGTTTTAGTTTATGGTATAGAAATGAGACGGTACACTTGGTACACTTTTGCCATTTTTTGTTAAAAAGTAATATGAACATGATATGATATTTATATTTTTGAAATGGTCTTTTTACGACCTTTCAATTGGTACCCATATTGTTAAGATAAGAGAAAAAAATACACACATCCCCCCTTTCCCCCCTATTTACAGCCGCCATTGTGAAAATGTGTATAGCCTATGTCACTACCACAATTTTGACAAATTCAACGATACCTCACATGTCAAAATCTGTTCAGCCGTTTAGGCTGTAGCGTGTGCCGAAGAAATGGACATACACATATACATACATACATACGCTCAAAAAACATAACCTTCCTTCTTACGCAGTCGGGTAAAAGTTAAACAACAACTACTAAAGTCCTTAATAATTCGAATATTTTAAAAATGTTAAAATATTTTTCCATATTTAAAACGGTCAAGAAGGTGCAACTTATTTCTTTACCTTTCAGTTTTTAATCGCTTGCAAAAGCTTGCAAAGTTCTTAAGAAAATTATTAATTGCTAATTTTTACTTCCTGAAATAAAACTTTCTGATACTTTGTTAAGAGTAGAACGTTAACAAGTTTAAATATTCATTAAGTTAGGAATGAGTACTCATTAAAAACGATGAAAATATTTTTGTTAATGAATTTCTAAAAATACGTGATAGTATAATATCTCAGGAACGAGCAATAATAATAAAATAATTTATACAGTTTGTAGAAATAAAGTAATTAGGAAGTTCCCAGTAAACAGAGAGAATATCTTAGCATTCCATGGATTCACCGTGCGGGTGCCGGGTCCATCGCGTGGCTGAGAGAAAAACTCCGATCAGAGCCCGAGACTTCTGACGCGGATGTAGGTTTAAGGGTACCCTTTGTGACGCGCGTCAACACTCACCTCCTCTGTTCAAGTTATTCAGCCTGCCCAGCCAAATTCGGAAGGACCCTACTAGAGCAGCTTTGGACACTCGTTCCAATATGGAGCTTACTGCACTTCTAGTAAGGCCAAGGTCTTTTAGCAGGTTGTAAAGAGACTTCGCTGGTATACCCCTCGCACCCACTTCTACCGCGTATAAACTAACCACATAGCCATTTTTGGTTAGTTCATTAGTAAGGTAAGTAATTAAATCTCCAATTAATATGAAATTGCCTTCCTTTTTCGCTGAACCTTATTAAAATAAAGTGTAAAAATATCACGGGCTTATTTGTAACACGAGGTGTAGGCCACAATTTAATTTTTGTAGTAAGATGGAACAAGTAAATGGTCACTGCACAGGCACATGCTAGGAACACGTCACCTACCTATACTATGCCGTGCGGCTATCAACCTGTTTTGCATGTGGTGTGTTACCCTGCTGACCGTACATAAAAAAGCCTAGTATTTATACGTCCAACAGTAGTGGAGGTTTTTTTTGGTCAACCCCGTCCGGAGAAGTACTACTACCACGCAAGAATGTTTCACAAATCTGTTATAAAGACAAGGTTATCATAAATTTAAAGAATTTCATTTTTAATTATTTTTACCTCTATATATACCAAATAATTTAATATACCTATTACGTGCGCAGAAATAATAAAAGGAAATTCCTTTATGAAATAAAATATTGTATCACGTAAACGTTAAGCAAAAAAGGTTAAAAGAAAAAGTCAAGTGGGGTAAGTACTCTCTTTCATTTGCTTTCAGATGGAACTCTCCAGGGCACTCAATAACGTACAATAAGAATTAAGAGCTACTTGGATATAAAACTAATTTCAAGGGAATCAACTTGTCTGTGCTCCGGACCGTGAAGTTACAATGCCCTGGTACAGATTATATACAGTGTTTCATTTAAAGGAACTGCTTTAGTTGATTCGCTAAAATTAAAACTTCAAATCAAACTGTACACTGTTTCTCTGAATAGAATTTTTTAAAATAAATACCTTGTAAAGTTTAATTTTCCAAAGAATAAAGTTCCCGATTGATATTTCTATATTTCAAATGGATTTTTTAAACAGCAATTCTAAAAGTGCTGTTTTTGTTATATTTCGAAATTTTACTTAAGCTATTCCATCTGTTTGCCATAAATAAAAATTACAATAAAATAGGTAGCATTAAAGTTACCGAATCGTTTTTGAATAAGTTAAATAAATTACAAAGCATTAAAGAAAAACCGCAAAAATAGAGAGACTCTGAATCAACGGCTCTTATGGCCGAAAAATGTATTGGAATTATTGTTCAAAGTCGTTAGCTTTATTTTCACTTGGAAATGCCTTTACGCATCTTGGTCAGAGGCGAACTGCTCAATTTTTGTCCGGGTAAGTAGGTATGTGGGACTCAATGGCTGCAAAGTAAACCAGAATACCCACCAAAACCGCCTGCGTTCGCGTCAAAAGATCGCGGAAACTTAACACACTTTAACGCTTATACTTTACGAGTTGTTATATAACTTGCTTTGTTATGCGTGGGTCAAATCTTAGAAGTAAAATTCAAGTAACTGGTTTTAAATTTATAGCTTTCTATTATAGACAATGACAAGCGGATTACAGGGCGCGGCTAGATGCAATTGGCTCTTGGTCCGTGGTGTTTAAAAGTCATTGCAAGAAGCCTATGTCCAGCAAATTATGTTCATGGGCGGATAGTCATTACATACAATAGAATAAGAAGTTCTATAGGTAGACAATAATTCTTTTTCAAATTCAAATTCAAAATCATTTATTTCAAGGCTTTTGAAACGTCAAGTCTGTCAGTACGTAGTGACTCTACCACCGGTTCGGAAGGCAGATCATGCGGAGAAGAACCTGCAAGAAACTCAGCAGTTGCTCTTGCATTTGTTTGTTTGTTGCATTTTTATTTTAAAAATTACAATTTTGGTATCCCGTCTTGTGTGTAGCAAGAACAGCTGATTGCTTCCAAATATCTTTGTCGTTAATAAAGTCATTAATTTTATTGTAACCTTTACTTAGTAAATGGCTTTTAACACATTTTTTAAACTTTTCTAGAGGCAAATCCAGTAGTTCCTTTGGGATGAGATTATAAAATCGTATACTCAGTCCCACAAATGATTTTTGCACCCTGCTCAAGCGCAGTACCGGGGAAACTATTTTGAACATGTTTTCAATTAAAATAATAAGATAGGCCCAAAAGGTCGCAAGGACATTGTTCAAATAACGATTTCCTTATCTCATTGCAGAACGTTACACGCCAAATAAAACGTAAGCTACTATTTACTTCTAAAATGTTTTCGAGTATTCGGTGTTGTGATGGGCTATCACTTTATATCGGCGGATGTAGACATCCGTCGCCTTACACTTTCACAACCTGGGTTTGGGCTAAGCGTTAGCGTTTTATCTTTTATCTGACATAAAGATAGCGTGGGATCCTTAACCATTGAATCCTTGTAGTAAAAGACCTACTGTTTAGACATGTTTTAAACATAAAACTTCTTTGTGACGTAGGCACTAACCGGGAAGAATTATCAGAACCTTGTCTCATCTATTTACCATTTTCAATTCTTATAAAAAAGAACAATAAACGTTAAGTTCATAACACAAAATCGTATATCGAAAATTCTAAAATACGTAAAATAACGTCATCCACCTATTCAAAATGTATATTAAAATATTTTTTTAGTGTGCCCAAAATCAATTTATCGCGAAAAAAAGTTAAAGAAGGTAGGAAAATTCCAACTTTATGTAGAGACTTAAAATTATTACGATTTGCCCTCGATGTATGATGATATATACTATGATGATCTATGATATAGACATTATATTATGATGATATATACATTTTTTAAGCAAAAAGAGATATCTAAATTGAAACGACTTGACATCGAACCCAGGACTGTATCACTATAAATAGATACGCAAACACAACTGCGTCGAAACCATAGATAATATGATCGAAAGTCATAAAAAAGTCAAAATATCATCCCCAGGTACGTTTAATTTTTTTTAACTTAATGAGCGAGAGTTTATAAATGTGCCGCGTCATAATTATGTCATGGGCACATAGGTGGATGGTTCCCAGTCAGTCACTTTGCAATATTGGCGCGTAATTTGAAATGCATGAGTCAGCGAAACTCCCATATAATAGAGGTCACGGCCATACTTGCTTGAGAAGAAAATTAGCTTTATTGCAGTCCGTATTTATATCAGCATGTACCTTTATTACCTTGATGAAACCAAGTATGAAAGTTCGAGTCTTGCTTTCTAAAATATTTCCAGGAATGCGCAAAATATTGTTTTACTTAAACTTAATACTTAAACTTAAAAAAAGAACCGGCCAAGTGCGAGTAGGACTCGCGCACCGAGGGTACCGTAAATTTTAAGGTTTTCGGAATTACTCCTTCATATGTACTATAAATAAAACATTGCTTCCTGCGAAATTCCAAGATTCTAGCACTAGCTGCGAGACATAGAGAGTTAAATATGCGGCTTATACTGTATCTTTTGATTGCATTGACATAGAAGTTTAATTTTGTCACAGCTTTAAGGTTTTATAGGCCCAAGTATTTGATATGAATTTCAATTTAATACCTTGACATTTTCATGAGAAAAGGGGGTAAGCTTAAAATTATTAAAAACTCTATTATTATATGAGGCAAGTAAAAATATACAGTTTTCATAATTTTTCCATTATCTGTCCTATATGACGTTCCTTTGTACCAAATTTCAAGATTCTAAGTTTACTACCCGTTAGGTTTTGATTTACTTGACCGTGTCGAAAATTGGGGAAGTTTTTGGCATAAACGGCTGTTTCTTATGATTGCCTTAGCCTAGAAGCTTGGTTTTTTACAAATCTAAAGGACAACAGACTTAAGTATTAAATATAAATTTCAGCTTGATACCTCAATGCGTTCCTGAGAAAATGGGTCTTGACAGACAGACGGACAGCGAAGTGATCCTATAAGGGTTCCGTTTTTTCCTTTATAGGTACGGAACCCTAAAAATTAACAATTTTCGAATTAAAATATTAAAAAAACAGCTTCTTAACTTGCAGAGCTTACAGGCAGGCTTGAGTGGGGACCTCCTATACTATAATATACTGTACGCGTCGTTTCACCACTAAAGTCTTAATACAACTGTCAAGCAAAAGCTTCTTAATGTAATGATCTTGTATTTGCTGATAAGACCAATATCTGTATTGACTATCGGAGCAATGACTTAACATTTCAATTTCCATGCTGGTATTTCAAATAATAAATACAAGTTAGCAAATAAGCTTTAAAGCTTTACTTCATTTGATTTGTATACCTATTCGTAAATTAATTTTCTTTACACATTTTGCCTGTCATATCCACCAATACAAATTCGTCGTATTACTAAGTTTATTTTACAAGTTAAAATTTGCCAATCAATTTGAGTAAAGTTAAATTGCTTATACTTAAAATGTTAACAGCTTAACATACCTTTTAAATATTCTATTACAAACTTAAAAGGTGATTCCTATTTTGAAATTACGGGGGTGTACTTAATTCCACCAAACCACAACTCGCCTGTACAGTGGCTTTTGGCTTGCGTCCACCCATTTTCAATTTAGTTTTAAATACGCGGTTTGTTTGTACAACAATGTCTCGTTTTCGTAAACTCCTTAATACTTTTGAATATTTATTTTATTGGCGCTATAAAGACCCTGTTCAGATGACGCTAAGTCGTTAAGAGCGAAACGGATTTTAGATGGGCCCCAAAGCCTTCTCATTGAAGTATTATTCTCAGAAGATGACCTATAAAAGCTGGAATGCGATACAAATAAAAGTTATTGCAAGAAACAGACGATACTTTGCGGAAATCGGTGAAATGAAAAAAAAAGACAAGTTTTTTATTAATAAGGAAAAGTATGGTAAGTTGGAAGGATCTCAATTCTCATAAAAACTGTCTTGCTGGTCCAATGGTTGTGACTTCGAAATCAGAGAGCAACATAATATAAAACTGAGTTTTTGTTTCTTATAAGAAATTTTCAGTATAAAATCTAAACATAGAAAGGAAAAGTTAATGGGGTTACACCCCTGTGCCTCGGAGAACACGTTAATAATTATTTTCATCAACATCTGATAGTGGTAGGTGTACGATCAAACATCGTTCCCCTAAGCCCACCAACACTCATTGAAGCAGAGTGGTGGCTGTGATTTCTATACCACTTCTCTTATAATAAAGGAGGCTTGGCACTGTAGTAGGCCGTAAATGGTGATTATGTAGATAATACGGATACTCTTTGATTTATTGAATTTTTACCCGACTGCGTCAGAAGGAGGGTTATGTTTTTCGAGCGTATGTATGTATGTATGTATGTATGTATGTATGTATGTATGTATGTATGTATGTATGTATGTATGTATGTATGTATGTATGTATGTATGTATGCATGTATGTATGTATGTATGTATGTATGTATGTATGTATGTATGTATGTATGTATGCATGTATGTATGTATGTATGTATGTATGTATGTATGTATGTATGTATGTATGTATGCATTGTATGTATGTATGTATGTATGTATGTATGTATGTATGTATGTATGTATGTATGCATGTATGTATGTATGTATGTCCATTTCTTCGGCACGTGCTACAGCCTAAACGACTGAACGGATTTTAACAGGTGAGGTGTCGTTGAATTCGTTAAAATTGTGGTAGCGATATAGGTTATATACATTTTCAAAATGGTGGCTGTATATGGGGGAAAAAAGGGAGGATGTGTGTATTTTTTTCTCTTATCTTAGCAATATGGGTATCAAATGTAAGCTCGTAAAAAGGCCATTTCAAAAATATAAATATCATATCATGTTTATATTGCCGTTTTAACAAAAAATGGCAAAAAGTGTACTGTATCATTTCTATACCATAAACTAAAACAAAAAGTCTCAAATAAAATTGAGGACAATAGCGCTTTTCTATTGTGTGTACGTTTCAGATAATATCTCGACAAAATTACACAGGAGGTGTATCGTGTCCGCTAGTTTTAATATATGAGCAAAACCATTTAAAAGTGAGCACATTTTATTGACAAACATCATCAAAACATACGCACCACCTGTACGAGTTAAATTCAACATTTTTTACCTGTTTTTGTTCTAGCACAATATATGGGCTATAAAACTGAAATAAATAAACGCAGCAGTCTGTGAAACGTCCAATATTTTTCAGCGTCAATTTATTTACACCGCACTAGCCCGTATGTGCAAACATGTTCCGACATGCGGCTATAATGAAGGATATTCAGTTCGCTAATGAACCACAGCCACAGAGAGACTTGTATGCTAATACGCGTGAATCGGCGAATATCCGAAACGATAACTCGCACTCGAACGATCCAACGGTTTTTAATTAAAACCGATCCACGTGTAGGTACATGGTTTTTTCTGCTGCAGTTTTTTAACTGTGCTTATTTAGATTCTTACTAATGTTATAAAGGCGAGTATTGTTTAGGTATGTGGGTGGAAATACGCAAAAAAACGAAAGTTACCGATGCCTTAATATACTCCCTTAAAAGAAATTGGCAATGGGCAGGTCACAGATGCAAGGACAGCAGATGGACTGTAAGAGTACTGAATTGGGCTGGACCAAGTGGCACAAGAGCAAGAAGTCGCCCAGCTGCTAGATGGATAGACGACATAGAGGCGACTGCGGGAAAGGAGTGGGTTAAGTGGAAATCCTTGGAGGAGACTTTTACTCTTAGGGGGGCCATATAAAAAAAAAGAAACAATTTAAAATTTAATCATGAAACTGTTATAATAAACTTACTTAAATACTTAATATAAATAAACGTTACATAAATACATATATGCTCCGGGCGGAGGATTCACCCCGGCAGGGAGACCAGACGGCCGGGGGTCAGGGTGACAGGTGGAGAAACCAGCGGACTATCCTAGCCGAATCCAGCAAGACCGCTTTCTGCATCCTTGCTGCGAACTGCCACGGAATCCCAGCCGCCTCAGATGGTGAGCGAGGCTGACTGGAACCAACCCATTGGCAGATATAACGATCGGGATGATTTCAGTGGACTCCACATGCCACATGGCACACACCTCGTGAGCCAGATCAAGATACTTTCGTTTTTTCTCCGTCTCAGCTCTCACAAGGTTCTAGTCATATGGAATTGTGATGTCCACTAAAAACACCCTCGACTGTGCCCGGTCTAACATCACGATGTCAGGTTTATTCGATAGAATAAACCTGTATCTTAAAATAAATAATAAAGAATTTCGTAAATTTAAAGTTTCATAGCAATAATTGTTTTATAATACTCATTCATAATATATGTTCCACTAACCCTTCTGCAAGTAGCTTAGTGAGTCCAGCTTCAAAACCCCCGCCTACGATAGAAACCCAGCAAATAGTATTTACGAGTAATTCTATGCGTGATCTATCTCAAACGATTTTCCGTGCATTGAATTATTGGGTGGAATATGTGTGATTAATGAGTTCCTATCAAAGCTGTGATATATAGCGATGTTGATTGATATATTATGATGGCTATGTTCCTTATTGGATTACATCTAATATTAAAGGATTAAAAGCTTGATGATGGACGTACGTGACTTCGTCCGTGTGGGTTTAGGTTAGAGTTTAGTATAGGTTTTAGTTTAGATACTATGATATTGTTACGACCTAGGGGTCGGGGATTTGAAGAACGACCACAACATGGAGAACTAGACGTTTATTAACCAATAAATAGATAGGTATACAAGATTCGATGCAGCACGCTGCGACGCCGTCATTTCACGCTTCTAAGCCTGAAGGAATCCATCACGCCGGCGACGATGATCTGCCTCGGCACCTCACGGCCACACACCCCCACCACACTGGGGGACCACTACAGATCCATCGTCCTTACACGCACACTCTCAGGGAACATCTCCCTACATTCCTTTAACCGTCTTGACTCAACGACAACTCGCTTTGAACTCTCTGAATCTAGTCTTTGTTCTGCACACGAAATAAATTTGAATTGTTTTAACTTATTCCTTTTTTAACTTGCATTTACTTTTAATCCAAATGAGGTTTCCAACTATAAACTTTTTTGCTTCGTAATTCCTCCGAGGGGTCATCCGTAACAATATATACCTTGTTGGTCCAATGATTAGTATAAGTGGCTTTGGATCACGGGTTTGTGTCCTGGGTCAGGTTATACGGAATGGATATATATGTTAAGCCCGGTTTTGGTAAATTGGTGATGTTACACCTCTGTGACTTGAAGGGCGCGTTAAGCCGTAGGTTCCTGTCATTATCATTAACATCTGATAGTAATTATTTAAGAGCAAAACATCGCTGTAAGCCCGCCAACCTGCATGGGAGCAGCGTGGTGGGTCTTACCTCCAAATCCCTTCTCATGTAAGATGTGAGACCTACGACCTCTATATATATATATATATAGGTCGTAGGTTTGTTACCCATTTGGCTAAGATAAATAAAAAGATGGATGTTCAATAAAAGAATATAATTAAAACAGATTCTCGTGCCTATAAGTTTTTATTTTGGTTTCAGTGAATGGTACTTAAATTAGAAGATTTTACTCTGAAACCAGAGCATCCTCGGGAGATCTAGCCTACAATTTGTATAGTCAACATCTTTACAATTTATTGCAAACATCTCCTGAGGATTGCTCAGGTTTTGGAGGAAATGGTTTCTGTATTATTGTAATTTGTCGGTTGTCTTTGTGCAAAGCGCTCCGTTATTTTTTGTTTATTTTTCGATTGATAGATCATAATTCCTATGAACATAAAGGTATTAATTAGGTACAGGAAACACTGCATCAGATAAAGCAACTTTGGTAGAATTAGGGGTGGAATTTATGACCGAAGACATCTAGCGGATTGCAGGCTGAATGCAGAAGGCTCAACCCATTAGTGATGGCCTCCGTAGCGCAGTGGTAAACGTGGTGGATTTATAGGGTTCCTGGGTTACTAGGAAGTCCGGGGTTTGATTCCTGGCTGAGCAGATTGAGATTTTCTTAATTTGTCTTGGTCTGGCTGGTGAAAAGTTATCGCCGTGGCTAGTTATCACCCTACCGACAAAAACGTACCGCCAAGCGATTTAACGTTCCGAAACGATACAGTGTAGAAACCTAGGGTTTGGATCTCATCATACTCCTAACTAGGTAGCCCGCTTTCATCTTAGATTGCATTATCACTTAACATCAGGTGTGATAGCAGTCAAGGGTCAACTTGTAGTAGATAAAAAATAGTGTATTTATGGTTTTCTTGCAGTCTTTAGCCCATAAGAACAATAATAATAATGATTATTGCATTCTTTCATCAATAAATAAAGAAAAAAGTTAAGAAATAAATTATATATTTTTTAATCTGGTATTTTTAACGCTATGACTAGGTATAGAAATATTTCAAACAAAATTGGAGATGTAATTTTTGTGATCTCCATGAATAACAAGGGAAGGGAGGAAATTGCGCGAAATTCGTAGATTCAATTTCCTTAATATCTTTTAGATTCGAACTCATATATCGCTTGTGAATATACTATGAAAAGGGGTGCTAAGAAAACGTTACGTTACGAAAGAAAGCATTACTAATTTAAAATTAAATTGTAAAATAAACACATTATTAAAAACAAACTGTACTCGTACATTATCTACCTATTACTAAATATTACGAGACTGGTCGAGCATTCTATACAATGCTTTTAAATTATAATGGGTTTTCTACGTCAAATCAAATTAAATTCAATTACTGCAAATAAGCTTCTATACGAAGCATTTCTCTGGATAAAGTTGGAGGCTAGACGAGAAAATTGAATTAACTTTCAATTTTCCCCTAAGACTAATCAAAGATCTAACTAAATTTCCACATAATGAGAAAAACACATTAATTAGAGCACCAATTGACTTCCTAAAAATAATAACTTGTGTAAAAAAATAAGCGGGCTTTAATATTTTTATATAATTGCTGAACTACTTTTGTTGTTAACGTCATAATCACATTAGCGACATGCATAGATTAAAGACTACTAGATAGAGCCCATAGCGTGTACTCTCGTGAGACAGCAAATCAGCCTTATTGACATGACATGTCAACATTTGAAGTACATCATAAAACGTTATGTTTTAAAATATCGTAAAATACGAAATATTACTTTATATAATATAGTTTAGTAAACGCATAATACATGAAATTTGCTAAAAAATAACATATCTAAGCTTTAAATCATCGATCAATGAAGTTTATGCCTACTTACGTATGAAACGTAATTCCTTCGATTTTCTGTTCGCTGCGACTGTTGCAGCCGAAAATATTACAACCCACCATAGCACGATAACGTAAAAAATAATATAGTAACCGCAAAGTTATATTATTTATCAGCAAATTTAATAAAAAGCTAATAATTGCTCAGATATGTCCCTTGTCTGTCACAAATTCCACTCTTGACAAATAATAAAAACGAACACGCTGAAAGGGACAAAAAATAATCTTGTATCACTTTCTAATAAAGGCCGAATGAAATAAGTCTGTCACGCTCTTGAACCTACAGCCGGGTTATGACTCCATCTAGTAGTCTTTAATCTATGGTGACATGACTACACATGTCAGCTACAGGTCTGCGCACATCTCAATAATATCTCATACTGCAACATAAACTATAGAGTTATAAATGACAGTGGCTAAATTATCTCGTAATTCAATCTATCAACTTCCTAGGAGTTATGGCAAGATTAGCGTAGCAAGTGACGAACGACCCGTCGCAATAAGCCGTATGTTTGTTTATGTGCTATACCGCAAACATTTGCTCATAAACATGCCACTACGTTGAGCACACACTGATATCGGCCATAGTTGCGCCAATATTGGCTTGAGTTAGGATGATGGATAACTTACAGTTATGATCCGTCTTCTGTACTACCTATAGAATCGAATCTTTTAAGACATATCTACAACTATATCTTTTAAAGATAAGTAAAACAGTGTGGAGACAGCAAAAGCTGATCTTGATTATTAGAATCTCGGCAGTGCATTTGCCGAATGAATAATTAAATTATATTATTTGCTTGAAAGTAGTTTACAAATATCTTCTGTGTGAAATCCACTAAGTTAAAAAAATTAAAAAAAGCAAATAATCTTAGTACTAGTATTTTTATTTAGCGCTACCGGACAAAACCGCTCTTTCCGCGTGGAATTAGTTCTTATGGCAGTCTAATTTTTAACCGAGGAAAAAAACGGAGTAGGTTCTCAATTCGACACGTATATTTTTTTTGTATGACCACGCATAACTTTTTACAGAGTTGTCCGATTTTGATAATTCTTTTTTCATTAGAAGGGGCATACTTCCAAGATGGTCCCATAGTAATCATGTTAGGATTTTATGATGATATCTTGGGAAAATTGAAGGAATTCTTCAAATTTTATAGGCACACTTGCAGCGATTTCGGTTTTTGTGTAAGTACCGGAAGCTTTTTGGCTACTAGTACCGTATAATATACTATGAGAGTATAGTATGAGTACGTTACGTGGCGATAAATCACTAAAAAGTAAGAAATAAATATTTTTAACATAAAATAGATCCGACTCAACTAAAAAGTAACTGTGTCATTTAGTTGCTTTAATTTACTTAAGCCATATCTAGGAGTTGGTGCTAGCCAAGGCTTCTACTTTAAGGACGTTACCTAGATCCCACAAACTGCTTTACTACGTTAAATAAATGTTCCTTAAACCTGCTGGCACCGACTTCATAGATATGCTTAAGTAAATTAAAGCAACTAAATGTTACAGTTATTTTTTACTTTTTAGTGCGTTTTGAGTCGGTTCTATTTTTTGTTATTCTAACAGCTGAAAAATTTGTTTAAGCTTCTAGGGATGCTTTCATACAACATTTTGTCCTCCGTTTTAAGCCCTTACAGCTTTTTTAGCAATTAAAGACTGTAATATCTGTGAACCAAATTTCATTTCAATCGGTTCAGTAGTATACTTAAGCGTGAAAGCGAGACAGACAGACATTACTTTCGCATTTATAATCTAATATAATATAATATATAATAATAAATTTTATATATAATAATATATAAAATTTCCTTGTCACAATGTTAGCTACCGTACTCCTCCGAAATGGCTTTACCGATTTTTACCAAATTTTGTACGCGTATTCAGCAGGTCTGAGAATCGGCTTCAATATAATTTTCATCAAATTTTCATCTAAATTTTTTTTAAATTTTAATGCAAAACAATGTTTGCCGGGTCAGCTAGTATTAGTATAGATTTGAATATTAAAAACGTTTCAGTAATTGACACTATTTTACTAAAATATTGATATTTATTAGGAAAATCTATAGTAAGTGTAATAAACTCATAAAAATCCTTTTATTCTTTACACTTGAAGGAATGTCGAAACCCTTTAGAGGTTCCGGTTAAAAGTAAGAGCCGAACTTTATTTTTATCCCCAGTAAAAAGGTTTTTTATTAAAAGAAAGTGCCCTATTCATCTTCCGGTAGAGGAAGGTTAAGGGTATGTGACCATAAATACTTCACTATAAACCCGGTAAAGGATCAATGTATTACCTTTTATTCACCCTTTTTACCGGCCACTTGGGTTTTTATTTTAATTAAAGTAAATCTCTGAAAACCATTGTCGTTTAGAAGTTTTGGATTGTTTGAGCTTGATAAATTTATACAGCCTTTGGTACCTGTAATATAGGTACAGGTGTCTTTTCGAAGATTTAGCTCAGCTATATATACCATCAAAAAATTTAAAAAAAAATTTTGAAAGAATAATGCATTACAGATTACAGGGACACCAATTATTGTACTTGATCCAATAGCTCCACCGATAAGGGGTTTGACTCAAATGCGACGGATATAGTGTTCGATCCCCTGCCGATAGAAATCTTGAAATGTAGGGGTTTTCCACCTTTTTTGAAGGGAAATAGGATAATCTTACTAATATTTGTAGTCTAACTGGTATTGTATAATTTTTTTTTTGAGGGTAATTTTGTAAAATTGTTTAGTACTGAGTCGAGACGCAGATTTTGTTCTTCCAGCTGCTGTCAATCTAATATAAATGGGTTTTGTTAAAATAGTCACGTAATATAGATCATTTGAAGAGACTAGCGCCTAAGAGACAGGCTCGGCCTACTTTAGTCGCTAGTGCTCGTACTTAGTTGTATACAAAATGTGTCTAATATTTGTAAGTTAATAGTTTTAAGTACCTATTGTTTGTCTGGTGTCAATAAATGCATTTTTATTTTATTTATTTTTATATTATGTTGGCAGCATTGTATACTGTTTGAAAAGATTATAGACAATATAGTGGCCTCATTTGCTGTATTGTGGTACCGCATTTAAACTATAGATAATAGACTAGGGGCGGTACTCGTCGAGCAAAAATGGTGGGTGGTAGGCTATAAAGTATGCCCCTATGGATAATTGTTATTATTCACCTTAGTGGCCGGGTCTTGTCCAGTCATACTGTTTGACTGTCAGAATCTGTGCTTGTAATGTTTAATTAAGTAATTACTGTAATAATGTTTCATTTTGATCATATTTGATGTCTTTGTAAATAAATTGTTATTAAGTTTGTCTTTTGGTGTTTTAAGTTGTATTCCCTTCTGGCTGTTTGTTAACAATTATAAAAGCAAAACATGGTAAGTGTGGGTATGTCCGTCACGCCGCAATTCTTGAAACAATTTAGCTACATATTAAAATTGAGATTGATTAAATCTCGAATTAAAACATAGGACCACTTTTAGTCCGCAATTCCTACGGGAACAGGACTATGCGGGTAAAACCGCAGGCGTCCTTAGTTATTTATAAGATATTTCAAATATTCCAAAACACAAATTCATGTATTTTTAATATTCGCTTACTTTACTAGAAAAATAACTTAACTGAAATATCAAAGGCTTTATAGTTTCAGTAGGTATTGTAAATATTGCGTGGAAGTCGCTCACTGAACGACGGCTGTGCTATTAATAAAGCGGGGTCAATATTCCAGCGATACACCGCTTTTCACGAATATTGCGAATATCTGTAGATCGGTATCAACTTTCGATATAAAAATGTCCTGTTTTTTAATAAAACTTATGTTTTTATTTATAATTTATCTATTTAATTACATTTCATCAACATTGTATGAGTACTAGTGATATACGGGGCCTAGGACCGTTATCTTTTTAAAAGATCTTCCACGCTACTGCCAAAGTATTATGTACTAGCACCCGCCCCGGTTTCGCACGGCTGAAATGCTGGTATATTAAGCATGCTCCGCGCGACCCCCAAACGCTCGCTATGTCCCTGCATTTTGAATCTTATATATCTTGGAAGATATTCACTTAAATAACATGCTGTAAAGGGCAATACTAATCTATATTGTATTGCTTAAAATAAGCCACTACTTTTAGTTGAAAGTATAAGATAAAAAATGGTTATTGTTGGTTATCATCTCTAAGAGATAATTATACCATCTCAAACTTTTTTGTTGACATTTTTAAGGTGTGCAATACTGTAGTACATTATTTTGATATATCTCGTAGGGTTTAGCCAGCGTTTGCAATGTTAGCGCAAAAAATGAGTTAATTTATAGAACTGTTGGGATATTTTCCGGGCTGTCAAATTATATCCCAATATTTCTATATAGAACTGTAGTATAAGTTTTTGCTCTTCACTTTACTTATAGCATATAAGTTATAAACTTTATATTATTTTGATTGATATTTCATTTTGTTTTTAACAAAAAAATGTCCCTTGCGACAAAAGCTAAGTTATTAAAACCAAGTAGTAGTTGTGTCTCAAAAAATATTCTCTAATTTTAGAAGATATAGGGGAGGACACATTTTACCACTTTGAAAGTAGCTTTTGCCCAAACTATTCAGTTTAGAAAAAAATTATATAAAAACCTCAATAACATTTTAAAGACGTTTTGGGCAATTTAAGCAAAGCTGTATTCGATATAGTATGTTTATAGATACTCTCAAATTTAAGTGGACATTTATTATTGCAATCAAAAGAGATTCCATAAAATACTAATAAAAACTAAAGATATTTTATATGTAACGTATAAACAAGATGTTGATATCGACACTTCTTTAATTTTTTTAGTTCTATATAGAACTAATGGGACACTAAGCACTAATATGGTGTATCAACAGTTCTATAGAACTAAATTAGGGGGTACTACTGGGATGCACCCTTTATAGCCAACATGATCTGTAATTTATAAACACGTTTGTACTTTCCCAGCTTTCCTTATATGTCACATACAAACCGCCTGTCTTTATACCTCAGCTCTATTTGTACTATTAAGTATTCTGTGCTAGTACCAAGAGTAAACTTCTCTTTAAAGTAGAAAATACTTTAAAGTAGTTGATTCCACTATTTGCATGTGCCTGAAAGAATTATTAATGTTATGATGATAAAGATTTGATGTACTGGTGACTTGACAACTGTCTATTTAAATACGTTCAGACAGTCGTACATGGGGCGTGATATATGAACACCCGGTATTTGGACACCCGGTACAGTGTTGCGGTCACGATCCATTAGTGTAACTACATCTGTCACTCTCCTACTCTGTACACAGACGCGTTCCTGCGGTATTTGTTTACGTACTACATACACAGAGCAGCTACAAATAGAGAAACGACTTCTATAATGAGTGTGATGTTTTAGAAACAATCACACTCATTCAGTGGCATTAAAAAAAAGTTACGTACTACACACAGAGCAGACAAAAACAGAGAAATTGCGAAAAGACGCAATATATGACGTTCGGGAAACAATGACAACGTTTAATGCCATTCAATAAAATTATTATTATAAAAACAAAAACCCGACTGCTTAGAAGTTATGAACTGAAAAGAGAAAAACAAGGATCACTATATCTGTATAAAATTCTAAATACTTTATGGTGCTGCAAACTTGATGATGATTGAAAATGATCCTTGTTTTTCTCTTTTCAGTTCATAACTTCTAAGCAGTCGGGTTTTTAGTTTTTATAATAATAATTTTATTTGAGACTTTTTAGTTTTAGTTTATAGTATAGAAATGAGACGGTACACTTGATACATTTTTTGCCATTTTTTGTTAAAAAAGTAATATGAACATGATATGATATTTATATTTTTGAAATGGTCTTTTTACGACCTTTCAATTGGTACCCATATTGCTAAGATAAGAGAAAAAAATACACACATCCCCCCTTTTACAGCCGCCATTTTGAAAATTTATATAGCCTATGTCACTACCACAATTTTGACAAATTCAACGACACCTCACATGTCAAAATCCGTTCAGCCGTTTAGGCTGTAGCGCGTGCCGAAGAAATGGACGTACATACATACATACATGCATACATACATGCATACATACATACATACATACATACATACGCTCGAAAAACATAACCCTCCTTCTGACGCAGTCGGGACAGCAGACGGGTAAAAAGTTACTTTCTACGTACGCAGAAGTGTTTTTTGAGGTAGTTGTTTACATGCGACATACACAAAGCAGTTACAAACAGATAAAATACATTTAACTACGAGCTTAGGAAACAATCACACTCAATGCCTTTTAAAAATGTCATTCTACAACAATGTGCATAAAAGAGTTCCTGTGGTATTTGTACGTACTTCACACATAGCAGCTGAAGACAGAGAAACTGTTATATCATCGCTTGTCGACATAGATTAAAGACAACTAGATAGAGCCCATAGCGTGTTCACTCGTGAGACAGCAAGACAGCCTTATTGACATGACATGTCAACATTTAAAGTACATCATAAAACGTTATGTTTTAAAATATCGTAAAATACGAAATATTACTTTATATAAGATAGTTTAGTAAACGCATAAAACATGAAATTTTCTAAAAAATAACATAACTAAGCTTTAAATCATCAATCAATGAAGTTTATGCCTACTTATGTAGGTATGAAACGTAATTCCTTCAATTTTCTGTTCGCTGCGACTTTTGCAGCCGAAAATATTACAACCCACCATAGCACGATAACGTTTAAATTAATATCGTAACCGCAAAGTTATATTATTTATCAGCAAATTCACTAAGCCTAGCCACTGGGAGTGCTTAGTTTAAAGATATAAGCGCAAAGACTTATTTTTATATTACCTATGTTAGTATAAGATTCTAATTCAATGAGGTCAATTTAGAATCTTATACTAAGATAGGCTGGAAAGCAAATCCAGGACCTCTATCAGGTTATGACTCAAAACTTATGAGCGTTCCTTAGTGCACCAGACAGGATACTAACAAAACATTCAAACAATCAACATCTTGAAGATGCGCTGGTATGGAAGTCAAACTTAATCGCAAGTAAAGAGTTTTATGAGTTACCAATTGAATTAGTTGCTTTTCGGCAAATAAAAGCAAAATAAATCAATTATTCAGACGTGACACTGTTAATCTACTTACAAATAAACATCGTCACATCCAACCGTTGTGATAAACTCTAAAAGCATTTTTGCCCGTGTCGACAAGTTCCTTCAGTTAAATGTTGTTTACCGAGTGCCCGGTGAAAGTCAACTTGTAAATTAAGTAGAAAGTTACGTTGAACTGGAACGCCCCGAAAGGCTCTTTGGAATCAATTTAGTAGTTCGGAGTGTTAAGTGTCAAAGAGTAGGTAGAGTTTCAGCCGTTCATTTAATAATACAGGATGCTTCAGTTACTAATTAATTAACAAGCTGCGATTACTGAAGAATCTGGTTCGCGTGGTCCGTCTTTGTGGAATCAAAAAATAAGTTCTAAGGTCGGGCTATGAAGTATTGAGGTTTTTTTTCATTAATGATCAGTAGTAGATGGAAAAATATTACTTCTTCCTTTTGTGGAAAACACGTTAAACAATCGGTCACGATGTTTATCTCAATTATTTGTATTGACATATTATTTTTCGAAATTCCTAACAATGTTACAAAAAATGTATATAAAAACACTATTAAAAATTTATAAAAAAATCTGCCCATCCACTTGCGGTACATTTGAATGCTCAAGTAACCGGTGGTCAAGGCTCCAGAGTGAGAAACCTCCTCACAATACGCGCCGGACTCACGGCTCAAGGTAAAAATGTAGAAGAAACGAGTAAAATTATTCATTTTTGAGGGCTAATATAATATGATAAGGAGTAACTTAGGCTATTTTTATTTTCGTAACCTTTTTTATTTTCATTCCATGCGGACGAAGTCGTTGGTATCCGCTAGTTAATAATATATTTTTTACGAATTATGAATCCAAGTGACATAGTCGCCAAGATCCCAAAGGAAATCCTCAACATACGTTTCACTCTGAGACCGAAGCATTCTCAGGAGATCACAATGTTCAATTGCGAAGTCCCTCTTTCGCAATTAATTATTTATGATGAACTTCCACAAATTAACGCCTGTTTCTACTCAATATTTGTAATTTTTTTAATGACTACAAGTTGGCCCTTAACTGTTATCACACCTGATGTTAAGTGATGATGCAATCTAAGATGGAAGCGGGCTAACTTGTTAGGAGTAGGATGAAAATCCACACTCCTATCGGTTTCTACACGACATTGTACCGGAACGCTAAATCGCTTGGCGGTACGTCTTTATCGGTAGGGTGGTAACTAGCCACGGCGAAAGCCTGCCACCAGCCAGACCAAGACAAATAAAGAAAAATCTCAATCTGCCCCGCCGGGAATCGAACCCAGGACCTCCGCCTTATAAATCCACCGCGCATACCACTGCGCCACGGAGGTCGCCAAATTAATTTTACCTAGCTTACATATACGACAATTTTTTTTTTACATAATTATCTAATGTTAGTCCTAATAATTCGTAAGCATTTACACGCTACATATCTTTTACTGTAAATGGTAGATTAGTTTACAGAAAGTTGTAAAAGTTAACGAGGGTTTATAAAGCATCCCAAATGCCTTCTAGACCCAGTTACATTAGAGTCTTTCATACTGTTAACCTTAATTGTGCGCTTAGAGTCTAATAACAACTATGCGTTTCTAGTATATAATTTATACTCGGTACAATAAAGGTGTGTAAAACCGCGTGTACTCTTAATATAATTTGCGAAAAATACAATCCAAAATTTATGGAGATATCGGTTTGAGTGAAATTAATTAAAATAAGAAGATAGAATAATAATCATAGAAGATAAAATAATAATATCATTTTCACACTTGAGGTATACATAGTTAAATAAATATACATAATTATGTTAGCATTTTAAATTATTACAATTTGTTACCATAGACAATACTGTACAATATTGTCTATGGTAACGTAAGCTTGTGTCTGTCGACCGTGAGATGATTTCACAGGACTAGATTCCAGGCCGTAAAATAAAATGTAAAACGGATATGTTAGAATAGTCGAGTAGTGTATTTTACTGTTCTTTTGGTTGTTACAAAGTACGCATATTTTAGTGTAATATTAATTATTGTAATTGAGTGGTTTTGGCATTCATTTAAAAAGAGCATGTGTCGAGTTTTTCTGGCCGCGTCTTTTCTCGTCACGGACTGCTTTTCCGATGCGGCGGTAGATAAAAGATTATGAAAGAATAAAACGATTTTGAAGACATCAGAATATTATTTAAAATCCCGCTGCAACCAACAGTTAATACAAAGGGCTCGGTTGAAGCCTTGACTCCTGGGTACTAAGTCTGGTCCCTTAACCGTGAAGCTGTTAAGTCTTGGTGAATACGCGCAGATCGTCATTTTGTGTACAAGGTCTCTAATAAAAAGGACGAATCGTTGTATCCAGAGCGACATTTATATTTTACAGTCACCATGAAAACGAAATTTAAGGGACAGTTCGCATAAAATTTATGGGGAGATTTTACGATGCATTTCATCTTGAACTTTATCCTTGAGATTCAATTAATTTTAAACGTGTAGTACTGTATATCTCTAGCTATCTATATATATCTATCTATAGTAATAACTGATTACTTAGATCTCGTTATGTGTGTTTGAGTAGTTATATTGGCATTTACAATCTGGTACCTAGGTTGTACAATCGGATTGTTAGTTTTTTACACACATACACATACCTACACATTTCCTAAATATTAATTATTCTTTATTTATTGATTTATTTTTGCTATTTTCGCAAAAAAACGAAGCAATAAAGTTATCCAGATTCGACAGAAAAACCTCAAAGTACGTTTCGTTCCGCAACCTGAGCATCTTCAGGAGATATTGACTACAATAAAGTTAACATTTAAAATGTACAGAAAACTTTTAGGGAATATTGCTATAGATTAAACCTCAACTCAAAATATTATTTATTCATACCCATACGCATACGTATACTCTATGAGATAGTGTTAATAAAAGACACAAGTTGTAAGCTAATATTTTCACTTGGACAGGAATATGCTTGTGGGTATGCTAGTATCTATACTAGCATTATCTACTTATAATGCTACCTAGCAAATTTTAATCCTTTTTTTTTATTTTAGCTAGTTTTATTTTCGACCTCTCTGTTATTCTTATCTCATATATAAAAACGAAATACCACTCACTAATTAATAACGATATCTCAGAAACTATAACACCTACACTTGAAATTTAGCAATATATAGAGTGTAAACTTCCGCTAAGAACGGATTTTAACAAAAGTCTACCCCTAAAAACATTTAGGGGCTAAAACGGTAGAAAATATGGATCTCCTTAATCTTATGCTTCTTTCCTATCCATCCTTGAAGTAAGAAACTTGAAATTTACACTGTATAGGTATAGATAGTGTGTGTATTAATAATTTAAAATACAGATATAGGCTACTTTTTACCCCTAAGAAAAGGGAACGCGGGTAAAACTGCCGGTCAAAGCTAGCGTTTTAAGTGAGAGCGGATCTGTGGTTCCTAAAAGCAGAGTTATTAATCTAGCTTTGTTTAGAAGATTATAATTGTAATCGCTGTAGTAGGTAGGTGATATCCCGAGAAAAGAATCAGTTTGGCTGCCCTACGTCACCAACGGGACTCTAAAGTAATGGCTCAATAAGAAAGTTAGAGTCGACAAACCGGGTTCAACTTAACGGCTTTTCTGAACCACGGGCTTTATGGCTACAATAAAGTCGACATTCAAAGGGACAGAAAACTTTCAGGGATCATAGCTACACATTAAACGTCAAATCAAAATGTTAAAATATTCAAAACCTTTGACACATGGATTACAATAGTTAAATACAAAATGTGATTATACGGACAAATTAAAATTAATGGGTCATGAATGTTTTTACTGTATGACCACGCATAACTTTTTACAGAGTTATCTGATTTCGATAATTTTTTTATTAGAAAATGTATACTTTCAAGATGGTTCCATAGTCAATATGTTAGGATCTCATGATGGGATCCTGCGAAAATCGAAGGAACTCTTCAAACTTGATATGTCAAAATCGCTGCAATACTTGCACGTACTATTTAAGTGTTTTTTTTGCTACCACTGCCGTATAATGGTAATTTTATTTTATTACTTACTTACTGCACTTAGATTGGTATAATTGGGGCATTATATTTTTAGAAAATGCCTCTACGCTTCCGTATGTTTTATATATTATTGTTTCCACAATAACAAATCATAAATCTCGAGCGAGTAAGCGGAGCTCAACGGAAATGTGGTTCCGTAGCGCTTCAAGATGGCTTCCACTTCCGTCGGAGTCGTTAACGTAATTATGTTCCTGACGTATATATTGTACACGTAATATGTAACATAACAAACGTATTCAAAGTATTAGTTGCATTATTCCATCGTATTTTATGTTATGTTACCGATAGTAATGCCAAATTAGAGGTTCTACGTAAATTTCCAATAACTTTTAAAAAAAGTAAGACATTTGAAAGATTTTAGAAAATTTCTAAGTATAAATATTAACCTATTATTAAAATGCAACGCGGCGTGAAGCAGAATGCGAGACGCGCGCGCGGTCGCTCGTAGCGCGTGTACCGTGAACAAGTAATCTCATGGGTAAGGATGGGGCAAGTATGGGTTCAAAACTAGTTGGTCATACTCCGACAACAGTAACGGGATTTCCAGCCGTTTCTATTCTAATAATATGGAAAATAATCACGATAGATTAAATTCTAATATAATAATACTTAACCTACTTCAAATCTTCTTAGTTAAAAAAATAATTTCATATTAAATTAAATTTATGTATTAAAAACATGTTTCATTTTAAATTTAAGATTTTTTTTTCATAATTTAAATATTGTAAAAGTTTGTATCAAATTAAGTTCTTTCATGCTAAGATGTTAACATAATAATCAGGGATGTTTACTTTAAAAGCGTAATAATTAGATAACTGGGTAAAATTTAAGCCAAAGTTGCTAGAGTAAAAGGTTAGCTTGCTCAGCTGTGGGAGTTAATAAAGCTAATGATATGCAAACTAAAATATTACTTGTAAAATTACATTATTTTTGAAATTTAAGTATTTGCGAAATTTCCGATTGTGATAAGTTTGCAACTTGCACCGCCATGTTATATAATATAATTTGCCTTTTATATCATAATAAGTTCATGACAAGACAGGAGGTGAGATATATCTAAGTTTAATTTGTAAAGCTCACTTTAAATTTCAAGAGCCAATTGTTGTCAAAAGTTCTTCACAGTCATCAAGAAGCGTCAACTTCTTTGTCCACACGCCGAGTTCAACAACCACTTATACGTTCTATTATCGATGCTTAAAAGCTCCGAGGGTTTTAAACTTTCCGGGCATTGTTGATTTTGCAAAATTTACACGTTCTGCACGTGGCATATCATTACCAACTTTGTTGGATTTACTAGATTATCCTATTTATACCCAAATTTATTAACTCAATTTAACTAAATTGACTAATAAAATTTATAACCAAAACAGAATTTTCCGACCCCTGTCGAATAATCCCAAATGCAATTTCATGTAATTTTGGTAATTTACGTGGCTAATTTTCTTTATATATAAAAATGAATTGATATCCGTAAACTCAAAAACAGCGTAAATTTAAATAAAATTGTTTATTTTTGTTTAATCTATTATTGGATGGTTCGGAAGGAGAATCAGGGTGAAAAGTACGTAATGAATATTTTGGTAATTTATTTTTTTAAACCTTAAAGGAGGGGGAGATACTAGGCTATTTGACACTATCAGGCGTTAATGACCATGTCCAGGACTTATCGTGCTCTCCGCCGTTCATGAAGATGTGACGGTATCAAGTTCCCAATGATAGCTCTGAGATGCATAACTAAAAATTTCATGAAAGAAATAAACAGTGAAAACTAAAGATAATATATATTTTAATATAAATGATGAATCAATGGTATTATAGTGCACAAGTCACACGTTACTCACGATACGTAAAGATACATAATTATACAACATCTGGTGTTCATATGGAGAAGAATATGATTGAATAGGCTTCTTCTAGGTAAGCGCGTTCCATCCTAGACCTCATCACTGCTTTCTATTTGGCGTGATTGTAGTCAAGGGCAAGCCTATCTACCACAAATAAAAGAAATCTGGATCGAAGAGTTCCTCAGCAAACTCATTTCCTTCTTAAATTACAAATCCTAGTCAGATTTAAGTCCAACCCCCTAACCCTAATCTTAAATGCATCTGCTCTTTCTATTTATATTCTATTCATTCAAAGTACACCGACCCAACTAAACGAGTATCTTGTATAAAATAAAAAATACAAGAAATAAATCTAGATAAAGTTAATGAAAGAAAAGTCCCAACCATTCAAATTACAACAAAACGTTTTCCAGACAACGGCTCAACTGTCGCAAAAACGTTTTATAAAAGTTTTGCAAACAATGTACACCGGGTTGAATACAAATATATTATGAGAGGGATTTGTAGAGTTTCATACTGTTGGCAATAAAATGCAAAAGTTCATCGCGAACTTTTAGTATGAACAACAAGTTCCTCATATGATTTTTCTTCGAATATCACGCGTGTAACTTCGTGGGAGTTTCATCTTCTTATTTAGCATGTTCAAACAAATAAAGTACCAGAGGAAACTCCGGTAGGTATTTATATCTCTCTCTGCAGTCGTTCCTTCATGAATCATGACTGAAGATCGTAGTCCTGGTATGATCCAAGTCTCGAACGAGTCCATGCCTTCCACTTGCTCCTGTTGGAGGCCATCTTTGCTAGTGAATGACTGTTTGGACTCGCTCAGCTGATCAGCCCACCGTGTTGGGGAACGGCCTCTAGCTCTTTTTCCGTCCGTGCTGCCCGTTATTATTAGCTTTTCTAAATTACTGTCCTCCCGCCTCATGATGTGTCCAAAATAAGCCAGAATCCGTTGATAGCAGATGGATGAGAGCCTGACCTTGATTCCGAGCTGCGACAAAATAGATGCGTTTGTACGCTTAGCTGTCCAAGAAATTCTCAGACTGCACCTCCAGCACCACATGTCGAATTTATATAGTTAAATAAAATTAAAGGGTCTTTTTGTAATTTGAAATTAACATGTTTTCAATACGGTACATATATAATATAAAAAATCAATTTTTAAAACGTTGCCTATTTGTTTCTTCCAGCTCATGTCATAACTCTAACAATGCCTTTTTGTCTAAAAATATCTTTTTATATAATATGATGATAACATAAGAGGCTAGGCATTGGCTAATTTGTATCTGGATATTCCCAAGATACAGGAACTAAATCTAGTGTCAAAGAAGTAAACATAAATAAAAAAATAATACGATTAGGAATATATTTTTATTTAGAACTTTAGATATTCTATTTTAAAAGAGCAATTTTTCAACGAGACCTTACGAAGGAAAATAGATCATCCTATATATACGCGAGCGATAACTGCACAACGCCTGCAAACTGTACCGGTTAACAACGCATACGGCGAAAGCACAACACAGTAAATGGTTCATCGTTTACTTAACTCAATGCCTTCTGCTGTGTCAGGATAACGCGTTATAATATTAAGCGTAAATTAAAAGAACATTTTGTATTATAAAAGAAATGTATATAAATGTAAAGACCCAGACTGATACATGTTCTATCAAACCTCTGTGGTTATTTACATGTATCCTTATTGTACTTGTGTTAGTACTACTAAAAATAGAACCGACTCAAAACGCACTAAAAGTAAAAAAAAACTGTGTCATTTTGTTGCTTTAATTTACTTAAGAATATCTATGAAGTCGTGTTTAAGGCAGCAAAGGTGCAAGTGTAAGGAACATGTATTTAAAGCTCTTAAAGTAGAAGGTAATGTTCTTAAAGTAGAAACCTTGCTGGCACCGAATCCTAGATATGCTTAAGTAAATTAAAGCAACTAAATGACACAGTTATTTTTGACTTTTTAGTGCGTTTTCAGTCGGTTCTATTTTTTGTTAAAAAATTTTATTTCTTACTTTTTAGTGATTTATCGCCACGTAACGTACTCGTACTATACTTTCAAAGTATATTATACAGCATTAGTAGCCAAAAAGCTACCGATACCGAGACAAAGACCGAAATCACTGTAAGCGTGCCTCTAAAATTTGAAGAGTTCCTTCAATTTTCCCAGGATATCATCATCAGATCCTAACATCATGACAATGAGACCATCTTGGAAGTACGCCCTTTCTAATAAAAAAAAATTATCAAAATCGGACCACTCTGTAAAAAGTTATTAGTGGTCATACAAAAAAAATATACGTGTCGAATTGAGAACCTCCTCCGTTTTTTTCGTCTGTTAAAAAAAAGAATCAACATACGTACTCAATTTCCCTCCCACGCTTCGACGAATATAACGACCCCAATTAATGTTTAATTCGTCAAACGGATTATATTCATACATAATGCAAAGCAGTCCAGGTTTGATTATAGCCCTTCAGATTAATCTTATTCAGCGTGTGCTAAGCTTTAGTAAGAACAATATTGTTAGACTTTCGTCAACATATTATCTACTCACACTCATAATTAACTAATTCGACATTAGCACGAGCTTTTATTAATCATTGTATTTTTGTAAGTAACATAAGCCTGAATTATGAATTAACCTGTATATCGATAACTTATTTACAGTCATCACAAAAAATATCCTATAATAGAAACTTAGTCATTGTTAATAAGAGAGGAGTACAATGTTTGAAAAGTACAATAAAACACTCCCCAGACAACGACGCAACTGTTCAACAACAAAGTGAGCAAACAATGTCCCCCGAGTTGAGAACTTTGTTATAAGGAGAGTTCGTTCGATGCTTTTTTTTCTCCGTTTTACAATTTTTTGTGTCGCGTTCTGTTTCCGATCTGTTAGCGCCACATTGTTTGATGACGATTGTTAATATTTTGTAGAGTCTCGAAATTTTATTTATGTATACAGTAATGAATTACAAACTGTCTGCACAAATATGGGCTTACTGAATTGATTTTTATTCGAAAAATTTTGGAGGCTGGCCAGGAATAAAAAAATAAAAAATATATATAACCCAATACTAAAAAGATAACACCCGCTCCTCTGTAGGGTCAAATTGTGTTATACAAGTAACTACAATATGACGTTACATTTGAGCGACACAAAACCTTAATAAGTTTTACACTAAAACCCTCCTTCAGAATCACTCTATCTATTAGTGATTTATCCTTCTAGGCTAATCTTTAAGAGTCGTCTAGAACTCGCTACAACAATGCGGAAATTGACGATAGCCAACTTTAGGCTCGTGTCGAATACTCCAAGTTCTAGAGCTTTTAATTGTAATTTATATTTAATAGTAAAAAAAAAGCAATAAAATGATGCATAATACATTGTTGTACAATATGTTTTATTAGTGGGTTAAAGTCCTATACATTGTCTGGCATTCTCCTTTATTCACTAGACTTTCGAGTTTATAATAAACAGACCGACAGACAGGCGCAAAAGAGTACCATATACAGTACAGTATATACAGTATACATGACTGATAATTATTATTCATTATTTTTGGTATTTTAACATGATTTAATCTGTATAAGACAGTTTGTTTTCACAAAGATATCCAATAATAAAAGTTTTGTAATTAAATTAAATTATTCTCAAATTATATTATTCTTTTTAAAGGTACCAATAACCATTAAATACTACTAAAGAACCATTAAGGTAACCCGTCCACCTATCTCAATTTCTCAAGTCAAGTTTCTGCGCCATTTAGCGGGTTCAAATTATACCCTAATCTATTAACAGATCGTTTGTTTGCTATGCTCCATTCGTTCCGTTTTACCGTATCATTGATCACTGGTTTAGTAAACTCCAGACGTACTCACAAACCAGTAAACACACACAGTACTGTTACGGATGACCCCTCGGAGGAATTAGAAAGTAAGAGTTTACACTTGGAAACCTCATTTGGATTAAAAGTAAATGCAAGTTAAAATAAAATTATTATTATAAAAACAAAAACCCGACTGCTGCAAAACTACGTTTGTCCCCGCCTGCAGCACCATAAAGTATTTGGAATTTTATACAGTTATATATAGTTATTTTAAGCAGTCGGGTTTTTTGTTTTTATAATAATAATTTTATTTGAGACTTTTTAGTTTTAGTTTATGGTATAGAAATGAGACGGTACACTTAGTACACTTTTTGCCATTTTTTTTTTAAAAAAGTATTATGAACATGATATGATATTTATATTTTTAAAATGGTCTTTTTACGACCTTTCAATTGGTACCCATTTTGCTAAGATAAGAGAAAAAAATACACACATCCCCCCTTTTTTCCCCCATTTACAGCCGCCATTTTGAAAATTTATATAGCCTATGTTACTACCACAATTTTGACAAATTCAACGACACCTCACATGTCAAAATCCGTTCAGCCATTTAGGCTGTAGCGCGTGCCGAAGAAATGGACATACATACATACATACGCTCGAAAAACATAACCCTCCTTCTGACGCAGTCGCGTAAAAAGAAATAAGTTAAAAGAATGGAAAAATTTGTCCATTCTTTTATGTTCCATTCATATCTTTCATGGAGTTGTCGTTAAGTCAAGATGGTTGATGGAATGTAGAGAGATTTTCCCTAAGAGTGCGTGTAAGGACGATTGATCTGTAGTGGTCTCCCAGTGTGGTTGGGGTGTGTGGCCCTGAAGTGCCGAGGCAGATCATCGTCGCCGCCGTGATAGGTTCCTTTAGGCTTAGAAGCGTAAAACGACGGCGTCGCAGCGTGCTGCATCAAATCTTGTATACCTATCAATTTATTGGTTAATAAACGTCTAATTCTCCCTTGTTGTGGTTGTTCTTCCAGTCACCAACCCCTAAGTCGTAACAGTACCTAACTACTGAAGAAGTCGCTACAAATAATGATCAAACTTAGCGTTTTAAATGTGCATGAAAACTAAGCCTACTTGGAAAACAACTAATTACAAACATGACTTATTAATATTTATTTTTAATTTAATTATATATAGGTAGGTACTATATAGGTAGGTAAGTTACTATTAACATTAATTTTATTGGACGTGTAGGTATAACTTAGTTCGGGAGCCATTTGGTTTTATTTCTGTAAATTTCATACTAATATTATAAAAGCAAAAGCTTGTGTATGTTTGTTATCTTTCGAACAGCAACTATTGAATTGATATGGCTGAAAATTTAAAGTCTCTTTACAATTTAACGCACCCATTTGTTGAATTGACTGTCAACAAGGTCAACTGGTGGACAAGGTCTGCACGGTCAATTAACAAAGCCCACAGTAAGCGTTAGCAGCCAGCCTGTTGTAGTTAAGATAGCCTAAGAGCTATAACAATTCAGTTAAATGGTCAATTTATTTGATAACCTACAGACCAGATGCGGTAAGATGCAAATCGTGGTACTCGGAGGTCAGATTAATGTTATCATTCAGGAACCACGCACATATAATAGAGCTACAGTAAGTGTACTTCCTAAACTTCCCTTAGCTTGCCTATCCCTCATCGGAAAAGCGTGGTAGGCATAACTCCTAAATCTTACATACTTATAGGAGAGTCTTACTGTTTACTTATAGGAGAGAGTATTAAGACTGTAAGGCTTGATTTAAATGATGACGATGGAGACTTATAGAAGGATTTCATTTAACACAAACCTAAAAAATGTTTCATCATCATCATTATCATTATTAACGGCCCACTAAAGGGCCAGACCTCCCTCCTTACAGGAAAGGGGATATGGAGCGTACACCCACCTCGCTGCTCCAATGCGGGTTGGCGGGCTTAGGGTGATAATGTTTCATTTATTAACGATTACAATCAGATGTTGATGACAGTGACCGGGACCAACGGCTTAACGCGCTCTCCGATGCACGGGGGAGTAACACCACCAACTTCCAAACTCCGGGCTAGGAATGTACTAAACATTTCATAGAAGAATGGAGAAGCTCAGAATTATTCAATGACCCGACCCAGGGTTCGAACCCAGGACCTCGTGATCGAAGCCACATAGGCTAACCACTAGACCAACGAGGCATATGAAAAAATGTTTATCATTAGCATATTAAACTAATTCGGTGGCTTTCCTATTTTGAAAAGGACAAATCTCAAAGGACATATTCCGTGTAACAGGGAAACCGAAAATATCCTCTATTTTCATGAAATTACAAATTCTGAATTCGTTTTTGAATTAGATTTTGTTTACAAGCGCTTTGAAACATCAAGTTTGACTGTTTGGTAGCTCTACCACCTGTTTGGATGACAAATTCCTACTGAGAATAGCCAACAAGAAACTATAAACATACCAATTAATATATTAAATGGCAGCAATGTATAGATGATAATGGTAAATATTTTGTTTAAATAAATATGTTAAATTAAAAAAAAAATATTTGTATCAATAACTTTCATAAACCTATTACCGGATTTATTCCCTTTAAAGTTTCTATTACGCAAAGGCTTTCCTACACCCTCATTAATATGATTTCACGGGTTTTTGAATAGGATTTAATGGCATACATATTACGCTTTCAGTAAATGTTGAAAAGGATTTCATTGTGATATTTTCTTAGAATGTTAAACAAAGATAAAAATATGTGCCGGCAGAGTAGAATGAATAGGCCACGGAATTGCAATATGATTGCATCACTCTCAAATCCATGTCTACAATGCTCTACGGGTAGCCAAATATAGGTTAAAATTGCGTGACGTTGTGATAAATAAAGCAAAAGATAGTGGGCGTAATCATAACTTTTTTTTATCGACTACAAGTTAGCCCTTGACTGCTATCACACTTGATGTTAAGTGATGACGCAGTCTAAGATGAAAGCGGGCTAATTTGTTAGGAGTAGGATTAATGCACACCCCTTTCGGTTTCTACACGACATACCGGAACGCTAAATCGCTTGGCGGTACTTCTTTGTCGGTAGGGTGGTAATTAGCCACGGCGAAAGCCTCCCACCAGCCAGACCAAGACAAATTAAGAAAAATCTCAATCTGCCTCGCCGGGAGTCGAACCCAGGACCTCCGTCTTATAAATCCACCGCGCACACCACTGCGCCACGGAGGTCGTCAAAACTTTCCGAAATGTCAATTTTGACTTGAGAAAGATACAGGACTTTCACATTACATTGTGCAAGAACTCTCAAAGTGGGCAACACTTTGTGTAAGTTAGTGTCCCTTGGATTCAGATTCCAGTTAGGATATTGGCTAAAGTTCATCGAACTTAATTCTTCGAATGGAGGAAATAGCGCTCGGAGCCAACAATGTTTCAATGAGGCCCATATCACACTTTGAAGATAAGACTCAGACCGCTTATTGCATTAATCTATATACATATAAGTAAATAAAGATAGATACTGGAAACAACACAACGAAATACTTTTCTTTACTTACTATAAGTTAACCTTTAGCTGGATCTCACACAGGTGATTATGAAATCAACACTCCTTTCGGTTTCTACACGACGTAGTAACGGAAAGCTAGTCTTTCTCTCTCTCTCCCTCTCTCCCCCCCCTCTCTCTCTCTCTCTCTCTCTCTTTCTTTGTTAGTATGGTGGTAAGTAGCCACGAACAAAACCTCCCGCCAGCCATACCTGAACCAATCAACAATCTCAATCGGCATAACCGGGAATTGAACAAAGGTCCTTAGTCTGATAAATCTACCGTGCATACCACTGCGCTTCGTAGGCTGGTGAAATAAGGTAATATAATAGTAGTAAGTGGGTATCTTTGTTAGATAGGTACTCAAAGCTCATCTGAGCAAGTACCACTGCTATGATTAGTTTTGCCACCGAGCTTTGTGCAGGGTATAATAATTGCCGGTGAAATTACAGGCTCATGCAGCTTAACGCTTTTGCCTCAGATTGTCCAGTGTAGGACAGCAAATTGCAGGAAGCGTTCCTTGCATAACTAATAAAGTATTGCTCCATTAATTAAAGGCGATTGCTTTCCACTTAACGTGGGCCGTAATATAAAAATAGTCTCCCATTTTACGTTTTGCAGACATGCATGATTAGTTTCTCGCAGCATTGATATAAAATGTTGCGACGGTGGCGGTGGAAATAAGCTACGGCTGAACCTACCTTATTTAGGAATATGATATTCGTTATTATATTGGTTCGTATATTTTTGTATAAGTTGGTAAAGACAAAATATCTTATTAGCATATCTTGGATTTACTATGCGTGTAGCAGATATGGCAGAGAGCAAAACTCCGCTCAGTGCCCTTGCTAGTAGGGTGTAACCTAAACTAGTGTGGGTGAGGTGAGTTCGAGGTTTAAATAAATAAATTAATAAATTTTTATTTCAGTTTATAAAACTATACTTCTAAAAATTAAACACAAAAAATAAATAGCTATTTTTAGATTTTTTCCGATTTCGTTTCCTATTCATATTTCTATAAACGAATGTACAAAAGATATTCATAATTCTTCCTGTAAATACGTATTTCTCGCCTCTTTCGGCCTTTACAATACACCTTCGTTACGTAAAAATATTATGACGCCTCTAAGGCATCAGCACCTTTATGATTAAATTCAAATTCGAAAGAAGAAAGATAATTTTTGCCTCCAATTGTTATCTGCCAACCTGAGAAACAGGAAACGACCGTTTCTCATATTTTTCATCCATAAATAAGATGTGGGTTTGAGGGAAATGATTAATGCAAAAATTCCAACTTAAATTCCAAATTATTATATTATTCATAAATCATTTGTTATATATAAAACAAAATATATACCTGCCTAATAATTCCATAAATACCTAAGTTTAAGGAAGCTTATTTTGGCGGTATTCTTATCGAAAATCAAAGAAATAATTACGAATCGTTAATTAATTATATATCTGGGGTTAAAGTATGAAATTGCCGATTTGTACTGAAATTTAAAAATTAGTTTGTTTTTAAATTTAACATATTTATTTAATCAAAATAATTACCGTTATTATCTATACATTGCTGTCATCTAATAGGAAGCTCATTTATGCCTTTGCGATAGAACTCTGGTGATCTAGATTCGACAAACTGTGTGAAAGCATTTTGCACTGCCTCCTGAGAAGAAAACTTTTTATCGCGTAGAAAATTGTCCAAATCACGAAAAAAATGGTAATCCGTCGGAGCAAAGTCTGGCGAATATGGAGGGGCGCAGTAGACATCTGCCGTTATTGCTTGACCAGATTATAGAGATTAGCCCGTTTAAATAAACGAACAAACTCTTCCGTGTACTATATAGATATTTGAACAAAGATCGAATTTTAAATCCACCGCTGTATTAATGTTTCGATTATGAAAGTACCAAAATGCTGACCTCTATTCAGTTCGTAAAATATAACACGAAGGAGGTTAGAAGAACTAAATTTAGATGCCATAGCGGCATTTTCGCGCATTTTAGAAATTTTGTAACATCTCTGAAAATATATAACTAATTAACATACTGTAAAAGGCAAATCTTATCTCTATAATATCCTTGTGTGTACTAAATAAATTGTTTTGATAAGAATTTAATTTAAGTTGTATAAATGATGACGTAAACGTAAGTTTTTTTTTTTTTTTATCGACTACAAGTTGGCCCTTGACTGCTATCACACCTGATGTTAAGTGATGATGAAGTCTAAGATGGAAGCGGACTAACTTGTTAGGAGTGGGATGAAAATCCACACCCCTTTCGGTTTCTACATGACACCGTATCGGAACGCTAAATTGCTTGGCGATACGTCTTTGTCGGTAGGGTGGTAACTAGCCACGGCGAAAGCCTCCCACCAGCCAGACCAAGACAAATTAAGAAAAATCTCAATCTGCCCCGCCGGGAATCGAACCCAGGACCTCCATCTTATAAACCCACTGCGCATACCACTGCGCCACGGAGGTCGTCAAGTATATGAATTAAATATTATTTTAAAACACAAAAAGTTATATATCTGTTAAAATATAAAAGATAAATATATGCTGTCGCGGACTTTTTTGTAGAACTTTTTAAGATACATAAAGTACTTACGCGCATAAAGTCGATTTAACAGATTTTTGCGATCCGACTTGCGTGACAAAAACTGTGATAACTCAGTTAATATGTACAATACAAATATAAAATATGCCTATGACACTCACCGCTAACGTAGCATTCTACTAGTGAAAGAATTTTTTAAATCGGATCAGTAGGTCCGAAGATTAGCCCCGATAGAGCTTTATTTACAAACTTACAAACTTTACCTCTTTATAATATTAATTACCTCTTTATAATATTATGGTATAGATTAACCTCCTCCATTTGTTTAATCGTCAAGTGGTGTACCGGCAATCTTTCGTTTTTGTGACCAAGAAGAAACTTAAGACGACGAAATCTGAAGGACGTCATGAAACTGAGTGAGATTTTCAAGGGCTCGTCATGAACAAGTGAAGTTAGTTAGTAAAAGCTTTGACGAGTCGGAGGGGTCAAGTGACGGCCACTCACGCTAAACGCGCTCAACGATGTCTTTCTTGAGCACAACTTTTAATAGGAAAAAATGTTATTTTCACACTTCTTTCCTTGATTTGCAAATTTTCTTATCTTATTTTCAAATATAAGCTTTAAAAAAAAACGTTACCAACAGCAAGTAACATTTAATTACTTTATTAATATTTTAAGATTCCGATCAAGTAACTTTTAATTACTTTATTAATATTAAAATTTTAAGATTCCGACCTTAATTATAACCATTACCTTAAAATAATCTAAAAGTTCTAAATTCATAATAATCATGAAGTTTTTTTTAGTAAAGATATTTTGACTTTGACTTTTTAATGTTAATAATGAAACAATGAAAGTATTAATTTTACACTTATGTGTTTGTCGACAAAAACAAAATAAATTCCTTATTCATTCAATTTTGTTACAGGTTAACTTCTTAACCTTCTCTTCCTCTTTACACACTATAATTTCATATTATCGTATCATACTTATGATATAATCTCAGCTTTATATGCCCATGTCATATAAACCCAAAGAACAGACAATGCAGCCCTTATAACGCAAACTTTAAAGGTTCCTGTGACCTGTAATACTCGTAGAATAACTCATTTTTCCTGTTAATTCTCTCATAGATTTATCCTAAGTACGATCGCCATTATTCCGAGCCTTTAAAAGAAAACCTTTTGTTGGTATGGCATTGCCGAGTATTCAGATTGTTATTCATCAAAAAAATCAAAACCCGATTGTCTATGCCAAACAATGGATCATAACACTCTAAAGGAACTCGCATTGATATGGGTCATATCGTACCCAAAAGAACACTGGGCCCGTTTATCCAAGTAATCCAATCTGCCGGAAATGACACAGTCAAGATGGCGGACCTCTTCCGGTTACCGGAAATTACGTAACCGAGTTATTAAGCCACTTGGGTTCCAGAGATACGCCGGGAGAAAAATTAGACCAGACGTTGCTTTTGTGGAGTTACCGTCATTAAAGATGAAATGGTTTGGAATTGGCGCCATTTTTCTTGTAGTATTTGAGAGATTGCTTCAATAGTAACTTAGTTCCCGAGCTTTATTGTCGACGACAGGTTCGAGCTTGAATAAGATCTTGTTTGACTTGGCGTAAAGCTTCGCCTGTCATTCTATATTATTTTTTAACCGACGAAAAAAAACGGAGGAGGTTCTCAATTCGACACGTATATATATATTTTTTTTATGTATGACTACGCTTTTTACAGAGTTGTCCGATTTTGATAATTCTTTTTTTATTAGAAAGGGCATACTTCTAAGGTGGTTCCATTGTCATGATGTTAGGATCTGATGATGATATCCTGGGGAAATTGAAGGAACTCTTCAAATTTTGGAGGCACGCTTACAGCGATTTCGGTTTTTGTCTCGAAATCGGTAGCTTTTTTGGCTACTAGTGCCGTATAATATACTATGACAGTATAGTACGAGTACGATACATGGCGATAAATCACAAAAAAGTAAGAAATAAAATTTTTTAAATAAAAATAGAACCGACTCAAAACGCACTAAAAAGTAAAAAATAACTGTGTCATTTAGTTGCTTTAATTTACTTGAGCATATCAAGGAGTCGGTGCCAGCCAAGGTTTCTACTTTAAGGACGTTACCTAGAACCCACAAACTGCTTTACAACATAAAATAAAGGTTCCTTAAACTTGGCTGGCAACGACTTCATAGATATGCTTAAGTAAATTAAAGCAACTAAATGACAGTTATTTTTTACTTTTTAGTGCGTTTTGAGTCGGTTCTATTTTTATTTAAAAATATTTATATCTCTTCAGATAGGAAAATTATAATTAAGCGACAACTAGCTCTTTACTCGTTAGTATTAATTAAATAAAGTGTTTTAAAATATAGAAATTATGTCCGTTAAGAAGTATTACAATACAATATATAATATAAATATAATTCAGATTGAAATAGGAAAAGCTAAATTCACATTCAAATTCTTTTATTTCAAGTAGGCTGTTATACAAGCACTTTTATAAAGTCAATACTGTCAGTACATAGTGACTCTACCACCGGTCCGGAAAGCAGATTCTTCAGAGAAGAGCCAAACCCATTAGATCCTTGTAGCAGTATACCCGCCTAATTTTGTACACAAACGGGACCCTTAGTCATACGCTTGTTTATGCAACAAGATGTAACCGTAACAGATCTTTCCCCTTTTTCTGTTATTTTAAGATTATGGATCAACCCATCCCACCCGCACACAGCATCCCACATACAACCCGTGTATTTAGCGTTATTTTAAGATTATAGTGAATTTGACGGCCTCCATGGCGCAGTGGTATGCGCGATGGATTTATAACACAGAGGTCCTGGGTTCGTTTCCAGATTCCAGTGCAGATTAAGATTTTCTTAATTTGTTTTAATCTGGCTGGTGGGAGGCTTTTGCCGAGGTTAGTTACCACTCTACCGACAAAGATGTACCGCCAAGCGATTTAGCGTTCCGGTACGATATCGTGTCGTTTAGAAAGGGGTGTGAATTTCATCCTAACAAGTTAGTCCGCTTCTATCTTAGATTGCATCATCACTTAACATCAGGTGTGATAGCAGTCAAGGGCCAACTTGTAGTCGATAAAAAAAACTTAACTAAAATTAGAAAAAATGTAACGTTATCTAATAAAAATAAGAAAACAATTCTATGCTTGTTAAAGTCATTTTAATTTTGTATGAGCTAGAAATAAGTTGTTATGACGGTTGGTCGCCGCGACACGACGTCTTGTGAAACATTTTCTTATTTCATAACATATTATTCTCAAGCAGCAGGCCGGTATAAAAACACGGAGTATCTCCTAATAGCTTTTAGATTAAACTTTGCAAGAATTTAATAAAGTTGTAAGTAGCACGATTAATCAATGAAATTTAATCATAAAATATTGCACTAATTTAGAAGACGATAGGTCGTTGGAATCCATTTATAATTTTGATTGCCTCCTTACGCTTAAATAAGCCCTTTTAAATTAGTAGCACTTGAACGTATGTTAGGGTGCAGTATAATTTTATGGATTTTATCATTAATTAATTTTTTCATTAAATTTTTATTATATTTTGATTAAATATATTATAAATAACATATATTCATTAAATTTTTTAAATTGATTTTATCATAAATTATAAAATATATAAATCAATTCGATTTGTTAATTTCAACAAAGTTTTACTAAACTTTCCCAGTTAGTTTTTTCCATTTGTGGATCAGTTTTTGGCAAATTAATTTTGGCAAATTAACAATTTTAGTAATTTTATCATAAATTTTATTACTGAACTACTTTCTCTAGTAATTTTTAAACCTCCTTTTTAAGGTAGTTAAAAACCTCCTGAATAATAAATAAATATTTTTCTGAAACTGCATCAAAATAGATTCAAACGCGTGATAATTACGCACGGACAAACATACATACGAACATACTTACAAGGCAAACTGAGATAACTTCCTTCTTTTCTGCGGCTAAAGACGGCTGCTTTCCAAACATCCACTTATTTATTTGCTTTAGTGCCATGTTGGCCTTTACCATAAGTGATCTTTTGATGTTTAATTAGTTATTTAAAGGGTGATGGCCTAACGCTCATCAACCTATGTCGATAAGCTATAAGATAATATTGAATCTAACATGCAGTACACACATATTATTATCTGTTGTTCTGTATTCCACGAAAGTTCGCAAGTTGCATGCCCCTATCACTTGATATAACTATAAATTTTAAACTTCTTGCTGCAACAGTCTCCTTTGTCATTAAAGTTATCCAATTTTCAAGTTTCCAACCAACATCGGCGGCAAAAAGCGTTAAAATGATCAAAGAGTTGGGAAAACTTGATATAAGAGAATCGATCCGTATTATACAAGAGTAGTTTCGTGTGACTAAACGTGTCTATCTAGCTATACTTAGGTTATATAGAGTGCGAGTATTTATTATGATTTAAGTACCTACGTATAAATCATAAATCGATTATGTATAAGACATTTTGCATTAATGGAAACTTTAACTGTCAAAATCATGAAAAAGTCAAAGTCAAAATATTTTTATTCAGTGAAATCTTTATGATTATTTTTAATCGTTATTATGAAATTTTTAACATTACGTCAAAGTAATGAATGAAAGTTAAAGGTTCTCAAATTTTGTGTTCTTGTAGTCAGAATTAAAAGAAAAAAACTCTTTTGAGTTTCAACATAAAAGTGGTAAGCAAAAAGAAAACACATTAAAAGTGCACAAATTATTTAAAAGAGCAATATAAAATTTTACAGTTTCAATTTCAATAAAGCCAATATCACAGTGCAGCGCGAAATATGATTAGCGGAACAGATTCGCGTCGTGTGGCACTCTGCCAGGAGAGGCATCTCGAGAGTTTCCATGTTGTAACCGAATTTATCATGCGCTTAACTAGTTCAAACACAAATATATCTCGCTTTTTATTTTTTGTCTGTAGGGACAAACTCCTCAAAGACTGTATAGGCAATAGACACCTATATGCCAAAACGCCTCGTAAAAACTTTGGTGATTCTGACATACATAGAGTCAAACTTCTGATCCTGCCTGATCTTCCCTATACATTCCAGAAAATTCTTCATTAAGTCACATAAGTCCAGCTTGAAGAAAGTATTTTCAAATACAAAAAAATATAGTGGTAAACAAATTGGCATTTTTAGGATATACTGTCCAAAAGGAATCTCACTATAAATTCTCTGTTTTATATAAAAAATAAAGTTGTACCTATATCTTGCAGCTCTTCTTAGTAATATCTGCCTTTATAGTGAATTACTGTAAAAAAGTAGGTAATTATACATTTGCAAAATAACATATACATTTGCAAAGTAAACAGGGAGCCGTAAGAACGACCGATTTTTGCAACCAAGCAACATTACTGGGCAAACGCTGGATGCTGGTGAAATTACCCATGCAAGAATATGAGATTTAAGACATTAGGTATATGCCTCAGTTTGACTGTAGCTTTATTAGAGACCCTCTTTGTAGAGATGATCAGGATCTCTTACCCCACACGCTTTTCAATGAGGGTTGGCGGGTTTCGATGATGATGTTTGATTTAGTCACGATCACTGTCTGATGATGGTTGGGTGATAGACTTTCTTCTTCTTCGTCGTTTTCGTTCGAGGTCGTGTCCACACTGCAGTGTCTTTGTTACGGTGTTCACAATCTCCTTCCACTCAGTCCGGTCCTCTGCTCTTCCGACGGCTGACGTAAGGGGGAGGCCGGTGAGCGATTTCACTTGGTCTGACCAGCGGCTAGGTGATCCTCGTGGTCGTTTCCCCTCCACCTTGCCCACCACTATTAGCTTGTCTAAGTTATCAGGGGAGCGGCGGGCAATGTGATAGACTTTAATAGGCTTAAAATGCTCTCCTAGGCCCGTGCATGTAGCACCAGTAACGCCTCGAATCGGGGTTTAGAATTTACTGATAAAATATCAAATGAATAATACCCATTTTAATATGAAATGCTTATAACAGTGATTCTCAACCACTGGGCCGCGGCACTTTTGTGTGCCGCCAAATTTTGCAAATGTATAATAATGTTAATATTATTAAATTATATCATTTAAAAAGAAAAATATTTTTAACATGAATATATATTTAAATTATTTTATTATTTACTTTCAAAATTTGTGATTCACTTTGCGTCGCATTCTTCAGGAACACATTAGCGACGCAAAGCGGTGTCTTGGGGTATTTAAATTTTTTGTCATAAACTATTTATGCAGTGTGTTGTAGTAAGTAAATAATTATTATCTTTTTCTTTGTGTGCCGCCAAATTTTGAAATCATTAAATGTGTGCCGCAACAAAAAAAAAGGTTGAGAATCACTGGCTTAGAAGAATAAATACTCCAATCGTAGATAAAGAATTATATCTACAATCTGAACCAAGACTTAAACCCAAGGCCTCGTGATTCAAAGCCATATTGGCCAACCATTAGACCATCGAGGCAGTCTGTTCCTTACTGATTGTTAAAAGTAATTTCAATAAAGCAACTGCACGCTACACCCCACGGTAAACTGTAAAATATGATTATTGTTTTCCGATTTGGGCCGCGTGGCAGTGTGCCAGAGTCAACAAGTTATACACTACATAGTAACCGGGTTGCCTCAGCCAGGTCCCGCGCGCTATATAGATTCCCATTAAACTAAATAACCTACTAGTGTGCAATAAATTAGGCTTTTGCACACTATTAAGTGATACTTATTAGGTGCACAATTACTTTTGGTTTATATACGCTGTGAGCCGCAGTTTTACTTGACTAGATTTTACCGTAATTTCATCTTGTTTTCTTATTCGAGTTTCACAATTTCTAATTAACCCGAATTTGTTTTGTTATACGAGTATATGATTTGCACTTGTTGTAGTCACTTGACTAAATAATTTATCACTATCCCTATCATCGTCATCATTCTCATCATCAACCTAACCAACTTATTAAAAAAAACCTTGATCTCACTCATAATCAGAATTTCTGTATGATATGGATCACAACATTGACTAAGTGCGGATGTACACGAGTTTGAAAATAGCATATCGATTTAGTAACAAAAGTCGACACAGCGAGTCGACAATGAATCATGACGTTGTCTTTATATCTCTCTTTCTAACATGATACTGTAGGTAGGGAGATAATACCTACCTAGAGACGAAGTCGTGAGTCGAATTATCGAGTTTCGTTACAGAAGCTTTCAAGCTGCAGGTTATTCATGATGGTATTTATCCTAACTGTCTGTGATACTAACATACTTAACACGTTTACCTCTTATAAGCTAGTGCCGAATGCCGAATTCTTACCTACTAGGCTATAATAGATTTTCAAGTAAGTGGGCTGGATAAAAACAGTATCGTTTTAAAGGTACTCAAATCATGTTGTATGGTATAAAACGTAAACACCAGAAGCGTATTTCACTTCTTGTTTCGTTGGTTCGGATCAGAAACGTCGCTATAAAATGTTTCGTGCAAGTCTGGATCTCGACCACATACATGCCACCGTTCACGATACCTAGCTTTTCCGTATCAGAATAAAGGAGGAATTAAATAGTCGATTTATTTTAAAAGACGAACAAATTATAATTAAGAATTTTTGAAATCCCTACAGTCTAACTTAGCTGCACTTTTGTTTGGAAAAATTGCATCTTGCTCACTATGGAAAAATGCTGAACTTGTGGGATCTATATTGTTCGTGTTGCACAGAAAATTTTCCTCAAATATACTTTATGTTTGAATACTGCATTCGCTTTGATTTATAATAAAACCCAGTCTCTCCATCAAAATTATTAAAATTATCAGGCGGCTAACTAATGGTAAAAGCTCATTCTAATTGAGACACAAGCTAAGTAGCTAACCATCATGCCAATATCATCTTCAAAATTAGCGTATCACATGTTATAGAGGCAACTTACCATAGAATTTAAACCGAAGGTGAAACTATAAATAATAGAGTTAACAACTTGTAGTACGAGAGGTTGTACGCGTGAACAATTAATGAACTCCACGGCCCTTTATAAATTGGGGTCGCAGTTCTAGTTAAGATCTAATTTACTCTCAAACCACTTTAAATTTTGATAATTAAGATCTGCAATTAATGTTTGAGAAGTGGTGCTATTAATTAGTGAATTATCCTCTGAGACAAATATCTTTGAAATGTTATTCATAGTACGTGTTACTAAATTATTTTCATACGGGACCTCTTTATATTTACATGTTATTCAAATTATGCTTGTGTGTGTTATTGTCTATTAAGACATTTTGGGTTTTGTGATTAGCCTCTGTGATTTTGGAACATAAGGTCTCGAGTTTGAATCCTCGGTAGGACTATTGTTTCATATGTTTACATGTAAAACTCAAGGGTTAGGATCGAACTCGAAATTTAAAGAAAAAACTGCATTTATAACAAAGGATATACATACTTTATTATCAAAAGTAAGTTCTTAAAATAATTATATATGCACTTATGAAATTGCTAGTTTTTTTTGGTATTTGTGTCTTATTAATTTTAATAATAATTATAAAACTTTAGTATGTAATCAAAATATGCAATGAGAAATAATAAATTAAACTTTTGGCTTAAAGAAACTATCAATTCTAGATTGCTTCGCTTCTTTCTTCTTGCTATCATACAGATCTTGGTAACACTGATAGGCTGCACAAATTTTGTTATTAACGTTATAACTTCTCTCAAAATTAGGATCATTTTCTTCAAAAATTTTCATTTGACTGTGTTTTTTTGACTTGACTTGACATTTCAAGTGAATTCTCCTATACCGAAAATCGAAACAAATGACGTATCTTGAGGAATAGTATCGAAACATTGTTCGACGTAACTTGAAACGACGTAAGTCGAGGACTACCTGTATTTATTTTGAAAACGCAAACATTTTTCACAAACGTATCTTGGTCTTTAAATTACTATAGGCCACAAAAGAAAGAACAATATTAGCTAAATGCACATTTTTGCTTTTCAGGGCGTCGAAATGACGGTTGGTCCGGTCCCTTAACAATGGGCCTATTAACTTTATAAAAAGTAAATTGTATACAGTGGCAGACACAAGTTTGTATTAGTAAATAGTTAAGGATAAACCAACTACAAAATTAAAGTTCCTATTTCTAAGCTGATAATAGTCGTCGTGGTCAAGTCACGAATAAATTAAAAGAAAAGACGGATAAATTAGGCGCGATAATTAAATTTAAAACTTGAAACACTCGCTAATTACAGAAAAAAAGTTAACGAGACGTAAGCCGTAAAAACCAAATTACCAAATCCAATTTCCTTGGGAGCTACAGAAGGCGGGCATTAATTTATTTTTAAATTTTACATTACGAAATGAATAAAAAAAATGTTCTCACAAGGGAATAGAAATGCTATTTTATTAAAAAGTCAAATCTCCGTAACAGGATAACTCATGGCAGAGTCAGAAGGGTGACGTAAAATTTTATTAATTAAGGATATTTTGATAAATAAGATTTTTTAGTTGAATTTTTCAGACAATAAATAATATACAAAACCCAATTATCTCTTTTTGGTGAAATAGTATTCCTGTACAGTTCATCAACTTCCGGAAAAGCTTTAGATTTAATGATATAGATATAGATGTATTAGTAATATAACGGCTGAAACGTCTTCGCGTATGTAAACTAAAAATACGTCATTGTTAAATAATTTAGAGCACTAATAGGCGTGTAAACGGAACCCAACTCAAAAATGCATTCCTTTTGCAAACACGTATAGTATAAAGAGTAATTAATTCAAGATTTATACACATACTGTCGGTGCACTAGTTAATAGGTAACTATAATTAAAACAAAATTAAAGGAACCACTTAACTCGTAATCTGCAACATAACGTTAATTACTTTGTTGGTTGTTTACTGTCAACAACGCTTGTCCAGTAATTTTCTCAAATTCCAGTAATTTATACAAAATAGTGCTGCAGTGGCTGTATAACTAAGTTAATAGCCATTCCGGAGTTGCCGTAGGGCAGTCTCGGAAGTAAATAGGCAATTACAACTGTAGGGCAGTGACGATGTTGCAATTAGTCCTGGAATATTAAACTTTAGTTGGAGTGACGTCATTAGCATAGGAGTAACTAGGCACTACAGGGTTGTTACAAAATGGGAGAAGCTTTAGATAATTAAGTCGTATTTTTTACTAAAGTTTCTGAGACAACAGTTTCATTCGTTACATCGTTCACTCGTACAATCTGGCGCAAAGATGACATCAGAATGACAGCGTGTAAGTTTCAATCATATAGAGCCTATGCAGACAGGAAGGGTTATCTGTTCCGATTTCTTCGTTCGGCCCTCTCTGTACTGTTTGCACTAATCTTTAGTCAACATATCCGCGTAGACATTAAGTTCCGCAGTCTCACCGCCTGTTATCTGCTCGGTAGCATACAGTTATAAGAATTTTTTTGATAAGGAGAAAAAAATCTCTTCGGACTTCTGTGCTGCAGGGCATGTCCGACTTGGACTAAAACAACTTCTTCTGGACTTCAAGGTTGGCACGGAACCACAATTATATAACTTCACCCCCGCTCTTATGTTATCTCTCGTTTATTCTCAGCCTTTTCTCTTTCCTCTCTCCTCCTTATCATTCATTTAAGAATTGCGCAGAAGATATAACGCAGATTTTCCGAATTCTTTCTGTTGTAGCTTGCAAATGTGAAGTTGTCGTAAGATTTGGACGGATTTACGCAATGTGGAGCATTTCCGGTTTCCACATTTTCCCTAACCAATGCCCAGATACATGGATGTTGTGTCTTTTTGTGTTCCTAGTGGAAAAGCAACTTTAAATCTACCTTAAAAACATAAACACGTATATAAATCTCGTAAATACGCACACAGAATACATATCAGACAAAAATTAGTTGAAGGCTTAAGTTTCTTAATATTTTTTTTCTTTTAATTATATGTAAGGTTTAAATATTGTTATATACTTACTCTACGATAGTGTTATAAATTCATTGCAGTTTTCTTTTTAATTTTGGTTTTAAAACTTACCTGTAACAATAAATACAAGTTATTAGTATATTAAATGTAAAGTATTAAAACAAATGGAATAAAATAATATAATTAACAGAATAAAAGTTTAATTAAAGTTAAAAAAAAATAAAGTAAGTCGCTTCCCTTTGTCTGTGCCATTCGATCTTGTAAACTAGGATTAAACAGATTTTTATGCAATTTTCAACAATAGATAAAGTGATTCAAGACAAAAATTTATGCACATGGACAAGGTCGCAGTCGTTCAATAGTATTATATATACCCGTACTACGTCGACGGGTCAGTTAAAATAACACCACTACAACTTAGCTAAGTAGCCTTTGTAATATTTAAGTAGATACTATAAACCATATTCTGGTAGGTTGTAAATCGTCTCGTGTTTAGGTTTCATCCTTTGCTTTTGTAAAACCAACTTTGTCGTGTATTTAATACGGCATAAAATGCGTTGTACCAGTGTTATATCGTGTACTCCGTTACATCATCCGCAATCTTAACATTCCAATCCATTGTAAGATAGCGAGATGTTTGCGCTTCGCATTTCGCGGAAACGCTTTTACTCGAGACGCGAATGATAAGGGGTAAGGGGTAAGGCATGGGGTTAAGGGGGTTAATGTTTTTACGTATGTATGACAGTATAGAGTTCGTATTTTTTCTATGAGAATGATGAGATTATATTTTTTTATTTGTTGTCATAGTGTTATGCAGTATAGATTGTTTCATAGCAAAGTATCTAGTTGATTTATTTCGGGGCTAGCTCGGGGAAAAATGTTTTGCTTGATTCTTTTTCACGCAGCATTTCTGTGTTCCTATGGTTGGTTAGTCAATGGTTCAACCAGATAATTGTCGGTGAAATAACAGACATGTACGGTAACTGGAGAGATGCGTAAATACATTTCCATTTTTTTTTTTAATTTAAAATTCTTTTATTTAACTATGTATCCTATTATAAAAGAGGCATGTAGGCATGAATTAATGTAAGGTAGAAACTGAAATAAGCGAATTTTTATTTATTAATTTTATTATTTATTTTCCAGCGTTATAAAAGAGGCATGTAGGGTAGGGTATCTATCTATTCTTCAGTAAATGACATTAATTTACGAGAAATTAATTAAAAATTTCATGAGCTTTGCGTATATTACACTCGTATTCATTATAATTCCCTTCTCTATTTTTAAAACATGTAGTTTTTAAGAAGAAAAACTTATAATGTGCGAAATACACAAATTCATAACATCCGTTTTCAAGATTTTCTAAATATGTAAAATAAAACAATTTATTAGATTTCTTAAAAATAACTATTTCTGCTCGTATTAAATTATTAAAATTATTTCTTTATAAAACCAACCTATATAGTTCTCGCAAGAAACTAAATTAAAATCTACATAATATTAATATTATATTCAAAATATTTCAGACCTGAATATAACAAAGAAAAGCAAAAAAAAGATTCACAGATTACCCGTTTGAGAATTTCAATTATAATAAAAGTTAATTCAGTTCCATACGCGGAATATGTGCGGAGAATTTTGATTAAAAAAATCCCTTCCTTGCTAAAATATAGAAAATCTCAAAACCAGGTTAATACGCAGGCCCCTCTGGGTGTCAGTAATTTTGATCAGAGCTGAAAAGTGGCGTTACAGTTAACTAGGATTGCCTCAATGGTTCAGTTGCCAGCCTGTTTGATTTTGTATCTTGAGGCCGGATTCAAGTGACTTAAGACTATGCACCACTTTGCCCTATTTGTTAATTTATATGTGGCTTCCAATAAGAATTGGAAGTGGAGTGAATACTCATGTGTATGATTCCCATGTAAAAGTTTCCTTCTTTCAAAATTTTTTCAGTAGCAAGATATTAACGTTATGACACCGTGCTTCACTGTTGTTATTTGTTTTTGAGTTTTTACCCGACTGCGTCAGAAGGAGGGTAATGTTTTTCGAGCGTATGTATGTGGGTATGTATGTCCATTTCTTTGACACGCGCCTAAACGACTGGCTGGATTTTGACACATGAGGTGTCGTTGAATTTGTCAGAATTGTGGTAGTGACATAGGCTATATATTTTCAAAATGGCGGCTGTGAGTGGGAAAAAAAGAGGGGGATGTGTATATTTTTTTTTGCTATCTTAACTATATGGGTATTATGTGAAAGGTCGGAAAAAGACCGTTTCAAATATGTATATATCATATCATGTTTATAATACTGTTTTAACAAAAAAATGTCAAAAACTGTGATGTCTCATTTCTATACCACAAACTAAAAAAACTAAAAAGTCTCAAAAAAAATATTATTTTAAAAACAAAAAACCCGACTGCTTAAAATTAATGAACTGAAAAGAGAAAAACAAGTATCACTCTATCTAAATAACATTTTATATGCTTTATGGTGCTGCAGGCGGGATAAAATATTGTTTGCCCGTAGTAATAAATTCCGTACAGTTTGTAGTAAATTGTTTGTAGTAAAAAAAAAGTTTTGAGTAAATGGTAAATGGAAGCGCACTAACTAGTTAAGATGAAAATTCACACGGTTCTTTCAGTTTCTACACGATATCATATCGGTACAATGTCATAACTTGCAGCCGCCTCACTTGCACGACCTAGACCAAGAAGGAAAATCTCAATCGAATTGAATACTTCCATCTTATAAATCTACTCTATATTTCAGTTACCAATAATGAATGTACCGTTCAAAAATTATAACGCTATATTAGACTGGAAGTCCTTTTGAAAGAGAGAGTCAAGACAAATAACATTACAATAAGTGAGGGAATGCAATACAAATATCTAGGCCACCTAGCTTAATGAAGCCTAGAACAATCACGAAGTCAACATTCGTACTGAAATAGCTGGAAATAACTTTAGCAAAATGAATAAAGTTCTCAACCAGACTTAAGATCACATAACGCGCTGTTTTTTTACTTCTGTGGAACCAAGCGTAATCAACAACAAAAAAATATAATCACTGAATTGAAAACCTCCTTTTGCATTTCGGTTAAGAATTAGAGCATCTGACGAACTTTTCTCCCCGACTGCAGTAGAAAGTTCTGTTTAAAAACATACTCTAGAAAATCTTGCGGTTTATTGGATTTATGTTTTCTTTTAACTGTAGAAAGTTTTGTAACTTTCTTTCGAATGGGCTAAAATCCTAGATAGATAGAATAATCCGTACGCTTAAATGAAACAAAGGAAAAACGGATCGGTTTTTTGGGACGAGACTGCGTCGCTTTTTATGTCAGTTCGGATAAGTGGGCTTACGACACCATAAGCTTTCAAGTGGTCATCAAAATCTCGCTATACACCCTACAAAAAAACATCCGTATTGATGTTTTTTAACCATTCCATTTTGTAAGATAAAAACTTTTCATCTGCCATCTTCGGAAGTTGAAGAGATCGGGTATTGTCTTTCTTATTTTAGACCTGTGTGCACCAAGATTTCGGTTATCGTCACCAACGGTTAACATAAGCTAAACGTAACATTTTACTGTTCAAAACAACTCGTACGCCGATTAAGAACGTAAGCTCGGTTAAGATAACCGCCCGGTTTACGTCCTTAACAGGCGTAACATTTTACTGTTCACGACAACTCGTACGCCGGCTAAGGACGTAAGCTCGGTTAAGATAACCCGGTTTACGTCCTTAACCGGCGTAACATTTTACTGTTCACGACAACTCGTACGCCGGCTAAGGACGTAAGCTCGGTTAAGATAACCGCCCGGTTTACGTCCTTAACCGGTGTAACATTTTACTGTTCACGACAACTCGTACGCCGGCTAAGGACGTGGGCTCGGCTAAGATAACCGCCTGGTTTACGTCCTTAACCGGCGTACGGGTTGTCGTGAGCAGTAAATTTTACGTTTAGCTTATGTTAACCGTTGGTTATGATAACCGAAATCTTGGTGCACACAGGCCTTAGTTAGTGATCACAATGCTAGAGTTGTATATTTAAATCTAGAGGGCGCCCATGGTTCCACCCACGTAGTTCTCGCTCCTGTGGGAAATTCAATATAAAATGTAGACTATGTGTTATTCTTATATGTAAGCTATGTTATTTGTAAAGTTTGATCAAAATCTTCTTTGTGAAATGTTCTTTTTCATGAAACAGTACCAAACATCCATTCATCCATACATACAAACTTTCGCCTTTACAATATTAGTAAGGATTAAAAACATCCATACAGTCACTATATTGAATTTTTTTTTCCAATAATTTAAATCCATTATGACGTCCTCCGTGGCGCAGTGGTATGCGCGGTGGATTTATAAGACGGAGGTCCTGGGTTCGATTCCCGGCGGGGCAGATTGAGAATTTTCTTAATTTGTCTTGGTCTGGCTGGTGGGAGGCTTTCGTCGTGCCTAGTTACCACCCTACCGACAAAGACGTATCGCCAAGCGATTTTAGCGTTCCGGTACGATGTCGTGTAGAAACCGAAAGGGGTGTGGATTTTCGTCCCCTCCTAACAAGTTAGCCCGCTTCCATCTTAGACTGCATCATCACTTAACATCAGTTGTGATAGTAGTCAAGGGCCAACATGTTGTCGATAAAAAATAAATCCAGTACAAACGTTTGATATCTACTTTCCAAGAGCGGGACAATTAAAGTACTATTACTGTATTAAGATAATATTTGAATAGCACAAATTCTCACTCACTTGGGACGGTGTGATAACTAATTTACCGTATCTCGGGATGTATCACAAAATCGATTAAATTGTAATAATATGTTACCGAACTTATTTTGTAGTTATGTCCTTGTATCTCTGGCTATGTCTCTATATTTACCCGCACAGCTAAAATATATTTGTGAGGTTCAAACATAACTCTAGCATGGCAAACAAGGGTCTGCTTAATATTCTGACCCGATTCGACAAGCTACATGTTTTTACACAAATCCATTACTATCTGACATTAGCAGCTGCCTTGTCGAACTATTGGTAAGCCTGTGAGGCTTCGATCACGAGGTCCTGGGTTCGAATCCTTTGTCGGGTCACGAAATAATTTAGAGATTTTTTCTACGAAATTTTCAGGCAATTCCAAGCCCGGATTCGGGAAGTTTGTGGTAATACACGCCCGTGCCTCGGAGAGAAAGTTAAGCCATCGATCCAGGTCACTCTTATCAAGATCTGATAATGATCGTTAATAAGTGAAACATTATGTACCTAAAACTGTCAATCCGCATTGGAGCAGCGTGGTGGGTAAATATAAGTAGCGATGAAATCAGCGACAATATTATACTAAGAGATCGTCTTAAATAATAAAAGTTTCAAAAACTTTTTTCTTTTTGATTTAATTTATATTTTTATTTGTGCTTCATATTTCACATCGCAATATAATATTCAAACAGCGTACCATATATGTTCATGTCACAAATACCGTCGTCCTCGATGCTTCATCGTGACAATTGAAACTCAGGAAAGCGGAAACGCTGCCATATTTCTTTTTATATTTCGAACGTTTGGTTTTGGACATCCCGCATATTGGATTTGGTAAGAGATTTTTTTATTTAAATGCGTTTATATGCATGCAATGTGTATATTATACTAGCGGACGGCCGCGACTCTGTCCACGGCAAATTCTGTTTTGTGATAGTTCAACAAAGCTCACGTCTCAGGCTCTTGACTATCTCAGTACCAAATTTCATTTTGATCGGTTCAGTAGTTTAGGCGTGATTGAGTCACAAACAGACACAGTTACTCTTACTTACGTTTAAATTATATGGTTTAGTTATAGTATAGAAGTATATGTTACATTTTAATCAAATTACCAAGTTATGTATGTATAACATTTTATAATGGTACAACAAGAATTGGGCAGAACACGAAATAATATTGCCTTTTTCCCAGCCCAGTTAAGCAAAATAGAAGTTCTAGAGATAAATATGACAAGCGCAACGGGTGGGCAGTAAACAGCGGGGAGTAACAGTACTAACTTTCCAACTGCGCACTGCTACTTATTTTTTTGTAAATATCCATTAAAAATATCCATAACATTTTTTTATTTTATAGTCCGTAGTTTGAGTTAGTAACAGAATAAATAAGACTGTAACATTTATAGAAATGCTGTCATTATCTATGTTCTGTTGTTATTAATTTTAATAAATATAAATATCCTCAATTATTAAATTTAACATTACAATAATATTAACAATAAAGTAAACCTACTGAGGCACGAAAATTATATATAAAAAAAACAGAATAATTATAATAACTAATTAACTTAACTATTCATAAATTATTAATTAATAATTGAGGTGCTTTGTGGTATTTTTTTGAAGTGAAACTTCTTTATCGGGGTTGGAAAAAAATTTAGTGTAACATTATTTTTTACGCGTCACATTTTTCCGTTACGCGCCATCTTTGACTTATGGAAGTGACGTGATAAATAAATAAATAAATAAATATATATATATATATATATATATATATATATATATATATATATATTTATTTATTTATTTATTTCAGTGAATTTCTAAAAAAAGTAAGTAATTACATCTCTTTTTCTAATACTTAGGTGTAATTATGGTAATTATTTTTCCACGTTATTTAAAATTAACCTCAGTTTTTGATTGTATTTTTCAATACACTAACACGTGGGTGTAATTATGGTATCAATTTTTTCTAATACTTGAATGTTGATAAGTTAGTTAGTTACTTAGTTTCACTTCTTACGAGTGTACGCTAATACACGCACATATTTTTTATTAGTTTTTGTATTCATTACATGTTAGCCCTTAACTGCAAACATACCTGATGGTAAGTGATGATGCAATTTCAGAAAGAAGCGGGCTAACTTGTTAGGTGTAGGATGAAATCCAACAACCTACGATTTCTACACGATAACGTCCTGAAACGCTAGATCGCTTGGCGATTGCTCTTTGTTGGTAGGGTGGTTACTAGCCACGGCTGAAGCCTCCCACCAGCCAAACAATAACACTATGACTTGAAAATAAACTTGTATTCATAATTGGCAGTTTGTATTCACTAAAATATTTAAAACATGGCATTGGTGCTACAAAAATGTTTTAAGTGTCATTCAGTAATAAAAAGCTAACATCATAGACAGCCAATTTTTTTTAATTCCCCAATCACTCTTTGATTACAAAGAGTGCTCTTTGTGGATGACTTTCAAAATGCTAGTCAAGTCGGGGAATATTTCGGTACCTCCATTTTAATCTTGAGATAGATTGCAGACGGGCTCGTGAACTTCTTTTGTTCTTTACACAAAAATTTGGCGTTTTTTTATTATTATCAGGCAGATTTGTTGAGCACTTCATTTGATACAAACCTTACAAATGTTATGAAAGTTTTACTTTGTTGTTGCCAGCATATATTTTGTTTGATCGTATAATTATATACCTAGTTTTAACACATGAAGTTGGATTTTTAACCGACGAAAAAAAACGGGAGGTTCTCAATTGGACACGTATATATATATTTTTATATATATACGTATACTTCCAAGGTGGTCCCATTGTCATCATTTTAGGATCGGATGATGATATCTTGGGGAAATTGAAGAAACTCTTCAAATTTTACAGTATAGTACGAGTACGTTACGTGGCGATAAATCACTAAAAAGTAAGAAATAAAAATTTTTAACAAAAAATAGAACCGACTCCAAACGCACTAAAAAGTAAAAAATAACTGTGTCAATTACTTTTATTTTTATTAAGTAAATTAAAGCAAGTAATTGACACAGTTTTTTTTTTACTTTTTAGTGCGTTTTGAGTCGGTTCTATTTTTTGTTAAAAATTTTTAAAGGGTATTAAAGTATAGTATTAAGTTGTTATTGTCTCGTTGGTCCTGTGATTAGCCTTGTTTAGTTTGAAACCTAAAAGGGGGTTCAGGCCTGTCACGCTGCTCCTATGCGGGCTGGCGGGTTTATTGATAATGTTTACTATTCAAACGATCACTATTAGATGTTAATGATGAAGATTGGAACTGATGACTTAATTCAGATTAGAAGCGAATCGAAGCGTCAGGTCTTGATTTTTACCTATAGCAATTTATTATTATTAGCAAATACATTTCCATTTTCAAATCGTTAAAGTACCAAGATGTATTAATGAAATATGAAAACTTCGAAAATGGATTAGCGTGAACGCTTGTTTCCAGTTATGTATAATACAACATTGGACTTTAGAGATAAATGTACGTTGACAAAATTGAAGACGTAATGTTTAGATTCACTTCGATGCCAATTTCAGTTAAGCCTAACGTGCTCTCCAAAGCATTGGGATTGGGACATCAACGTCTCAAACTTGGTCTTAAAATATTTCGGAAGACATAAATTTATAATAGCGAGTCTTAGGTATCGGAATCCTTAAAGCTAAACCCCGAGGCTGTACCAAAAAAGTGCTAGCTTGACATCATAAATGCTGACATGATCGATGATGAGTCAATAAACTTTTTTTTTATCGACTACAAGTTGGCCCTTGACTGCTATCACACTTGATGTTAAGTGATGATGCAGTCTAAGATGCACGCGGGCTAACTTGTTAGGACTGGGACGAAAATCCACACCCCTTTCGGTTTCTATACGACATCGTACCGGAACGCTAAATCGCTTGGCGATACGTCTTTGTCGGTAGGATGGTAACTAGCCACGGCGAAAACCTCCCACCAGCCAGACCAAGACAAATTAAGAAAAATCTCAATCTGCCCCGCCGGGAATCGAACCCAGGACCTCCGTCTTATAAATCCACTGTGAATACCACTGCGCCACGGAGGTCGTCAAAACTTAAAATATCGGATACTCATGACCGGGCAAAGTTGGCCAGATTTCGCCGGAAAGCTTGCTAAAAAAAAAGAAGAGTAAGGTAATTTACTTTGAAGGTACGTGGGCTAACCATTGGATCAACAATAAAGAAGAAGATAATACCTATATTTCAAAAAATATACGTACGGGTAGGTCAATTTCAGGTCAAGGATTTCCATCTCATAATGTGTCAGGGATTCCAAGCTCATAACGAGTCGACCCTTTGCCATAACTCGATATCCGCGGTCACTGATAACACACAACTTCGCATAAAATTGGCTCTCGAGCGCAGGCGGATCGCGTAAAAAATCGGTTATGATTGATTTCCGGATACTTGCCAAATCTTATCGGAGTTCCAAAAAAGTTACACCAACTTTTTAGCGCCATTCGAAATGCTATTAAAAGGTCTAAAAGGTCCTTAACTTTAATTTAAGGTTTTTAAATTGTTTTATATTTTTGCAAATATGAAATAATAAGTCAGTGTTTTAGTTTTTAGGTATTTCACTTAACAAAACCTTAAATCTTAAAAATACTAACGTGGGTCACAGGTCTAAGGATCAGTTAAAACTGAAGACTGTATAAGATATTTTGATTTTCTCCTACTGGCAAATCAAGCCATTAGAATAAGCGATTTAGCGTTCCAGTATGATGCCTTCATAAATACGAAGTATGTCCTCTAGCTCTACTTTCTTCTATAGTATCATCAATTAACATCGCGTGAAATCGCAGTCAAACGTTAAATTATATTATTAATGAAATCTAGGTATCTTTTAGGCAGGCATTGCAAGAGGAATAAGTCGTATCGATGATATCGTCACTGAACCATAGCAGCCTGCTAACCGTCATTGAAGCATACGCAAGCATTTGACGGCCGAGTGGCGCAGTGGTTAGTGACCCTGCTTCTGCGTCCTAGGCTGTGGGTTCGATTCCCACCTCTGGAAAATGTTTGTGTGATGAGCATGGATGTTTTTCAGTGTATGGGTGTTTATCTATATATTATAAGTATTTATGTATTATATATATTAAAATATTCATCGGTTATCATAGTACCCATAACACAAGCTGCCTAAGCATACTTTGGGGCTATATAGCGATGTGTGTAATTGTCCTATAATATAATATAAATAAGTTTGGTGGTTTAGTGTTTTAAATGCTATAATATTTGAATTAATAAGTTTTTTTTTAAAATATTGAATTTTCATTGTAACTCCTTCCTATCTGTATTCATTGTAAATGATTGCGGTTAAATTTTATGTTGACCCCTGAATATTTTATTCATTAAGTTTAATGCTACTTACATTTACATAATTCTTTAAAATGAATCTGAAATCGCGCCAAGTATGAATATACAATGTAGGCTTTTGAGGTAGAGAGAGGAAGGATGGCAATAATCGTAATCGTCAGCGGTCGCGTTTATTGTAGGATGACTGTGTGCAATGTATGTATAGGGGATTAAGAAGAATATGTCGAAAGAGGGTCGGACAGCGAATAAAATTATAGGGTAATCCTTTGTATTTAGAGTAATTATAACTAAACCACAAATAGATAACTGAAGGAATAATTAACAGCAACTTAATTAACTGTGAATTACTACTGGCAAATTATGGTATTACAATGATGCGTAACGTCTCGTGTTAATTAATGCAACCTTAAGACACCGCGACTCAAGCTGAGAGTAATAATTAATTCGTTTTCACAAATTAATTATCCGAGTTGTTTAGGTTAAGCGATAAGCAAAGTACAACGTCTGCACCGCGTCACGCCAGTGCCTAGACTGCCATCCAGTTGTAGACCCGCTCCTTTTATACAACTCAGAATGTCTCAAGTAGTGGGGTGAGTGGGGGTATCGAACGATGCGCAGCCGCAAGAGGGCGTGGCTGGTGCACGTGCAGTTCACAGACTTCTTTCTAGTCGCGTACGATGACGCAGGCGCCGTTAAATACATCAAAATATTTACACTATGAATAATTATTTATTTGGATACAAGGAAGCGTTACTATACGGAAGTTGCTGATTAATATATTTATGGTGGAAAATATCCAAATGAATATTTATATATTTACCAACAGTTTAATTGTACGCAATAATAACATAAAAATAAATAGAAACATATTATAAAGATAGTAGAATACGAAAGGCGGCCTTATCGTTTGGTAGCTACTTCTTCCAGACAACCTTTTTCCTAAGCCCAAGGTTGCCTAGAAGAAATTGCTACTAAACGATAAGGCCGCACTTTGTTCCTCTACTTCCTACATAATATTATTTCTTTTTGTTTTTATTTCATGTCATGTGGTGTACAAATAAAGTATAAATTAATAAATAAACCTTACCATTAATTTAAAACGAAATCCAAGAAAATATTGCTTGAATAGAAAGCTTATAACTTTTGTGATTTTCACGAGTTGAAAATAAAAACCAATTTTAATTAATTTATAATATAAATTTTACCATTTGCATATATTAATAATTTATAGTTATATTTATTATAACAAAATTAGTGTATAATTTTCAAACAAACGTAACATAATAGCGCAATATATCAAAACATATTAAACAAATGCCCGTAACAAATTGTTACTTACAAAATGTACATTAAAATTATTTAAATGTAAATGAATGAGATACATTTAAATGTAAATGACCGATGCCCGCAGCGAATGGGGCCCGTAATGACAGTCTTTTGTCAGTATTTTTCAGCTCTTGTGACGTAACTCATTCAAGTATCAAGAGCTTTTTCGTTATATAAAACGTTCGATTCTGTTCTTATTCAAATTGATTTTTAATTAATTGTTTATTCTTATTGACAAAAACGTTACGTTGTGTACAGATAACGTAAACTTTTATCGTTTAAAATGATTCTAGAATATTTTGATTTTCAGTGAGAATTTGTTTGTCGAACATGACAAAGTGCCCATTGTTCAATGGTCCTATTAGTTTGTATTGACATATCATTAAGAAACTGCTTTTGAATATTTAAATTTATTTTTCCTTTCTCTTTGGTTAAATGGTTATATGGTTATATTTGAAGGTCGTTTTTCTAGCAATATATTAACGTAAATTAGTAACATTTTCGAGATAATTTTCCATCTATGATTCTCTTTGATACTGAACCTGATAGAATAAGAAAATACTTAATAGGATATATATTTTAGACAGGAAATCAACTATATCTATTGTTAGCATTTTAAAATATTACAATTTGTTACCATAGACATATACTACACGTTATTGTCTATTGTAACGTAAGCTTATGTCTGTCGAGCGTGGAATCATTTTTTCAAAGGACTTAATTCCAGGCTGTAAAATAAAATATAAGAATTGATATGATAGAATAGTCGAGAAGTGTATTTTACTGTTCTTTTTATTGTTACACAGTATGCATATTTTTAGTGTAATATTAATTATTGTAATTGAGTGGTTTTGTAATTCATGTAAAATGAGCATGTGGCGAGTTTTTCTGGTCGCGTCTTTTCTCGTCACGGACTGCATTTTCGACACGGCGGTAGTTTACAAAAGAATAAACAATTTTGAAGACATCGGAATATTATTTCAACGCCCAAGTTTAATACTATATATTAAGATGCACGTAGTACGAAAGTAGGTACAACCATAAAAATCCTTTGCTTAAATACTTGCTTTTTTATAATATCCTGTGGGTTAATACAAAGTTTATTTATAGAATATTGTATTGACCCTGGTTCACTACTGTATTCTTAGTAATAAATTCAAAGTAGACGTTCACATTTCAGCATGAATGAAGATAAACACAACCATTTGTCATATGAATCGATCGCCTTATGTGGGTCCACTGATATGAAATGTCTCAAATCTTTAATACATTTCTTTATTTATTTGAACTCGAGTGCTACATAAATTCAAAATTCAAAATCGTTTATTTCAAGTAGGCTTATTCCAAGCACTTTTGAAACGTCAAATTAGACTATTTGTAGTGACTCTACCACCGGTTCGGAAGGCAGGCCCTGTTTAGAAGAGCCGGTAAGAAACTCAACAGTTGCTCTTTTTATAATATTATCAATTTTATAATATTAAGTGTGTTGTTACATAAAAGTCGATCCAATTGCCTTTGAATACATAAATTGATATTTGATCTTATCTAATATTTTTACATATTTTGGTTTTTACACAAACAAACTTTTAAAAAGTAGAAAGGCTTATTGCTTGAACAGTTCCGTCCAGACAAATTGGATATACGAAATAAATAATACAAATGTTAAAATACATTTATTGTAACATTTCTCTCTACCCCCAACTCAATAGATCAAAGTTCTCCCAACCAACCTATTCCCATACTAAGCCATGGGTATCTTCCCATATAACCGCCACATGCAGTTGAATGTAACGACTGTATACGTGCACTTTGTATGATAAAGTTCATGTTATAAAAGCATTTTTATAGCAAGACCATTAAAAATGCACAGTTTACAACGATACAGTATATTCTATAACGACATTTTTGTAACTCGAAAGTGACATTTTTATATTTGTCCCTATCTATAGTGTTATGTTAGAGAGAATTAGAGCCGAATTCAAAACTGAAACTCTCGACTTACAAAAACATTGCAGAAAAGCGCAACTGAACCAAAATAGAGCATAGCCGAAGTGAATACAGTCGACACCGAGCACATATGGTAACATTTCATAAATACAATAATTTATGGTCAATAATTCAGCTTGAACCCATTGAAATATACGGACCGAATGCACTGTCATTACCGCCCCTAAATAACCTGACCTACTCTCCGAACGATTCCGATTTCGCACGAGTGTAACCAAAACAAAATCGATACAATTAAGCTCGGAAACTTGCATACAATTGCACTCCGTTTTCGGAACGTTAATTGTTACTTTCACATAGATAAGATCATAAAAGCTCCCGCAGAAATACAATTGTAAGTTGACCGACTAGATCGTAGAGTAAGTATACTAATAGGTTTAGTGTCATAGCTCGCAAATTTTCTCTTCTCCATGTCTTCTCTAATTAATATATTATACATATATACACATACTAATCAAAAATAAATCAGTCTTATCAGAATCGAAAACGATTCTGACCGAAAGAGTCAACTTTTATTTCCAAGAACTTTTTCAGTAAAAATTCTTAGCCCAGAGTTCAAACGTTGGCGATCTTACCCCCATGCTTAGGCAAGAACGTTAAGTTGGTGGATTCAATCATACTCATTCATCATCATCATCATTATCAGCCTATTAACGGCCCACTATAGGGCCAGGACTCCCTCCTTATAGGAGAAGGGAAATGGGTATTCACGCTGCTCCAATGCGGGTTGGCGGGCTTCGGGTTTGGTCATGTTTCATTTAGTAACGTTCACTATCAGAAGTTGATGACAGTGACCGGGACCGACGGCTTAGCATGCTCTCCGAGGCACGGGGGTGTAACACTAACAACTTTCCGACTCCGGGCTTGGAATGTACAAAGAATTTCATAGCAGCAGTAAAAACATTGGCATTCCGCATTGAAGCAGTGGTCGCTCAAACCTCCCTATCGTCTAATTTTTTTATAAAATTCTTAGAAATAACACGTTACTGTCATAAAGAGACGATTAATGTTACCAATGTTTAACATTTGATACTAAAATTCCGAAAAAGAATATATCATTTTTACAAAAGCTCTTTAAAGAATATCATTTACAAAACCTACACAGAAATGAAAGCCGTAACTCAAAAATTTCAAGTTCATAATGGACACAGATAAGGGAGTTAATAGCACAGTTTCTCTCAGTCACAGGCCTCTGCAAACTTCATAAATAACCTCTATAATAATGGTTGTGCAACTTTCACAATAAAACTTTACTAAACATTGAAGTTAAGGCAATACTTCATTATCAAACAATTCATTATTATCGATTCTATATAATAAACAAGGACAAAAGCAAAACTTATTTAATATCCTAATACAAGACTAGTGGACTGTCGTGACTTAGTAGGAATTTTACATACAAACATAACATCAGACCTCCTTCCCTTGGGTATATAAAGACTATATTCTTCAATGTGCCACGGTCCTTGCATACTTTATTAGCTTATTCCACTCCCATTAATCCTTTCATACAAGTTCGACGGTTTAGGACACTCTTGACCTAGCTAGCCATATTTTATAAAGTCCTGAATTTGGTTCAGGCACATTCGCCTAGGCCTTTCCCTTCCAGCATTTCCACTCACAAGTCTCATAAGTCTCTTTTGTTAATCTTCTTTCATCCATTCTCTCTACATGCCCAAGCCATCTAAGCATTCTCAATTATAGTCACTATATCTTCTCTTACACCACACTTTTCTCTTATCATACTATTTTAACTATTGACATAGTTTCAACCCACACATACTACACAATATGACCGTTCCGTAAAATTCCATTAAAATAATTAACCATGTCTTTTTCAACATAACTAAAATTCTCGTTTCCCCTTCCGTAGATAGTGAAGACTATTAGAGCTCGCTCAGACAAAAGGATCCCACTTTCTGAAGTATGCATTTCATATTCTTTATTTTTCTGTATTTGTTTACTTTAAACAAGTAACGCTACCGTGCCATGACGAAACACTTTACCTTTATAATACAGGTATATCTAAAGATGCAGTGTTCATGGCACGTCAGACTAAGAGGTCTAAAAACCATCAGAACGGTAATACAAAGTTACAAACGTTGCGCGGAACGCAGAACTCATAAAAATTTTTAACAAAAAATAGAACCGACTCAAATCGCACTAAAAAGTAAAAAATAACTGTGTCATTTAGTTGCTTTAATTTACTTAAGCATATCTATGAAGTCGGTGCCAGCCAAATTTAAGAAACATTTATTTTACGTAGTAAAGCAGTTTGTGGGTTCTAGGTAACATTCTTGAAAGTAGAAACCTTGGCTGGCACCGACTCCTAGACATGCTTAAGTAAATTAAAGCAACTAAATGCCACAGTTATTTTTTACTTTTTAGTGCGATTTTGTCTATTTTTTGTTAAAAATTTTTATTTCTTACTTTTTAGTGATTTATCGCCACGTAGCGTACTCGTACTATACTGTCATAGTATATTATATGGCACTAGTAGCCAAAAAGCTACCGATACCGAGTCAAAAACCGAAATCGCTGTAAGCGTGCCTCCAAAATTTGAAGAGTTCTTTCAATTTCCCCAGGATATCATCAGCGGATCCTAACATGCGGACAATGGGACCACCTTGGATGTATGCCCTTTCTAATAAAAAAAGACAACATTTCAAAATCGGACAACACTGTAAAAAGTTATGCGTGGTCATACATAAAAAAAAAAAAAAAAAAATATACGTGTCGAATTGAGAACCTCCTCCGTTTTTTTTCGTCGGTTAAAAACGCTTGAACGCTTTCTCCCTACGCGGGCCCTTGGGAGTGTAGAGAAATACTTAGTCTAAGTGGCAGTTGTTACAGAAAACTTTTCCTTCCGATCGATTTCAATAAAAGAAATCAGGGAACTGTGCCCGTGAAAGTAGCAGGAAAATATTCAGCGTAATAAGTTGCAAAAATACTATAAAATGGTCTTTGTGTAAGAAAAGAGTAAACAATAATTCTTGTATTTATACTCAATTTTGGTCTAATTACCAAATTAAAAATGAAAAAAAATCCGAGATCAGTTGTACGCTTTTGTTGCAATACACATTGTTGTTGATAATTTTTGATCGGTTTTATGGCCTTGCCGTTAATTTATATTCCTTTTTAGTGTTGAAAAAAAGCTGCCAGGACGTTTTGCAATTACTTCGAATTTCAGTCAATACCTCAAAAATAAATAGAGATCCTTAAAATAAAAAAAAATCAAGAAGAAAAGAAAATTCTATAAAATTCCCTTAGCTTCTGAACCTAGAAGAACATATTTTTTTTTGCTAGAGGGATCATGATTATCAGCCTATTAACGGCCCACAACAGGGCCAGGTAGTTCTTATAGGAGAAGGGATAGAGGCCTACAGGGATGATGATACTATAATATTAAACAAATCTACTAGTCTACTATTTATATAAACAAAAATCCAACTCCGCTATACTAGTGGTCCACTTTCAAAAATTATTCATAACACAAAAGCAACATCCTGTCGGCTACTGGATGAGGGTACTTCCGACGAAGACTCTTTAGTGCCTCTTTTGATATTTATGCAACCCTTTTTCCATTTTAATGCTGCCTTTATAACTACGAGTTCAATTTAAAAATTTGGGAAGCCCCGAATATCATTAATTTAGCTAGAGATTTCGTCGTTTGTCGGAAATAATTTTTACCATGACGGAAAAATGTTGATCTTTTTGTATCTGCTACATCACGTTTATGCTCAGCAATTAAATTTAAAAAACCCCTTGCAAAAATGTTAGGGATAACCCTTAAAAAATATAAATCAAAATTAAACTAATTCTTTGAACGCAAAAATACGATTGGGCTGCTGTGAGTTTTCGAAGAGTTAGGTTCTCTGGAGTCCATTCTGGTTGAATGGTCTTCATCATCAGGTCAAAGTAAACAATAAAAACACGTGAAGCACTTAATCGAGTTATCATACGCCAAAATAGAGCATTTTGGAAACAACAAAAACACACTAAGACACTGACAGGCATCGATGTCAAACATATCACACCTCTCTATTTACGTCGGAGGTTAAAATTTAAGAAACTTATAATTAGCTAGATATATTTTTGTTACAAAAACATCCAAACACGTTTCGGAATCGAGACAAATACTCAAATAGTTACACACAGTTTATAATCTTGCCAGATTTATAGTTTTGCCAGAAATAAAAATATATATATATACGGTCGAATTGAGAAACTCCTTTTTTTTGAAGTCGTATAATAATAATTATAGATGACATTTAAGTGACAATTCTTCACTTGAGTTTGGTACAATCATTAAAAGTTTCACACTATTCTACCAGTTTTAATATTACACATAACATTACGCGTCATTCCCATACGGATAGGTAGAGACTATATCCTTCAATCTTCCACGAGTATTGCCAATGTCCAATAAAAAATACGTAATTTAATAAAAATAATGACGTGATACAGTTCCCACGTAGATGAAGTTACGGATATCCACTAGTTTTAAGGCCTCAACGGACGAAATTGCAGTCGCATCTTAAAATCCACATTCATATGTATGTTTCTAGTCATATTTCGGGGTGTGTGAAGTTTTAACGCACACAATAATACGTCATACACTATCCACGTAATAAGGCCTCGTGCCTGAGAAAATCAAATTCTATAAATGAATACTGTAAATTCACAAGCTCATTTCAGCCTCGAGGCTTTCCCAAGGCCGTAACTTCCAGGCACCGTCGCGAACTAAAGCTCACCACACACGTTACATACTGAATATCGAAAAGTATATTGAAATATCATAGGATCTCATATTTTATAATAAAAACCTATTGTCGGAGCAAGTAGATGTCCCACTGTTAAACGAGAACGATGTTTTTAAAACCCTATGTTGTCAAATTTGTCTTATCTCTATCTGTCTAACAGAATACTAAAGATTGAGCAAAAAAGAGATGTTGAGACGAATTTAGAAACATTATTTTATATCGAACCTCCTGAGGATGTACCTCTATGAGAACTGAACGTCTGTAAAGATGTTTTTGTCGGGGCCGGTTGGCGTCACCACGTATATTTGTTGGATTTTTGTGGAAAAACGCCAGAATTAATAGAAATAATTAGTTATTCATTGTTTATAATGAAACGCAGTGTCGGATATTTGGTATAGGTATACCGCATTGCATGAACCAGCTCATTTCTAAAAGTATATATGTTCAAACCAAGCCGGTCATATTCTGGAAACAATAACTAAGCGAGTACAGCCGTTTTTTTCAACATGACTTTATTAATCACGATAGTAGGTAAATCCTAACCTAAATATTAAAAATCCCCTGCCGCGTCTGTCTATCTATGTGTTCGCGAGAAACTATTAAAAATAGTTCAATATGAATTTAAAGCCGCCTGGAAGCTTTCATTGAAAATGCTGCCTCTTTGGTCTAGTGGTTAGCCTATCCGGCTTCGATCACGAGGTCCTGGGTTCGAATCCTGGGTTGGGTCACGGAATAATTCTGAGTTTTTCATTCTTCTATGAAATTTTCAGTAAATTCCAAGCCCGGAGTCTGGAAGTTGGTGGTGTTACACCCCCGTGCCTCGGAGAGTACGTTAAGCCGTCGGTCCCGGTCACTGTCATCAACATCTGACAGTGATCGTTAATAAATGAAACATTATCAACCTAAGCCCGCCAATCCGCATTGGAGCAGCGTGGTTGGTCTACGCTCCATATATCCTTTCCTGTAGGAGGGAGGCCTGGCCCTGTAGTGGGCCCGTTAATAGGCTAATAATGATGATAATGGAAGAATTCTTCCTCTTTATTAGAACTACAAAAAAGTCCACGATGGCACCCATCTTTCAAGGATGGCTTTTGAAAATTAGGAGTTACGTTTTTTGGTGTTCTTAGAAGATTTGCACTATTATCGAGCGCTTCTACTAGTAAAATTGTAAAATGCAATAACAATATTTTTCAAGGTATCTACCTCAAAAAAGAGAATAACAGTAGTCTATAGAAAAACTAATATTCCCCAGTGCAGTTTCTTAGTATTTTCAAAGGTGTTTGTACACAAAGGCAGTGGCAGCCCGCGGCCCATTGCAGCGTTGGCTCTTTACAATTTTATGCTAGGTATATGATTTAGAAGCCTGCCAACTAATTTTGTATGGCGACAATAGTGAATTGTGCGAATATAATGCATTTGTTACATTTGGTTCATTTCTTTCTATGGTTACGTAATCTCGTCGTCATTATTTGGCTATTTTAATGCGTCACTAATCCAGGTATCTTTATAGGAGAGGTCATATGAAGCTTAGGCCCGTCATGCTATTCTGATTTAGGGTCATTTTTGGGTTAATAATTTTTACTGACAATCTTTTGGAAGAAAATCTCCATTTAGATATAATTCATTATATTATAAGTTTTTGACTTTTTCCCATAAAAAAAAACTTGGTCGCTAACTGCGGGTTTCATAAGAAGGCTCTGAGTCACTCAGCGGGCGATGGAAAGAGCAATGCTCGGAGTATCTCTGCATGATCGAATCAGAAATCCGCAGAAGAACCAAAATAACGGACATAGCTCAGCGAGTCAAGTGGCAATGGGCGGGGCACGTGGTTCGAACAGCTGATGGACGTTAGGGGCCGAAGGTGCTAGAATAGCGACCCTGCACCGGAAAGCGGAGTGTTGGTCGACCCTCCACCAGGTGGACTGATGACATCAAACGTGTCGCAGGGAGTCGCTGGGCACATGCGGCTCAGGATTGTTGTGTTTGGAAGTCCCTAAAAAAGGCCTATGTCCAGCAGTGGACGTCCACCATCTGATAATGATGATGATGATGATATTTTAAACGCATCGAGTCGCAAAGGTACTTACAAATATATAAGTACTAGAGAAAGAGAATAGAGAATGCCCGCGGTTCCACCAGTATAGTACTTGTTCCCGTTGGAATATCAGGAATATTGCTTCTGTATGTATGTATATGGCTTATGTGTTATTCGCATATTGTAGTTTTAGCGTGAAAGAATTATAAATATCCATCCACTTACTTAAACATACACACATACATAATATTACGAATCGAATACTGAACTTTTGAAGGTGAATAAACAGGCTATTCCCGTTAGTCCACTATAAAAGTAATTGAAAAAAAATGATTAATCCCTGAAACACTTATCCAAATAAGCTTTAAGTCCTTAATCATATTGTGTTCGCGAGATTTAGTCCGGTGTAGATTGAGTGATAGCTAAATAACACTAATTTATTGCCGAGACAAAGCCATCCATTCACGGACGAACTGGCAAAATAAATTGCTTTAGTGACTTGAAGAATCGCCTCAGAGGCCCTACAAGACCAACTTAGCAATATTTTACAATTATGTGAAATATTGTTTATTATGTGTCTATTTACTAATGGCTACATTATCTACCTAACTTTGTTATTTAAATGTTTTATTCCTAGGGGAGAGGTCTAGCCCAGTAGTAGAATATCTTAATAACAATGATTGTGCATGGCCAACTAAAGAGCCAGGTCATCTATATATATGTATGTGTATGTGTGTATATGTGTTTTTATGTATTTTATGTAAGTATATTTTTATTTTAGACAGTAAGAATCATTCTTTTTTTTTGTGTACGTACACCCGAACCTACTCAAATGTTTACGCTTTTCCACTTAAATATTCTGGAAAAAGGTTGTCTGGAAGAGATCGCTCATTAGCGATAAGACCGCCAATTGTACATTAGTTTTTAAAATATTATTCTCTTTGTACCTTTGTTTTGGTGTACAATAAAGAATATTTCATTCATTCATTCATTCATTCATCTTTATAGGAGGTGGTACAGAGCCTAGTGCTTCAATACGTGTAGGTAGGCTTGAAGTGATAAGAAAAAATTTACTCTTGTGATATCACTATTAGATGTGAATGTTATAAATTACATTGTGGCATGGCATACCGAAACCGAAAGCATAGCATGTCCTCCGTGGCACGGGCACACCAAAAATATTTCAATTCTAAGCGGAGATTTTTTATTGAATGTTTTGGCTTGTTTATTATTTTAAATAGGGGTTGATCGTAGAAGAGTGAAAATTTTGGGGTGGACTTCTTTAGGATACTTTAGCATTGTTTACATTCTGATGCGCGGTGGATTTATAAGACGGAGGTCCTGGGTTCGATTCCCGGCGGGGCAGATTGAGATTTTTCTTAATTTGTCTTGGTTGGCTGGTGGAAGACTTTCGCCGTGGCTAGTTACCACCCTACCGACAACGACGTACTGCCAAGCGATTTAGCGTTCCGGTACGATGTGGTGTAGAAACCGAAAGGGGTGTGGATTTTCGTCCCATTCCTAACAAGTTAGCCCGCATCATCACTTAACATCAGGTGTGATAGCAGTCAAGGGCCGACATGTAGTCGATAAAAAAAAAAAATTCGCAGACTTAACCGATATGCACACGAAATCTCACGAAAATCAGTTGAACTATTTAGGAGTTAATTACAAACACCGTGACACGAAAATAAGAAAAACCGTAGCCTCATCTAGGATTTGAACTCTGTATCTGTATGTGATGACACCAAACTAGTCACTCGACCAACGAGGTACTTATAATTTAATAAATATTATAGGACAATTACACACATCGCTATATAGCTCCAAAGTAAGCTTAGGTAGCTTATGTTATGGGTACTATGATAACTGACAAATATTTTTTATATACATTATACATAAATACTTAAAATATAGATAAACACCCAGACACTGGAAAATATCCATGCTTATCACACAAACATTTTTCTAGACGTGGGGATCGAACCCACAGCCTAGGACGCAGAAGCAAAGTCAATACCCACTGCGTCACTCGGCCGTTAATATATTAATACCACTTACAATATTAACGACTTGACTTGTTTTATACCTTATATACATTTTTCGTGTACCTATAACTTTATGAACCTATAAAGTAAATTAAGTCTCTTATGGTGCTCGTTGTCATAAAAAGTTACGAGTATAACCTTTCAAACACCCTAAATTATATGACACTTCCATATGAACTGGCTTATGTAGATTGTATAAATTTACATAGCACACAATTTCATTAGGCATGGCCTACCTAGTCCCAGGATTGTGCTAGCAGTTGTATTTATCCAGATAAAGAGTCTGTCTCTAGACGAAATGTGTCAAACTAATAGGCGTAAAATTTCACAAGCTTTGTGTGGGCGGACCTATACTTAAGCCAAATTATTGAGATATCTTGTAAACAAACAAATATTTTTAACATGAAGGTAGAAATCACGAAAATAAATTATTTTACATTTGCTTTCCCAATTTTTTTAGTTTGCGTGTTTTTAGAACAAATTAGGACAGGAAGAAGATTAGTAAGCTTAAAACTATTAATATATTCAATATTTCTGCAGCGTTTAGATTTTATAAGAAAACTAATTCATAATTTTAAATTTATTTGCCGCCTAAAATTTGAATTATTAATTCTACCGTCATTTTAAATAAAAAAGGTTGATTGCTGACAAATGTGTCAAACTAATAGGCGTAAAATTGCACAAGCTTTGTGTGGGCGGACCTATAGATACTAATGAATTCGCGTCGTCTTTTCTTTCGTGACATTAACAGTCTCTAGTAAGAAAACTAGAAAACCAACATGAAATGCATATGAATGATGTCAACAGCCTTAATTGCTGTGAAAGTAGCTGGATTGCGAATGATCAAGCAGACAATAGTGGCAGGCTGGGTCAAAGTCAAGAACTTCGGGTATGATTGTATCCCTTTTATCGCTTAGCGATTGTCAGCTAATATAAAATGCGTAAACAAAACATCGAACATAAATTCATTAACTTTGCAACACGCTGCAATAATCCGCGACTGTTACCGACATTGAGTGAATAATCCATTATTGCGTTTTAATTATATAAAACGCCACTCATGCATATTTGTGGGTACATTGTTGTTATTCTTAATAGCACGTTAATTTAATATATTGCACAGATTATGTTTACTTTGGTGATAATTTATATTACCAACAGATTAACACAATATTTACATTTTGTTGTTATGATTATATTAGAACCCTCGTTGCTTTATTTTAAATTTTAGTAGTTTAATTTTAATTAACGGACCTTAAATTATGACTATTACTTTTAAAACTCGAAAAATGAATTATTGAAAATTCAAAATAATCTTAAAGATTTAATTAAATAAAGGTATTTTGACTTTGCCTTTACATTAATTTTTAATTGGCCACTGCGGAGTCAGTCCGTTTTATAGGAGAGTAGATTTAGCGACACCAAGGCGGGTCACAGGACTTAAGGTATATATATTTTTAAATTTGATCATTACAAAGTCAAGTCAGATATTAAAGACAATGACCGGACCTTGACTTATCCCCTCATGCAAGGGGGCGTAGCAACATCTTCCAAACTCTGAATTAAAAATTTTATCTGAGAGTTTCTTGAAAGAATAACACGCTTAACATTTCATTTGCCCAACCCAAGAGTAAAACCCAGAAAGTCGCGATCCTATTAAGTCTCCTAAAATATTCAAATAATAAAAAATATTTAAATTAATTGGATAAAAGCATGTGTGTTGGACCACCAGCATTCGACAAAAAATAAATCGCTAATGGAGGGAAACCACAAATCTGTCCACTTCACAATTTTGCAATTACCATGTGTGGTTAGAGCGGTGTACCCTCAATCATATACTCAATATTTATATCCATTAAAACAACACGACTCAATGAATTTTAATGTATTTTTGATAGCAGGAGGTCAAAGCGAATGAATGGAAAATATTGAAAAAAGATACACGTCAAATTGACGATCTAGAATTTCTGTGTTGGAATTTAAATAATTTATACTGTGACAACAAATGTGTTTGTGTCGCTTTTGAGTCTATATTGGATATATAGAAAGAAGTAATCCGAACAATTACTTTAAACACATATTAAAACACATTACAGATTTAAATTTTCTTACTTGAATACTTCTTACTGCGTATCACGCTTCTACAACGGGAGTTGGTGGACTGGCGACCGAACTAGCTCTCCGAAGTTATGAGGGAATAATTAAAAAATTTAAAAAATAGTAAAGCTACGTTTGCGTTTAATCAAACAATTTCGAGTAACGCAACGATTTTTAATATCTACTTAGTTTAATTTAAATATCTACCAGCTCTTTGTCTATAAAGTTTAAACAATTTCATTGTAATGTGTATGTTTTTACACCAAATGCTACCCGACCTTTCCCCGCAGCAAATGTTTTGCGATGTAGAATTTATTATTATTACAGTATTAACATTGTCGGCGTGAACTGAGCACCTACTATAAAATCAAATTTGACGTTACATCTCGGCATTTAAGCCTTACGCTTAGTAGTAAAAACATTCCAGCAGTTTGCAACCGCAGTCCTAAATTCCTAAAATAATATTCTCTGATGGCTCTCTTTACCCATAAAGTTAGGGTTACCATCAAATATATTTTGTAAAGGACTCATCACTGGTTTCTGTAATCACATATAAAGACGAAGATGTACCGTAAAGCAATTTAGCGTTCTGGTACGATTTCATTTAGAGCATCATCACTTAAGGATGTTAAGTGTGTGTGGTGTAATAGCAGTCAAAAGTCAACTTGTAGTCGATAAAAAATTTGTCCTTTTGTGTTCATTTCCTTATGTCATCACTTTTCTACGGCTAATAGTTTATTCATTTCATGTACTCGTGTAAAATTTGATTATCTTTACTCTAATAAATTGGACGTTGCCAAGTACACCTACGTCAATATATAAGTATCTTTATATAATGGGGACGGCCTTGTTCACGTTCACGAGGTCCTGGGTTCGAATCCTGGGTCGGGTCACGGAATAATTTCGAGTTTTTCATTTTTCTATGAAATTCTCAGTACATTCCAAGCCCGGAGTCGGGAAGTTAGTGGTGTTACACTCCCGTGCCTCGGAGACGTTAAGTCATCCGTCCCGGTCACTGTCATCAACATCTGATACTGATCGTTAAATATATGAAACATTACCACCCTAAGCCCGCTAACCCGCATTGGAGCATCGTAGTGGGTCTACGCTCCATATCCCCTATAAAGAGGCAGGCCTGGCCCTGTAGTGGGTCTTTAATAGGCTGACAATGATGATGATGATGATATAGTGGGGTAGATGTAATCGTACACTTGGCATAATATCTTATTCTACTTTACGTCTGGCATTTCCAGTTCACGTTGTGATTATTGATTTTATATTATTTGTTTGATAATGTTTATTTTGCGAATTTGAACAGTATCATATTTAATGTCTAGTAGATATTGACATTTGTATCCTTAAGTTTCATGTTACAATATTACAGTTTAATGTTTCGTTATTATTTGTTTATCAGGTGAATCATTAAAGTTCTTTTGAGATACAATAAAAATTTTAGAAGTAGAAGTAGTAAAAAAATTTGAATAAGTTTAATCTAAGTTGAGTGTCGATTTTTTTAAAATTAAAATTGTTCTCTAAAAAATTTTTAACAAAAAATAGAACCGACTCAAAATGCACTAAAAAGTAAAAAATAACTGTGTCAATTAGTTGCTTTAATTTACTTAAGCATATTTATAAAGTCGGTGCCACTCGTACTCGTACTATACTGTCATAGTATATTATACGGCACTAGTAGCCAAAAAGCTACCGATATCAAGATAAAAACCGAAATCGCTGTAAGCGTGCCTCCAAAATTTGAAGAGTTCCTTCAATTTCCCCAGGATATCATCATCCGATCCTAAAATGATGATAATGGGACCACCTTGGAAGTATGCCCTTTTTGATAAAAAAAGAATTATCAAAATCAGACAACTCTGTAAAAAGTTATGCGTGGTCATACATAAAAATATATATATATATATATACGTTTCGAATTGAGAACCTCCTCCGTTTTTTTTCGTCGGTATTGTTATATCTAATGATCACTAATATATCTAAACACACTTTAATTAATATTTTTGACTTTCAGCTTTAGAATAATTGGTTTAATATTCAAAAGTCAGTTAAGATAGTCACCCTACTTTGACCCAAGCTTGATTTTGAAACGGTCAATCATAAACGTAACATTTCCTTACGAGTCCTTTCACGGATTTTAATAAAAGTATTCAGTGTTAATTGTAAGCCATTGAAACTCATTCAGACTAATGAATGAAATAACATTAACTATTGAAAATATTAACTTACACTCTTGAAAATAAATGACATAGGGAAATCACTCAAATATCGACTTTGTATATGTACATTATACACAATACATTACACAATAATATTAATGTACACATTCCAATTGAGGTAAATGATTTATTATTTATTGTATGAAATTTAAATAATTAAACGCTATCTAATGCAAATTATGCATTTAATTTAAATGCTATCGGTAATTGATACAAGAGTCTAATTTACTTGCATCGTGGAAACAAAAGATTTTTTAACAGTTTTAGATTATAAGCACTACTTTTTTATAACAAATTCATTTAAATATTATTTAAATTATTAAATAATTCATACATTTAAAAAAATATTTAGAATAAGGATGAATTTAAACATTGAGTCTCTCTTTTCTTTTATGTTTTATACAGTAGTTGCATAAATAATATAGATTGTTCAATCCACGAAGGCTCGTCGTTTTTTGTTTTTCAAACGCTTACAGTGCTACTGTGCAATAAAAACTGCAAGAATGTGAGTTCTATTACTAAGTGACGAGTAGCAATGTGTCATAGAAATCACATTCTTGCAATTTTTATTGCACACTTGCACTGTATGCTTTTGAAAAACAAAAAACGACGAGCCTTCGTGGATTGAACGATCTATAGATAAAGATAGTTTCATAGATAATACGTATAGATAGTTTTGCACTAAAACAGACCAGCTATATTCCAAAGTTCACAGACAAGCCGGCGACACCGTATAATACGTCATTTACCGGGTTCCAGGGACCGGGATGTTTGCGGTGTCCCGGCACGTATGGCTCCCGCTGCCGTGACTCAGCGAATTCAGATAATCGGCATCAAGGTCATGTTACATATTTAGGGTGCGTTTATCAAGTTCACGTGAGCTCTGGTATTTCTATCTGGTTGACATCCAAATAACACACATTAAAATCATGCATCAACGTCAGAGGCGGATCGTGAGTTAGTGGGGCAACTTAGCTTATACCTACTACTTAAAGGCCTACTTAATTGCTTAAAATAATTACGTACTAATAAAATCTTTTTGTTAAAATGACTTGTACGCTAAAACTGATGAAAGTTCGAAAGATCAGTATATAATGAATTGTGATTTTATGCTATATATAAAACACACTATCACTTAGAAACTGATGCGGGCTTAGAAACTGGCTTAGAATGCAGCAAATAATATTTCAATGGAAAATGGGGACTTTATGTGACTATATGTAATATACTCGGGGCCCTGGGCTACCCAAAAAGTCCTTAGGTAGATCCGTCCATGATCATCCTCCTTCATCAGTAGGTATCTCAACAATATGAAAATCTTCAAGGAAAAATTGAGTAGATACCATCATAGCTATCCATCATGCATAATGGTAGACAAACGCAAGCCAATCCAGCTAGGAAACCAAGTCTTTACGCTGCATTTCTCTATGATGTTATATTAGACTATAGAGTCAGCGTAGTAACAGAAATGCAATTTTTCTCAATTCAATACTACACAGAAATAGCACTATATTTTAAATGTTACATTAAGTCACCGCCCGTCGTATTGTTAACTATTTATTACAGAAAATGTTAACTTTATTGTACCTACTTAAACAATAAAAATGAAGAAAAACTTAATACCATTTTCTAACAGTTTAACCATTTCTTATGAGGAGATAGTGAAAGATAAGAAACAATTGAAGAGAAGAATTGAGATCTATCCAGGTGTGAATACACGCTTAACATGAGGTGCCGAATATTCGTGACAAATTCCTACGTTGCTTTTTGAATTAACGGGTAGTTTGAAGTTCCTTAGTAAGCGAGAAAGTTAATAGTTTCTTCCACACCTAATTGTTAGAAAGTTTTAAATTATACCGATTATGAAAAGTTGTTACTCGTTGATCCGTTAACTGTGTGGCTACGCGTCAGTTCTGAATCGCGCATTGTGGTTTAAGGTTATCTATCTTCAAATAAATTAACTCGCAGTAGGAGAGTTAGAAACTTAGTAGTATTGCACTTCCATGCATTGAAGAGCACGTCCACCCAGAATCCTATTTTCTCTATCAAAATTTTCGAGGCAATAAAGATGTAAATAGATTAATCATTGTATTATTTATTTTAACTATTATAACTCGACGATGGAAATTTAGAATTCGTCTCTAATCTATCTTTGTCTAACATGATACTATTAAAAGAGAGAAATAGAGATAAGTTTGAAATTATTTACACTTGCTAAAAAGTCATTACAGTATAGCGATGCAGAAATCCTATTCAGAAAAAGTTATGTGAATGATATTTTATAAATCCCTGCCACCACCAAATGGAGGTCACACGTAGTTTCCCTTTGCGTCTCCATTTCAGAGTGACACTCATGTCACCAACGGATAACACAATAGTCCATCAGGCAAGATTAATTGTTAACTACCGACTTTTTATTTAAGTCCTTTTTCCAGTTCAGACCTATCTTCCCGCCGTTGATTTATAGCAGTTTTAAAATATGCAACTCTTTGCGAGAGTAATAATTCATTTTGTGTTTTTCACGATAAATTTTCATGTTTTTTATGGGTACGCATATAAATATAATTTTGCACGCGACCGCAATCTCACCTGGTGTTATTTATCAAGGTAACATGATGATACAACCAAAAGGTTGGAAACATTTTCGGACACATCGGAAAGTATAAATATTTTTTGTAGGATATTTGCTATCGAACTGGAATTTGTCTAATTTACTGTAGCTTAGATTTGACGGATTTTTGCGAAAAATAGCAAAATAAATAATTTTTAATGCGATTTTATGAAACCACGATGCAACTTTGAGGAGCGCCTTTTACTTTAACGTAATTAATAAAATTGAGGCTATAGACAGATTTCATTTAAGTGTTGTGTAAAAAATGCATTCCTCACTCATTGAATATTCTGTAGAAGGTACTTATCATGCTACGATATTCAGTTGTAAAGGTGAATGAGTACAGAAACACCCGTAAAGGGCATAAGGAACCGGAAGGGTTAAATCAACATGTTTATGAGAAAAAAGGTAAATTCATAATAATTTTTTATGACCAAAGGGGGATGACATCGGCGTCACTGGAGGATTTGGTAAGCACAGAAGCACCATCAGAGGGTATCCAAAGGCGAAACGAGTAGAAAAAAGGGCTAAACGACTCTCAAAGGGCGTCTTCTGTGAGATTTGGGCCTAGGCTCAGATGGACGTTTTGGCCTAAATTTGTGTGTGGCCTAAAAGAGTGTGACGCCCAAGCGTGATACTCACCAATATGACCGTGGGTGAAGTCCACTTCAGAATGATGTGAGAAATCGGGTGGTAATAATCATGCAAGGTTTGAACATGCTAGTAACGCAACATGTATTTCCTGTGACGCATTGTACGAGCGTCGTAAAACTAAATTATCCTCATCCGATTTACTTTTCAGCTAAAAAGTAAATCGGATGAGATGAGATGAGATCCGATTACTAGCAAAAAGGAAAAAAAAAATTAAATCCAACAGAATATCGAAATTGAAGGACCCAACAGAATTTGAATCTGCGTCTACCTGGCTGTTGCGGCCACAGTGTCGTAATTATGTATCATAATACGTGTAACTTTTTATAACCAGATAGCTGAAAGCTTGTGGTAGCAGTGGGTATGACAACAATCCAACGGATGGGAATCAAAACTAGCTCTAAGTTTCCAGCCTTAATAGTTTGGTGGACGTTGGAAATTAAAAAAACTTTAACATTGTTACACGTGCTGTTACAGGATATAACAAAAGGCAAGATGGCGCATAGGATCCGGTGACCGGAAACTACGTAACCTAGTTATCGGGACCTCACTTTGGTAGTTATGTTGGGGCAAATTCTTATGTAACTAGCTTAAAGAATGAAGTTTCAAGCTTCAAATATATTCGAAAAGATATTCTGCTCGAATATTTTATAGCATTTGGCTGGATGCATATTTAATACTTTTCACTTATTCTGCATGATAGAAGATTGGATTCGAAAATTGCATTTTCATCAAATAATTATCATTGAAATTCATTTTAAGTGATTTTATATTCCATTTGCAAGAATTCTACGTTAAGTTTTAACTTTTAATAACCTAATAATAATGAATTAAATTTTTGCAAAAGTTAGAGAATGAATGAAAGGTATTTCAATAAACATTGACGGCCTTCGTGACGCAGTGGATTTAAAAAGTGGATTGGGTTCGATTCCCGGCTGAAGCGATTAAGATTTTCTAAATGGGTCTAGGCTGGTGGGAGGCTTCGGCAGATGTAAGTTACCACCGTCCCGACAAATGCGTGCCGGCAAGTGATTAAACGTTCTGGTACGATATAGTGTAGAAATCGAAAGGGAGCCAATGATTTTACTCTACTCGTAACAAGTTAGCAAGCTTCTATGTTTGAAAGTATAAAAAAGATACACAAACAAGTTAAGCATTATAGTACTAGGTAGTTTTAATTAGATTCCGTCTTAGTAAACAAAAGCTTTGTGGCTTTGTGGTTAGTACTGCTCCTTTTTGTGCAATGAATCTCGAATTGGAGCGGCAAGTTACTTTTACGTAAACAAGATAAGAAGGGAAAAACTATGGTTGGAAGCATATTTATTATGTAATACCTAAATGGAAAAACTGTGAATCTTGGGTGATTATTGTTGATCTATTAGCGACTATAGAAACTATACAGCATCCTAGTTATACCACAGACTATATAATAGAATTCCAAACCAAACAGCGAGCAGTGATAACTAGTTTTGGTTACTTTTCGACAACAATCAGGTAATTATCAAAATTATTTAGTAAAAAATAAAGGATTATTTTCAGTCTTATAGAATATTTACCTTTTGACGACCTCCGTGGCGCAGTGGTATGCGTGGTGGATTCATAAGACGGAGGTCCTGGGTTCGATTCCCGGTAGGGCAGATTGGGATTTTTCTTAATTTGTCTTGGTCTGGCTGGTGGGAGGCTTTCGCCGTGGTTAGTTACCACCCTACTAACAAAGACGTACCGCCAAGCCACTTAGCGTTCCGGTACGATGTCGTGTAGAAACTGATAGGAGTGTGGATTTCATCGTACTCCTAACAAGTTAACCCGCTTCCATATCTTAGATTGCATCATCACTTAACATCAGGTGTGATAGCAGTCAAGGGCCAACTTGTAGTCGATAAAAAAAAAACAAAAAAAAATATATTTAAAAATACTTATCAAAAAACTGATTTATTATACTGTTTCCTAATATAACTGATGAACCCTAGCAACAAACACCTTACGCAATTGAATGTTGTAGAGTCAACATTTGGGAGATGTTAACTCTACAATACTAGAACGCTCTGGTATTGCGTAATGATGCCCTGGTTTCGGAGTACGTACTAGTACGTTAAGTTTTTGGAATCGAATGTTAGATTGACGCTTGGATTCGTTTTTTTGGGAAAAATGGCAAAATAAATAAATTATATAAAAAAACTTCTTTAATTCTTAAAATTATCTGCACCCAAAACTTACAACCATCATCAGTTACAGTTTTGTGTTAACGTAATTAGAGGTTACGACCGTAAGTGTGCTTTCAGCTTAAAGATATTTTGTTGTTTACACTAAAAATAAAACCCGTTCAAATAAAAATGTGACGCGAACACCAAGCAGACTGAGGGTAGGTGTTTTATTATCCGCACTTTCAGTAGTGACCTCTTTTTAGGAACATTTTACGACGAATCTGCGACCCGAGGCGGTTTTTATTGCAGTCACCGTTTAGATATCAGCGAAAGGTGGGAAATGAAAGTAAGTTTATAGTTTTGATGGTATATCTCTTCCATTCAAAACTAACATTTCGTTTAATATCTCTACTATTTAGATAACAAAGTTCTGTCAACTAAATTACATTATTGTAACCCTTCATTTATAGTCATTTACAATTGCTTAGATAGAGTAAATTCATGTCAGAATTACTTAAATAAAATTATAATTTTAATATTTTATTTTGTATTTACTAAATACGTAAACCATCTTTAAATTATATATCATTTGCTGATAAATAACTGCATTTACACAACAAAAAATAAATCAAAATTATAAAGAAAATGAGCAACCTGTAGACCAGAACCTCCGTGTTTGAATCCGATTAAAAAAACAATAATGTTAACTAAAAGAGCGATACTTAATCACAAAAAAATAGATATAATAAACCATTTTAATTAAGTCCGTAAAGAAAAGTTAATAACAGTAGAGATTTTCTCTCTTCCTCCATCATTACTCCTCATAACGCTGAAATATAGCTCTACATTAAAATCAGTTCTTCAGAGGGCTTACTGGCAAAAGATGCGCCATTTGGAAGTTGTTCAACTCAGAGTTTTTTGTTGTTCTTATTGTTGACAAGTTCACGCTCGAATCTACCGTATCATCCCAAATCTTGATAATAGGTAATGACAGAAACTTGAGAAAAGTTACGGCAGTTTTATAGACTCTTTTTTTCAATGGAGTTTATGAAGAGGCTGTTTTAAATCAGGTATCTAGAACAAAGTTTAACGTTATCGCGAGGAACTGTATTTACTTCTCATGGTTATAATCATTTGGAAGACGTTTCCTTTTTCCGTGTTGAAGTTCAAAATTAATTTATCTTCTAATTAATCCATTTAAGGGTTGAATTTTATAAAACCGAAAACACAGTACTTTACTGAATTTGAATCTCTTTATATACTGAATTTTGTTTTTTACTGATAATTGGACATGTTTCTCATGTTCTCGTGATATATGTAATGTGATACATTTGAATAACACGAGGGTTGTGTTATTCGAATGTATCACATGAATTTCGGATAATAATAAAGAGCCTCTCTAAATCACATTTTTGGGTTTGCTATATGACCGCAATAACAATAAACCACTGTTAGAAACCTTAGTTTTATGATAGCAAAAAATGTTTGCTAGATAAACCATAACGGTCTGAAATTCACAAAACATTGTAAGGGTAATCAAGCATCGGTCCCGGGACGGTGCGGTGTGGTTAGCTCTGATTACAAGGGTTCAGTTCAAACCACACGCGTTCAAATATTTAATGTGTTTATTTTCGTCTTTTTTACGAAAGTCTGACCTCTAGAGTCCGTTTATGGCCACTTGAGCTTGGTTGAAATTGACTGAGAAATTTTCAATTTAAATTTATACTTTCATAGTACTTTTCTTTTTAATATTTCAAGATCTGGGAAGCATCAAGCTAATTCCCTACTCGTAAATCCCTTTCCTACAATCAGAAATTGTTGTGTAACATAAATTAAGTGTTATGTGGCTTCCAAAATCTAAGATTTTCGTAAAGGTAAAAGTTCGGCGATTCATCAAGAAGCAACTACTCACTCAAGTAAATGATTAGCGAAAGAGATTTTTAGTTCCAAAAAATTCTCAGAACCAATCCAGAATTACACCCATGTGTTTTGAATAGATGGCTAGGCTGTTTTTTTTATCGACTACAAGTTGGCCCTTGACTGCTTTCACACCTGATGTTAAGTGATGATGCAGTCTAAGATGAAAGCGGGCTAACTTGGTAGGAGTGGGACGAAAATCTTGGCGATACGTTTTTGTCGGTAGGGTGGTAACTAGCCACGGCGAAAGCCTCCCACCAGCCAGACCAAGACAAATTAAGAAAAATCTCAATCTGCCCCGCCGGGAATCGAACCCAGGACCTCCGTCTTATAAATCCACCGCACATACCAGTGCGCCACGGAGGTCGTTAAAATTAGTCGTCAAGGAGGTTATTCAGTTGGAGACAATTTTACGTACAAAAAGTAATAAAAATGAGATGAATTATGTAACCCAATATCGATACATGTTACTGCTACAATACTTTCGCAAGAGAATGTATTGGAGTACATACTTGTACAAGTTAAACTTTCGCGAACAGTCGTTCAAACTCGGACAGTTTCGGGCGAAACTGAATTCTGAATGTCGGGTTGAATTCGAATCCGCCATTGTTGGTATGCCGGTTCGAAATACAAAATAGATAGGGATTGAGAATGAATGTACTCTATACCAAAATCTTGTTAGCTTGCTCATTCGTAAACTAGTGAATAAGAGAATTTGTATCTTTGTTAATTATCCAGTGTTTAGGTTCGACAAGATTGTTAAGTTAATTGTATTTAAGATTTGGCAACTAAATCAACGAGTCTCAAAACTGAAGTGGTAACGGGGGAAAATAGAGCGAATAATTGACGGGTCCCAATGTAAAGAATGTTGATCGACACTTCCACTAGAAGCACCTGGTTCGAAGTGTCGAAGGAAGTGGATTGGGGGACATAGGTATATTTGATGTCCGTTATAGAGCCAAATATTTCACTTTAAGCCTTCAGGCCAGCATTGGAGTAGCGTGGGGGTCTATGCTTTGAATTAACAATCCTATAAGAAGGGAGGTCTGGTCTGTAGTAAGTAATTTATAAAAACTGATAACGGTACACTAAATTACACCGTTTATAAAAATATATCTAGTATTCTAAAATGGATAAACGGGTCTTACAGTTGGCACAGGAATAGATTATAATCTTGAGAAGAACAGAGATTGATTTTAGTATTTGTATGGAAGAGGGATCGACACGAGATAATATGCAGCTAGTAAAATAATAAAATAATATTGTGACAAATTTAATAGCCCATCTTTTCCTAGTAACAGCTCAATAAGAAATCGAGTCCATACTAAACTCGTTCGCACTTAACTATCCGACGTTAAAGCCAACCAATATCTTTTATGACGTCTATAAAATGGATAATTAAAGTGAGAAAACTACATAGTCAGCAAACTAAGACATGTGCGGGAAGATAGAGGGGAGTTGAGTTCTCCGGTGAGATAACTCTCCTGGGAGGAATAACTTTTCCTACCGAGACGGCTATCTCCTAAGCTCTATTTTTAGTTTCTCTTAGCAAACGGCATTATGCAATCTTTTAAGTGACCATTAGCTTTGGTGACTAAAGCCGTGGACATAAAACTGTTCCTCACCTCAGAATATTATTCATTACAACTAACAAGTTAGCCCTTGACTGCACACCTGATTTTAAGTAGTGATGTATTCTAAGATGGAAGCGCGCTAACTTGGTAAGAGTAGGATTAAATGCTCACCCCTGTCGGTTTCTATACATCATACCCGACCGCTAAATCACTTGGAGGTACGTTTTGTCGTAACTAGCTAAGGCCATCTAGAAAATTTAATCCGCCCAGGCGGGAATGGACCTCAGGATCCACTGCGCATACCACTGTGCCACGGAGGTTGTCAAAAACACTGTATAGTTTTCTCGACGGCCGAGTGGCGCAGTGGGTAGTGACCCTGCTTCTGCGTCGTAGGCTGTGGGTTCGATTCCCACATCTGGACAAATGTTTGTGTGATGAGTATGGATGTTTTCCAGTGTCTGGGTGTTTATCTATGTATTAAAAGTATTTATGTATTATATATATATATATATATATATATATACATACATATTGATCAGTTATCATAGTATCCATAACACAAGCTAAGTACCTACTTACGCTTACTTTGGGGCTATATAGCGATGTGTGTTATTGTCCTTTAATATTTAATATTTAATAGTAGTATTTTAAAACAAAGTCTTCCACCGCGTTTCTCTATCTATGTGTTCTCAATGAATTTTTGACTGCTCGGATTTTCATGATAGACAGATAGAGATTTAGGAGGCTTATAAGTTAAAGTAACTTTATTACGGTGTTTGTGTGAATTGGTCGACGAATGACAATAATTGGTCGCTTGGGAGATTTCATCGTTTAATTTGCTACAAAAAATGTATGGTTGACATCTTTGATTATGAAATAAAAGTTTGGCATTTTTTTTCATCGACTACAAGTTGGCCCTTGACTGCTATCACACTTGATGTTAAGTGATGATGCAGTCTAAGATGGAAGCGGGCTAACTTGTTAAGAGTGGGACGAAAATCCACACCCCTTTCGGTTTCTACACAGCATCGTACCGGAACGCTAAATTGCTTTGCGTTACGTCTTTGTCTGTAAGGTGGTAACTAGCCACGGCGGTAGCCTCCCACCAGCCAGACCAAGACAAATTAAGAAAAATCTCAATCTGCCCCGCCGGGAATCGAACCCAGGACCTCCGTTATATAAATCCATCGCGCATACCACTGCGCCACGGAGGCCGTCAAAATGGCATACACAAATTATAACGTACAATTTATTATTTGGTGTTGAAAGATTGCAATACAATAATATTCTTGCGTACGTTGCAGGCGTTTGCTAGGAGTACTATAAATAAGTTATTAAAAATAGAAGATCATTAAAAAATAGAACACCTACTCCCAAAATTATCCAACCTATAGATACGGAGCTACAAGTTTGATTCCAAAACTAATTGACCGTAGGTACCATCTAAGGTTGCGTTCCTGCATCTTCTACAATTTCACGGACAAATGACTGAGTCTACGGATGGTCGGTACGTTTTCGGTCACTGCGTGTAATGCGTCCACCGTAACGCGTTCGAGTTATGATCTCACTATGATGATCTTTATTAAAGTAGAGCATAATTGACGGCCGAGTGGCGCTATGGGTAGTGATCCTGCTTCTGCGTCCTAGGCTGTGGTTTCGATTCCCACATCTGGAAAATGTTTGTGTGATGAGCATGGATGATTTCCAGTGTCTGGGTGTTTTCTATATATTATAAGTATTTATATATAATATATATAAAAATATTCATCAGTTACCATAGCACCCATAACACAAGCTACTTACGAGTATGCTTACTTTGGGGCTGTGTGTAATTGTCCTATAATATTTACTTATTTATATATTTATTATAAATATTCATGATAAGTTTGCGGAGTGAACCCTATTTCTAACCTGTGAAGTAGAGATAATTTATTTTTGAAATAGACTTTGGATTTAGTTGTAATTATAGGTGTAGAGATTGGCGCGTTTGTGTAACGTTGAAGAAGCTTTAGATAATCAAAAACTTGTATAAATTATCATACTACAGGTATGATAATTAATAAGCAATTTTTTGGTTTATGTTATTGTTGTATCAAAAAAAAAATTTCTTCTGAACATAGAACTTAATACAATCCCTATATTGTGCAAAAAGTAAACGACATTACGTTTGATTCATGCTATTGACACAAAGTTTTTGTATGTGTATGTTTGTTTTTCTTTTACGCCGCAATTACTGACCAATTTCGTTTAAATATTGAACAAAGATAGATTATACTCTGAATTAAAAATGGCTTCTTTATCCTGGAAAATCAAAAAAATCTTATGGGATACTGAAAATTCTAAATTTACGTAGATTTAGTCGGAGTATTCCCTAGCAATATCTATATGACTATAACTATAACATATATCTCTTATAAAACTTCCGTAATGTTATTTCAAAACAAAACTAATTCACCACAAGGAATATGCTGAAAGTGTGAAATTTTCGCACGTACCCGCAGCTGACAAGATGTCGATAAAATCCCTGCACGTGCTACCGCTTGATGTTACATGCAATAATGTGCAGAAATGAGAAATATATTTTGAAAAATATGCTAAAGAAAATATACAGTACATTTGCGATGCGATAAAAATACCATTTTCGTAATATTTTTAATGTGTACATGTGTGTTACCTTAGGTAAGTGAAAATTCTAGGAAATATTGACTCGGAATAAAGATGCCAAGACTTATTGTCATCAAGTGGAAGTTTGATGACCTCCGTGGCGCAGTGGTATGCGCGGTGGATTTATAAGACGCAGGTCCTGGGTTCGATTCCTGGGCAGATTGAGATTTTTCTTAATTTGCCTTGGTCTGGTTGGTTGGGAGGCTTTCGCCGTGGCTAGTTACCACCCTACCGACAAAGACGTACCGCCAAGTACAATCATTGACGAAAACATATAAATAGATAACAATTTAAAAAGCTTCTAACTTCACAAAGAACGAATATCCAATATCCCAGAACAATATTTAAAATTTAAACCCATTAAAATTTATACATTTTATATAAATATAGCATCAAAATACATCTTTTAATTCTACCCATCAAGCACGTGCAATAAGAGAATCAAACCGAAAATATTTCGCAGTTTTTTCGACTCAAATGCAACGCGAAATACGAGCTGAAACCATTTGAAAATTGAATTTCTCTGACCTGAATTTGCATTGAAGAATTTATGGTGACACGCTGGCGCAGCTTGGGCGTTGTTAATGGAGGATATATTTAGTTTTACGAAAATTAAATTAATATGTTTAAATTTAAAATATTGAGAATCCCCTGATAGCCATGAAGCTAAAATTTTGCTAAAATAACCCAGCCATTTCATAATTTATCATTATGTTGATTAAACATACTACTATTAAATAGTTCTACTAATTAGCATTATATTATGCAGCTTCGATAACCAGTTCCCGGGATTGAATCTTGGGCCGTGACTCGTTTTTCAAAGAGTACTAATTACAACCAAAAATTAAAGTTATAAAATTAACTTAGGCAAGCTTAGGTTAGTTACAAGATAAAATAGGTGTTCCTTGTTAATCTAGTCGGCAAGTTCAAAAACGTGAAAAATAGAAGTAAAGGTCCTAAAAATATGAGCGAATGCTCATTCGATTCGGAATCACCTATAGAAAAATGTTTTTGAAGGATTTTGGTACAGGTTAAAAATTGCAATTGTTATTAACAAAATAAGATGGAAAAAAATTATATTTCGTTTTTTGTTAATAACTTTCAAAAACATTTTTCTAGAAATAATTCCGAATCGAATAAGCAATCGCTCATATTTTTAGAACCTTTATCTCTATTTTTCACGTTTTTGAACTTGCCGACTAGAGTATGTCTCCCGTACAAGATAAAGATTCGGATCACGGACTTTGTTGTACAAGAATTTATGACATTGTATTTCATAAAGGATCCTCCTTTATAAAAAAATCTTTATTGGATCTTTTCGGAAATGTTATCATATTTTAGCAGATTAAGCAAAAATTTACTTTATTTTTATACTAACTATTGGCCGTGTTTTCGTGCAAGTTTAGATTATTTTAAAACCCCAAAGTATAAAGTAAAATAGTCGAGCATACGCCGACAATAATAGCCTGAGTTTAGTCGTTTTACTATATTTAAAATAACCCGTTGAGAACAGTAACGTTATAATATAACGATAGTTTCTAAAACTCGATATTGTGACTTTCTTATTCATCGGTAACTCTCTCGAGTCTAAATGATACTATAGATAGAGTCAAATAAAGTGACTAATTCAAAACTCACATTGTGGAGTTATAAAAACCTGGTTACAGAATAGCACTACATTATTTTGGCCAACGATTTTTTTATCCCTACCCACTTTTCTATACTTGAAAAATTGCAAACTTTTTGTGGGATCTTTTTAGGAAACCATATATTTTAGTAGAGGTAGTTATCTGATATTCAATTGTATATAACGGAGTAGCTATGATTGACCATAATCAAATATTTTTGCCGTTTGCCAAAATTTTCTTTGTATTTATATCTCATTCTATGATCTTTTAATCCATTCAAACCGTTTTACGCTTCCTTCCTTAAGTCGGAAAATATAAATATTCATTTCGTACAAGAGAGCCTAAATATTCTTTATTACTTAATCTGCATAACAAAACAAACAATTCAAGGAAGTAAGTTACAAAGAAAATTACAATATGTATTTATTACTTTTTCATATTTCATACTAGCAGCCACCCGTGACTTCGTCTGCGTAAACCACGACGCCTTTTAACTTCTAATATCTTTCTTTCATTCGTTGTTAAAAATCCCCATTACCTCTTAAATCTATATCTTACAGGATGGATAAAAGTAAATAATAAATTATAGCACAAAACAAGAGAATCTATACAGAACTGTGCAAACTCGATTTTATTATGATTAAACTGTATATTGTTTTGCGTCTTTAGTGTGGATTTATTTTGTTTATCCAGTAGGTTTCCCCTGAACGGGGATGACGTCACAAATCCTTGTTTAGATAAATCCCCGTCTCATCGTCTAATCAGATAGAAGAGCCGCGGGTAATGTCTCCTACTTTATAAAGTGTGCTAAGGGTTGCAAATTTATTCTTATATAGAGTATACTAGTGAAATAAATGCTTTTTTGGAGGCATTACACTTTATATTGCTTCTAACCTTATTTTGATAAGCCATTAACTTGTATGACAGATTTTTTGAACTTAGATAAACAAGAGAGATGTCCAAGAATCGTGACAGGTGGAAGGGCGTGGACGTCTCTGCATAACGGCATTACACTTTTTATTGCTTCTAACCTTATTTTGATAAGCCATTAACTTGTATGACAGGTTTTTTGAACTTAGATAAACAAGAGAGATGTCCAAGAATCGTGACAGGTGGAAGGGCGTGGACGTCTCTGCATAACGGCATTACACTTTTTATTGCTTCTAACCTTATTTTGATAAGCCATTAACTTGTATGACAGATTTTTTGAACTTAGATAAACAATAGAGATGTCCAAGAATCGTGACAGGTGGAAGGGCGTGGACGTCTCTGCATAACCCTATGGGAATGAGACGTGACATATTTATGTATGTATTCGCTAACTTAGTGTATTTTAGGATAAAGTCGTGAAGTATGGCATACGCTTGTCTTATTACGATTTTTTTTTAATTTATCGATATGATATAGTTAAGGTACGTAATCAAAGCTGACTACATATAGTGCAACAGGCGACTTGTCTCTGTGACTGTTCCTTTTGGTTTCTATATTGTATTTCTTCTTATTTAATACACGTGTCACTAGCTACGAAAAGAAAGCAGTAATGTTGTGGCAACACGTCATCTGCAGCTGATGTTTAAAATCGGCTGCGAACGCGTACCCTTCATTTAAATTGCTTACAATGAACCGCTGTAAAGTATCTAAATCATAAATGACATTGACAATTTGAGAGTAGAGCACTGCGTCAAATTCTGCGCTTTGTGAGGCGTGCATAAAGCACATTTTTTATAGTTGGGCAAGTAGATTTGAGCAGTAGGTAAATGTGAGATGTAAGAAACCCAATCAGCCGCGAGACGCAGTTTGCAGGTCATTTATCAAGCAGAAAGCGGTTTCGCTTACTTCATTTGACGTGAATATGCCTAAAAGAAATGGAATGTCTAAATTTCTAGAGCCCTTTGTTCAAAATTTGATAGATAGGTAGGATACTTACTGAGTCTATTCTTGAAATATTTTTTTTATAAAACTAGACTATCTATTTATAAAATATATACAGCCTTGTAGATTACAAGTTTAAGTACAAGTAAAATCTCAATTAATTATTACTAGCGGTCCACCCTGGCTTTGCACGTGTAGCAGAGCATAATTTACACCTACATAATCGTTGTGTTGTGTAAATTTAAATGTCGTTTTGAATTTTTACTGAAGTTATATATTTGCAAAATTATTAATGCACTATCTTGATCAGGTATTTATTTGCGTAAGAATTATATATTTTTCTTTGACTATATTTATTTCAACATAGAAGATACTTACACTGAAGTATTTTAAAATGCAAGTTAGGTAGTTGTATCTAACGTAAGTTCATAAACATTAAATAAATAAATTAATAAATATTATAGGACAATTATACACATCGCTATATAGCCCCAAAGTAAGCGTACTCGTAAGTAGCTTGTGTTAAGGGTGCTATGATAACTGATGAATATTATACATAAATACTTATAATATATAGATAAACACCCAGACACTGGAAAACAACCATGCTCGTGTGACGATCATAATCGTACATACTAACATATATAATAACACTAAAAAATAATTAAAATATATATAAATATATATATACATGTAAAATATATAAAAGTGTTTTATTAAAGAATAGTAAAACGATAAACAACAGTGGTTTATATTAAACGAGTAATTAGAAGTATTTTCTAATTGAACGCAAAATCGTGAAGCGTCCATATTGTATGTCAAATACGCCCCGAGGGCTGCCGGAGACGAATAGTAAAGTGACTTTCGAACGAATGCTAGATCGAAGGATCTGCTCAGTGTTTGAGCGATGTGCGATGCGCGATGCGCCGCTCCGCCGTTCCGTCTGTCTCTGTGTCCGCATGACGATGCAGTGAGAGTGCTCCGCGTCTGTGTCGGTTCCATGAGAATGCGGTGTACCGACAGTGGCGCGGTTTCATTGCTACTCTGTGTTTTCATCGAGCGATGAATATAATACATAGAGGTCGGTTATAAATAGAGTGAGAAAGCATTATATGGAAAGAGATTAATAAGCAATAATCCATCAAGTAAGGTTATGCACCCTTACTAAGAAATATAGAATTTAATAAAATAAATTATTGAATTATGTGATAGCAAGACACATAATAATATAAATATATTAACATCTTCATATAAATATGCCTTGACAGCTTGGGCATTTACACAATAAAATACGACTGTTGTATTTATATCTATGTTAAAGCTTTTTGAACGCATAACACCTCGTAACGAGGTATACTCATCTGATTGGTTGAGGAGTGAGATACTAGCCACTTACATTTGGTTCAGCTCTGAATCTGCATCTGACGAGATGTTTGAAACGGATATCTGAGCTCTATGTTGACTTACTGAGTGCCTTATTCTCATTTAACTTCTCACAATTAGAATCCAATATAAGAGGAACACACCTCTATAAAATGTGCTGTTTTCGAACGCCTTACACCTCGGTATCGAGGTATGATATTAAAGAGGAACACACCTCTATAACTTGTGCCGTATACATTTCTCTCACAAAGAAATGACTTGAGGGGGGGGCTCCGGTTTCTCTAATAAGAGATTCGATTATTAGGTTCTTTCCACAGAATCGTGCCGGTTCTTTGAACGGTTCGTTGAGCTGTGCGACGCGGTCGGCGCAGAATGTTCTAGCAACTAGCGAAGTTTATAGAGACATTAACGGAGGCTGCATTCACGAAGTGTGGCTATCATATTATAATTATTAAGTTAGACGTTTTGCGGTAACCCTCACTCGGCCCGGGCATCATAGAACTAGCATTTCTGGTAGCGGGGCACCGTCATATTGCGGGATGGAGCATATGACCATCTTTCAATAGAAAGATGCCATCGATCTAAAGTTTGTCTGAGGACTTACTCGGATCGCTCTGTGTGCGTATCAGTAATACCACTCTGATATTGATTGGAATTTTAAGTTCTTAAGAGAATTTGATTCTAATCACATTTTTGGAACTATACGATACATGAAGATGCCACATAAATGGGAAACACTTCGTGTATTGAAAAATATAAAGCAATTAATTTATAAAACATGAAAGGGGCCACATATATGAGAATCAGTTCATGTAATAAATACAGTGAGAAAGTGTGAGTTTAGGGATAGTCAAGATTATTTTATGGTTGCATGAATTTTATCTTCCGAAACTCTAAAAGTACTTGAGTTATTTATGGACATAATATTGATAATAGGGTCCTAATCGAAAGTCAATCACGTGCCAATCTAATACTTTTAAATTAAAAGTATAATAACCTTTAGAAAGATCTAAAACATGATGTAAATTGTGTTTGTATTTTTATGTGACGAATGTTTATCTTTGTATGGGACTTCGAAACAGTTACAATTGGTGCCGTAGTGACCAGGATCATATTTTGATCTTGTTTATTATGGCTATTGAATAGGCTTAATGCCTACAATTGTTGTCCGTGAAATGGAAAGAGTCTGAGGAAGTATGAAGTTCATTGTGACCAAAATAGTCTTGCTAATGATAGATATCAGGAAAAGGCCTTATGGTCTGGGGGTTGTTATGTTTATTAAATAGGTGATGTTTTACGATATGGAAAAATAGTCAATTGACTATAAACTAATATTTTATAAATAGGAACCCTTGAGGTCTGGGGGTTGTTACGATTAAGTATTTTGTCTGTTATTGAATAAGAAGGTCGAGTGAAGGAATTTTAATAATTATGAGAAGCGTTGATTATTACGATAAAGTTTATTGATATAAACTTACATACCTTTCTGATGGCTATAATATAATATTGCGATAGTAATGAAAATTAGGAAATTTAAGGATTTTGAATATAAGATAGTGTTCATTGAAATATATTTTACCCTTTTGATGGCTAAAACACGTTAACAAATAGTCAAGATGGTCAGACGTCCTTGCAGTTTGGGGGTTGTTATGTTTATCTTGTATTTTAAATGATCTAACAAAGATGTTGATTGAGTCAAGCTGTGCAAATCTTGATGAGGCACGATTTGCTTTGTAATAATATATTAAGCTGGCTTAAACCCTACTGATGGCATTATTATTGCGATAGTAAAACTACTCAAAATGAGTAGAACCATTGATTGGACATTGTAATCACGCACTTGGTCGAGCGACTGTTGGTGTGATATTACTAGATTTAGTTATGTAAACGCCACTAAAACTGATAACAGTTCAACGAAGTTGACAAAATTTACTAACTATTGAGGCCCGAGGGTCGTAAGGCTCTAAGCAATGTGACTTTTCTAGTTGCACTTTATTTTTAAGGTGCTGCGAAATTATTGCATGCGGGAACTCTTAAGGATTCACTGTGGTGCAATGGGTTTGAAACGCGACAAACGGTGTGAGCGACAGTCCTAACACGTTTGTCACTGTGTCGAAGTTTCAAATTTATTTTAGTTCGATGTCGGGGCTCGAAATCGTCTATGGACGACTTATGTATCAGGATACAGATACTCAATAAATCAAATGCACTTGTGGTTGCGAGTAGATGAGTTTCATAGATACCTGAAAACTCGTCTGAGGACGTGTTTTATTATTATTATTATTATTATTTTGTTGGTTTTGGCGATTAGGTCTGGTAGACCTGATAGAATGTTGTTTCATTAGGTGGTTGTGGAAACTTATTATAAATAATGAATATAAGAAGGCATATTTTTCTTTTCATTGAAATATATTACAACTTAAGGTAAATTCTATTCCACAGGATTTCATAGAATTTAGGGGGTTGAATGTGACGATCATAATCGTACATACTAACATATATAATAACACTAAAAAATAATTAAAATATATATAAATATATATATACATGTAAAATATATAAAAGTGTTTTATTAAAGAATAGTAAAACGATAAACAACAGTGGTTTATATTAAACGAGTAATTAGAAGTATTTTCTAATTGAACGCAAAATCGTGAAGCGTCCATATTGTATGTCAAATACGCCCCGAGGGCTGCCGGAGACGAATAGTAAAGTGACTTTCGAACGAATGCTAGATCGAAGGATCTGCTCAGTGTTTGAGCGATGTGCGATGCGCGATGCGCCGCTCCGCCGTTCCGTCTGTCTCTGTGTCCGCATGACGATGCAGTGAGAGTGCTCCGCGTCTGTGTCGGTTCCATGAGAATGCGGTGTACCGACAGTGGCGCGGTTTCATTGCTACTCTGTGTTTTCATCGAGCGATGAATATAATACATAGAGGTCGGTTATAAATAGAGTGAGAAAGCATTATATGGAAAGAGATTAATAAGCAATAATCCATCAAGTAAGGTTATGCACCCTTACTAAGAAATATAGAATTTAATAAAATAAATTATTGAATTATGTGATAGCAAGACACATAATAATATAAATATATTAACATCTTCATATAAATATGCCTTGACAGCTTGGGCATTTACACAATAAAATACGACTGTTGTATTTATATCTATGTTAAAGCTTTTTGAACGCATAACACCTCGTAACGAGGTATACTCATCTGATTGGTTGAGGAGTGAGATACTAGCCACTTACATTTGGTTCAGCTCTGAATCTGCATCTGACGAGATGTTTGAAACGGATATCTGAGCTCTATGTTGACTTACTGAGTGCCTTATTCTCATTTAACTTCTCACAATTAGAATCCAATATAAGAGGAACACACCTCTATAAAATGTGCTGTTTTCGAACGCCTTACACCTCGGTATCGAGGTATGATATTAAAGAGGAACACACCTCTATAACTTGTGCCGTATACATTTCTCTCACAAAGAAATGACTTGAGGGGGGGGCTCCGGTTTCTCTAATAAGAGATTCGATTATTAGGTTCTTTCCACAGAATCGTGCCGGTTCTTTGAACGGTTCGTTGAGCTGTGCGACGCGGTCGGCGCAGAATGTTCTAGCAACTAGCGAAGTTTATAGAGACATTAACGGAGGCTGCATTCACGAAGTGTGGCTATCATATTATAATTATTAAGTTAGACGTTTTGCGGTAACCCTCACTCGGCCCGGGCATCATAGAACTAGCATTTCTGGTAGCGGGGCACCGTCATATTGCGGGATGGAGCATATGACCATCTTTCAATAGAAAGATGCCATCGATCTAAAGTTTGTCTGAGGACTTACTCGGATCGCTCTGTGTGCGTATCAGTAATACCACTCTGATATTGATTGGAATTTTAAGTTCTTAAGAGAATTTGATTCTAATCACATTTTTGGAACTATACGATACATGAAGATGCCACATAAATGGGAAACACTTCGTGTATTGAAAAATATAAAGCAATTAATTTATAAAACATGAAAGGGGCCACATATATGAGAATCAGTTCATGTAATAAATACAGTGAGAAAGTGTGAGTTTAGGGATAGTCAAGATTATTTTATGGTTGCATGAATTTTATCTTCCGAAACTCTAAAAGTACTTGAGTTATTTATGGACATAATATTGATAATAGGGTCCTAATCGAAAGTCAATCACGTGCCAATCTAATACTTTTAAATTAAAAGTATAATAACCTTTAGAAAGATCTAAAACATGATGTAAATTGTGTTTGTATTTTTATGTGACGAATGTTTATCTTTGTATGGGACTTCGAAACAGTTACACTCGTCACACAAACATTTTCCAGATGTGGGAATCGAACCCACAGCCTAGGACGCAGAAGCAGGGTCACTACCCACTGCGCCACTCAGCCGTCAATGTAGTATAATATAATAAATACAAAATTAGACTAGACCAAAAAATAAATATATAATACATCTGGTTTATATCAGTGTGATCATTGTAATCACATTGGAATTATGTATCCGTCTCAGTAGCTTTCCAATTAACGTATTGAAATTAACACTTATTTAAGAAGATAGTACATAAGAATCATAGTATTAACCTTATTTAAAATTTGCCTAAAAATTTAAAAGGTAGACATCATCAATCAATCTCATTCCACTACGCCCGAGTGAGAAATGAATCTGGATCAATCCAGGAAACCGTCGAAACCAGCAATTATATCGCACGTAATTCGTCCAATTCATACAGCCTCCATTAATCACAAAGTGCTCCGGAACCGGAGAGACTTAAATAAGAAATGTACTATAACAAATGGAGCGTAAAAACCGTTTCATTAGCTGCTACGCGCATTAATTCTGATTCATACAACTTCATTACAACCTACTTCGTGCTTTACTTTTTATTAATATTAGACTTTACGGACTAATCCCCGTTTGCTCTATATTTATTCATTAACAGTGCTAGGAGTTTGTACAACAATATTATGAGGGTACAGTAGTGTAAATTGTTGATGACATAATTTTTACTCTATTTTAATCGCCCACTAAAGGGCTAGGCCTTAAAAAGACATGGGATTCCAAGCATAAACTCTACTCCAATTTGTTAGAAGGTAGGAAGGGTTAGGGCTGATAGTATTTGATTTTGTAGTGATCAACATTAGATCTTATTGACAGTGACGACGGCTTGACGCTCTATCCGAGGTAGGTTAATTTAATTTTTTAAAGGAAAAAAAGAAATGCTCTATATTTCATAGGCTGATACAGGACTCGAATTCTGAACCTCATTATACAATACTGTGTAGACTGGCCTCTGGATCAACAAAGCAGACAATACATACACACTTAAATCTGTCTTTTTGAAATAAGTTTAACGTCACCAAGTTCAGAATCATTGATTATTTAATAAGAAACATGGACAAGTTATTCAATAACAGAAACAACAAATTACATCAATTTGTAAGATTTATAGAGCTTTCATTAATAACTAATAACCTGGCATAGGCCTGAGACATGTCAATAAGAAACAGCTAAATTAATCAAGATTAAAACCACTCTACGCGTGTGGTTTTCATTACAACTAAACGATTCTCGGTAATAACTAACCGATCTGCTAAGACTGAAGTGAAATAAACCAGAACAAAACAAATCAAATAATGTATTTGATTATTTCACTACAAATACTCATGAAGACAGTAATGTAATTTGATTCCAATGTGATTACAATGATCACACTGATATAAACCAGATGAATTATATATTTATTATTTTGATCTAGTCTAATTTTGTTTTTATTATATTATACTTTATTTAATATTAAATAATTAATTCACTTTTTATTTACAAAGGCTTAACTAACTATATGTACATATAAATAAATATTTATTAGTTAAAAAAAAGACGTGTGGCACTCGGAGACTGCCGCGGTTAAGCTATTGCATAGAAGTTAAGCAACATCGGGCGCGGTCAGTACTTGGATATTCAAAATGGTATGGACATTGGCGAACAAAGACGCGAATAAAACAATCTAAAATAACTACAAAGGGTGGAGGGGTGTTAGGTTTTTTCGTTACGGAATTTCTCTATTTGGTCTCCACGCTCAAGGCCCGCGATAAAAGCTATGCAATAGCTTAAAAATAAAAATTTAAAATAAAACAACATATTTACAAATAGAATAAGCCATATAATTGTTCACCCAAAGGCAAGGTGCCCAGCACACTGGCGCTATTTCCCTCTGAATGGCAAGGTTTATTCTTTGATCAAAATAAGCACCAGCACATTGGTCACCGGACACATGGATCAGTTGTTTGGATAAGATGTCTAAAAATGTTTTGGTGTCCGATGACCAGGCATCCATAGTCTCCAACGCAAGCGCCGCAAATATATAATCTTTAGATAAAGCTGTGAATTTACGACGCTCGAGGGTTTGAGCATATAAATGATGAATTTAAGAAATAAAACATTTACTGTATTTAAACCGCTTTTGTATTTAATTATTTGTTCGATGAATTTTATTACAAAGTGGAACAATGATCGGAGTGAAATAAAGAAGACAAATGAAACTAATCAAATACTGTAAAACTAATCAAATATTTCATCAATGAAATACTTAAAAGAAAAGTAAACGAGTTTCATTAAATTTCAATAATGGGAGTGAAATAAACCAGAACGATAAAATAAATGAATTGCAAGCAGCCAGATAAATTTAATTAAACGCATATACAGACCATTAAACAACTTTCGAATTGTAACTAAAAAGAACAGTAAACAAAGCGGAATAAAACAACCACGAGAATAATAAAACCAAAAAAAATCCTTTATTTAATTCACATGAATTTCATTAATCACTACCATAATTTATTTATCAGTAAAGATATTGTAAAGTGTGCGAATGGAATATTTATTCGAGAGCGAATCAATCACGAAAACAAAAGACGTATTTTGTTTTCTGATTCATACTGATTTCATTAATCACGATCATAAAACATAAATCTGAGAAGCGTGAATGAAACATAAACTTTATTATTTCGAATTTTCTTTTTAATTCGGTGTATAGTAAAATTGATTTTTATCTTATTACATAATTTACACCGTTAATACAATAATGTGTAAAGACTATTGATGAACTCAAAGAGCCATAAAATACGATTATTACATCAAAGCAGTGTGTTAACGAGCTAAGTTAAAATACTTTTGATATAAAAGAACAAATGTATAGAAACGAAATTGTGTCTATGATTTATAACCCGGTCAAAATATACATTGAAGGTTACATTAATTCGCACAAAGCTGAAATGGTGATTCTTAGGGAGAAAAGTGTTAGACATTTTTATAGAGAATTTTACGATGAATAATTTTTAATTTAATCTTAGCTATTTTTATGATAAAACTTACTGTTTAGCTGAAAAATGCAAAAAATCAAATTTTGCAACATTTGACCTTGAATATTTTTTTTTGCACACTCGACACTACACTCTTTGCGGATCGATGGGGACTTTTCACAAATTGTTTGTAATAGTGGTTTCATGCCAAATTGCAGCTCTGTGCGAATTAATATAACCTTACCCTTATTTTTGAAGCTAATTTGACCGGGCTATTACATATTAGATAAAATTAGACATTTTAGTTACAAGCTTTCTTACTAGGCTAAACTAGAAACACATTCAGACGTCTGATTGAACTCATATTTGGTAAACATGGCATGGGATGGTCTGAGGGATGGTCAAATTCTATAATTTGAAGGTGGTTAAAGGAACTCTAAACTAAAAAAATAAACTCGTGGAACTTAGGCCGTTGCCATGGCAATTCACTTTGGTGTTACTTGTTACCGTTACAGCATAATATAATTATTCAATATAATTGCATGTGCAGTTTTTAACAGTTTTCAAAGTATTATTTTAGTATTCAATTCTCTTTATATGGTTACATACAGTATTTGTGTATGTAATTACAATTACACCCTTTGTATCACCAACCAAAATGTGGAACGATAAAAACAATGTTGAAACAATTTGCTTTAAAATTTAATTAAATTGTATCGTTAGGTATATTGTCCGTTGTGTCCATTCCACCCGTTATTTGAGTGTTAAAACTTTTGCATTCTATTTTTGAATGCACTGTGTTTTTTTTATTCTACCCGACACAGGTTTACGAACAATCGGTTATCGCAATAAAGGTTTCACGCCGTTATATTCACTACATTTTTAAAACGAAACGTCTGTCTGTCTACTAGTTTATAACTGGAGTTTTATTGCAGAGAATCTAATGCAATCTACGCCGCTGCCTAAAGTTGTTGTCCCAAAAGAATCTGTAGATATCAATCATTTTTTATGTTTTGAGGTTGTTTAACCGAGTGCCTTTTCTTCAAGGCTCCTTTCGATTGAAGAGAAATTTCTTTTTATTGAAAACAATTTTACAGAGAACTATTGTAGATACAATAAATATACAGAGTCCATCTTAGCTTTTGCAGATGACCTTGCTTTACTGACACGAAACCCAAAACATTGTCAGGAGCTATCGAATGTAGGAATGTAGTGGATGAGTTCTGTTCATGGACTGGTAGGCTGAGGGCAAAGCCAAGCAAATGTCACTGTCTATGCCTGGGGAGACGAAACACTAAATTTTGATCCGTACATACATGATACGGGTCTCTCTATTAGTGGCCAAAGTGTAACCAACATTGCTGAAGTGCTTTTAATTCCAATTACATTCTTTGTAAAACACTCCACCCCTTGAGGTAGTTGTTGATAGCCTAATAACGTAGACCAACAGCCCATAAGCGATATAAAAAAAGACTAGAAAAGGGTCTATGATATCTATCTCACTTCACGTCTTACTTGGCCATTCCTCGTTTATGATATTGGCAGAACCCATCTGGTGACCCTTCAACTCTATTCAGAGATTACAACAATTTTGGATTCTATCTATGAATGCACTCTGTTTTTTTGTTATTCTACCCGACACAGGTTTACGAACAATCGGTTACCTCCTAAAGGTGCCAGAACTTGACTCTTGGCTTCAATTTTAAAACAATTTATGGCAGGGGCTCAGGTATAGAACTGGGTTGGGTGCAAGACAGAACCTAATAAAATCTTTTCTTAAACAGAGGATGACAACTACAAAGTGCTGCCCAAATGAACTTAGATATCAATCATTCTTTATGTTTTGAGGTTGTTTCACCGAGTGCTTTTTCTTCAAGGCTTTTGACGTGACAACGTCTTATAATTCGATAGAGCCGGCTGCACGCACGAAAAAACATGACATCATGCGTCGTTACCTCGCTTTGAGGCGTTCCATGTAAGGCTTGAAGTGCAAGCGAGAGCGCGGAACGAGGACAAAAAATCACAGTAGAGCCTTTCAGTTCGGCAAGGGGTCGACATCCTCCTATTGAATATATTAATTTTAAATTAAAAATTAATATATTTATTATAATTTAAAATATAAATTTATGAAATCAAAATCAATTATTTTATTGATTTAAATTATCATCCCTAAAACATATATTTAAAGTAAAAATTTTATGACCTTACTAATGAACCATCCAAAATCAGTGGTTTTTAAGACCTTGGCCGTTAACTAGAGTGCAGTAAACCGACTTTACAGACAACCAATTTTTTTCGATTGAAGAGAAATTTCTTTTTATTGAAAACAATTTTACGGAGGACTGGTTGTAGATATTACAACTGAATGCTAAGATATTCGTTCTCTCTCTCGTTTTAGTTTAGTTTCAGCAAGGAATACCGGATGATCCGGCCAAAGGCTACTAGCAACAAAAATAATTATTATTAGCGACGGAAATAAAATTTAAGAACCGATGACCGAAACCAAAAACTGCGCGCAATGATTTAAGGGATACGGAATATGGAGACTATATCCACCACGCAGCTTAATGCGCCATTGAATAATGTTTGAATTTTGTAAGTATCTCCACCACGGTATGTTAATGACACTGACCGTACTCTACAATAGAGCAAAAAAAGGTAGTGAAACCGTTTCAAAAAGCGAGAAACGGTAGCACATAGAGCGTGTTCTGCTCTTTGAAATCGAATTTATTGACAAGCGAGGCCAATAGGTGCTAGATAAATAGTCCGCTATTTCAGCGCCGTCTGTTGCGTTTTATTGTATTTCAATCCAATAGCCACGTCCACGTTTTCAATATACTCCGAATACCTACTGCCGTATATAAGTGATATCGGATATAAATGATGTCCGCGTTGCTAGACAGATATGAAATAAAATTGTTTAAATTTTCGAAACGGTACAGAGAAAATACGCGACATTTTATTGCAGTGGGAATGAAAAAGTATAAAAATTTTACAGCATTTAATTTTGAAACGAGCTAAATTTTTTAAATCCCCCGACTTTTGTAAATTTAGATAGAAACTAATTTTATGCCACAATTTTTTTCCGTCGCCATAAAAAAGTCCACATCTATAGATTGGCTCATACATGGCTTGTACCTACATATACCTAGCCTAAAAAAACAGTAGGTATGACAATTTATTCGTTTAGAAACTACGATGTAATAGATGAGACACCGACACCTACGTCTTAACTTATGCACACCATCTTTTATATTTTTAAGCTATTGCATAGCTTCTATCGCGGGCCTTGAGCGTGAAGACTGAATACAGAAATTCCGTACCTAACGAAAAACCTAACACCCCCTGAGTATCAAAAACATAATATCAAAAGCACAATTTCGGCAACGACGTCATCAGGAAACGTGGCTTAGCGGTAAGGCGCTCTAAGTGCCCGGATTGCCAGAGAGACACGTGTTCGAATCCGGTCGGTTCTATTATTTTTTTTTTTCAAGCGTGATATTTCAAAAAGACTTTTTTTTAATTAATGACTCTTTGCAATATCACGCTTAAAAAATTGCGGAACCGACGGGATTCGAACCCGCGTGTCTCTGGAAATCCGAGCACTTAGAGTGCCTTACCGCTAGGCCACGGTCCCGATGACGTCGGTAGGTAAACATAAGTTGATAAAAATGCAATAGCTTTACCGCGGCAGTCTCCGAGTGCTACACGTCTTTTTTTTATTTCAGGCATAGTAATATAAAACCCAAATACAAAAAAATTGAATTTAAAAACTATTACAAAAGATACAATTAAAGTAGCAATAATAATTAGTAAGATAATAATAATAATTTATTTATTGTAATATAAAATCATTAAATCTATTAAAACTTTAAAATTATTTCGTAATAATAGTAATAAAGTAAATAATATTATTTCGTAATACAATACTTTTTGAAATCACTTTTCTCAGAGAAATCTAAAAGAAACGAAATAACTACATAAGTAGAAACAAATAAAACAAATGAAACAAAGTCACTTTTAGTAGCCACTTATCTAGAACACTCTAAAACTCTAAAAATAACACAAAGAGCACTCCAAACTGAAATGGAATTATGTAACTTGAGTTATTGATTGACTCCTCAACTTTGGAGTGTGCTTAATAATAACTTGGAAAAACTTACAAAGAGCAAGACGGCTTTGTGGTTTTGCAGTATTATAATATTCCTTTGATAATACGCTCTCATTTTTTAAGGACTGGATATACTTACAATTACATAGGGTTGTCAAAACGTCGTATTTTAATTTTTGACGAATATTTTTTATTGATTTTTACGTAGTAGAATCAGTTTGCCACCTTTACTATATAGAAAGTGAATATAATAAAGTGGAGTCACTTTTTATTTTTATCCAATACAAGTTCGCCCTTGACTGCTATCACACCTGGTGTTAAGTGATCAATCTAAGATGGAAGCGGGCTAACTTGTTAGGAGTAGGATGTAATCCACACCCCTATCGGTTTCTACACGACATCGTACCGGAACGCTAAATCGCTTGGCGGTACGTCTGTGTCGGTAGGGTGGTAAATAGCCACGGCAAAGTCTCCCACCAGTCAAATATTTCATAGTGTTTTTATATATTTTTGAGAATTGTTAAATTTAAAAAAATATTATAATTAAATATATAAAGTACTAGAAGACGTCCGCGGTGTTTTAGAAGTAAAAATTTTGGGATAAATAGTAGCGTATCTGTTATTCTGATGCTGTATAGTCATCAAAATCCATTCAGTAATTTAACGTGAAAGAGGTACAAACATACATCCGTCCATACATTTTCCATACAAACCACTCGTCCATACAAACTTTCGCCTTTATAATATTAATAGAATAATAATAATTTTGGAATTTCGACCAACCGACCGTTAGCTACTATGTAATTTTCATTCATTTGTAAGATTCTGCCTACTTGTGAATTTATAATTGAAATAGTGAACAGCATTTAACACTAAACTTCTTTATTTTTACACTTTACGTAATTCATTATTATATCAATTTCACAGCGGAGTTAACGACAAAAAGAAAAGATCACACAGAACACAATATTTTTTGTACGCCACAGACGTATAACACAACAGTGAGTCACAGACTCACCGTCATCTGTCAGATGTATAAAGGCATCATTGACTGTTTTGCCTTTCACATATTGTATAGTAGGTATTCAGTAAACATGAGGTTAGAACCATAATATATTTATTATCTAGTAAATAGTAACCATACCAAAATGTTACAATAGACAGTATAGACGTCTAAATAGAATGCGATAAAATTTTATTTTACGCAAAAGGCATCATTTTTATTGAGCATACTCCAGACGCCTATTTTCTTTCATATTAGATAATATTATTATGACGTATTGGGTCAGCAAGAAGCAATTTGTGATCGGTTTTCATTACGATATCTTCAGAACCGCTGCTAGTCACAAAAAATCTTTGAAAATTATAAGCTAAGCTAATAAGTTTGTAAGTATGGATGGATGGGTGGATATTTGTTACTTTTTCAGGCAATTTTGATGAAACGTTACAATAATACAACTTATACATCAGAATAACACATAGGCTACTACATATATACATACATACATACATACATACATATATACATACATACATACATAGATACAGACATACATACATACATAAATACATACATATATACAAACATACATACATAATTTTAAATTTTACAGGAACAAGAACTACCGCGAGCGACCTCTAGTAAAAATATTTAAGATTATATTGCAATCCAAACAAATGTATACTTATATAAATTAACTTAAGAACCATTTAATGTAAAAACAACTACAGTTACAGGTAAAAAAATGAACATCAATAATTTCACCTCCAACGTACCGCAAGATATAAATAAAATTCTTGTTTTGTACTCGTACATTGCAATCGGACGGTCTTAAAGAAAAGAAAAAGAGAACATCGGTGCGCGAAGTTTACGCAAAAGTATTTCAACTCGTATATCTACGAATAACCTATTACCCACGGCTTCGCAAGCGTAAAAGAACTGGAAAGTCGCAAAGCTTGTATTGCTAGAAAAGCCCAAAAAAGATAAAAACGAGCAAACAAAATACAGACCCATTTGCCTTTTAAATGTCATTGCGAAGTCGTTCGAAAGACTTGTAAACATCAGACTTACTCAGGAGATAGACAAAAGCGGTGGATTACACAATAATCAATATGGCTTTAGATCAGCTCGAACAACTGTGGATGCTGTTGAAGACGTAGTTCAAACAGCTAAAGACGCAAATATAAAAGGTCTATGGAACTGCCTTATATTGATAGACGTAAGGAACGCCTTTAATAATGCCTCGTGGTCTATTATTATCCGAAAGCTAAAATCCCGGCATATCGATAATTTCGTTATAAACATAATCGTAGACTACTTCGAAAATCGTTGTATACTATTGGATAGCAAAGTTAGGGCAAGAGTGACCGGAGGAGTACCCCAAGGATCAGTACTCGGCCCAACTTTGTGGAACATCCTCTACGATGATGTAATGAACATTGAAGTCTCAGACGGAGTAAAACTCGATTTGGCTATAACGGTTACCGCAAGGGAGGAGCATGAGCTAATCGTCAAAGCGAATGAGACATTACATGCTGTAAACCTCTGGATGCTCCAAAATGAACTATCGATTGCGCCGGAGAAAACGGAAGCTGTAATTTTTCATAGAAGGAAAACAGTCCAGCGTGTATACTTCGACTGCGGAGGAATACCGGTAATAAAATCTCTAAATGTGACATATCTTGGCGTCAAGCTGGACTGGGGATTGAACTTCGGTCCGCATATAAAGACAGTCTGCGAGAAAGCTTGCAGAACGGCAGGGGCTCTGTGCAAGCTACTCCTAAACACAAAGGGCCCAAGCGATAATAAAAGAAGAACGCTCGCTATGGCCACTCAGTCGATAATTCTTTATGCGTCGCCGGTCTGGGAACCTGCTATGAACGTTGCCATACACAGAAAGAGAGTCTTGAAAGCTCAGCGTGTACTAGCACTCCGCGTGTGTTCTGCAAGACAAGACAGTGTCTACAGATGCAGCACTAGTTCTGGCAAACCTGACGCCTATCCACCTTTTGGCCAGTGAGAGAACAAAGGCTAGGCAAAATAAGTACTCCCAAGCTCCCGAAGTAGCCAAACAAGAAACCCTTACTAGGTGGCAGAAGGAGTGGGATACATCCAACAAAGGCAGATGGACACACCGTCTCATATCTAATCTGTCAAAATGGTCGAATAGGCGGCATGGCCGATTATCGTTTTATTTGACGCAATGCTTGTCAGGCGACGGTGTTTTCATGGATTACCTTGCACGTATAGGGAAAAGGACTGATGGCACATGCATGTACTGCAGGGAAATTGACAACGCAAAGCACACTATTTTTAACTGTGTGCAGTGGAGTAAGGCAAGGCGGGACATTTACGAAGATGTAGGATATTTAACGGAAGAAAACCTCGTATTAAAAATGCTGGAAACAGAATATAACTGGATCAGTATATCAAAGTTCCTGGAGATAGTAATGAGAGAAAAGGAGAAAGAGGAGAAAAGGAGAAAGAAAAATTAGGCAGTAATGTTGCCGTGTTATAGGCTGAAAGGCGGGTACACGGTCAACAGGGTGACAGGAGGGGTTTTAGCCGGTAAGAGTCCGGCACTACCTAATGAGGTGTCCATGAGGATTTCCCCTCCTGTACATAATAAAAAAAAAAAAAAAAAAAAAAAAAAAAGCGTAAAAGAAAATTTAACGTCTATCTAAGAGTTACTTTTTTCCACGGGAACAGGACATTTTTCTGGATAAATAATCCTGACTTTATAGTCATATTTTGATGTTCATTATTGACATGATTTTATTTACCAAGTTAAAGAGGTCCCGGAGCTTCCCTTTTATTTTTTTAACAATGCTTATAAAATCAGTAGTTATATGGTTAAAAAGTATTATATATAAGAATAAAATACTATTGAAATTAAAAAAAAAACTGGTCCTTCTGCTGCAGGGCCTGAATGCCCGCGCATCCGGCGATCAGGGCTCCTGAGTAAGGAACCTCCTCACAATACCCACAAGTTACAAGAATTACTACCTACTGTAGCTGACCATAGATCCAACACAAAAAAAAATATATAGCATTACACAGCACAGCAAAGAATATAGCATTTAGGTAACTTTTAAGTGATATTCCCTCAAGTAGGACTTTCATTAGACTAACGAGACATAATGGACGTTATGGAAATAACGTCTCTACCATAAATAAAAATATTTATATTGTTTACAATAAATATGCTAAGAGAAAGAAAATAAAGAATTATGACAGCGCTGTTTATAGCTGAATGAATTTGATTTCCCATCTCCGTGTTACGAATGATGCCCGGAAAAATAAATAGAAAAGCAGCCGATACTCGTAAAAATGTTGTTTTCGTGCTTACTTTTAACTCCCGACGTAATAGAGGGATATGATAGGTTTGACATGTTTGTTTGTGTATATATGTGCCTGCCTAAAAGAACGAACCGATTATCATGCGATTTTTCGTTTGGAAGAATATGTGATCGTGACCGATCTATATACTTACGACAATGATACGATAAGCCACTCTAAAGCTATCGGCGTTTTTCTATTATGATGGGTAGGATTTAGTCCTTATTCTAGCTACATTCCGACGGCCGAGTGGCGCAGTGGGTAGTGACCCTGCCTCTGCGTCCTAGGCTGTGGGTTCGATTCCCACGTCTGGAAACATGTTTGTGTGATGGGCATGGATATTTTCCAGTGTCTGGGTGTTTATATATATTTTATAAGTATTTATATATGTATATATATAAAAATATTCATCAGTTATCATAGTACCCATAACACAAGCTACTTGCGACTTGCGAGTACGCTTACTTTAGGGCTATATAGCGATGTGTGTAATTGTCCTATATTTTTTTTTTTATGACTCAAGCATTTTTTAAAATATTTAATTTGAACTTGTTGACCGACTTTCAAAGCAATTTTTAATTTTTAAACTGATTTTATAGTCAAACAAAAATTAGTTCTGACGTCACTAGCTATTAGTAAATATTGAATCAGTCAGGGTAGTTAAAATTAATTAGGTTATACTACAACTAATCCACGATAAGCTACGTTAGCATAGATGTTAATTAGTTTTCAATTTCAGTCCTGTTAGTCGAGCCTATCAAGTTACCGTTGACATTAATTTTACAATAACAATGCCACGTTGTGTGTGTTCCAGCCCTATTTTTAACCGACGAAAAAAAACGGAGGAGGTTCTCAATTCGACACGTATATTTTTTTTTTTACGCATAACTTTTTACAGAGTTGTCCGATTTTGATAATTCTTTTTTTATTAGAAAGGACATGCTTCCAAGGTTGTCCCATTGTCATCATGTTAGGATTGGGTGATAATATCCTGGGGAAATTGTAGGAACTCTTCAAATTTTGGAGGCACGCTTACGGCGATTTCGGTTTTTGTCTCGGTATCGGTAGCTTTTTGGCTACTAGTGCCATATAATATATTATGGCAGTATAGTTCGAGTACGTTACGTGGCGATAAATCACTAAAAAGTAAGAAATAAAATTTTTTAACAAAAAATAGAACCGACTCAAAACGCACTAAAAAGTAAAAAATAACTGTGTCATTTAGTTGCTTTTATTTACTTAAGCATATCTAGGAGTCGGTGCCAGCCAAGATTTCTACCTTAAGGACGTTACCTAGAACCCACAAACTGCTTTACTATGTAAAATAAATGTTCCTTAAACTTGGCCGGCACCGACTTCATAGATATGCTTAAGTGAATTAAAGCAACTAAATGACACAGTTATTTTTTACTTTTTAGTGCGTTTTGAGTCGGTTCTATTTTTTGTTAAAAATTTTTTTTATTATGAAATAGGCTTAGGCTTAGTGCTGGTAGGATATGTAATTGTGGCCTTACCTAATGCGTGCTTATTTAAAAGATGCCTACTCACTCTGAAATACGTTCAAGTTCTAGTAAAAATCAGAAAACACAGTTTTTGGGAGAAAATCCCAGACTAAAAACATTTTGTGGGAGTTCTAAGAACATTCATAACATTGGGATAAAGTAGCCCTGTATCGTGTAATGCAATGATAAAATATTGACGTGTGTACGAGCTAAAATAGTTCCTATGTCTCTGAAATACACCCTGTATAATACCAAAAAGTCTGATAGATAATTATTTTTTCAAATTGTCCAGACTTTTAAACTTAAAGCCCTCGAAATCTTAAGCCCAAAGTTAATAGTTCGGTAGCCCTTTACGGTATGATGAATTCTTTTTAAATGTGCAAGTTAAATGCAGACCTCAGGTGACAGCTGCTGACCTCCTGCCCCAAAGACCTTTGATTTTTTAATTCATATAAAAACGACGTGTCATACGCCATGCATCACATTTCATAGAAATCCATACAAACCAGTACCGTCGCTGCGACACGTCGTTTGCAATTGTCATCTGTGGTCAATTACGAACTCGCATCTATACTGAAAACAGTTGAATCTCGCGACCTCCAGATCAACGAGTATAGTTAGGGGCACCCTCTAACTGTCGATTTATTTCTTGCTGAAAGAGATGCGTCAAAAATATAGGGCGTCGTGAAATATGGCCGACGTTATCACATCTCAATCTTATCCACAGACATTTCAGCGTTTGGGGCAAGAAGCTTACAGCGATCACCTTCTTTTTCTTTAAATATACGTACGATATACGTTTGTTTTTGTAAGAAACCAGCACTAGGCTTATTAGAAACTAGCGAACACTCTTAACTGTACTGGAACTGTAGTTCCCACTCTCATGCGAATATTATAAAAATTAGTCTATCATGAGTCTAACTATTAATACAAAATTTGTTTTTTACAATCCAACTGGTAATCATAGATATTAGCTGGAACAAACAAACTGATAGACAAACCGACAAAACAAAAGATAAAAGTTTCAATTTATTTATAGGTATGATAAATTTTAAAACCGAGGATTGCCGCCTAATATACAAAAACGACGAATTACATTTTGTCGGGGTTTTTAAATTTTTGTTTGATATTACAAACATACACTTTAATTTTATTTATTTGTATAGATGTTTAGATCAGCTTCCAACAAGCAAAGGATTTCACGTAGCATTGCCGTGAAAATGGAAATAATTTTGTTTTACCTTTTTAACCCAAGAAAGAAGCAAATTACAGAAACTGGTTCTGTAATTTATATTGTAAAGTCAACAATATCTCACTTTAATAAAAATAGGGTTCACTGGTAAAAGCCAAGTATTTTAAGCTTCAATTATCCTAAGTCACCTGCTCTGTGTAAATAATTCGACTGTTCAAATATTTGCACAACTTGGCACCCATTTAAATCTTAATTTGTCAAAGGTTAGCGAGTTCTTAATATGATATTTAGTTTCAATTTTCGCTTTTTTAGTTTTCAATAAGAAATTTTATTATTGCATTTGCTTGCATGATATTTGAAGGTGAGTTATTGATATCTAATATATTAAATTACAATTTTAATTAAAATATTATGATAAAAGTTATTGACTTAACATTATAAGTATTATTAAAATAATGTAAAATTAATTACTTTTGATCAATGACATAATATTTTATATTATTTATTATTATAATTGAATAGACACTGAAAGATAAAAATATCGGTAACGCAATATCACTCGAAGTTCTCTAAACATTTTACTGACAATAGCAACTCGGTGCGGCAGTTTTTAATAAATGAAAATTACTCCGCGTTCATTGTTCAAGCGTTGCTTTTATCTTTTTTTTCTGTATTTTGTAATTTACTTTTGGAACCGCTGCTTTGCTGGCGATGTTGTGCTAAACGGTGTTTTCACCGCAACGCTATTTAACTGTTTAAAGTTTTCATTAAACGCATTGTTCGAATTGATCGTTATCTCAATTGATATTAATATAATTCTATAATTCTGAAGTTCGCCAATCCCAGAAGTGACGAAGTGAAAATGGAAAAGAATAAAAGACGAAAAGAGATAAGAGAAAATATTGTTGGTAGAGTCATTGGAAGTGCTGAGTAATTTTGACTAATGGTTAATCAATTAAAATAAAAAAATGGTATAAAAATTGAACCAACTTCAATACGCGCTAAAAAGTAAAAAATAATTGCGTTATATAATTGCTTTAATTTACTTAAGCATATCTATGAAATCGGTGCCATCCAAGTTTAAGTTTATTTAACGAAGTAGTAAATAAAGCACTTTGTGGGTTTTAGGCCTTAAAATGGAAACCTTTGATAGCACCGACTTTTTAGTGCGTTTTGAAGTCTGTAAAATTTTTTTTATTAAAAATTTTTATTTCTTACTTTTTAATGATTTATCGACACTTAGCCTACTCGTACTATACTATTACAGTACATTCTACTGCACTTGTAGCCAAAAAGCTACCGACACTTAAACAAATACCGTAATCTCTTCAAATATGCCTCTAAAATTTGACGAGTTCCTTCGATTTACCCAGTATATCATCATCAAATCCTAACATGCTGACTATGGGACCATTTTGGACCCTTTCTAATAAAATTTTTTGAAGTGAAACTTCTTTATCGGGGTTGGAAAAAAATTTAGTGTAACATTTTTTCGTTACGCGTCACATTTTTCCGTTACGCGCCATCTTTGACTTATGGAAGTGACGTGATATATATATATATATATATATATATATATATATATATATATATATATATATATATGTTATAAAGGGTTTATTTTAATTCTAGTTCCAGTAAATTTCTAAAAAAAGTAAGTAATTACATCTCTTTTTCTAATACTTAGGTGTAATTATGGTATTTATTTTTCCACGTTATTTAAAATTAACCTCAGTTTTTGATTGTATTTTTCAATAACACGTGGGTGTAATTATGGTATCAATTTTTTCTAATACTTGATTGTTGATAAGTTAGTTAGTTAGTTTCACTTCTTACGAGTGTACGCTAGTACACGCACACATTTTTTTAACAAAAAATAGAACCGACTAAAACGCACTAAAAAGTAAAAAAATAACTGTGCCGTTTAGTTGCTTTAATTGACTTAAGCATATCTATGAAGGCAGTGCCAGCAAGTTTAAGGAACATTTATTTAACGTAGTAAAGCAGCTTGTGGGATTGTGGCTAGGTAGTGTTCTTAATGTAGAAACCTTGGCTGGCACCGACTCCTAGATATGCTTAAGTAAATTAAAGCAACTAAATGACACAGTTATTTTTTACTTCTTAGTGCGTTTTGAATCGGTTCTATTTTTTGTTAAAAAATTTTATTCCTCACTTTTTAGTGATTTATGGCCACGTAACGTACTCGTACTATACTGTCATAGTATATTATATGGCACTAGTTGCCAAAAAGATACCGAGACAAAAACCGAAATCGCTGTAAGCGTGCCTCCAAAATTTGAAGAGTTTCTTCAATTTCCCCAGGATATCATCATCCGATCCTAACATATGCCCTTTCTAATAAAAAAAGAATTGTCACAATCGGACAACTCTGTAAAAAGTTATGCGTGGTCATACATAAAAAAAAAAATTATACGTGTCGAATTGAAAACCTCGTCCGTTTTTTTTCGTCGGTTAAAAAAAAAGGTATCAAACTCGGACTATTCTGTAAAAAGAACTTCCTTTGTTGTTTTCGTCGGTTAAAAAAAACCCTCTTTCCTTGTCGGGCATATTCGTTATTAGTTAAGTATGTCGGATCGGATTATATAAATTAACTAATTTATTCATTTCATGAATGAAAAATCAATCGAGGTCAAGTTATTCAACAGTTTTCTTCATATAAATGCCTCGCGGGCGCTAGGTCTGTTAAGAATCATAACGTAAACCTAAGAAGGTCGAAATATTGGGTTTTTGTTTAGAGCACGTTAAATCGTTAGATTTCTTTTTACATACAAAAAAAACAGAAATAAATAAAATTAAAGTATCTGCACTAATATCAAAAAATCTATTTTTAAAATTTTTGTCTGTGTATTTGTTACAGCTAATCCCTGTATGTATTTTTGTACAAGATAGCAAGACTCATAAGGAGTAACATAGGCTAGCTCGTATCCTGATATTCCCTCAGGAATTCTGATAGTTAAAATCAAACAACATATCATTATTTTATGCATACCGGTATTTCAGCAACATGGTGAGTCTACGCTCCAAATCCCTCTTTTTTGTTGGCTGATGAAGACGACATATTATTATGAAAATGTCATACATATTATAGCTTTGACATCAAACATTACCAGACATTACGGAGCTCCAGTTTTTGCTAAATGAAAATTGCTCTACGCTCATTGTTCAAACGGCGTTTTTATCTCTTTTTTTGTTTCTTTTAATTTACTTTCAGAACCGCTGCTAGCGCAGCAGATAAAAATTTAAAGTTTCTATTCTTATTCGTTGTTTAAATTTTTCATCTTTGACTTACCTACCTACCCAAAGTGTTTAATATTAAAATTCTATAACCTACAAGAATTACAAAATAATAATTTTGGGACCAGTATCGATTAAATAGAATCCTCTAATAAAAATTTTAAAAATATCTTCTAATTACAGAAAGGGAGCTGTTACAGTATTAAAAGTATAGATATACATACTTTCATGATAGATTTATCGGTTTCCTGTCTTTTTTCCATTTCTAATATTCTTCTACCTAAAGATTATTTAAAACCTAGACTTGATAAAATAATAAATCAGGGAAATCTGTTTTTCTATTTTTTTATCGACTACAAGTTGGCTCTTGACTGCTATTACACCTGATGTTAAGTGATAATGCAGTCTAAGATGGAAGCGGGACTCGTTAGGAGTCGGACGAAAATTCACACCCCTTTCGGTTTCTACACGACATAGTACCGGAACGCTAAATCGCTTGGCGATACGTCTTTGTCGGTAGGGTGGTAACTAGCCACGGCGAAAGCCTCCCACCAGCCAGACTAAGACAAATTAAGAAAAATCTCAATTTGCCCCGCCGGGAATCGAAACCAGGACCTCCGTTTTATAAATCCACCGTGCATACCACTGCGCCACGGAAGTCGTCAACTGGTGTTTACTACATCACTAGGTCTAAGTGCCACTATACGTCCTTCTGATTAATTTCAATGATAAAACGTTATATTTTTTGACTGTTTTGACAGCTTCGAGCTACAAATAACTGTTTTCTCACAGTTCCAAAGCTTTACAGAATACAGTATTTCTTGTTAACTTTATTTTGGTACGCGCTTCTTAGAAAAAGGGTTTTTTAATAACAGGCTGAAACTCATTTTATCTTATAGGGGTTTCGGTATTTCATTTCATGATACGTGCAACCTTAAACGAGGGCCTACGTAAATCCAGAAAAGTATCACCTGAGTTTTCGTATTTTAATTTTTGAAATGGTTAAACAAAAAAGAGTGGAAAGTGAAAACTGGCGCATACATTGTTCATATCGCAAAGACAGTATTGTCATCATGTCGGATTTTCCACCTCGCATTTCGTATGACACGCTAATAGCGCCCTTTGTCCCATATATCGCCCTACATACAACTTGGATCTGTGCCAGTTACTCGCGGTTTACACTGTACGATCAAATTGGCGATCCTAACATCAGTAACCTCTATGTATCAATCTATACATCCATAGTATTAAGAATCTTTGTTGTAGTGTACCATGAAATATTGCAAGACAATGAAAATAATTTAATGTCAACCAATGATCATGAAATTTTGCACACACAATAACAAGATATATTATTAAAATTTCTAGTAAATTGTACTGTTTTTTAACAGACGAAAAAATTGTTAGGATCTGATGATGATATCCTGGGAAAATTGAAGGAACTCTTAAAATTTTATAGGCACACTTGCAGCGATTTCGGTTTTAGTGTAAGTATCGGTAGCTTTTTGGCTACAAGTGCCATATAATATACTATGACAGTATAGTACGAGTACGTTACGTGGCGATAAATCACTAAAAATTACTTTTTTCGGCGGGTAGTTGCAAAACAAGTGACACGTATTTTTTGTGCTCCTCTATACAATTTTGAT